>OY829103.1:6143287-7371945 GCA_963691645.1 Pelosia muscerda
TGGCCGCTTTCCATCAGGTGGGCCGTGTGCTTGTCTGCCACCTAGGTAGTATAAAAAAAAAACAGGTAGGCTGCGTGCTTGTCTACCTAACAGAGTTTTTATTCGTGCCCAAAATCCCCACCGGTATCACTCTCACCAGAGCCGGTGAGATTAGTTATTCTAAAAAGTACGCCGTCTTCGGGTCTTCGGTTACCGGAGGAGAGAGTGTGTATATCTCTCGCACCTCGGTCGACTCAGGGCCATCTTTGACAAGAGGCTCCCTTCATCATGAAATGGACTTTTAAACCTTAGTAGCGCGACTGAAATAATTGATATGTTTTAGGGCCCCACGTTATAGACGCCTAGCTTATTATGAGAGTCCGTAAGTGCCAATTCTGAGCAGCGACCAGCGGCAGCTAATATTGGTTACTAGAAATGCTTGCAAGAAGGCTGGTGCAGATGACTAATGCCGCAAGTACGATAGTTGGAAAACATTCTACTTTGGCCGCACGGCAATCGACCGTGTGTAAAAGAGCAATTATTGATCATTTACACACAGTTTCCCACCGCATGAAATAGTGTTTCGACTGCACGTCATGCGATTTTGGTCACCTATGTAAATGCTATGCGGTTTGGTGAGACGACCGAAATCTACCTACCTTTTAAATCAATCTACTTTTTATTTTTCAGTCAACCGAGGTACAAAAATAACATGGTATTCTAATAATGTAATTCTAAAGATTTTCAGCCAGATAGTTCTAGCATAGTTGATTATCATAAAAGGTCATGGGCATAAATCTACCCAGTCAGCTCAAGCGCATGATTATTGCATTGAATTGCTATTCTAATACATTGTAACGTATAATAAACACTATCTACTGACGCGCCAATAGTACAATAAATATTGTGAAAATATACATTATTCATCCTATGGGTTTCATTTTGTATTCAATGTCGTTAGTTTCCTTCCAGAAAGTGTTTTTTGAATAATTGACTTAATAAAGTATGAGTTCATGAGCAGCTGCGTCATTAGAAACAGCATCTATGACGGTTTTAAACTTATTTAAAATTATATCGCATATTGGAACATGCTTCAGAATTTATTTAGGACGCCATTTAGACCCAAAACGGACATTATTAAACTAGCTTGGTATGTGTTCTAGAATGGGAATAAACATACATAGATATATTTCCTTTAGCAAATACATAATTTGCATAAGTCCATAGAAACTCACAGGCCAATGCAAATATTTGTACTGAGCGGGACTCGAACCCTCTTCATAGATAGCAGTCAAACATTCTACCCTATTCTAGTTTTAGGGTTATCAAAAAAAAACTTACCACTATGTATTAATTTAGATTGACAGAGTAATTTTTACTACTATTATAAAAGTCTACGGCAGAGGTGACCAATTAGTATCGCTCGGGACCCGTTTTAAAAATGTTGATGAAATGACAATTATGGTCCGCAAAATATTTCATAGAAAAAATATTTATTAAACAAATGCAATTAACCGAACAAGCGAGGTAAGCGAGTCTCTGTTTGGACAAGGTGGCCGATTTTACTTTCGCCCGTATTATATGTCTGAGTATAGACTATTTTTTTTTGCAACCAAAGCAATTTGCGAACTATCGCTTGTTTTGAATTGACGTCTTAATGCAGGGAATATTCATTCCGTAATTTTAATCATTAAAATTAATGATTTAATTAAATTGCGTACTCTGTAGTGCAAGTTGCTGTGTTTTCGCGTGTTGCTGTCCGTGCACCAAAGGTTGGCGGTTCGGATATGGATCGCGGTGACCCCTGGTCTACGGTAATATCGGTTAAGAAAACAACAAACATGGTGAATACGGTGCAGATTTTACTTACCACTACTACTTCCAGGCGTAGCATCATTATTTTCTATAATTTTACTAGCGAAACTTCTCGCCAGTGTAGTCGGAGTTGTGAACGCTTCCCCCAATGCTCTGATTAGCGGCTGTCTCACTTTAGTCTGAAGGCAATCTTCACACAATTGATACATCCTCTCTTCAGTCAATGGGGCACCATCTATTAACACATTGAATAACTCTTGAAGTGCCGGCGATAGCAAAGACGCGAGTCGAGGATTCATTTTAGGTTCTAGTGGCACTATTATGTTTACAGGTGACATCTATATTTAAGTGAGAGATGGGTACTACTAATTACCTATTACTAGACTACTTAAAACTGAGATTCGCATGCAGTCTATTCTCGACCTTCTAAATTTGTGAGATTTTATGATATTTTAGAGAACCCCTCAGCAAAGCACATAGACGACATGAGTGCCGACTATGTAAATTGCATAGATCAGCGTATCCCACTATCCCTACTCAAGTTATTATACCAATCTGTACTCACTACTAGCACATACCTACATTTTAACTTACTTTAGTGACTTTAAGTAAAATACCTAGCATGAAAACTACGCAAAAAATCTTGATAATAGGTCTAAGGATTTCTTATAATGCCAACTCTAAGAAAATAAAAGCTAATTTCTATGGTTTTCGTCCTAACCAGCCACAATTCGTAAACCTTTTTAGTTAGTTCTAAGTTTAATTTAAGCATTTATGTACTGTAGAGTGTGACTAATAGGTATACGCAAAATATATTTACAATATGACTACAATCTACTTACTTTACCACAACATTTTAGATATCCAAACAGTTTACACTACCCTTGAATCAAGCAAACGCCCACACCCACTGGTTGGACAGTTTTACAGCACAAAATACAATTTCAGTGTAAGATACAGAAGCGAAAACGAAGTGTCCACAAATCTTGTGGTATGTTAGTGGATTACAAAGCCGACTACACACGAAAGTTACCAACCGCGGTGACTCTTCCACCGGTAGGCAAATTCTGCGGCTACAAAAAGTTGTGCCACTGGTAAACTTGATCCGAAATGAAGTTATCGGCGTTTTACGACGGGTTAGAGTCTAAACCGTAAGAACACATCGGGGGTTGGTACACTTTGGTGTGTAGACGGCCTAATTACTAAATATTTCGAAACTAATACTTACAATTGTTATTAATTAAGCGCAAGAGCATCTGATTCTTACTGTTATACGTGCTACGAGCTTTGGGCTCCTCTTGTTGAGATACATTATGACTAGTTTGTGGTTTCTCCTCCTTAGACGTGCTCTCTTTAGATGAAGTTGGATAGGACTCAGCAACTTCTTCTTTTTGTTTGTTATCTTCTTTCTCTTTTACACTTGACGTGTTACATGTCGTGCTGTAAGGGTACTATTGTTTTGAGAAAAGTAATGCATTACGGGGGTAAGCATAATGTGTTAAAATTATTGCATATTATTCCAGTGATAAGTGCGAAGTACAGGCATAAGTGGAGACAACATGTTCGTATAAAACCATTACATTTTGCGCTAAATGTTTTTTGTAACCCTAAAATTGCCGATATTATTCAAAAGGTATATAAAACGCCTGTCGTTTCACGTAGCTTTACCTGCTACAACAACACAAGTGACAGGAGTTGAGTATACGGATCTAGAAATGCTAGAATGCAGAAGATGTCGACTCAAAATGGGCTGTTTGTGTTTTCCACATGTAATACGTGAGCATTGACCTACAGGTATTGAGGTGTGGGGCTCGGAACCTATACAGGGCGCACCCTAAGCAACATGAAGCGCAATACCTCTCGCCCCAGGGCCCTACACTCGCACGCGGTGGTACAAACTAAATACGTACATAGTAACATATAAACTAAAAAAACAGCTAAATTGAAAGCCCCCTCCTTTTTAGAAGTCGGTTAAAAATAAATTCATATCATTGCCAGGTGCATTTACTTTTCGCTAAACAATCAGTGGGTTAAACGCCTAGGTAAGGCGAGTTGGAATTTGGATGGATGACCCGTTAGTGGTGTTTCATCTGAGCACTTCAGTTATTACTACAATATTTTTCAGTGGATGGAAACCTAAGTGGTTGGCACGTCAGACAATAGTTACCCCCGAATATAGCTGAAAAAACGCTAAGCTGATCCCGGATTCAGTGGCAAAAGACTCGGACATGATCAGGACTAACACAAAAATGATAATATGATGATATCTAATTAGAAACAACGCGCATTCATGGTATTTGTTAATTTTTAACCCGCGACGTAATTTACACAGCACATTATAAATTTCCCCAAACACGGCATAATATGGAAATCATAAAAATTACTGTCAATACCGAATTACTAGAACATGGCCTTTTCACCACAAAATATGACATACAGTGATTATATATTCACACTCGCAGCTTTATGCCACACATTCCGTCTATCTCACTCATTTCACTTGAGATAAATCTTTTAATAATATTTGTACAGTGGGCTCCATAATCTAATCCTTTGTCAGCCTAATTCTAATTTAACCAAAAGTAACATTGATAGCCTTAATAATATAAACAAGATTAATGTATTTTACTTTATAAGGAAATAAGTAAACTAATGCAAGATCTATCGTCCAGTGGCTTCTAAGACTACTATTGTGTAGTGGCATCACTTCAAACAATTTTGGTTTCAAATTGTCCAGGAACTTTTGGAGCTCACTGTACCTAAATAAATTACATAGTAAGGAACACTTACCTGGCACTAGAATCACAGGGACTGGACTCAGTGCGTGGCACTTTATTAGGCAGAGTGTCACAGAGGCGAGCCTCTTTATAGAAAAGTTTTATAGCTTCAGCTGCTGCTTCATTGGGTGACAGATTTCTTGCCTACAACAATCAAATTACCCAACTTTAATTAAATGCTATGCAACTAACAAACAAAACAGAAAAACTATTAGAAATGTGACATGACAGATTCAGTAGCAAAAGCTATGTCACCAAACTCACACATACAATTACTATTAATAATATATTGTCGTTCTAGATGTGACTCCTCGTATATGCAAACCAATAAACTTTTCAGGAGAGAGAAAAAACTACTTTGATAACTAATTATAGTAGGTAATTTTTATTTTTTTACATGTTTGAACTTAAAATATTATGCTCTGTGTTATGAATACTAAGAAATAACACCAGCGGATTTTTCTGCATAAAAAAAATATTTTACCAAAAAATGTTAGTTACGAGGAGTCACATCATCTAGAACGACGATATGTTGCATCACTCGTAACCAATTTCTTTGATTGGTTCTATACTTTATTACCAAATTATATACATAGAGATATATGTATGTGCTGTAAAATCAAAGCACATCTTATCCATTCAAAATAGAGATGAGATTACTTTAAATGTAGATAATATCGTAATATTAATAAGATCTAAACTTTTAAATTACAAGATGTTATGGTACACCGAGTTGATAGAAAATGAACTTGTAAAATTGTTTTAACATTCTTTAATTTGTTTTCATAGTTATCTATACACAAGAATAGAAGTTTAATCATAATAGTTATGTCATTTATATGTAAGGATCATAAATTATAAACATACTTCATTGTGTTAATCTGTAACTGATGTATATATTATATTATGTTTGTATACTTGTAACATAGATAGCTGACCTATTTACTAAAAGTTCTAAAACAAAATAAACAAAATCATACCTCTCCGCTAGATGCACAGTACTGATTGTCACAGTTAGGTTTGCCACATCCATCCAATAGCTGGTAGAAGTATCTCTCGATCAGCTGTTTAGCTGCTGCGCGCTTCATAATGTCTTGGGTACGGTTGGTCACTGTTTCTGAGCATAAACCTGATGTAGATTCCTCTTCAGTATTATTCGGGGCTGGTGTTTTTGACGATGATGCTTCGTTCCCCCTAAAATACCGAAGCACCACAGTTTTAAGCGAATCTTTTACCCGTTACGACGCAATTTTGGAAGAAAACAAAGACCAAAAATAGCAAGTAATGCTTAACCTAACCTTTGTTATTATTGCGCATTGGACAAATATACCCAAATAAAGGTTTATAATAACATGACGATGTTGTGAGCAGGTTCCAACACTCTTGATTTACATTTTATGACAAAAATAAGACAAATAAATTTACCTTGAAGCTTCGTCAGTTTCGCTTTTTGAGTTCATAGAAATTAATACTCTCTGAAACAAAACAGCCCCTAATCACGTTACATAAATGCAGAGAGCTAAATCTGTACATTAGCCAGTTATCTATCTTATTGTTTTTTAAATACACTTTAAGTCCATAAAAATACCAACAAATATTCTATTATATTCTCTTCCATTCTATTCTATATTCTGTCAATTTTGTCTTTGTCAACCATTTTGAATTTATGTTCTACGTTAAACGCAAAGTGATTCTGATGTTTTATTCATAAAATTGTCAGGACTTAGTATAAACCATATTTATCATTGTTTTATATTTACAGGTATAAAATTAGCGTTCAGCAGTTTTTATACTAATAAACAAACGTTTCATTACAACCAAGAATTATTGTGTACAAGAAACATACAGGCTGATATTGCATATTCGCGTATTGCAAGCGTGAAAAGAAACATTCACTCATTAATCGATTATTCGATGGAAATATCTAATGCAAGTTTAGGATCGTACTCGATTAAACTTCTAACGGAAGTGTCAATATAGGCCGCTTTTATATCTAGGTATTATACTTTGTAAAATGTAGCTTGGGTCCTATAACAGCTGTCAGTGAAATCCCGCACATGAAGTCTTGAATTTTCTATTAAATTGACTTGACCGTTATTCGAAGCTTATAGCTTTATGAGATAGCAGTCTATGGTTCCCGCCTATATCTTTGTCTCTTTCTAGCATATAACTCTATCCTTTTCACACGTTTCTCTCTCTCTCTACCACCGAAGAGTGGGGCGAGCTGTGGAGCGGAGCTGAACCATTTCTTAGTTCATTGGCGTCAAAGTTCCCGCCGGGTAAAGTTGTACATTCAACTATTAAAACTATTGCTGTAAATTATTTTCTTGTGGGTGGATAAAGATAAAAGTACCTTCACCTTAGTAATAAATTATCACTTTTTCTTTTCGACTAACGGGTCTTCCGTTCGATTAAATTTTATTAAAATTTTGTTAAAGTGTTTTTCTAGCAAGTCGTTATGGATGTCACTGTAAACCAAGTTGAGCCTCAGGTACTGGCTTCTCCGAAACGAAAGCGCAAAGATCGACGAGCGTCTTCGACTTCGAGTTCAACGAGTTCGAGTAGTAACTCTTCGTCGAGTTCTTCTCAAGATGCTCGCAAACATAAACGCCGTCACCGTAAGAAGAGGGGGGGCAAGAAATCTCGAGGATCGACAAGTAAGATAGATCAATTATCTAAAGAAGTGCACGACCTTCGTGAACAGTTAACTTTAGTGAATAATAGTGGTTACATTTCCGACGCTAGTAGAAAGCTTTACGACGATTACTCTTTGAATTCTTATATTCAAGCATCTTGTGACGATAAATTATTTAGTTTTGACATTTCGACTAAAGTAAAAGAACCGTCTGTTCCAAAAGCGTCAGAAGCTCATTTGAAACAATTGCATGATATACAATTACTCGATAACGAGAACTGGTGTGAATTAAGGTACGCGGATACGCAGAAATCGTATAATCATAGTCCTGGTTTTATTGAACTAGAGCCTAATGAAGAGGTAAAAGCCTACGATACACTTCGTAATCTTGTGTTTGCGGATAGGGCCTTCTCAGCCCTCACATTTTGTTTTCTCAAACAAAGAGAATCGTTGCAAGATACCTTACGTGATTTTCTGTCCTGGGCTAAGGACGAACCGAATATTACTTATGATTTGATTGCAGACAAAGTTCATAATCTTTTCTCGGAGGGTAGTTTTCATAAAATATCCTCTGATTTCTTACAAATGATATGTGGACACCGAACTGAGACAATACAGATGCGTCGTGATGGCATTATCAATCACGTACGTGATCCTCTGATGAAAGCTGCTCTCCGTAGAATACCGCCTTCAGCTCACAACTTGTTCAGTGCTGAAGCTTTCACAACTACTATGGAAAAAGCTGGAGGAGTGCGAAAATGTTTCTGGCCGCTTCATAAGCGAAATACAGGGATGAAGTCATCTATCACAAACACTAAAGGTATCAGCTGCCCCTCGCAGGGGAACACACAGCAAACTAAGCCCTCGCAGGGCTCACGCCATAACTATGGTATACGGATGCATAATATGCATTCATGTTGCAATAATCCGGGAGTTCCGGGACCATCCTCGCAGGGTGTGTGCAATAGTCATGGACCCTCGCAGGGTCTATGCAATCATAGTGGCCCCTCACAGGGGATCCACCACGCTCATATAAATTCAAGTGCAAACAATAGGCAATTTTTTCATGCACATGCCTCAGCACCAAGACGTCGAGATAACGTGCAGTCAGGCAATAACCGAAAGCGTGGTTCGTCACCACCCAGATACAGAGGCAATAAACGCCGTAAGTATTGACTACCCTGTTCATATAGCCGGTCGCCTGTCTCAATTTTACCACAGTTGGGAGTCAATGGGCGCCTCCAAGTTCCTATTAAAAATTGTACAAGGGTATCGCATACCCTTTATGGTCAAACCCCCACTCATTTACCCCAATCTAAAAGGGCAAGCCTTTCTAACCAAGGAGTCGGATCAAATGACCAATATAATTTCCCAGATGAAGCTGCAAGGTGTCCTAGTACCGGCCAATCCTTCACCGAGTTTTCTATCTACCCTATTTCTCGTTCAAAAAGGGGATGGTTCAGCCAGACCGGTTTTCAACCTGAAGGCATTAAACGAGTACGTCGTAGTAGGGAAATTCAACCTTATAAATGTCCAACGCATACCGGACTTTCTTCAGAGTCAAGATTGGCTTTGCAAGATCGACTTATCCCAGGCTTACTTTCACCTAGGGATAAGCCCCAGCTCCAGACGGTTTCTGAGACTGATTTACAAGGGAGAGCTTCTCGAGATGACGTGCCTACCCTTCGGGTTAAGCTCGGCTCCAAAGGTTTTCGCTGCTCTAACAAATTGGGTCGCCCAATACCTGCGCCAGAAAGGAATCCGAGTAATTATTTACTTGGACGATTTTTTGCTGGCCCATCACGATCAAAATACTCTTCGGCAGCATGTGCAATTAACCGTAGAGACTTTAGAGCGCCTGGGTTGGCTGGTGAACTACGAAAAGTCCATTTTAACCCCTCAGAGAAGTCTATGTTACCTAGGCGTAGAATGGAACCCATTCTGGAATCTGAAAAGCCTTCCGGAAGACAAGGTTACTCTTATCAGAAGCAAACTCGAACAGATGTTGCAACAGGGCTCGACAACATTGCTGAGTCTTCAGAGTCTTGTAGGCATGCTCAATTTCGCCAGCTTTGTCGTTCCAAAGGGTCGATTGAACTTCCGCCACTTACAACAGTTATTGAATTGTCTACTAAAGTCAGTGAATGTTTGGCATCAATTACCACTAAAAGCCCTAGAGAACATAAAGTGGTGGCTAACCAATTGCCAGAATCCCTCGCAAGTGCATGTTCCACCACCGACCCACTTTTTAACTACCGATGCGTCAGATCTAGCCTGGGGTGACCGGTTAAACAACGAGAGCATGTCGGGCGTCTGGTCACACGAGGAACAAGCATTACACTGCAACCAGAAGGAAATGCTAGCAATCCTAAGAGTCTTACAAGATCGTGGTCGGCTCCTGAGGAACTCTACAGTTCTAGTTCAATGCGACAACAAAACCGTGGTAGCATACCTAAGGAACGAAGGAGGGACCAGATCAAATCACCTTTTGAACCTCACATACCGAGTGTTCAATGTTTTGGAACAACACAAGATTCATCTAAAAGTGTTCTATATACCAGGTCGATTCAACAACCACGCGGACCACCTATCACGTCTAAGGCAACCACCCGAATGGCACTTGCTTCCCCAATTTACGAATCGAATTTTCACAAAATGGGGCATACCAGTAGTGGACCTGTTCGCATCAAAAAGAGCACACATTGTTTCCAACAACGTGACTCTAGATCTGATGGACAGCCATGCATTATTCCACGATGCCTTTTCTCGAGAGTGGATATTTCCTCTCGCATGGGTATTTCCACCACCCTTCTTGATTCCAAAAGTTTTGGCACACCTAAACCAAGCAAAAGGAATTTTTCTTCTTGTGGTACCCAAGTGGGAGAAGGTCTTTTGGAGAGCAGATCTGAGGTCACGCGCACTAGCACCTCCCTTCAGCATTTGGAACCTGAAGGACGTTCTCATAGATCTATCGACGGGGCTTCCACCACCCAACATTCAAGATCTGGAAATGGAGGTATGGAAATGTGGGGGTGGTCAGCGGATATAAGTCACTGGAACGAGAGCCAGGTTGAATTACTGAAGACCTCGTGGCGCCCTTCCACTCGTAAAACATATAACGTTGCATGGAATAGATGGCAGTCTTGGTGCGGGGATAATGGCGTACAGACGAAAAATCCTTCTGGCGAACAGCTAGCAAGATTCTTAGCCGATTTATACTTACTTCATGTTCTTTCTTACAATACTATTCTACTACATAAATCAGCCATAGCTACACTTTGTAATTCGGAAAATTCTGGCAGTTTAAGTTCAAATGCCTTAGTCAAACATGTTTTAAAATCAATTTCCTTTAAAAAACCACTACTACATAAACCTCCCATTTGGAATCTCGATGATTTAGTTAATTATATGGAAAATTATTCTGTTGATGTAGATAACGTTTTTGATATCTGTAGACACACTGCTGCCTTATTGCTTCTTTTGTCTGGTAGAAGAATACACGACCTTACTTTGTTAAGTATTGATTCAAAACATTTGTCGAGAACTAATGACTGTATAATTTTCTGGCCATTATTTGGTTCAAAAACCGACACACACGATTACCGACAATCGGGATGGAAACTGATTGCCAATCCCAATTCATTAAGATTAGATCCCATTTTTTGGGTAGATAAGTTGATTAATGTATTAAATGAGAGACGGAAGACGGCAAATTGTCATAATTTATTTATAACTTTTAGAGGGGATCCCAGGCCAGCTTCCAGGTCGATTATAGCAGGCTGGATCAAATCTCTTCTTGTGCAAGCAGGCATTAAGGCAACGCCCGGTAGCTTTAGATCTGCAGTTGCATCAAAAAACTGGATTGATGGCTATCCGATTGAAGAGTTGCTCTTGAGGGGCAATTGGCGATCTAGTAACACTTTTCACAAATATTACAAACGGGAGGTAATGCCCACTTCTACAGCGATGAGTGTTACACGTTACTTTTCTAATACTAATATTTGAGAATGCATTTCTTGTATTATATTATATAGTATTGGTTATAAGTAATAAATATTGATTCTTATATATGTACCTATTCTGATTTTATTAATTTTCACTCTCACATTGGCGTCACGTTTCTCTTTCCTACCACCAGGCGATAACAGACACCTCTCATAAAGCTATAAGCTTCGAATAACGGTCAAGTCAATTTAATAGCAGCGTTTTACCTACCAATAAAACGCATATTAAATTACTTACCTTATTCGAAGCTTATAGACAATCTCTGCCTGGTATTCAACGCAATGAACTAAGAAATGGTTCAGCTCCGCTCCACAGCTCGCCCCACTCTTCGGTGGTAGAGAGAGAGAGAAACGTGTGAAAAGGATAGAGTTATATGCTAGAAAGAGACAAAGATATAGGCGGGAACCATAGACTGCTATCTCATAAAGCTATAAGCTTCGAATAAGGTAAGTAATTTAATATGCGTTTTATTGGTAGGTAAAACGCTGCTATTATTAAATGTAATAGCTGTCAATGTTATACTTTATGGGCATACCGAGCTAATTAGTGATGGGCGATGAATCATCGAGACCACATAATATGAACTATCCATATTTTGAATAAAGCTTAATTTAAAATTGAAATTAATATAATAAAAAAATAATTAGAATTTAATCTTATTGCTTAGGTATTTTAATATCATAATAATGTTTATATTTCAATAGACTTGATCCTAAATAATATTGAGTTAATAAAATCCTACATTCAATCCATCAACGCCCTGAACCTGTTTTTGGATTTTGTAAGAAGACACGCCGCGTTTGGCTCTTGGGCCATGATATGGGCATAAGATACACGCGCCAACTCCTGTTTGATATGAACTTTCACTGATCCACTCCACTCATTCTCATCAGTACGAGTGACGACGCCTTGTATGCTAAGTATATTCCGTTCTCATTACAATTAAATACATACATACAATAATTAAACTAAACCTAATTATATGTAACATGCATCAATAATAGCTGGTAGTATCGATATTTTCATCGAATTTCGGACATCCCTATGAACCTCATTTTGACATCTGTCATAGGACCCATGCTATATTTTACAAAGTATAGTATCACTGTGAACAGGACAGGGGATGGGACAGTAATCAAATTGAGCACGTAAAAGGTTGAGCCACTGTGGTTTAGGCGTACCGTAGATATGAAATACCTAACCATTGATTCCAAAATAATAGATTTAGCTGAATTGCCTTATGTTTTAGAGTCTGGTTATTTACTTACACAAATAGTCAATTCCAATTACGGACAAATATGTATCTAAGTTTATTCACTATAACTCTTTTAATTATTATGTGTACATACTCAAAATTATCCGAACGATTTTAGAGGAAGTGACAAAGTTACGGGCGACGACAATGGCATTGTGGAGGAACGGGATGTGATGTACCTCCAACACAAAGGGAGGATCCTCCGACCAGGCAAGGTGATCGCGCCTGGCGGGCCGCAGCCCTAACGGCTATCGTTGGGTTGTTGTATATATATTGTACTAGCGTGAGAACTTCATTTTCGCGATGCAGGATCGTTGTGACGTAGTAGTGACGTCGTAGTTAGTTACGTAGTAGTTACTCGAGCTGTCGCTAGATGGCGCTGGGTACATGTGGTATCGCCACAGCATAATATCGATATCGTTTGTGATAATATGGTCCGGTCCACGTTAATAATTAATAAACGTCTATTGTACTTTATATCATTTTTGCATACCTATTGTGTCACGATAACTGTTATAACTTATGAGTAATTTATGATATCCAGTGATTAGAATATAATTCATTACACTAATTCTGCACAGTAATACGGGGTGAATAAGGATCCAGGGGTGGATAGGAATAAAATGGTCAGCGTAATTCTGTGGCTATTTTCTTTCAAGCGAAACTTTGAACTAGTTCTTTGTAATAACAGAATCATCAAATATCAGGTAATGGGCTTAATCAAAATTTTGTAGAAGAAATTATTTAAAATATTACACTGATCATTTTCTCCCTATCTACCTCTGGATCTATATTCACCCCGTTTTACGGTATCGATTATCCCAGTCTTATTAAAAGAGATCAAATCGATTTAAAACACAGCTCAAATGTTTATGAAAAAAAAACCATGTGACGTTTTACGTGTCAAGGATGTTTTTAATAAGTCTTTTGAAGTGGTTACAAGACCTTTAAGCCATTGTCCAAGGTGCCCAACAAACAGTATTCTAGTGCCCAGTCAAATCAGCGTTGTCACTATTTTACTGAGATAACTGTCATCCGTCATCATTATCAACAATCATATCAACTGTAGTAGAGTGAACAAAGTGATAAAGAAAGAGAAAAAAGACTTCTACTCAAAATAAGACATGGCTTAAAGACCGCGTATCCATGGCTGATAAACAATTTAAAAAGACATGTAATGTCAATATTGCGGACGGATTGCCCATTTTATTTTCTGGTGCTGTTTATTCTCGTGTTAATTTAAAGTATATAATTTTAATAAATTATTGGTTACCATATATCGAACCAACCATACTAAGGACAGTTTTAATTGAAAATTTACACTATGGCAGAAGTACAGTCGCAGTCTGAAGATTCGGTGACCAACGAGCGAATTGATGATATCCTGAGAGGATTTCAAGTGTATCCTTTTTAACAATTTCAACCTTTTAAACCATATTCTTTGTTTGTGTAATCGATTATGTTGCTTTATGTGTGAACTTTAACTTTAATAGTGTGTACTTCAGGTATTGTTAATTTTTAACAGTCAATGATATAAGTATCCTCTTGTATTGTTAAATGTTGAACAATCAATGTGTTTTCAAATTTGTTGTTTCGAATAATGTCTCTCAAAATAACCAATTAAACATATCTTGTTAACTTTAGTAATAATGATAGTAACCATTAAATTATATTCACTTAAACTTAAAGTTACCATATGTTCAATATGCTTCCCAGTGGGATCAGCTGAATTCATACAACTATTTAATTATTATAACATAAATAGCAGATTCATTCTCCACTCCACTTGTATAGAAATTAATTCTCATTCTCGCAATCCATGGGCATCTAACATGGTATTAATTAACCAACATCCAAATTGTTTTTCCTATGGGGTGACAGCCTAACTGAGTTATTATCTGTGGGGTGCACAGGGGGTGAAGTGGAATGAGAACAGAGACTGTCTTAAGTGCAGGTGGATAACTGTCTTAACTTGCCTACCATCTGCACCTCACCCAATTCTTGTCCTGCATCCCCGTCTGTGCAACCCACTGGTGATAGGGATTTAGCTATATAATTGTGTTTTTGGACTAGTAAATAATGTTGTTTTGTTTCCTTAACTATACTTTAAATCAGTAACTGGATGAGTTTGCGTGATGCTGATACTGGTAAGTCGCACTTTTATCTATTATATGTTATTTGAACTAAGTACTAGTAAGAATGATATGTGAAGGACAATTGTATATTATGTGCACAAAGCCATTTTTGAATAGTTTGCGGATAAATATTAACACATGAGCATTGAGTTTTAACTGACCTTTTTCTTTCTAGGTAAAGTTATATGGCAGAACAATGAAGATATGTCAAGTCCCCACGTGGAGCATGAGGCACGTGTACCAAAGCGAATCCTGAAGTGTCGTTGTGTTTCGCGAGAGATGAACTTCAGCTCCACTGAAGCAATGGAAAAATTTCGTTTAGAACAGGTAGCATTAAGTAGACATAACTTTTTTTGTCCTTACTCCCGATATATTTGTTTTTTATAATATTTAGACACTAAAATAAAAAATTAATTGATCAGTTACTATTATGAAACAGATAGCATTGCACTGGACATTTTGACTTAAACTGAGTAAAAGGACACAGGATGAGATCAACCACACATAGTGTCATACTGGGACTCAAACCAAACTACATAGCATTAGCAGCATAGCTTAGCTTGGTGGTTGAGGAGTTGGGCTTACATTTAAATGGTCCAAGATTCGGATTCTGACTGTGTTAGCAGAAGCAATTTATTTCGGTTTCAAGCTTTCTTTAAATAAGTAATCATAAAAGCAGAATTAAATAAATAAATATTGTTTATTATTAATTTACAGAAAGTGCTGTTCAAGGGCAGATGTTTGGAGGAATGGTTTTTTGAATTTGGTTATGTGATTCCTCACTCAACCAACACATGGCAGTCTGTCATCGAGTCTGCACCAGAATCTCAGATGATGCCTGCTAATGTTCTCAAGTGAGTTATACATATCAATATTTATAGGCCATATAAACATTACTTAGATTAGATAGATAGATAGATAACTCTTTATGTCAGCCTCCGTTTGCTACGCACGGTGCGCGGGTTCGATCCCCGCTCAGTGCAAAAAGTTGTATGCATGAATATGGCTGTTTGCACTGGTCTGGTCGCCGTGCCTCGGAGAGCACGTTAAGCCGTCGGTCCTGGTTGCTATACAAATATCTATGGTAGTCGATACAGGTAGTTAGAGCCCTCAGAAGTCTAACTTAGGACTTCGATATCGCCATTGGTCATTGGACCATTGGTTGTGGAGGTCAGATGGCAGTCGTTTCACGGAAAATATCGAAGTTCAGCCTCATCACAGTTAGACTGAAAAGCCGACCCAAACTGAGTTGGGAAAAGGTTCAGAGAATGAGATAGGTAACTCTTTATGTTATACCAAAAAAAAAACTTCAAGGAGAAGTAGTCATAGTTACAGTTGTTCTATGGTACAATGGGCAGCATTATTGCTGGAAGCGATCTCTTCCAGACAACCAGACAGATTAGTGATATCAAGTATAATATAATGTAGTATAAGTATTTATAATTCGAGTATGTCTAATATATAATACTCTTACAGCGGGAATGTCGTCATCGAGACCAAGTTCTTCGACGGAGACACACTGATCACCACATCACGCGTCAGACTGTTCTATGTATAAAGTATACATTCAACAAACCAGGGGGCCTAGCCAAAATGCATTCGTTGTCATGTCATGTGATCGGATTCCGACAACAAATGTCATTCCCATACATTTTCAGAGCGATGACGAATGTAGATTCGGAACGAATGCATTTTAGCTAGGCCCCCAGGAGTCATTTACTAGTCATAACTTTATACCTAATGCAACACACAGAAGCCATTCAAAAGAATTGAATTGAAAAAATACCTAATGCATTTCCTGAGTGTACTTATTAGTTACGTCTATTAGATGTTCACGCAATCATGCCCCATTTAGACAAAATCACAAGTGACCTTACAATTTGGCATAGCATAGCACCTTTTTTTTCTATTATTTAGAATATTTACGTACACTATTCGTTTTAGGCCATAATGTTATTCTTAGATTAACAGTGTGCGAGTGACATACGTATCTTTACACAAAACCTAGGAGTGAGAAATTGACATAATATACGGACCGTAGAAATTTATAAACCGTTATCAACTTTGTCAGAAATAGTACAGTGACATCAATGTCTACACTAAAAGTTAATGCCACTGACATTTTAAATTCGGTAACGCGGTAATGAAGGAGTCTGTGGGTCTATTTACGGTAGTGATTATAATGTCTATGGTTAGCCGTCCGCTGCCACATGTGGACGCTTATTTTGTGTAAATAATATTATAGTGCAAATTTCTTGCAGAAAGTTACTATTTGTACTAATAACGGTCGCCCGCATGCGTAATGTGCATGAGACAGCGGACGGCCTTATAGGGTACTTAAATAGAAAGAGAGAGAAATTTTAATATGTGTGTATATTGACTCTAGGGTTATCTCAAATCAGAATATACAACAGTGGCGAAGAGTGAAATTTTATAAAACGTACTTCTATCTAGTTTATCATGCACCATACGATTCATTGAGACGCCAGCTGGGTATAAACGGTCCCGAAGCCGAAGGCTTCGGTCGTACTCCTTGTACACTACATATTCGCATAAAAAAGGTTACGATTTGGTATTTTTCTGTTCCGCTCAAACTTTAAAGATACGATGGAGAGTAAATAATGCTAATTAAACGGTATAAAAATAAAACTATAATAAAAAAATTGTCAATTCGCAGTTTTTTATGCTAGTATGCAGTATACCTGGAGTACTACCTTCGGCTACTGTCTTCGGCTTCGGGAGCGATTCCTTAACAGCCTGTACCTAATATAAGGTGCCCCGTGCCATTGATGTACTGCATTTTTTTTCTACTATTAAATTCTTAAGCTCTTTTTTCTGAGTCTACTTATCATTAAAATGTGGATATATTTGAATTGAATCTCGTTAATTCTTCCCTGAAAAATGTACCTAATGATTACTCTAACTCAAGTCCCTTAAATTAAAAAATTACTCCGTCAAAATTACTAAGTTCTCAAAACCTATAATTCCTAGTAGTAATATACCTATAACTTTTATAATTATTTTTATATGAAGCATTTTCTATACTTCTTTACCTACTTAACTACAACTACTAAGCACATTTGCAGTTTAATATGAATATTGAATGTAATTTTTATTTATTTATTTATTTCTTTACATTTTTTGTTAGAGAGTCTCCATTAAGCTTGCGTTTAGTAATAGAACAGTGTTACAACATCCCAAAATCAAAAAAAAAATTCGTATTTCTTGTCTCTTGTGCAAATAACGGGTTTTTAGATGCATGTCATGTTCGGCTTTAGTCATGTTCTACCTTTGGTCATGAAATTGTCAAATTTGCATTTTGTCATATTCAGATTTAGTCATATTCCGATTTAGTCATGTTCTGATTTTGTCATGTTCTGATTTAGTCATGTTCTGCTTATGTCATGTTCTGCTTATGTCATGTTCTGCTTATGTCATATTACGATTAGGTCATGTTTGTCCTGTTCTGGCGGGGTCGGTGCCGCTGCTGCTATTAAGCTACTTTGTACAGTATATTAATCAAAACACAACCAATAATCTTATGATTTATGTAATTTAATAGTTATCCAACCAATGTTAGTTATCCAATCAACATTCACTTGAATATAATCTAAGCCTAACGTGACATTCATGTAACATCCCGATCTGTATTAACAGTAAGTGTTACCTAAAAGTAAAATTTTAACTTAAAAATATCAATCGCAGTAAACTTAACAGAAAAATAATTCCTAGCACGCTGAGTTTAGTCTAATAACTTTTTTTTAAAATAAAAAGTCAGTTTCGTAAATTTCACCAAGGCTTCAGCAGCCGTTATTTTGTGGCGATTCAATTTGCGAAGGGTAGCCTTAATTTTTGCATCGAATCTTTTTTTATGTAAATTACGCCGAGTTTTAAAGATATGATATTTACTTTGGTGAATTTTGATGTCATAATGGGTAGCTTCCTTTTTCAGCAATGTTGTAAATTTGCATATATTTGGTTTTGATCCAAATCTGGTCTTTATTCGCCGATGCCATCCTTCTAACGCACTCGTCGTTCGGTGGTCGTCATTAGCGACACTTAGGCAACCGACCCCAATAATTTTGAACCATTGCTTCTCGAAGTAGTCTTGAAATTTGTTAAAGTTTGCAATATCTCTGGCTTTCGATACTATATATAACCACCCCTCTGTTAAGCAATGACTAGGGAGCAACGGTAGCGACATACATAAATTTATAATTTTTCGGCCTTCATGACTTTCTTCAATAGACAAATTTTTCATTTTTTTTGAGATTGCCTTTTTGTAATGGAATAAGCAACCAGTTACTCTTGCCTCGGGATAACATTTTCGTATAGCATTAATTGCTGCCAGTTCATAATCTAATTTCATGTAGACTACATTCATGGTTAGTTTTTCTTTTAGTATTTCAAATAACTTTGTGTAAATATGTTCTGTTTTACCCGGCAATAAACAAAAAATAACTGGTATCATGGTAAATGCCGGAGAAGTACCGACTACAGTATGTATCGTATACAATTGTTGAAAGGGTCGAGGGGTAATATAAAATGTCCCATCCGCAAAGAAAATGGTTTGTTTTGTTACTAATTTTCTTGCCGATTGCGAAGAAAATATCAATATCTTCTCTCCATCTAAAATTTCTTCACATAATAAAAAATCACGGGCCAAAATCGGGGGAATAATGACATCGGCGGTCTTATGAAACGTCGTCTTGGGCACATTCAGTTCCTTATTTCTTACTTTATATAATGAATCTTTGACAGATTTAAAATCGGGAATGTCAACAATATCTACGTCTTTGTCTTTTGACATTTTTTCAACAATATAATCAAAAATAGTTGGTATTGGATGATATACTTCTTTAACCATTTCTTTACAGAGATCGAGATGTTCTCTCACTCTGTTTTTTGAGACATCACGCTCACAAATATGCGGTATATTTACCTTTGTCACTACTTTTCTGTCCTTGTCTAAGGTCACTGATCCGTTACAAATACTTCTCTTTGAGCAACGCCAGTATGATGAACCACTTTTATTATTTAAACTCAATGTATACTTGTAGCCATCACGTAACAAAATCTTTTTCCCTTTTCCGCTTTCAATGAATGTCAAACAGCCACTTGTACTCGTTGGTTCTACCATTATAAAACTAATTGATAATACACCTTCTTCTTCTTCTCTTATTTTGTGGACTCTTGGGATAGTTTCCACAAGTTCGCAAATAACCGTCAAGTTTACTATAATTATTTTATAAAATTATAAAAATGGCGAGACGTTTCAATCATTAATAATACATACGACAACAGGAAATTATAACTAGAAGTATATATGACACAATAATAAATGACATGTAATTAGAAAAAGAATTTTAAAGTCTGCCATAGTGAAACTTATGCATTGTTATTAAAAAAGTTTAAATACTTGAAACTTTTAAAAATCAGTCAATAAAATATTGACCAACGGTTCATGGACCAATCGACTGTTGGTAAACCGTTACAGAATCACTAGCATATGATAAGTATGACTAATCATGAACATGACTAAAGGATAATATGACCAAATTAGAACATGACTAAAATATAATATGACCTACACAAACTGCAATTATGGCTATACAAGAACATGACTAATCCAGAACTTGACCAAAGCAGAATATGACCAAGGGTAGATCATGACTAAAGCCGAACATGACATGCATCTAAAAACCCCAAATAACCTACTGCAAATAACAACTTTTATCTCTTTACATAAAAAAATATTTAATGAATTATATACAAACCTAGGAGACGTACTATTTATTCATTAACATGATCTTTTTTTAAATATTTTGATCTTGATATAATAAATCCGATATTGAATTTCTCCAAAGCTGAACATTAAAAGAAAAATAGTTTTAACGGTCAAAGCATATTAAACCTCAAGCCGCGGTAGCTTAGTGGTATGGGTGGTGGACTGCTGAGACGAGGTCTCGGGTTCGATCCCAGGTTTACCATGGCACACACCAATGACTACGACGCTTTTCGAAGTTATGTGTGTATATTCATCGCAGGTTTATAAGTGCCCGGTTGATGGCAATAGGCTCGCCCCCTATTACACTGGGACCTAAATATACACTGGCGAAATGTGGGTGCTAGCACCTCTGCCTACCCCTTCGGGGATATAGGCGTGATAGTATAAAAAAAAAAAAAAAAATTAAACCTCAGATCTATGAATGACGCGAGCTTATGGTAGATTAACTGCAGGCTGTATTCACATAGACACATTTTCAATTTGTTAACTGTTAACACAGACTATAAAGATTATTAGGGAAACGCTCCCGAAAACGAAAAATGTGTATACTACTGACTATTTTACCAAAATTGAGCTACTTTATTTAACCGCAATACTTTTTTTGGTAGGTTCATGATTGTGAAACCCTTTATTAGCATAATTCATACAATAATTTATAGGGTTTAAAAATCATGGGAAAAAAAAGTATTGCAATGAAAATAAATAGCCCAATTTTGTCAAACTGGATTTCAGGAGCGTTCTTCTAACACTCTTTTATAGATAAATACTTAGGTATTTTAGTAGTCTGTATCAGGCTTCAGATTTGGCATGACCGGATAGATCAGAGTTCGACTAAGATCGGCTGTTCTCGGTTTTGTAGCGCGTTCTCTCTGTCGCGCTCTCTCCCTCTCTTTTATTTCCGACGTGGCAATCTAAAGCTGGGTACTATAATAGATTTCTACCTAATTTAGAATCATAAAAATGTAAAAAAAATAGCACATACATAATCATATGCAATTATACAGGTAATAATGTAATGGTGACCATACACCATCCTGCCAATTGTCCAATCGGCTTGTTCAAACCAAAGTAATTGGAATTGTTCCATAAAATGTCAATAATGTCCAATCTACGCGTATAGGGGTTAATTTTTCTAGATGATACGCAGGATAGTGTATGGCCACCATGACATGAAGTAATAATAGTAGTAATAATATATAAAAGTATTATTAGTTTTTTAAGTTCTTATTTCAATTAAATGTAATAAGGATATCTGTATAGCCTTTTTATTACTTAACACCCGCAATATCATGATTATTGTAATCTTGGCGTTGTTCCTGGTTGTATCCGAGACTTTCACCTCGGAGCCCGGGTAACCTCGAAAACCGAACCACGCCGCGAATAAAACCTTTGAACTTTTGATTTTATGGTCTTCAATGACACAAGTTGTAGATAAATTGAATGACGTACGAATTTATCAATACCTACCTGCCTGCTGCCCGCCCGTTTCATTCAAGGAATAAAATTATGTGTAATACTGATAACTGATAAACACATTACCTTCCACGCGTTGCACAATCGGGTAAACATTCATAACAATGTCTTTGCTAATAACGCCATCTATATTCTATACTTCGAAACATGCGCTGTAGTGTAGTTGTTTCCAATGAATAAACACAGATGCCGCTGCTTAAACACAAATATGTTACAATATCGTCTCACTAGATGGCAGTACATACGTTGTTTAATCGTATGTTTTTGAAATGGTGATCGTGCGAACTACCCACATGCCCGCTAAATACGTAATGGTTAGAATTTGAATACACAATAAGAACATTATTTATTTGATCTAGAAAATCACCAATGACAGCCACCGAGATCAAGTCGAACAAAACGGCTTTTCACTCTAAGAGTTTCATTTCTTTGAGCAAAACTTGTAAAGCCAGTTTAGTTGAACGGAAAATCTTTCTGTAAAGTGTTTTCATAATGGATTTGGAAGGATTCATGTGATCTTATGCGATCTTATAGTTAGTCATTCTTACTAGAAGGTACAATTGCTTAGGCACACAATAGTAGGCGTACTTGTTGCACGTGAATGTCCCACCATACCAGATTCTCACATCCTCTAATAAATGAAATGAATAATGCCATTCATACAAGGTACAATAATCAAGGCGTGCTGTAGGTATCCATTGGTGAATCGTGACTCGATTCTGTATCTCATTAGTACGCTGACACGTTTATTATCATTATCATAGATATCATAGAGGAAATGAAAAGCGCTTTACACACACTCGCAGGAAAAGCTTAGCTCACGACAGGAACTTTTAGTAAATGAAATCATTGCTTGCGATGCGTACATCCTTTTTAACTAGAAGCGGCCGACGGATTTCTTCGTACAGTACCGTCGCGGAGGAAGCACGATCGTTAGAATGCTCGTCACAGGCGACACTTCGCATTTAAATAATAGAAATTATCTAATTATGTGCCGGCGAGTACTAGACCTGTACTTGTAAGGAATTGTAATATTAGCTGTGACCACCGAACAATAATAATTACGATGACATTATGATAAATATTAAACGTTTTTTTTTCGATAGGAAGGTCGATGTTATCGGTTACAGCTATTACACATTGTAATGTAATGATAAGCTACCTAAGTATGTACACACTGTTTAGGTAGGCGTGTGATACGCACGGAACGTATTTATGTAGAGAATTCTTAGAAATTAGAGCGGTCCGTAGCACTAGCATGAACTCCTATCGAATTCGTAATGTAAAGGTTTCGAGAGAATGGAGCATTGTGATTGAATGTCTGCCTCTTGTGAACCTGTGTTCGTGTGTAGCCCGCCAATCGCAATGCGCCGTTCTGTCGATACCTTTACATTACGAATTCGATAGTATTCCGTGCTAAGGCTACAGGACACGAAACTAGATACGTTTCTATGTAATATCTATCAATATAGTATCTATATTTTAACCCAGAAATTTGTATATGGAATACCTACCATCCAATATTTGAGGTTCAAGTCAACTTCACCTCTGAACTGGTACTCACCTCTACCTGCTGTGTAATGGACGAAGCCCAGTCGCAGGTGGGTAGATATTCCTCTCGAGTTTGAGAGTAGTAGGTACAACAGCAGTCACTCTCACTTACTTTTTTTTTTAATACTACATAGGTGGCAAACAAGCACACGGCCCACCTGATGGAAAGCGGTCACCGTGGCCTATGAACGTGTGCAACACTAAGGGTGTCACACACACGCTGCCCACCCTGAAGGGTAAGGGGGATAGCTAGGAAGGGGTGGGGAGGCTAGGAAGGGGTGGGGAAGGAGGGGTATAGTGAGCTATGGCTACCCTACTTACCGGCGGGAATACAACACGATGGTTATTATGACCGCGGTCTTCTGTAGGGCGGAGGTACTTCCCCAGTTGGACAGCTCATTTCGGACGGGAGATACCGTCGTGTCCTACCTCCGTCAAAACTTACTTACTCTTTGTGTTACCTTAACCTTATCATTTAGATAAGGTTAAGGTAACACAAAGATGAGAAACCGTCCTAGTTACCAGATATAGTGGGTCCTACAATTATATCTGTGTATAGGTAAGTATGACAGCCTCCGTGGCGTGGCGGTAGTGCACGTGACTGCTACCGTAAGGGGCGCGGCCGGGTTCGATCCCCGTCAGTGCAAAAAGTTATATGCATGAATATGGCTGTTTGCACTGGGCTGGCCGTGCCTCAGAAAGCACGTTAAGCCGTCAGTCCCGGTTGCCATACAAACATCTATGGCAGTCGTTACGGGTAGTTGGAGCCCTCAAAAGTCCAACCAGTCTAACTTGGAACTTGATATCGCTATTGGTCATTGGATCATTGGTTGTGGAGGTCAGATGGCAGTCCCTTCACGGAAAATATCGGAGTTCAGCCGCGTCACAGTTAGACTGGAAAGCCTACCCCAACTGAGTTGGGAAAAGGATCAGAGAATGATGTATAGGTAAGTATGAAAGTATCAAAAGATATTGATTAAGTTGATACCTACTATCTTTTTTTTTTTAGAACATTCGTTTATCAGAAAGTCCAACGAAGCATGAAACTTCAGATTACTTATATCCTAGTTTAATTACCGCATTAGCAAAGATGTTTCACACTTGTATGATTGTAGATCGACATGGTCATTTACATATTCACTGTTAAATATTTCGGGATATTAACCATGTTTCTAGATTTTATGGAGCAACCGATATTTCGGCGCTCATCGGCGCAGTACACCGTTATCATGGCGTTTGCGACAGCGCCGAAGTATCGGTTGCTCCATAAAATCAACAAACATGGTAAATATCCCGGAATATTTAACATGTTTCTCACTTTACTCATTGTCTTCAACATCCTCAGATACCTCGGCCACAGTTCAATGTGTGACGAAACTTCGTGTGATTTTAGTCGGTTCGAGTTCGAAATCAACTACGTCAGTAGCTCCGGTGATGTTGTCAAGACCAATGTGGTTTCCGCCTGTAAAAAAGGCAGTTAACTTGATAGGCGATCGACATCTTCGTGTTTCTTCGGACTCTCTTCCTAGATTACACCTGGATAGGGTACAGTCCTTGAAGACGAAACACTGAATGTTTTTCTATCCACTAGCCTTGGCCAAGAGAAAAAAATCGGTCAAATACGAGTAGGATTTTTTGTTACAGCGGTAACCGAAATACGTCTCTGTATCTTAATACCGATTGAACTTACTGATGAAAAGATCCATCATTTCAACTACGGAATAAAGATACCTTCATTTTCCTATGATTTCAAATATCTATAAAGCTATCATTGTTCATTTCATGAGATACAACTTTTTTTTCTTTATAAGTAATTCATATTTATATGAATCCAATACACAAGCTTCTAAGCTACTGAATAAATAGATCTACTTATTTATGTAATTGGGAAAGTACTCGTATGAGTTTACTTATTTTCTTATAAAGAAAAAAAATGAATACTAATTTAGAATTGTCCAGGAAAATAGTAGAGACCACTGAACCCGTATGTACCTAGTAAACTTATTGGTAGGTTTACTCATCATTTTTCTTTTCTCAGTCTCTAGTGCAATTCAAATGCCAGGTAAAAAATGAAAAATTAGTCTCACAGAGTTCTAAAGTCGCCTAAGAGCGACGCCTGAGCGGCGCGTTCGCCGGATGAACACCAAATGTGTGATATTTTTAGGAATGTTGATTGCCGTCTTCCTGTTTCCGGCATGAACGAACCGCTCTGATCTGCCGACCGGCTCCCATACAAAACTGCTAATTAGTGATGAATAATTAATAGTGCTTGCCCGATGACATGTAAATCGCTTTATAGTATTTGATTTGAGTCGTTCGCCTTGGTCGCATGGCTTGTCGTTCGTAATCAAAACTGTAGCGGCTAACATGGCTTTATGACCTTATAAAAAAACCTTCGATGGTTTGTATGGTCCCTATCGTCTTCTTCTTCTTACAGAACAGACAGAAGAATGGTGGTTATATGGTTTGGTTCTCTTTTCAGCCAAGGATGATAGAAAAATGTGGAAAATAAACGAAATTCCAACTTGTTTAAGGCCTAATAATTCCAAGATTCCAAGCGTTTGCCTATAGGCAGAAAAATGAGATAATTGCACCATTCATTAAATTCTTATATGTATCTATAATTTATATGTACTATTATTATTATTATTATACCTGATGTGGTTACGGAAAAGTACGGCAACTGGTTTAACAACAGTACTTCGATATCGTCACTGACGACTCGGCAGTCACTTCACGAAAAACATCGAAGTTCTTTCAAACGCTTGGCAGTTGGAAGAAACCCCACCGTCAATGCCCACGTGTCGGCACTCGGCACTGTGAGTGCGTTCTACCTGTTATGACCTAACAGGTAGAACGCACTGGTCGAAGACCTTTGTTTTCAGGTTTTGTGGAATGGAGGACGAGAACCTCTGACGGAATTTGCCAAATTTGACAAAATATATTACACTTATATATGACACAATATTCAACAGTTTCAGTGATCAAGCTCTCAGTCAACATTCTGCCGTGACCCTCACAATTCCAAAGTAATGAAGTCATCTACGAACTGGCACCGGTTTGTGAACTTCCCGTCGCTACATCATTGTTTTATTCTTGAGTGTCATGCCAGACATTGTAGGGATGAACAAACTGACACAGTGCTTAATTGCCAATTTAACCATAGGTACTTCTAATCATTACCTAGATACTCGGCTTTTCATTGACCACATTGGGAAAGTATGGCCAATATCATAACTTACAACATGACATGCTTTTTATGTTCGTTCAGGACAAGATTAGTACTAAAGAAAATTAAAACATAAATGTTCAGAATTTTTAGATCAGATGCAGGTAACAACGTGCAACCTCACCCTCGGCAACTGATGGCCCAAGAAGGCCGTGCAGTTTTAGTCGGTTTCTCGATCACCCTCACTGACTTCGGTGGGCCGTATCCGTGAAGATTCTAGCACGAGAGAAAAAAGGGTAACAGCGTGTATTAAAAAAAAATCGTTTAATAAATAACCTAAAGGCATGAAACAGTCAAGCGGATAGGTAAAGGATAGAGAAAACGTTCTACAAAAGCATAGCATGCCAATCTTAACTGGACTTTGATTCTTCCTGCGGACATATCTATATACTTTTAATCAATCATACCAGCGAACTATTATAGCTTAAATTATGTGTATTTAAACATTTTGTACTATCATGGTAACATGATTATCAGCACAGAATAAAAAAATATAGATACCTATGCAAAACCTCTCCTAAAAAAATATGATTGGTAGTTTTGAGTTCGTACACCATTTGCACCCCGTTCTATCCTCAAGACAGGCTAAAATCGCTTAGTGGCTTACTAAAAGCGCATTCTCAACACATTTTGGGTCCACAGCTCGTGATCATGGCGCTTGCAAGAGTGCCGAAATGTCTGAATCTCAACACTTGGAAAATATTCCGATAATTTCGATTCATAAAATCCTGTGTAGCATATCTTCAATGTTTCAGAACGAAACCTCAAAAGGTGACAGCAAACTGCCATAAATAACGCTAAGCGGTCCACAAAGAATTTGCTACCTGTTTCTATATTCAATTAATTTCCTATTAAAAAAAAGATATCGAACGTCTATGATTTGTGAGCATGGGCAGAATAAATAAAGCGTGTTGGCCAGGATACGGGGCCACGATGGTAGCGAGAGCCCGCGGGTCAGCGTCCTCGTGCCTCCCCCCGCACTTCCCCCACTACGTCACGACTGCTACGTCACTTGTAGACTCCGCTTTATCAGACAATGTCACAGTTTTCACCATCAATATTCGTTTCGATTATTCCATTTTTAAATTCTTTGCAGCTGCGGTTACTGCACTGAAATTTTATTATTTGCACATGATGTAATATACTAATTTATCCATCATAAGTATGTATTTTAGGACATTAGAGTATCTAGATCTAATGCAAGTATAACTTAACTAGTTAGTGTACTTAGTGTGTATTAGATATGGGTTTTACAATGCGGATAAACTTACTGAGATAATATATAATACCTGGTGTAGAAAGCAAAGGCAGGCAAAATGATGACCCTCTTTACTGAGACTTTGTTTTCACCGTACCATCAGGCGAGGTGAAGTCAATTTGACATGTTCTAAATTTAAAAATTGCCCAAGTAATTTGGCGACTAATCACGTAATAACATAACATCATTATTGCCTATTCATAAGATCTGATTTGATGTCATGGCTGCCTTTCATCAGTATAGTTAAATTCACTAATGGTAAATACCTTAAATTGGCCATCGTTACAGTATTGACAAGGGAGAATTTGGGGTTTTTGGGTCAGATCGTTCCACGAATTCGCAAGTTATACATAAATTAATGTTTTAAGAGGCAAGGTATAAGTGCTTTAATATAGGAATATTGCTTTTTAAATTTTCAATTGTTTTCATTTGGAATCACCTAGTGGAGTAATTGGAATTTGTGACCACTTTACTACCTATGTCTACGTTTTTCTGGTTTAGAGATTTTGTACACCCAGAAAAACGTAACATCGGTTGAGGTTTTCTAGGTGTGATACAATTTATTACAAGTTTTCTAAGATTAATCTACACAACCACACCTAGATCCCTGGTAAGCATAGGTTAGCTTGTGTTATGGGTTCCAGAATGTGGATAAACATACTTCGAGATGGTTTTTTTTGGTAAATACATTCATGTTATACATAGGAACATCCAGACTAATATAAATTATTATATACATGCATACAAATATTTGCACGAAGCGGTAATCGAACCCACGCCTCTTACGTAGCAATTGGGTTTGACAATTCTGACCTTGAGAAGGCATATTTTTTGATTTTGTCTCTCATTAATACGATAGATACATATCCAGTTAGTCAAGTGGTTTCTACAAGAAGGGCATCAGAAGGTTTCTAATGGGTCGGTAGCACGAGTGTGACGTCACTGGTGTTGCAAACGTCCATGGGCCACGGTGACCACTTTCTATCAGGTTAACCGTGTGTTAGTCGGCTACTACTCCGAGATAAGTTCAAGGAAATAAGTATTCTAACCGTAATCTCACATTATATATTAGAAAACTTGATATATATGTTAGAAAAAATATTGCAAACTTCCCAAGAGTTATATCATATTCTTCTTCTTAGTCGGACACTCTTGGCAGAGTGGTCGTGATCACGTCGAGTCCTCACGAACGGCAGCTCTCGCGATGCGTCGCCATTCCTCTCTATTGGAGGCTTTGTGGGAGCAATCGTTTAGTGTGGAGGCAGTCAGCGACTTTATAAGATCCGTCCATCTGGTTGGAGAACGTCCACGGGATCTCTTGCCGTCCACTTTGCCTTGTACCACAAGCCGCTCCATTGAGTCTTCCTTCCTGGTGATGTGCCCAAAAAACTTTAGAACTCGTATTTGAACGGTGGAAGATAATCGTTCCTTAACGTTAAGTTCTTTTAGGATGGATATATTGGTACGGTGGGCAGTCCAAGGGATCCTAAGCAGTCGTCTCCAACACCACATTTCCAGTGCATCGATTTTTCTCCTTTCTTTTTGTCGTGAGGTCCACGTCTCAGCCCCATATAGAAATATTGGAAAGACAAGACTTCGCATTAGTCGCACCTTGGTGGCTTTGGTGATTCTTCTGTCTTTCCATATCTTGGAGAGTCTCTCCACCGCAGATCGTGTTATAGCACAACGTCTTCGTATCTCGTCCTCGCAACCTCCTGTGTTGGTTATGTTGGAGCCCAAATATATATAGCTCTGGACAACATCACAGTTGGCTATACTTTTGACGGTGGGTTGGTTATCGTGAGCTCTGTCCACTATCATCATTTTTATCATATACCTATACATAACTATATCATACTATATCATATAGGCATAACTTAAATACCAGATACAAATATAATCTCGTTGTCTGTGATAGTAGACTCCACAAAACTTCAAATTCTTTTCAGGGTAATTGTATACGCTTTTATAATAATCTGAGTTTCCTGCCGGAGTCTTCTCAAGTTGGGACCGCGTTTCGAACCGTGGTCCATTTGCTCACTAATTTATTTTTGTTGTTGATTTGGTGATTTGGGGTTCTTCAAGAAGGGCATTAGAATCTTCAAGAAGGGTAGGCAGCACGGGTGTGACGCCTCTGGTGTTGCAAACGTCCATAGGTCACGGTGACCGCTTCCCATCAAGTGGGCCGTGTGCTTGTCTGCCACCTAAGTTGATTTTGACTCAAGTGGTATAAAAATAAATGTTTTACTCGTTTTCATAACCGCGTATAAAAATAAAACCCTAACGAGTCACTCCTTTGATGTTACAATAAGAATACACACAGTGTCTGCTGATAGGACAGTTCTGCTTAAGCAATCTGTGGTTCGGTTGTCGGTGGTCGGTTCGTTGTCGTGACACCTCCGGGAGCGCGCGCACTGGACCATCACCAGGGGTAGATGTAAAAAACTATGTGCGCTGAGCTGTGACAGTATCCAATTCGAGCGATACTTTCTTTTATTGATGTTTCTATTTCGGTCGAGATGTCGTGGTTATAACGTTATAGGGATTTAAGACTGTTAGGAGTAACAGTTAACAAGTGCGTTGATAAATTCTCCGATGGTTTTAAACGAATTAATGAGGATAGGAGCATCAGTTTTATTTCAAACCTAAATTTAAAAAGTTTAATAAATGATTAAAAATAGGTAAAAAATCGTTCTTTGATTTTTTTGTACAGGGAAACGCTAGACTGGGCCTCGAATTCCACTAATTGTCAACAAAAAATGACATTAAATTTTAGATTTTACTGCTATGCTGTTTATATATGAAATTAAATGGCATCATGTAGAAGGACTTGCTGTGACTTTGTTCCATCTAATTTTGAACTTTATAAGCATGTTGATAAAGCCAAAAATTCAACGGCAGTTTTTTTAATCTCAATGGTTTGACAATGGTTAACAATTAGTAGAATCTGGGTTCTGTTCAACTGATATTATTAATTTGCACTGAGTTGTAATCAACCCCACGACCTCCAACGTAGCAATGAAAGACCCTACTGATACACTATAGTGGTCTTCAAATATCATCAAAAGAGAATGTATTGGTGAGTTTCATATCTTAGGATTATTAACGTTATTCATATGATAACATTCTTATACCTACCGTAATCTAAACCATCGAACGAATTCACCCGAAAAGGTGGGTGCAGTACCTAGCAGTAAGTGATATCGAACATTGAAATTAGAGAATCAAACAATAAAAACGTACGCACGTACTATAAATGACCTCCCATAAAACAAAACAGATTAATTTTCTGAGATCCATTTGGCGCGCTCAAGGATCTTGCCCAGTACGCATTCTGATTGAGTAGTGGGTTGTGGCATGCTTGCCTACTAAGGATTCCATGTCCAGGTTACATCACACCTCGTTAATAAGGCGCAATGTATATGAAATATGAAGTTATCGATTAATTATCGATTCATCGTAAGTGCGCGACCATCTTGGATGTAAGTGCGCGGTGGTTCCCGCGCGCGGCTTCCTGCGCGTGCGTGTTACTGCATGCTAATGTTTGCGTACGAGCCGTGTCCTGTTCGCCGCCTGTGCGTTCCACTTTGACGGTTGTTTCATCAGCGAAGGGTGGTGACAAAAGCGTTGATGGAGTGTCTTTTCACCATCTGGCTATGGCATATGCATTATGCAAACATTTCGTTCGTTCACAACTCAATCATACTTAATTGCGACATACAAATATACTGCAAGTTAGACCGGCAGCACGTTAGCAGCACGACCGTTCGACAGCATATTAACCCAAAGTACCACTAGTACATTAGTACCACTGATTTTCTCGACAAAATGATTTGTAGAAGACGTCACGGGCCCCGATTCTACTATTTAAAAAAATGACAAACTCATTTAAGACTTTACAAATTCATTATATACAAATACAATAGTCATTGCAGTCTAAAACTAAACAGCAGTCTAAGCCGAATATTCAATAGCAGTTTTTATAATCTCAGTGGTTTGATAATGTTTAACATTTAGTAGAATCGGGATTCTGTCCTCCTGTTCGGTAGTTCATCTGACCTTCCAACTTCGAGAGGAAAAGTGCGGCATCATGCTCATTGTCCGTATTGATACAACTAAGGGGTGTGACTCTCTGGGTCTGTTTTTAGAATACTATAACCTGGGTATCGTCAGGTGTCGAGTGAATAAGTTCCTTAGGGTAATGGTGTTTCGTCTAATGATTTAAAAAAAAATTGATCATTCCTGTCTCTAGGTTAAAAACTTTCAAATAATACTAAATATGTACTTTGGGATAACATGCTTTCTTATATGTATTCTACAATATGAATTACTATAGGTATATATGCGAAAACTTGTAATTGACCATTTTATATCACAATTGTTCCTAATTTGTGTTCTAGCTGTAAGTGATTCTGAGAGAAAACATAAAATAAATACTTAAATAAAATAGGTGGCAGACAAGCACGCGGCCCACCTGATTGAAAGTGGTTACCGTAGCTTATGGACGTTTGCAACACCAGGGGTGTCACATTCGTGCTACCGACCAAGAGAAGATTTATCATCATCATCATCATCATGTAGACATGTTTCCTGATTGCATCCGTAGCCAAGGCGAAGGCGGAACTCAGGCCCTGCTCTTGCTTCTTCAGTTCATGATAGTGAGGCCATTAGCACTAAGCACCCTTCACGACGTCAAGCCAGGACTTACCAAGTAACATATATATTAACGTGTTTGTATATAGAAATTTGCATAATCGAACTTGTGACCTACGTAGCAGTTGAATGATTTACCGCTACACTATGACGATTGGCGTGCCTAATCAATAGGAAAACTACATGGTAAAAAACAAAGTCGCGTTCTCTGTCCCTATATCCCCATATCCTTATGCCTCTTTGTATGCTTAAATCTTTATAATTATGCAACGGATTTTGATGCGGTTAATAGACAGAGTGATTGAAGCGGAAGGTTTATATATAACATCATGCTACAACCAACTTTTGCGGAGCAGAAGTCAAAAATGTTACAAAAACGGGGTGACGCAGACGAAGTTGCGCGGGTCCACTAGTATTATCATAAATGCAAGACTCAAAACTCACAAGGCAATAGGTACTGGTAGTAGTACCTAAGTTATTAACGGCTCAAATTAGCCGTTTTCGTGCGGATGTCAAACTCGTACATATAATTTTTTCTTGGTAAAAAAATTAATATGATTAGTGGCACCCACTCACACTATGTTGGCTTCCTGTTAACAGTTACGCGTGTGAAATATAAAAAGGATAAGAGGCTCTGAGAGCCAATGATGGGTAGACTTACGGTGTTTTAAAAAACCTGTATTTTTCGTCGTCTGATACTGATACTCTCCAAGACGTTAATTGGTAGTGCTTGTGCGGTTAAGCACGTAATTCATTTCCTTGCGATTATCACCGCATAGCAAGGAATCGGGTCAAAATTTATTTAGCTGCAACATTTTAGGTTAGTAACAATCAACAGCGAAAACCAAGAACTAGAATTTCGTTCGAACATAAAAACAGTGACACGACTGCTACACAGGAGGCGCGGGTTTGATTCCTACTCAGTGTAAATATTTGTGTGCATGAATTAATTTATAACTATTTGCATTGATTTGGTCGTGCATCGGAGAGCACATTGAGACGTCGGTTCCAGTTGTCGTAAGAGCATCTATGACAATCGTTACGGGTAGTTGAACTTTATACAACTGGTCTATCTGCAATATTTCACGCTTCACGGAAAATATCCAGGTTCAGAGCAGACGTTAGCGTGTGGTACAGAGGATCGCAGTATCTACATAGTATACTTATAAACTTTGAGCTAGAACCAAGGTAAAAACGCTACGAGTATTCGACTGTCAATTATTTATGCTTCCCGATATTGACATTTTCCGTGGCAATTTTCTGTGTGCGCAGTTAACGCTTTGCTGTGTGGACCCCCTTAGGAAAATTGTATGATGTAATTGCAGTGTTCACAATTCGATTGACCGCAGAATATAAATCTTCCTATTTGTCAAGGCTACTGGTTTGTTTTTGTCCATTCTATTGATTCTGTACACATCGTAGGTATTCTAATCACGAAATACAAGAATGATGCCATGTTCACGTGAGACTGTTCGGCTGCGAATTTGGTTGCTCCCTAATTTAAAATACCTTATTATTCTTTTCCTTCTGTATGATGATGACCATGTATAGTTCTTGGCATATATTGCGGCCCAAGTCGCGGGAGAAACAACGCCTTGCGAACGCGGATTGGTTTGATATAATCTTTGATGGGCAATTTGTGCTGTTCAGCCGCCGCGCCAAAGCACGGATTGCACACCGTAACTATCCTCAAACGACACCCAAATATACTTCACGTACACATTACTAATATTTTTTTTAAATATCGCCAATGTACAGACATGATTACTTTACAATTATATAATGGCAGAGCAGAGAAAATATAAGCGAACTAACAATATTTTCGAGAGTGTTGTACTTTGACGTATTCATGTGATGTTGAAAATTGTATAAGTTGAGATTGTAACATAATAATGGCATACATAACGTAAATACACCTACTCTAGATCAGACAGATCGCTTAGTACTGGCTCAAGACAAGATTGCAGTTAGCCGTATTCCCTCCGAAAAAAATTCGGTTCTAAAATTGCGTTTTATCATATTATAACAAAAAGTTCGGACGGAATCGCGGCTAATCCAAAGATTCTGGGGTATAAATTAGGTACCATTACCTGCAAGCAGGTGAGCCTGCTGATTGAAGGAAACGATCTTGGTCCAAGAAGTCAATTACCTTTCGGTGTTAGAAACTAGACGGCAGTCGCTATCCATCCGTATAACGATTGCAGACAGATTCATACTTTTTATCCAACCAAACTAAGGAGTAAAAGAGCACAAGATTGCACGCTTTGGCTACCTCTGTACAATCATATACATTCTGTCCTCCATGATCTGGACGATAAACTTTCTTTTAATTTTTTTTATGCCACTAGGCATCCCTAATGGAAGGCGGTAACCGTGGGCTATGAATGTTTGCAACACCAGGAGCGTCACACTCGTGCTGCCTACCATGTAGAAACCTTCTAAGGCCCTTCTTGAAGAACCCCATATTGTAGTTGCTTGGGAAAACCACGGCAGGGAGTTCATTACAGCTTGAGCGTGCGCGGGATGAAACTCCTTTCATACCGCACAGTGCGCACCGTTTCCGGTCGTAATGTGTGAGGATGAAATTCCTCTCTATGGCGAGCGGTGCGGTGATAGAAAGTGGGTGCGGGCATCATGTAGAACAATTGTTCTGAATACAAACCATACAGGCGGTAGACACACAGTTTTATGAAATCTTTGTCTTCTAATAGCTGCTAGTAAGCTGCTTGCAAATAAATAGTTACCTACCTATTTCATAGGTTCTATATTATCTTCTAGTATATAAAATTTCCATGTCACAATGTTAGTTACCGTACTCCTCCGAAACGGCTTTACCGATTTTTACCAATTTTTATATGCGTATTCAGTAGGTCTGAGAATCGGCTAGTATCTATTTTCCATACCCCTAAGTGATAAGGGTGGTTCACCCTTAAATTTTTTATAAGGCAAAACAACGTTTGCTGGGTTAGCTAGTAGCTCTATAATCTCTACCTACCTACTCTACCTGAGGCAGTAATTCTCTGCTTCACCCATAGGTAGGTACGCGCATAATGTTACACTTTATTATCTCTTTTGCAATACAACCCTTCGAAGTGTATAAATATTGTTTTTATTGAAATCTCTGCATGCATCCCCGCCCTGCATGGGGCCCTAAAGGAAATGACATGTGGTTCCCGAATTTTGTTTGGTAAGAATAATATAGATAAGACTTTCTTACAATAATGCTTTGTCTCGTTTGAAGACACGCGTTGTTACAAATCGATTTTTATTTAACTAATACTATCATGCCAACTTACAGAAGTTAGACTGTTGTAAATGTTTCTTACTGAATATCAGAAGTGGGTAGAAAATGTAGAGATAGTAATTTAATTAAGATAGTTTTAAAGGTACATTAGTTACTTCGGATTGAATTCTTATTTTTATATCAGCTGAATAAATTCTTTAAACCCTTTTTAGAGAGATAAAGATTTATTGTAGGTGGTGCCCAACGGTGACCTAAAAATATCGCTTTATAATTGCAATATTTATACTACTATGATTGTAAAGTGATTGTGTCTACACAATAGTATAATTTCCGGATAACTATAATTTGGGAGTCTGCAAGTCTGGGAGTCTGCCAACCTGTTCCACCATAAAGTGAAATAAGGATCAGGTCAAACGCAGCTACTTACCTATAATTATTGATTATTTTATTTGAAAAAAACCTGCTTAACTTAGATAATATCACAACACTTTTACTTTTATTACGTAATCTAACAATTTTAAGTTAATACTTACGAGATGTAAGGATGTCCACATGATTCTTACCTGTTCCCAAGGTGCACACCTGCCGCAACATTCCTTCCCCAAACTCCGACAACACCCCACCAATTTTAGTAGCCGCCACATTACCTCCGAAACATAAAACAACAATGAACATTTTGATTCATCAACTTTAACATAGGCACCTGATTCACTTTTTGTTCCCACTAAATCATAGATAGGTGCCGCTTATGGCCGTGTTATGGCTATTCGTTATCAGATGTACATATTTCTAAACTTTTTGTGTTGTCATTCAAAATCACTGTTGTTTAATAATAAGATTAAATTATGTTTCTGAACTTTGTTGTGATGTTATTGAATGGAAATGTTATTTGTTACTAAATACAGTAGGTAGATATGGTATCTTAGAAACGAGAAACTCACTTGTCACTAAATATGGTACTTATGTAGGGTATAATCTTCTTCTTACTTTGTTTTGGGGTGCGTGGGAGCTTCGACCCCTGATAGAGCCTTTGTGTCGCCCCTAACTTGGCTTCCACGTTTGGGAAGGGATAGTCTAACGTAGGGGCCAGGCTCTAACCCTCTGGTTTGGGGTAGTCATTTTCGAAAAGATCCATTCGCTGTATTCTTAGGACGTGACTATCGAGCAGTATGTTTCATCGTCCTTCTTGCATCCGTTTTGCATCATTCATTATATCAATCTTGCTCAAAGTGTATTTTGTGCAGTAGGGGCCCGTTAGAGTATGAAATTTCGTGAGTGAGTTTACCAGGGCCTTCAAATTTGGGAGTGTTCCCCTTACATCCTGCAGATGTGAAGTACCTTATGTACTTTATGCTTGTTCCTACTAAATGTGAAGGTCAAATATCAGAGAGTAAATGTGAAATTATAATACTTAGGTGCAATTACACGTTCAGCAAACTTTGATAAAAGTGTTTGTACAGTACGTGTTTGCAATGACGACCCTCTTTCATGAGACTTTGCCTTCAGCCTAACATCAGGCGAGATGAAGTTAAATTGACGTGCCATGAATTAAAAACAAAAAAAGGTATGCACCATGTCAAACAGACTGCATGCGCTGACCCATATCACAATAAATCTTAACCCGTATGTGTTTTATGGGACAGCATACCCTAATGAAAAAGTACATGTAAAGTCACCTGCAATAATATGTATACACTTTAGAACCTTGTCACAATTGTAGTATTTGGTATTTAGAATAATTAGAATGATAGTCTCTTTGTGTATTTATTGTATATGTTATAATATTATAATCAACTTGCACAGTAACATAAACTTAAAGCAGGTAATGTCTAATGCGTAGTCCAATGCGTAGTGCTCGTGTCCACCATATTCCCGCGCACCGTCTGTCAACCTGACAGGTCGTTCAGGAACCCACAACATCCTCCCCTTTACGATCAGTCAGCATACATAGGTAGTCATTCATCCATTTTGGTGGAACTCTATGACGGACACCTCTCTTTACAATTAAGCTATCGGTATCAGTAACATTTTCATTTACATTGTTCTCACTTGCATTACAAGCTACATTTTCATTTACATTATCATTTACATTATTATCATTTACATTATAGTCTACATTTTCATTTATATTATTATCATTCACATTACAGTCTACATTTACATTATTATCATTTGCCTTAATAAATTCTGAAGATCTTGGAGCGATGCAAGGGGTACTATAAAAAGGCATCTCAGGTTGTGGTGATGGTACCAAATGAAATCTATTTCTTCTGAACAACCCTCTATCTGTCTCCACTATATATGATCTAGGCTCATCTGATTGTTTTAATACTCTTCCATATATTCTCAAATCACTAATCCATACCTTCTCTCCTATTTTTAATTTCTTTAATTCCCTAGTCCTATGTCGTTTGTTATAATAAGTACTAATTTTTTCTTTCTTTGTCATTTCTTTTCTTTTAAATTCTCTATTACAATTTACTGACTTTTTTAATAACTGAGGTAACCTAGGTAAGTTGTCCCTTAATTTCCTATTGAAAATAAGCTCAGCTGGGCTAAATCCTGTGTCCAATGGAGTATTTCTATATACTAACAGTGCTAAAAAGACATCTTCATTTTTTTTTCAATAAATTTTTTGCAATCTTTACTGCTGATTCTGCACAACCATTACTTTGTGAATAGTAAGGACTGCTTGTTATATGTTGAAAATTGTATAATCTAGCAAACTCTCTAAATCCTGATTTAAATTGGGGTCCTCCATCAGTTCTCACAATCTCCGGAATCCCAAACTTTGAAAATATTTCTTTACAATAATCAATTACTCTATCCTCTGTTAATGAATTTAGCTTTTTAATATCTATATATCTAGAATAATAATCAATTATAACAATATACCAGACCCTATTGTAATGAAATAAATCTATACCTACTTTTTGCCATGCTCTACTAGGGGTTTTTTCTAATACAATGTTTTCTTTTGGATTAACTCTTACTTCTATGCATTTTGGACAGTTCTGCACTAATTTTTCTATTTGCATGGCTAAACCTAACCACCACACTGATTGTTTAGCTCTGTTTCTACATTTATTTATTCCCAAATGCCCTGCATGTATTTTTTCCAACATTTCTGATTGCAAATTTGTTGGTATAACAACACGAGATTTATACAGCAACAAACCACCTCCCATAGATAAATCATACCTGTACTGATAGTAACATTGTAAATCTTCTGGAATATTTGATTGCTTAGGCCAACTCCCTTGTGTATAAAGAATTAATCTCTGACAAATGCTACATTTACTCTGTTCATCTTTAATTTTTTCTAGAAGCAGATCTTTCAATGGAATGTTTTTTAGTGTAAAATTAACAAATAATTCTGAATTGTCTTTGCTTATTTCTTCTTCTTTTTGGAACTCAGAAACTGGATTTCTCGATAAGGCATCCGGTATTAGTAATTTTTTTCCCGGTATGTAGTGGACTTCATAATTAAACCTAGTCAGCTTCATTCTAAATGACATCAGCCTTGGTGTTAATTCATCTATAGGTTTGGTCTGCAAAATTTGTACCAGGGGCTTATGATCAGTTTCTAACACTACTTTAATACCATAAATATAATCTTTAAATCTATCTACAGCCCACGACAATGCTAAACATTCTTTTTCTATTTGCGAATATCTTTTTTCTGTTTCAGATAAAGTTCTACTTGCATATGCTACTATATTTCTATTATTCTCTTGATTTTCCTGCATTAAAGTGGCTCCTAAACCATATGAACTACTATCCGCTGCAACAATGATCTTATAGTTTGGGTCAAAATGTGCTAAAATTGGTGCATTTTTTAACATTTCCTTTATTTTTTTAAAAGACGCCACCTGATCACATCCCCACAAAAATTCTACATCATTTTTTAATAAATTGTATAAAGGATATAACACTTCTGTTTTGTTTTTTACATATCGCCCCACAAAATTTACCATACCTAAAAATTGCATCACCTGTCTCTTATTTTTTGGAGATTCAAAATTACTGATAGCTTCTACTCTATTTTGATCTAACTGTATACCTCTGCTATTTATGACATGCCCCAAATACTTTATTTCCTCTACCCCGAATTTGCATTTACTTTTGTTGATTGTAATACCCTTCTCCTGTAAACGACTCAATACCTTCCTCAAAATATCATCATGAGCCTCTATGCTATCTGCATGAATCAAAATATCATCCACATGGGTAACCACACCACTAATGTCCTCAACCAATTGTGAAAATTTCATAGAAAAGTACTCTGGGGCACAATTTAAACCAAATGGTAACCGATGATACATATACCTGCCATAGGGTGTAATTATAGTTGTTAAATGTGCTGAGCTACCTAATGGAATCTGATGAAAACCTGCTGTGGCATCAATTTTTGAAAAATATTTAGACCCTTTCAATTGTGCTAATGTAACTTCTAACTTTGGAATTGGGAAAATTGGTCTGAGGATATTTTTATTCAATTCTGTGTAGTCCCCACAGATTCTAACAGTGTTTTCATTTTTTGGTACAACCACTATAGGTGACACATATTGAGTAGGCTCCTCTACTTTAGATATTACCCCTAGTTTACATAAACGGTCTAACTCACTCTTAACTTTAGTCAACAATGGTATGGGTACCACCCTAGGTGTACACTGAATATAGCTTTTATTTTTATCTATTAGTCTAATATCAAATGATTCTTTAAATACCCCCAATTCATCATATATTCTAGGAAACTCGGCTTCCACATCCACAGTACTAATATTTAATAACCTATTCACCCCAAACACCTGTATAATTTTCATCTGTTCTATTTCAGGTACCCCCAATATAGGAGTCTTTAAATTTTGCACCACATACACATCACCACAATACTGACGGTCCTTATATTTCAGTCTGAGTTGTAAAATACCCCTTACCTTCAAATCTGTATGGTCTGGGCCTTTGATTCTAACCTTGCATGGCTCCAAGTTGTGTGATTTAGCTACTAATTCTTGTGGTAACGCCACTATATCAGCTCCTTCTTTTCTTCCTGTATCTGTTCATCTTGTATGTTCCTGATTCTCCCAGCTTTGCAACACCGAGCAAAATGGCCTATTTTATTGCACTTCATACACTTAGCCTTCAAAGCTGGACATGTCTGTCTTGAAATATGCCTCTGCCCAGCGCAGAACCAACATTGCCCTGCAGTTGCAGAATGGTTCTCTTTTTTAATTTTATTGAGATCTGTAGTAGCAGATACACCCCCGGAAAATGACCCCTTTTTCTCAAAATCTTCTACCGTTTGCGCAGCCTCTACTGCCTCCTTCAAGGTTATATTTGTCTTCATTAAAATTTTCTCTCTTCCTCGCCGACTAGCCATACCCACCACTATTCTATCTCTGATCATCTCTTCTTTCATAGACCCATACTCACAATTATCTGCTAGTACATGTAGGCTTCGTATAAATTCGTCTACGCTTTCGCCCACCTCCTGATTCCTGGTGTTAAATCTGAATCTGGCGTACACTGGGTTTCTTTTAGGGTGAAAATGTTCGTCTAGGGTTTCCAAAGCGCTCGCAATTGTGGCGCTATTACTTATATTGCACTGCAAAGCCACCTCCTCAGCTTTGTCACCCATTAAGTATAACAATAGATCAATTTGATCAGACTCTGATCGATTATTCGCCCCACTCACCGCCATGTATCTTTGAAATCTTTTCCTCCACTTGTCCCAGTTTTCTGGGACAAAATCGTAAGGATCGGGTGTAATCACTACACCCGGCATGCTGGTGTTGGCCATTATTTGCTTACCCACTTAATATTATTTTCACAGTTTTTCACCGCCGCTGCCACCATGTAGTATTTGGTATTTAGAATAATTAGAATGATAGTCTCTTTGTGTATTTATTGTATATGTTATAATATTATAATCAACTTGCACAGTAACATAAACTTAAAGCAGGTAATGTCTAATGCGTAGTCCAATGCGTAGTGCTCGTGTCCACCATATTCCCGCGCACCGTCTGTCAACCTGACAGGTCGTTCAGGAACCCACAACAACAATAATAAATGACAAGTCATCATTATGACATGAGACGGAAAAATTCGACAAGTTTAATGTGAAAAAGTTCTAAAACGTATACATATTATTGCAGATGACTGTACCTACGTCACTGGTGTTTGCAATTTTTTACGTACAGACGACAATTTAAAATTACCTATAAAGCTATGAACCTATAAAAATAGATCGTCATTTCATGGATGTATAGGTATAGATTACTAAATAGCGGTTATTCCCAGTTGCCCCCAGTGTCGACGCCACCACTGGTGACAAATGAGGGGGTCTCACAAGATTTCTAGAACTTAAGCAAACGTAACCTGCAAGCTGGCACATCACACGGACAGATGAGGCTCTGGCGCAGGCATTTCTCTAAAGGTTTTACATACTAGGTATAGTCGTTCCCGTAAAAGCCTAAATAAATCATATTGTGGAAAGGTAGAATGGAAGAGCGGTCTCTACAGTGCAAGTTTTTAAAACCATTGGGATTGGCGCCCGATTATGCTAATTGTTAACCATTGTCAAACCACTGAGATTATAAAAATAACCATTGAATTTTGAATTTTATAAACATTGGCTTAAAGTTCAAAAGTAAATGAAAAAGGATTCTTTACATCGTTTCATCCACTCTACACGATGCCATTTAATTTAAGTCTTTAACAACACATCTGTAAATTCTAAAATTTAATGGCATTTTTTAGCAATCTCAATGGTAGGGCACAGCGGTCAATATAGATAGATTAGTAGAAAAATAGGTACAATAGGTAGAAACCGATTCATAAAATCAAGACAGCTTAACTTTCCCTAAGGTTTCCCCGACTTAGGCTGTCAAAGGATTTAGTATAAATCTTAAGGTGTCCAGTAAAGTAAAATCTCAAAGTGCTTTTGGTGCTCGAGGTTTTGTTGGGTACTGTGGATCCTGGGGTACAGAACTTACAGTAGGGGGATGGGATTACTCATAGTGACAAAAGGTATCTGTTTCATATTGCCAAGTAAACCGTGTCTAATACGCTGGTGCAAAGAGTAGGTACCTTCCTAGATTCTTTGGAGAGCTTTCATCCAACAATAAAAACTCTTCGTCTTTTGTTACATTTAAGCAACTGTGGAAAAATGCAGCGTGTGAGGGAACAAAAGTGTATTTGCTTATTATTTGTGACGGCGCCGGCGGGGTGTATGCGGGGGGTGGGGGTCGAGGGACTCGCTCGCTTTGTTTGCAGGCACGCGCGCGCTGCCTACAACACAGGATCCACTCCCGCGCAAGCCCTGGTCACTCTTTCAAATGTTTGCTTTTAACGTATACTAGCTGACTTTTTCGTTTTGTTATTTACACATACTGTAATTGGACGTGTCTGGCTGGCTAGCCATATTTTTGAAAAGAGAATATGTGTTCTAAAAAGATTTACTAAGAATGGATTTTATGCAAGGATAAATTGTCATTATCGGTATCCATCAGTATATATTCCATCACCACGGAGGACAGAATATATATATCACGATTCTGTAATATAAGGTGTATAGGCTAGGATATTGCAAATGTCCTCTTTATCGACTAAAGTTGGCGTTACTCCGGATGCATCTGACATTTTCACCTTGGAGTTCGGGATGGGAATGATCGCAGTCTGACCTCATAAGTTTACAGACTGCAGTCGTAAGATACAACTGAAGTTGTCAGTAATCTACTGTAGTAGTTACGACGGACTCGTATAATTATATAGAGATGCTATTGATGATTTAAACTGGCATAAAATTTACTCTTAGGTATAAATACGACTAGTAACAATAGTAGTGCTCTGTCCTCTCGAGGTGAGAGTCGAGAGAAGAGTAATACGATCCACAACATTGAATCGAGTTTGAAAAGGCATATCGTGGTTTGCAGACAGATGATAAATGCAATTGCCTTATATCCCTGTAAAAACTTTATATTTCAGTCATGAGTAGTTTCAATCATACTCCTATTTAAGTTTTTTTAATTTATGGCACATCAATTTGACTTCACCTCGCCTGTAAGCTGAAGGCAAAGCCTCAGGAAAGAGGATCACCATTACAAGCACACGTACAGTATTACAATGACAGTGCTCAGCTTGACGACCTCATCAGAAGCTTTTTCACGCCCCGCTTATAGGACCTTAAGCGGGTAACTTAGCTGATAATTCCCCCTAAGTGACCGTTGAGAAAGTACTAGATTTTATCTTAAGTTAAATAGCCTAGTGGTATAGGAGTTAGCCTTACGATTGAGAAGTTCCAAGTTCGAAGTCTTCCTGACTACCAACGTAAACCCAATCCCATTGTATTGTATTGTATCGGGACTTCTTTTATTAGCCTTCCTTTTTGGGCCATTGTGCGTGCAGAGTTTCTGGCTAGAGCAGCCAGCCCAGAAACGCAGAAGCTTACTGGAGGCTTCACTTTGCCGAGGATTTGTGATTGAACCCAATCCCATTGATGCAGCTAATCCAATTGCATTGGAATGTTAGTGATTTCGGTTCAGTATTAATATTCCTTAAAAATATACTTTTACCTTATTGAAGAACGTCGTACTCAAGAAGTAAGTAAGTAATCTATGCGCAAACTATAGTCACTTGGTCAACCAAGACATGTGTCATTGATCATTGCTATTTATCATTTTGAGCATGATATATTTGAACATCTCACAAATGCTGCAACAAAGTTGACTGGACATATACGCGTCAGTTTGCATTGTGCGTTATATAACGAGTTACGGGGTTCGATGCCCGCGTCGCAACCTTTAAGGTCGAGCGGACGGCCTCAAGCCCTTTATTTACACATGCAAGGCTTACGGCTCAAGTCTTTGAGAGAAATGAAATGCGCTAACAATGCTTATTTTTGCTGCAACACGTTCGGTTTTGAAAACATATCGGGTACTATGAGTTTTTTGAGTTTATTTTATGGTTTTGCCCGATTGTGATAAGTCAAAAAATAGAGGATATCTGTTTGACATGTATTAGTGTTTTATGTCCCTACACTGGCTTGGCTGCTTCGTTACTCAAGGACCTGTTGGCACATATCTAACGCCTGGTTTATGAATTAAGTACTTCAGTCCTAGATTTTTAATTCCCCCGTTCAGGTGAACCCATGTGCTATTAACAAAACAGGTCTTGCCATGCCTTGTGGTTAACTTAGGTGGTACTTGGTTTTCATAGAACTTAAGAAAAGGAATCATGAAACGGTATATGTGTATATGTGCCTACTTAGATTATCATGAAAGTTTGATAGTCCATAAAATTAATAAATTATATAAATCTCGTAATTAACGTTACTTTAAGGGCATTAACTAAGGCATTCCTCTAATTCCTGTCTTAGATTATGGAGTACCTAGGTCTTCGGCTACGAGTGGCTATCTACAAAATGTTTATATTGTTATGCAAACCTGTAAACTGTTTATTTGAAACAAATTTATTTATTTATACATAGCGAGGAATCGGGTCAATTTTTTTTTCCAAATATATTTTGCTACATTTTCGGTTCGGAATTTATTTTCGTCATACCTATTTTTAGGTAAAGTGCCCGATTGGTGCCAATAGGCTCGCCTCCTATTACGTGGGACGGAAGATCATAGTTGGTGAAATGTGGGTGTTTAGTACACCTCTGCCTACTCCTTCGGGGATTACGGGCGTATGCATATGTATGTATGTATGTACGTATATATGTAATTATTTTTTTCATAAGAATGGTTTTGGGTGGGTCTAGTTTTCGCCAATGTTAGGTCTGTTCGCATCATCGTAATCTAATTTCATTTAATTTTGTAGATCCAATGTTTTCCCATTGCAGTCTGTTGATCTTGACAAAAGATTACTTATGGAGATTTAAAAACAAAAGTAGTATAACTATCGAAAATTTATTTCAGGTTTCACTTATTGTTTTATTTTATAATCGCATATCAAGAGAAGGGAAAGCTGTAATTTTTTTAGTTGTTGTTGTTATTCAGAGCGATCTTGTTTTTCTAATATTAGGTAGATATGATGCTAAAATATTTGTAGGAACAAAAACACTGACTTTCTATGTCAACATCGCCAATGAATCACAATTCACAACCTTGGTGGTGCACGAATTCTTATAGTGGATGCTACATTTTTATACATCTTGTTTTCCTTCTAGCACTGGGGTTATATGTAACATAACATAACATAAACTCACGCCTTTATCCCCGAAGGGGTAGGCAGAGGTGCTAGCACCCACATTTCGCCAGTTTATGTTTAGGTCCCAATGTAATAGGTGGCGAGCCTATTACCATTAACCGGGCACTTATAAACCTGAGATAAATACACACATAACTTCGAAAAGCATCGAAGTCATTGGTGTGTGCCATGGTAAACCTGGGATCGAACCCGAAACCTCGTCTCAGCAGTCCATTACCCATACCACTAGGCTATAATATATTCCTGTCTCCCGTACTCGGTATTCCTGTACTATGGTTCTATGGTAGCTAGTGATCCTTCATGTATGTGTTGTTATATGCAATTTTTTTATATTTTTACTGTAGGAGGTAGTGGGATTTCATCCATTGATCGCCTCCAACCGGTCGGATTGGAGGTTGATGTTCACGTGGACGTTCTATGGCTGAAATGATGCTGATGATTATATGTTCTAGGGTAGTGACAATATAATTAAGTACTAAAATGAGAGATGATGATTCAATTGTAAGCATCGCTAATGTTATAAGTTATTCACTTACCTACTTACATATTAGATAAAAACACATCCTATGAAATATATTTTTCTGTATAACAGCGTAACAGCGGAATCTGTGCAACCTGGTCAAATGAACTTTTAGGGAACACACTTATAAGCAAAAATTCATTGTATTTGCATTAATTGGAACGAAATAGGTGCCCCCCTACACTATAATATTGTTGTTTAAATAAAGAAGCTTGAATTTCCGTCTGTAGTCGGTAGGGTAGGTACCTACTCAAGATACAAAGTCCTCTTTCAGCAAACTATTGAAAACTAGAACGCCACATAGAAACAAACATACATACATACATACATAGACTGATAAACACAATACCCTCCTTTGCGTCGCGCAGTCGGGTAAAAAGTGTGTCAAAGGCAGGTAACACAAACACTTCATGAATTGTTATGATTGATGATATTTTTAAAGATATCCTTTATCTATATAAAAATAACATATATAAATCATAGACACATTCAGATATTCTAATAAAAAATATCATTCATCGAAATATTCCACCTAGAAAATATAAGATATCTATAGATGTACCAAGAAAAAACATAACGGCAAAGATTGTTTTACGATAAGACTCGCTTAGCAATTTGTTTTATCTTATAAACGTACCCACTTCCTCGTTTTTACATACAAATATGCACGCACAGAATTGTTCTTCGCTATTGAAATTTATCATCACAAAACTCTAATAGCATTAACGGCCTTGGATCCGTTTCCATCCATTGTCCGCCAAAGTTAACACAGTTTTTTCGATCTACCAAATATTCTATCATTGTATGCCATCAGGTAAACATTCAATACTAAAATAAGACACAATTAGAGACCGGAAGTAATTTTGTATATACAAGCAAGGACGGTATTTTACTATAACTCTAATAACTTTCGAATACATTGCTTCCTTCCGGACCTTTGCGAAAGGCCCATTGTGTAATTCCAAAAAGCTTTTTTTCACTATTCATTAGGAACAATAATGCGCTTTTATACGTGTCAATGTGCAAACAGTTTCTAATTTAAAACGTTGATTTTAGAAATGAAGTAGTACGCAATTTTAAACTATACTTGCTTATGTTAACTGCTATAATGCCGTGTGCTATGTAACATATATCCTAAATCGGGATGACTGCACACAAAACAAATAACGGAAGGAAGCGTGCTGTAAAAGGGATTGTCGGGTGTTGTTTTATGAATAGGATATTTCGCTATTCGTGCCTTCAGCATGATTTCGCAGCTGAATGAATGGATCAGACGGTTTTTTGATGGGAGGCGAGTGCGTGAGCGATGGATCGATTCGGAGCTTAGCAGCAGCAGTGCGCGGGCGTCATGGGCCGGGGGCCGGGGGGCCGAGGGGGGCGGTGTGCGGTGCGGGGTGTGAGGCGACGGTTTCCGGCGACGCGGGCGCACCGTGGGAACGCGCACACCCACCTACAAGACTGCTCCTCGGATTAAATGATGGGCACTAATTAATTTAAGTTTGCGGCATGTAAAATTAGAGATCCGTGCTAGATACAGCAGGAAGAGTGGCTGGCTGACTCACCGGCTGCTGCAACCTTGCTCTAAGAAGATGTACAGCTTTTATCAGTCAAACTTGACTATTGAATCTTGTTCAAATTTGTTCCAAGTAGTTTAACTTTTAGTTTTGTGGAGAATAGATATAAATTTATGAATGAATATCGATTTAGACCTCGTATATTAATACAATCACGAGTCCTCTTAAGATAAGGCGATTGCTAAATATGTACAAAGATCAAAGAGCGAAGGTTATTATCACTGATTCAATTAAATTTTGTTCTAGAATCAGCCTGGCAGACAAACTCCTTCATTAACTGCAGATTACAGGTATTGTCTACTCTTAGTGCGGGTTCTAGAATATATCATTTGTAAATAAAAACACCTAGACTAACGCAAATAGATTCATGCGTTCAAATATTTACGCTGAGCGGGTATGAACCAGTGAAACGTGCTCGAACCGCAGTCGAATAGGGGAGACCTAGGTGGGTTGACACAAAAATTGCATTTTTGATAATAACTCAGCTTCAGTGATGTCTATTAGCTATTAGGTTCTCCCATTAGAATGTGAATTTCAACACGTATCTAATTACGAGAAATAAGCAGTTAATAACTCCAAGTTGGAGAAGAATTGAATTTAAGCGAACAATTCCGACTGTTTCAACTCTCCTATGGACGAGGTAAATTGAAACAGGGGTAAAGGTGAGTTGACACATATTTAAATGGTCGGTTTTAGCTGAATAAAATAAAAAAAAATCTGCAATCATCTTTATTGCGTATGTTTGGAATCAGTGAAGATTTTTCTGTTAGTGTTCTTTAATTTACTATAGGCTTTTTTTCTTCAAAAAGGTTGATTTAACTTTCCTTCTATTCTGGGTACCTTTTCTAGGTAGAGCTTTTGGTAAATGCCTGATAAAATATGCGGATTGTTGTGATGGACCTTCAACAGACGACGACGTGGAGGCGATAGTTACCTACATCTATGGGAATAATATCTTCTTCCGTTAGTAATAAATCCGAAATTAAATTTAGACTCAGTTTGGTTGATTAATGAAGAGATCACTTCAGCGACAGGATTTTCTTGACTTTTTTTATTTGATGTGACTTCTTCATATTTATTAATTCAGTCGGTGCAATAATTTCAGGAGTATTTTCTCTCACTCTCTGAACATCATTATATTTTACTTCATTATTTATACATATTTTACCTCTTTAACTTACGTCCTCTGCCACAACGCAAGAGGAGAGAGATCTCCTCTCTTCGTTTATCTTTTATACTTATTTGGTATGGTGAAAATAAGCTAAGTTACCTAAGCTAAGCAAAGTTGCAACAACCGAGGTGAGTTGAAACAAGTTGTTTCAACTTACCTCACCATTATAAAAACCGACTGTGGCTACCGTATTAACCATTACCCGAGTTCAACTTAAATATTTCAACAAAATAACGTTACATTATAATACCACATGAAACACACTACGCTATCGTTAAACAATCAAAAACTTATTTATTAATATCAAATAAATAAAACTACTCGAAAAATATCAAAAATACTTACTTTTCGTCAAATTTTGCGCATAGACACGATAACTCAACAACCGCTCGCCGCATCGCCGCGACGTGTACTAATACCTCGTCGTGTGCATGGAAAGGAATCAAATGGCACCGTTGTCGTTCGTCTAGTGCTTATACTACCCGAAATATTGAACTTGTGTCAACTTATCTGTTTCAATTCACCTCGGTCTCCCCTACTCTACTGTACCGTAGAGCTGAAACAGCTGACTAGGATTATGTTATCGAAGCTCTAGCCGACACGGCCACTCGACACAGAGTAACTTTATCAAAACGCGTGATTTCAATTCGATTGAATAAAAAATTGAAATTCACTAAGATAATGTCACTAATGTTACCTACCTACGTTTTCACGGTGTTATTATTATTTTAAGTTTCAGGAGCACTCACAATTTGGATTTGCTTTTGATGTTTGAAGTTACATGTTTACATATATATGCTATCTCCTCCGAATTTCTCGTCTATAATACTCTGAAATATGTACCTAGATAAAGCTCCTATGTGGCCCTGCTACACAGGAGGTGCAAGTTCGATGCCTGTTCAGTGCAAATATTTTGCATAAATATCTCTATTTGCTTATAGTCTGGGTGTTTCCGTGCCTCAAAGAGCACGTTAAGCTGTCGGTATTCCTCACCATACATTTTTAAGATACACACGTTTAAAATGAAAACGTCACCACAGTTCGCGTCAGACATGTTACTACGATATCTGTACAATCTTCTAGACAGTTTCGCAAAAGTGGTCCACCCTTTGTCTGGCCGTCGTGTCGAGAGGCAAGCTGTCGACGCACCTGGCGGGCCAGATGCTCTCATTCAAGACCCGCTGGATTTTATGAATTGCGGGCGCTCCGCTCTCGGTCTATTCACTAAATTTTTTCATCTATATAACAACAAATATGCTTACTGAATAATGATAGGTAGATAACGTACACGTTTAAGTGATTTGATTGAGAATCTGTAATTAATTAAAAGAATAAACAATATTTTCATACTTAAGTCTATTTCACAATATATAAAATAAAACAAAATATAATAGATGTTGCATGCGTGTGCTGCTGCGGTCTGCATATTCTGTAGATTAAATGACCTATTCTGTAATAATCTATGATTTCAGTGGTGTAAATAGTAACAATTTCGGTACTTGTGAGAGGGAGCTGTTGATGGAAACATTTTTTTTTGTATGTAATTGGCAAGTTGTTTGCCGGTCACTATATTAACTTACTTGACTACTTTATTTATCAATGAATAATCACATATTACAAGTTATACTTTTTAAATCTTAATTTGTAATCGTTGAATACCTGCCAGTGTAATGTTTGGAGTAAGTAGCTATAAGTATACGATGATGTAACACCATGTGGTAACAGGTAGCCAGATCCTTGCCCATCGAACGATGTCATGTTTTACAGATATTCTAAGAAGAATTCAGGAAACATTTTTATGTAAAGATTGTGCATTTAATAGTCAATATCTATCATTGGCGGACACGTGTCATAATTTTCCTAACTTCATCAATCCACATAACATACATAACATAAACTCACGCCTATATCCCCGAAGGGGTAGGCAGAGGTGCTAGCACCCACATTTCGCCAGTTTATGTTTTAGGTGCCATTAACAGGTCACTTATAAACCTGCGATAAATACACACATAACTTCGAAAAGCATCGATGAGTCATTGGTGTGTGCCGTGGTAAAACTTGGGATCGAACCCGAGACCTCGTCTCTGCAGTCTATTACCCATACCACTAGGCTACCACGGTCAATCGACAACTATGCTTTTTTTGGTATTCATCATCATCGTCCATAATTTTTGTCCATAGGACGTCCACTGTTGAACATGTCCATCGACCTCCAATCCGACCGGTTTGAGATGGTCTTCATTTAACTGGTACCGTATGGTACGTTTTGTATTAACATGCCCAAATGTAATTACGTGTTAAGGACACGACCGGCAGATCTACGTCATCGTCTTCGCCTCTAGGGTTTTACTTATCCACATGTCCACAAATAGTTATACCAGTCCAACTCGCTGGTTAGATTGCCTACTTACTATGGCCTCGAAGCAGAATGCAGCAATCACCGGAACTAACCAGGCTTACCATACATATTCATAATGATTATTATGAAATTGTATATAGTAGTATGCGAACTGTACATTATAGGTATTTAAAAATAAATGTTACAAATCTATAAGCCAAAAATATTTTTATGCAACGCTTTTCTATTTTTATATAAACCCCGGTAGCCTAGTGGTATGGGTAATGGACTGCTGAGACGAGGTCTCGGGTTTGATCCTAGGTTTTACTATGGCACTCACCGATGACTTTTCGATGCTTTTCGAAGTTATGTGTGTATTTATCGCAGGTTTTTAAGTGTCCGGTTAATGGCAATAGGCTCGCCACCTATTAGGACATTGGGACCTAAATATAAACTGGCGAAATGTGGGTGCTAGCACCTATACCTACCCCTTCGGGGATATAGGCGTGAGTTTATGTTATGTTCATGTTTTCTATTTTTCGCGATGAACGCAAACACAGCGAATTTTGACGCAATTTTTGTTATAAGTAACTTGTTGTACAGACTTACAATCTGCAGTATGTTTTGTTACAAATTGTTTAAATATATTCTTGATACATATATTCAAAACTTACGATAACTTTCTGCTACTTACTACTTTTATCATGCGCAAAATCTACACGGATATCACCCCCGCCAAAGCAGGTAGAGGTGGTTTTGTCGGATTCGAATTAACTAAAACGCACACGCACTTAAGTCCTCGGGTATAAGAAGGCCACTGCCGAGCTTTGGAGGACTGTCATCGCAACTGCCATCCACTGGAACATTGACATATATATCTTCAAATAATATACTATAATAATATCAATGGGGTAATAGTATCAACGGGAGCCGCGAGCATCAGCTATTTATAATGACATTTGCTTTAGATAGTTTGGACAAACACGCGTCAACTATGTATCAAAACAATTTAATGACAAACACATAGGTACTTACCGTTATCTAGCCAGTTCATTCATAACTTCTGCGATAAGGAAGAACAAATAAATCCATTTGGATATCTCCCAGTGCCGATCTCTGACTGAGTGTATCGGCTGCTATTCATATTTCATATTTTAAATTTTATGTAAGATACATGCGGCAATTAAGTGGAGGAAGAAGGTCAATTCTGCTATTTTTTTCTGATGGTTATAATTCAGTTTCATTCATGTTTTTGTTTTGTACCTATTACAATTTTTAAGAAAGAACATTTATACATTGTGACCGTGTTAACATTAGATCGAGGCAAAATTATTGAATAAACTTTTATTATGAGAATCGGCAATCTTCGCTCTTCTTTTGGTTACATACCTACTCATACGTCAATGCCTCTTTCTCAAGGGTAACGACCACATGTTTCTATTGCTAAGATTCTGACTTGACTTTTCTTTATTTGATATGTCTTCAAACTGATTTAGAAGATTGTGGTATACGTACGCCTGGGTCTTGTACCTTCACCTTCGTTTTATAAATGTGTTCTATCGTGTTGGGGACAAAACATAATAAGTAGGTATATTACTCACCTAGTTATGTAACTATGTAACCCCACGAGTTGTACTTGGAGTTGGGCACCTGTAGCGAGGTAGGTACAGCGGGCTATTTCCCTGGACAATTTGAAACTAAAACTGTGTATAGCCATCACACAGCCACTAGTCTTATAAGCTACTGGATAATAAATCTAGGTACATAGGTATTAATGTAATTAAATGTAGGCTACTACTTGCATGAGTTCACTTATTTTATTATAAAGAAAAACTATCAAGTTCATTTTTATTAACGCTATTATGTTACTTTTGGTTAAATGAAATTTAGGCTGTCATAGTATTAAAGGTGTCCAAAACTTTTGAAGCCCACTGCACCTGTGTTTGCAAAAAGTTGGCAATATGCGAATAACACCTCATAAGTCCCAAGTTATACCAGTTGCCAATACAAACCTGACCCAGGTACAGGCTTTAAGTTTGTTTGCTATTAAAAAAACGAGCCGCGGAATAACTGTATACAAACACCATCAAGTCTAACTGATTGTATACCGTTCAGTAGAATATTAGAGTCAACAGACTCTCACGACAATACCGCAATAAACTCCATGCAGTGTGAAGTCACAGGTATTGAGTTGATGTCGATATGTTCCGAGAAAACCATTATATGGATTGGAAAAAGTTATCAACGGGTAATCTTTAATGTTCCGTTCCCCACTTATCTACTGTTAAATCTCCTTCTTCTTGGAAATTAATTATAACATTATTATATTCGAATTGCCAACAGATGGATTGGATCTGGATACACCATTCACCATCCTCATAGCGATTTCTCTGTTGTAACCAAAATTTAATAGTAGGAACCCGTGAGGTTGTCTGGTTTTTGAATGGTAGTCGACTTTTTGGGTACGATTGCCATTCAAACGGACACTTCAATTAATGTATCTAATTTGTGAATGTTTAGTCTACCCTGACAAAAATATAGATTGAATTGAATGAATTTAGAAGTATCAAATCTACAGTTAGAATTTTATTCTAAGTTGGGATTGAAATCCAGAATCATGATGAATTGAAATTCTGAATCTGGGAAACCCGGCATCGTTGAAATCTACCAGATCCGGTAGATACTAAATGAAATAACACATTATATTGTTTACATATTGTTTCCTAATTTTCCTATACTTTACAAAGTAACACTATACGGGCATCTAACTCGAGCCAGTCGTCAAACGCTCTACATAGCTCAACCGCCACACCATGGAGGTCGGAAATGTATGTTTTTATAATGAAAAAATGATCATGTAGAGCATTTTAAAAAACCTTACAGATAGTTATTAGTAATGGTTTTCAGTGCAGATCTATATACTGATGCACCTATAATTTCTCTCCGAGAAAATGAACTAGGAGCGTAAATAACTTGAAGAGTGGTTTACAATCTTAAGTCAGTGAGGAACTTGATTGACTAGCAGTTTGTGTCCGACTGATTGAATTTTATGTTCATAGTTACCATTCATAGACGCGACTATTTTGTTTCTACCATAATGAACTACAAACACGTCAGTTGAATAAATAAGTAGCCGTATAAGCACAGACTTGCGTGCAGATCTAGCCTTCGCGTGCCAAATCATTTTGTTTACGACAGTACAAAACTAATTCACTTCGACACACTAGTTTCTTTATTAATGAAAGCGAGGCGGTGGGGCATTCTGCCTGTAACGGAACTTACATAATTATTGGTAAACCTTGTTTGCTTTGATGCACATTAAATATGTGAAAATAGACTACAATAAATTTTACTCTTTATGTTATGTGCATAGAGTCTCAATTCGTTAGATGTGGTCTAGTAGTTGTGACGTTTTGTACACGAATGGTTTTGAACTGAATGAACCAGCTGCCGGCTGCAAGGTAACCCACACTATACTTTTAAAGGTATTGTATTTCGCAAATCTCGGTCGATCATATCAATGGATTAATTTTTTGTAATAACTTGTTCATTGTTATAAATATATTTTTATTATGAATTAAAAGCGAATCGAGTCATATATGAATGAATATATGAATCAACGGAATAAGCACATAAACTAAACATTGCATACATAGTTAGATACCTACTAAAATGGTTCAGTAAATACTTACCTAATGATATTGTATATATTTGAATAGAATATAATAACTAATAATTGTTTGTAATGAGTCACTACTGTTATATTGGCGCACCATTAAGTCTTAGAATTCCTTACCAGTTCACGTGTTTCCTTCTTCCTACGGTCCCGGGTCCTTCATACGGGGCGTGAAAAAGCATCTGATGAGGCCGTCACGTTGAGCGTCACCATTGTAACAATATACGGGTTTGTTTCTTTGTCTTCAGTTTACCATCAGGCGAAGTGAAGTCGAATTGACGTCCTATCCTAGATAAAAAAGTCATCATCATCCTAGCGTTAGTCTCGGTTGCATCCGAAGCTTTCACCTCGGAGAGTCGTAGTTCGCTTTCCGGCTTTTTTCTACTTCGCACGGTCTTGTGCATCCGTAGTGGTGAGCCCATTGGCACGCTTGTCATCCTAAATGACGCCAAGCCCGCTCTTTTCAGACGATGCCACTGCGACAGACGGGAAACTTGAAATAAAACCCTGTACCATCCCGTCTGGCCTTCGTGGCAAATGCAAATGTCTCCCAATATTGGGTAAGGTCTTTGTCCAGTAGTGGGCTACGATGAGCTAATTGATTGACATCACACATCATTTATAATTGGAGAATAAACTGACACAGACAAGACGGCGACTCTATAGCCATTTATCATGTTACATGATACGTATTTGTAATATTTAAGATGAAAAAACGTGGGATGCGCGTAAACTATAAACTATTTCTAAATTAATAGACTTTCATTAATCAATTGATTATTGGGTATCGCCGTATTTTATGGTAAAAAATATAGTTTGTTATTCCACAATAAAACTATATAAATTAATAGTTGTTGCCCTACTATAGCCGATTCTCTACTTGCCTCTCTTTACTAGATATTATTACTAGATACTATATACTAGACTCGATACTAGACTATATAGAAGTATCTCCTTGCTGTCTTGACAACGGAAATATTAGCGAATAGCGATATAGCGCCAATGTATAGAAAGTTACCGGATCGATTGAGATTTATGATTATTGCTCTGCTCCCTTGAATGGTAGCGTGTTGATATATAGCCTGTTACACCTAGATTTTTAGAGGTGAAAAAATTTATTGAAATCGGTCCAGGAGTTTTAGAGCCTTTTCGTTACAAACAAACAAACAAACAAACAAAAAACCAAAATACAGCTACCAACACTGAATTTCCTCGTGTCAAGTTAATGGCAGAGAGCCTAAGTAATCTTTAGATTTTGTAGCAGAAGGCGATTTAAGTGATCTAGTTTGTTAATCAACTGAAAAAGGAAACTGATTTTGTATTGAATATTTGAATGTCTATGTGGGGACGGAGAAAAAGTACATGTATCGCCACCTCATCTCATATGTCGTATGAGATGATTAAAGAAAATACGCAGACGATATCACTACGAGAGAAATAAAATTTGAAATAAAACCCTGTACCAACCCATCTGGCTAGGGTGGAAACAAAGCCTCCCAACATTGGGAGTGGGACTCCGATATTGATTGAAGTTCTCCTATAATTGGAGAGATATAATAATGTCATATACAAAAAAAAACCAAGGTAACCTAGTGGTATGGGTAATGGACTGCTGAGACGAGGTCTCGGGTTCGATCCCAGGTTTTACCATGGCACACACCAATGACTTTCGATGCTTTTCGAAGTTGTGTGTGTTATTATCGCAGGTTTATAAGTACCCGGTTAATAGCAATAGGCTTGCCACCTATTAAATTGGGACCTAAAACATACACTGGCGAAATGTTGATGCCAGCACCGCTGCCTTCGGGGATATAGGCGTGAGTTTATGTTATGTTATACAATAAATAAACCTTAAGTCAGATTATAGCCAACAATAAATAGTGTTTTGTAGCTCCAGCTTAGTTCTCACAACGTGGGTTCTTAATAATGCCTCCAGTTTCTATAAACAGACATTGTTAGCCATCGCAAGCATGCATATCACATACAAACAGTGGGCAAGTGGCTGTAACTAAGACAACAAAGCCATTGCGACCACTTAGATCACATCTTACGGTAGCCATCGCTCTACAAGTACCTACCCGAGTCAATAAATACACGTACTCAACAAGTTCTGTCGGTACATCTGAACGTTATGTTATAATTATGTATATTACATCTAATGGAAAACTAGATTGTCCAGATCACTCGCAATGTTAATACCGCGAATACCAAATAAGCCTACCGGAGCCATTAATTATAGAGACGTGCCATTTAAAAACATAAATCAGTCACTATCAATATGAACCTATTTATTTATGGACCTTCTTGACAATTATCTTTTTAGTTTGAAAAAAAAATATTTTATTGCTATACTTAACCTAATGTTGACCCATCTGTCATTTGTGACAGGGCGTATTTTTTATTAATTTGAAATACCTATATAATTGGATGAGACAAAAACTGACGGAAAATAAAGATATTATTAAAATAAATGTACATATTGTGTTTGTCGTTGATTATATATATTTTTAGTAATGTGGCTTTGAAATAGATGAAAATAAAATAATAAATAGTATCCGGCCGATTTCATTCATCTTATGTTATGTTTGGTAGTATACCTATTAATACATAAGACAATTAAGAAAATTATGCAAGAACTTAGTAAATTTAAGAAAATTATTGCCAGTGGAGCTTCTTGCAGTAGCTAGTAAATAGTAAATAATTATATTTATTGAGTAGAAATATCAAACTATTAAAAAAAACTTACTTTGCTACCTGTGATACAGACCACAGAACACTTATGTCCTGAATTTAGACAATATAATAAGTACGTGCTTATTTATAATCTGTTGATACTGGCGTGAACTTGTCAACTCACCTAAAATGTATTAGAAACATACTCATTACTCGTCTCGAAGTAACTATTTACGTATTTAGGTATTAATCCGTGGTCTCGGTGAGAAACCTACTTCTTAACCGCAAGTCTAACCTTACATAATTACGTGTTCTGAAGGTGTATTCGGAATATACACATCTTATTTTCAGAATGACTAAGCATTCTGAAAATAAGAGTAACCGGACATACGGGTATTTTAGTGAGGTAGACACCTAGGCACACATTGTATTGCTTTTCTATTTTTACCCAATCTGCCATTTAACTTTACCCTGTCAGAATGATAATAAGAAGGTGATAAAATATTTTTGACTACCTCGACAGGTGCTTGTCCCTGCCCTATTTAAAGACTGTAGTTTTGTAGGCAGAAGTACCTAAACACGTGTACCAGTAGAACAACAAAAGGAATTTTTGACGAATATTTAAAAATACCTTCATTTTCTGATTTGGATACTTCAAGCCATACAATAATTTATAGACTACGGAAGCCTACAGTTGAAATGCACTGGAGTTCCATATTATTTATATTATTTAAATACTTCACAAATCACTAAAAACTAATTATGGTCAGTTATTAATAAGTTTTTATTGCTTAAAAGTTTACGGAAAGACTTAAATAGGAATGCTTAATATTTAAATATGACATTCTATTGCTCTACGAAGTTGAACGCCGTTTCCCGGATGTTTACATCAAGTTGTAAAATTATAATCAAATTAATTTGAACTACAGGTATTTCAATTTAAAACACATCGATATTCTATTGAATGATTAATGATTTTTAGGGCGGACATTTTTTAAACTGGTAACTCGGTTGACATCTGTTAATACCAGGCAACTGGTGTTGCCAAACTTACATTTTACGAATAACATTACACAAAAACAAGGCGCGATTGGTTGTAGATTTCAACAGTTAATAAGGCTTAAATTAAATATTTATTGCTAGCCAATTGCGTAGCCATTTTGAATTGAACATTATCTCAGTATTACGCTACAAGGGGTAGTTGCAAAATATTTCCTAGAAATAGGTTCTTGTGGAATCAGAATCAGTAGGTAGGTACCTAAATCATGCGGGAGGAACCGTAGTCAATAGTTAGTGTTTAAAGCTTTGCTTTCTCTCTAATTATAGATAGAAATCAACAGTCGTGTGTACACTCTGCATACTCTACCTGTGACTCTACCTAAATCAGATAAATATTATGTCAACTTTAATTAAAGTACATATCATTGCGTATTTTAATTTCTTATAAATTAAAGTACTATGACATAAAATTATATACTTTAATTGTACATATAATTGCCTTCACCCAAATCAAATAAGCTACGGGTACTTCACTATATACGTACTACGTAAACATATTTTCTGGTTTGGGTAGGATATTGCAGTGCATATTTTGTCTCTGAGGAATGCACGCTCTTGAACATCATACATGGGCAGGCTTAATTAAATTTTGAGTTTTCTTCCGAACAACCTTCGAGTAATACAATACAGCACACTTTTATTTTCAATGAAAACTTCGTCGCATCTTTATTTTCAAAATAACGATTTTTCATAATCCAATTACGATCAAATACAAAACCTTATAAATTTAGATTTCCTAGTTTTTTTTAAAATTCCCATTATCATTTAACAGATGCATATAGATAATACCGCAATAAAAATAGTACAAGAAACACGCAGTTGGTCGCTGTATAAAAATATCCTCCCCTCGACTTCATTCACTCGCACACGGTGAGACTAACCGACCAAATTAAAAATAGTTATACACTTAATTTTATTTAAATACCTGCATACCTTTTGTAAACTGTCGTTTTACTTTCATTCATGAATTAGAAGTTACGGTTTGTTCCGTTCACAAGACTCCCACGGTTGTATGAATGGAGTGCCCTTGCACATGATTCAAGAATTGAAAGAAAGGGGCGCGTCATTTCCGGTGTGAGGCGTATGGCGTTACTTCCGGTTGTCGCCGGATACGTATGTTCCCTGTTCGCATCAATTATTATTTCCTTCATAACGTTTCCTTTCATAAAAGCTTAATTTTTTAACGTCTTCGAATAGATTGGTTAGTTAGTTAATGTACTGTTAGAAATAACGTGCTACACTAGTTTTTTTCCATTCCAGTTAATTACTTCTTGTCAATACTGTTAATATGTAGCGGAAATAATAAATAGATTAGAGGTAAGAGAACTAAGTACGATAAAAAATGAATTAGGAGTGTATAAATATGTACTTACATTACCTGGTGTCGACGTGTTCTGATTTGTAGACTGTAGACCGATCTCTCTGTCGTAAGGTACCACAAAATAACTAATTACTATCATATGGAATGCTTAAAACCAACGTTAGAGTTTAAAATTATATAAAAACGAACAGGACAGGACCCTTACCATTGAATTTTCGGCTTTATGAGCATAGGCCTAAAGTTCAAAATTAAATGAAAAATAGTTCACTACATCTTTTCCTTCATTCTACACCATGTCATTTAATTTTAGACTAAACAGCATGACAGTAAAGCTCAATGGCATTTTTGCATTCTCAGTGGTTTCCAAATGTTTGACCATTAATAGAATTCAGATCCGGTTGTAACTACTCTATAGAGACAGATGGCTACGTCTATAGTTTGATTTCATTGTTTCCATTTTGGTGTCACTATGATTTAGTTTTTATAAAAAAGTCATCATCATCATCTCCTTGCCATCGACCCAATTAATCGGGGTCACACGAGGTCGCGCTCCACAGATTCCTGTCAGATGTCATTTCCGCAATCACCTTCTTCTTTGCCATATCTTCTTTCACACAGTCCATTCATCTTTTCTTGGGTCGACCTCTGCTCCCAAAGCCCTCTGCATTTATACTTTGGACCTTAAAACTTAAAAGTGTATATGTAGAATATTCTAATAATTCCTATTAAGTGCTAAGTATCGCAAGATAGCGATAACATCATCAACATATCCTTTGGATTCCGATTCACCCGCCGTCGCCGTCGCCTGAGAAATTGCCTCCAATTTACAAAGTAACATAGAATTGTGTCGCTAGTGTCGCTACAGGCTGTAGAATCTTAAGAGTTCCTTAACAACCTCTCTATTGTAAAGTCAGGAAACTATTTTAGCTCCTTTTACAGTATGTTAAGCCAGTCTTTCGACGATATTATTTGGCATCGTCTATCTATAGGCTTTGATATTATTTAACCTAAAGGTGCGTCTACATGAACAGTGAACCGGACAGCGTGTCATCAAGACATTGAGTGGACGTAACAACTTGTGGTACATGGGCACACAAATCAGAGTTGTGCTGACACGGCCGCCAGTCGATCGATGGTTTAATTTAAGATCAGCAATCACGCAGCTGAATACGCGACGGACACGCACTTATGACACGGTCACGGTAAAATGTTACGTACGTATAGATGAGGCATAAGAAGTTACCTATACAGATCGTGGTGCGAAGATATTAATATTCGGCTATTTGATGTTATTGATATTTATTTCTATGATACATTTATGTGCTATGGGGAGATGCCTACACATCAGTGATGCAATGATGCAATGAGTGCAATGGATTAATTTATTATACATACATTCATTGTAACTATCCGGCGTTTTAATCGTGCAGATTAGGTACCTGCAGCCTTAGCAAGGCAGACATTAGCATGGTTAATAAGACTCTTCGACCAATCAAGTTGCTAGAAAATGGTGTGTGTGATAAAAACTTCATGATGTGAATAAACCAAGTGGGATAGGTGGAATAACCGAAAATTTCACTGACTTCATTGGTCAAAGTGAAGAGAAGAGATGCCACCCTACTAAGGCTGCTGTTGGCATAATAGATATCAGACCACTTTAAAAGTTGTCTGTAATCTGTTCTAGGTTGTACTGTTTTCGTAATACAAGGCAGTATAGGAGAAAAATACGTCATTTTTTGCCATCGACAATGTTGCTGTGCATCGTGCCTGGTTGCGATGTGGTATCTTTTTACATTGCTCGTCGTAAATATCCCCGAGTCGAATGGTGACTATACTCGGTTGTAGTTAGGTACGTAGACATAGAGAATCATGTTTATGTGTAAGCGCCCTTACAAATTTGCTGCCTACCTTATAAAAAAACTAGTTTCACGCAAGTTTAATGGTAAAGAAAACAGTAATGACGTTAACATTTGCAAATGTATAAAATATTTCAACGTGCTAAGTTACCCGTAAACGCTAAGAGCGTAACATTGGTCCTTCCCAATATCTAAATATAAATATCATTGTAGGTAGACCCTAAAAAGAGAAATAAACGTGGGCTTTGCTTACCGGAATTTACCAAAATGGTTTCGTTATAAAGATTACTTTCAAATGGATGTGTAGGCTGTATTGAAATTCGACATCACGCCATATTTCAACTCGAAACAAACGATTTTATGGTCTAAATTAAAATAAGGTAAGTACAATGTGATATGTTGTGACTTGTGACTCATATAATATGTAGGTTAGAGATGGGAATTGGGAAATATTTACTTTACTTATTTACTTACATTACATAACATACATTCTGAGAGAGAGAATATCGAATGCTCAAACTATAGTGCCCAGATTACGACAAAGGGCTCACCCCCTATTAATTGGGACCGAATACAATGATTGGTGAAATGTGGGTGTTAGTTTACTTAGCCACTCCAAAGGGGAAAAGGCGTGAGCATATGTAATTTAATGAAATTTAAAAAAAGAATCCTTTTTCTAACAGCCGTGATTTTTCATGTCGGCTGGCATAAAAAATTGTTAGCAATTTTGCAGACGCTTTAAGACGAAGCAACGAGGTTTAATTTAAAGAACAGTTTATTGCACCGCATCTTGTATTCGATAGAATATTATCTCCCTCTATCTTCAGAGATCTAGCTTCATCATGGCGGATTGACTACAAAAGCCACTCGGTAGCCTCTAGTACCGGCTGACGCAGGTGATCATTGGGCACGGCCCATGGTATGATGGGGTGAGAGGGATATGTCGGATGCTGTCTCACCTCCTGCAACTAAAGACCCAAAGACGGCATGCGTTTTGGTCGGTTCGAGTCCGACATAACCTCCGCAACCTTCTCTAGCGCGGGGGAATTTTTCGCACGATAAAAATAGCTTAGGCTTAAAGGTCTAGGCGAACTTTGAAAAATACGATCGTTCATACGAGTATCTAGGAAGCCCCAGCAGTGTAAAAACCATGGAGAATTGAAGTAAGCGGAGTTGTTGCAAAGGCAACTGAGTCATAAGAATTCAATCGTGTCGAACGGGCGAGATAATGTTAGAAAGGGACGAAGTTTAGGCTCTGACGTCACTCATCAGTTCTAGTGTCACGGCATTGGGTACGGATGTCATTTTTCTTAAAAAAATTGCAGAATAAAATAGTTTTCATTGTCTTCCGTCATGAAGTGTGTGGTGTCAGGGTGTAAAAATTGTACAGGAAAACTGTCTAAACATACTGATGGTGTAACATTTCATCTGTAAGTCCCCTGGATTTATATTTTAATTTTTACAAAAAAAATACCCTAATAGAACCATCTAGTGGAGAATAGATGTAAGTAATCTTGTCTTTCATGTATCGTAGTTGTAATAATACTCAATGCGTACTGTGAAATTTTCACAACAATCATTTTGTCTTAGTTCATTAATGATTTCAAAAATGTCGTTTTATTTATAAATAGTTAATTTAACTGAAATTTCAAATTTTAAATAAAGTTAACTAGGCCATCTACCGGGCTATGACTAAAGCATGTAGAGAAACTAAATGATTTGCCCTTATACCAACAGATGTTCCAATTTTCAAAAACAATACCCTTGTGGAGGAACGGGATGTGATGTCCCTCCAACACAAAGGGAGGATCCTCCGACCAGGCAAGGTGATCGCGCCTGGCGGGCCGCAGCCCTTAACGGTTGTCGTTGGGTTGTTGTATATATACTGTACTAGCGAGAGAACTTCATTTTCGCGATGCAGGATCGTTGTGACGTAGTAGTGACGTCGTAGTTAGTTAGGTAGTAGTTACTCGTGCTGTAGCTAGATGGCGCTGGGTACATGTGGTACCGCCACATCACTCCCCTCCAAGATCGGAGGTTGATTGTGTTGAGTCAGCTGTCTTAGCTCTCTTGAGGCGAGGCGAATCCTCGGTGAGTTGAGGTGAGTCCTCGGCAGTGTCGGGGCGAATGCTGCGTAGACGGGAGAGGTGTTCTCTTCTTGGACCGTAAGTGCAGTGTACTGTGCGCCTTAGATGTAGGCGTGGCCGAAGGTAACCAGGCTGCAGCGGTCGCTGCATGCTATGGTAAGCCTTGTAATGGCCGAAGTGCTGGATGGCGAAGACGCTTATGCGGAAGAAGTGAATTGGATGGTGGCGATGAGAATGCTGCTGTTATTGCTCAGCGAAGGTTACGTGTTTGGATCACGTCGGGGTCACCAATTTGGAGGAACGGGATGTGATGTCCCTCCAACACAAAGGGAGGATCCTCCGACCAGGCAAGGTGATCGCGCCTGGCGGGCCGCAGCCCTTAACGGTTGTCGTTGGGTTGTTGTATATATACTGTACTAGCGAGAGAACTTCATTTTCGCGATGCAGGATCGTTGTGACGTAGTAGTGACGTCGTAGTTAGTTAGGTAGTAGTTACTCGTGCTGTAGCTAGATGGCGCTGGGTACATGTGGTACCGCCACACCCTTATTTAAAATAAGTGTTGTTTATTATTATAGCGAGACCACTTCTATATTTACTTCTAAATGCAATATTTATTTTTCAAAAATGGGCTGAGCGAGTAATTTATAATTTGGGCCCAAGGATCTTCCTCCGAGATAAGTTTAAGGAAATAAACATTCTCATCGTAGCGCTTAGTGGCCAGTAGTCAAACTACAATGAAAATTGCATGTCACGTTTGTTTCCAGTTTCGCTATGTTCTGGTAGATGGATTTCTTGAAAGTAGGAGGGGTTTAAACAGAGGGGTACAAACACGCGGGTGGAGGGGTGTGATTACATGTCCCCGCGCGTCTCCCTTCACACCCGCAACTGGCCACGCATTTTTGTATAGAGAAATCTAACTGTTACATCTCCGTCATCTATATAGTTCGGTCCTCCGTGGTAAAAACAGATAACATATATAATAAATAAATAAATGAAGTAAAACCACATAAAAAAATGTAGAACTTAACCGAATCGGGGTCGGAAAACTAAACATATTATGCCATAAACTATGAAATAATTAACCTCACAAACTTAAACCTTATCTCAAGTACATAAGGACTATAAGATTACCTACCACATGCATTGGCAAATTGGTTAACAATGACGTAACAGAGCATCCCTCCGTTCATTGAGATGTCATGCAGATCCTGTCTCACCCCTATCACTCCCATCCCAGTTAATTGCCCCAACGAACCCGTGACGTCGGGGTAATTTCGCCTCAGTAAACAATAACTAATCCATTTTCTAGATTAGATCTTTGGGATATTGATTATATGAGAGGCTAAAGCTTACAGCTTTATTTTGGCGCTGAAATTTTCAGTTAACATGTTGTTTATTTATAAGGTTTAGTTGTGATTCCCTCGATTATTTTTGCCTTACGCTTTTTTAAAATAAAAAAAAATTAAGAACGCGGGGAGTTGGCGCATTTCATTTTTAACACGGAAACAGTTTGTCATGATGATGTTCTATGACGTAATAAAGGGATTATGTGTATAGGAGTAACACGAGCATAGATGTGGTAATGCTATAAGTGGCCACTTTGCCACTAAAAATACCTATATCTGTTACTATGAAGCAGGTAACCCTGAATTACCCATTCACTTCTGGTATTTTAATTTAATAATCTAATATTATACATTGTACCAACCTAGCCGCAGTAGCCTAGTGGTATGGGTAATGGACTGCTGAAACGAGGTCTCGAGTTCGGTCCCAGATTTACCAAGGCACACACCAATGATTTTCTATGCTTTTCGAAGTTATGTGTGTATTTATCGCAGGTTTATAAGTGCCTGGTTAATGGTAATAGGCTCGCCATCTATTACATTTTGACCTAAACATAAACTGGCGAAAATGTGGGTGCTAACACCTCTGCCTACCCCTTAGGGGATAAAGGCGTGAGTTTATGTTATGTATCAACTTATGTAAGGAAAATAATAACATTATCAACAATTTCCTTTAGAAACTATGTATCTACAAAAAAACGTAGAGAAAGTGTTATTATATGTATCGTATCTACCTATTTATAACGTCATCATTACGTCACCAGGCCCATATACCGTTATTTATGTCACGTTACATAAAAGTGAATTGTAATAAGTATAGATTACAAGTTACTACAAATCGGTAAAGATAGCCGGTAATAATTTCGTAAACAGTCTCGTATTACGCTTGTTGCTTGCTGGACAACACGGTGTGTAATTCTAAGCTCACAGCATTACTCGCAACTAGATAATATTACTTCAACTATACAAAATACAAGAGTTGTGAATGAAACAGTGCGCGTCCGGCGAACCGGCGAGCGGCGCGAATGGGAGCGGAAGCCCGCGGTTAGTCCACTTCCTGTTTCCTGCAGGGCCGAGAGCGTCGCACGCGCAGCCGAGCGCGCCCGACCGTAGCCGATCGGGCACGAATGCTCCCGACGCGATCCGACTACAGCCGACGCGAAGTAACACCACGCTATGATTTTTCATTCAGTTATACGTACGTCAAGGAAAATAGAAAATGTATAGAGCGTAAACACGTTACTAAATAAAACATTAGATGATGCTTATGTAAGTATGACTAAATGTATTCTACTTGTGGTAAGTTGTGGTTTTTATTCACTAAATCTGACGTATCTATTTATCTCCATCTACTTATTTCAAGTTTTAATAAAAAAAAACAGTATTATCGATCTACAGATTGGTAGGACTGAATGGAAAAACCGGTGGGAAAAACAATGTTATATTTGTGCCATTTCACAGTTGATATTCGATCATATGTTTATTTAATTCATTACATAATCACTAAATAATAACCTATAGATATTATTACGTATACGCATTTCATAAAAAAATTCTTCACTAGCTAACCCGTATTGACCCACTCAATTATTAATAGCAAACTTAGTTTAGTCACGCAATATGAACGTAATTTTAGTCAATGGATTCATTGGCGACCACATTTAAAAAATATTCTGACGTCAGAGCCCTATCGCGACACGCACATTAATTGCCCAAATGCGAATAACATTTTATTATAGTATTTGTGTATAGATATAGATGGTGATTCGCCCACGCGCCACCTACGCATCGCCCACGCCTCCCTCCAGCTTCTCTTGATCTCAGACGGACGTAGTAGCGTAGGCTCGTATTATGGGCGCTAGATTATGAATTCACAGACTGGACACTTTATTATCACTACATAGTATAAAACAAAGTCGCGTTTTCTGTCCCTATGTCCCTTTGTATGCTTAAATCTTTAAAACTACGCAACAGATTTTGATGCGGCTTTAATAGATAGTATGGTTAAAGAGGAAGGTTTATATGTATATAACATCAAGCTACGACCAACAGGTGCGGAGCAGGAATAAAAAATGTTGCAAAAACGGGGTGACGCAAACGACGTTGCGCAGGTCACCTAGTAAAAATATAAATAAAATGTAACTCAATATTTTCATGGCGTTGATTATCTTTCGAGATTTGTATTAAAACAATTGGATATAAATCATTGCTCTATTTAGGATGTTTACGACGCATGTGTTTGAAGGTAGGATGATTTTGTATTAGTATGTGTATAAATATATAATAGGTACTGCTTAATTAACTACAATTAAATGTCTAGGTATATTCATAGTAAAAATTATCTTTATTTAATTACATTTAGCCGTAAACATTTTCGCAATCGCAGAATGCTCATAACTAAGATACGATATTGCCGTAGGTAGATTTATTTTCATATCCGCAGAAAGAAGTCGTGGCTAAGAAACATACGAGAATGGACAAAGATTGCCAGCGTGGAACAGCTATTTCGCTTGGCGCAAAACCGAGAAAAAAACGCTGAGCTGACGGCCAACCTCCAATAGTGGAGAGGCATTAGTAGAAGAAGAAGAAGTAGAAAGTAGCCAAAATAATAAGTGGCGAGCCTATTGCCATAAACCGGGCACTTATAAACCAGCGATAAATAACTACACACATAACTTCGAAAAGCAGTCAGCAGTCCATTACCCATACCACTAGGCTAGGCTACATTATTATTATAAGTACTTTAAAAAATACTTAATAGGTAGGTAGGTACTTCTGTCCTTCATATCTACGCTGTACTTAATCTTTTAGATTATCCTTTTGTGTCGAACAAGGGGCTAGCGACAAGCCGATTCATTGCGTCAACACGAATTGTTTCTAGACTTACGCGCAGAATTAATTAGTTTGTAGACTACTGTTATTATCATTACTCGTGTGGCAGTTGTATCACACAGAATTACGAGACCACTATGTATAATATTAATAATCTAGGTGATACACTGAATGTAGATCATGGGGGAATTTTATTGGTTTTTAAACCTTTTATTTATTGACATCTACCTGTTTTTTTTACTCTTGTAAAATAATACTAGAAACTGAGTAGGGTTGCCAGAGCACACTGGAGAGGTTTTGTGTCTTTTTTTATCTATGGCACGTCAATTTTACTTCACCTCGCCTGATGTTAAGCTGAAGGCAAAGTCTCATGTCAGTGAGAAGACCGTGAAACTATGCTTTGTCTTCTGCACCGACAACACAGAAACTCTCTTAACCTTCACCCTGCCCCCTCATCCCCTCTATGTAGAGCCGACCTCTATGCCGACCATACGGCGTTGCAAACGACCATAAGCCACTGTAACCACTTTTCATCAGGTGGGCCATGCGCCTGTCTGCCACCTAAGTGGTATAAGAAAAACAATGTATTCTTTCTTACACCTCCAGCCGAACTAAATTGCTAGTAGGTGACGACACCACCAGGACACCAAGCACCAATGAGCGAAGACGACTCGGGCGTCGGAGGTCGCAGAATGACCTCCGTCCTCCATGAGTCCTAGCAGAAGCAGGCCGCGGAGGCAGTGCCAAGTGCGTCTCCCCATATCGGGGTGCTAGATAGGGACAGCATGGTTCCCGCATTGGGGGAAGGGGGTCCGGGTGCGACAAATATGTCTTGTATAATCTCACCTCCGGAAATCAAAGACTCATAGACGGCGTGCGCTTTAGTCGGTTCAAGTCCGACATAATCTCCTCCGCCACCTTTGGCGGAGGTAGTATCCGTGGGGATTTTGCGCACGATAAAAAAAAAGGGAGCCCAACACCAACCGAGTAGGTAATCTTGTCAAATCGTCAATTTCACATCGCGTGGACTGTTTTTCCACGCTCATTTTTTTATATAACTTAGGTGGCAGACTAGCCGCATACGGCCATTCTGATGGAAAGTGGTTACCGTAGCTTATGGACGTTTGAGACACCAGAGACGTCACACTTGTGCTGCCAACCTTATAGAGGGGAACATGTGGGGGGAAGGGAGAGGGGTGAATCTTAAGAGATTTTTCGCGAAAACGGTAGGGGAAAGTGGGGTGGATTCGTACACTTTTCACTTCGAGCTTTATAGCAGAAAAACTAAACACTATTTGATAACCATTTGAGCATTGCTAGATTGGTTATATATTTGCCTACAATGTTCCCTTAGACAACTTGTTCATAGAAAGAACCGTAGCCAAGCTATGAGGATTTTATAAAAAAAAGGAAATCGTCCGAATGCACCCCACTCACGGGGTAGCTTCGTACATGTGCTATTTATAAAAAATGAAACGTATATTGAGATCAAAATTTCGTAGAAACAACCTGGGGTACTAAGTACCTAATAATAAGATCATTATACTTGTATTGTAAAATCTGACTACATTATATTCAAAATATTTAGTAGGTTTTAAGAGAACCCCCACCCGGACACTAGGTTTCACCAGACTACAGTAAAAACCCCGAATGGACACTTTTTAGACTAGGACGAACCCGGAAAAATCCGAATTTATTAGTAGTCTCGTAAATGCGGATTGCATTTCTTACTGCAGTACATTCATATAGTACGAACCCACCCCGTTCATTCCTGTACGAAGCTACCCCAACCAAAAAAATCGATTAAAATATTGAAAATAAAAATAGCTGCTAAGATTATGTTGAAGTAAATGTAAAAATAATAAACTTAAGTATGTATTCAAACACCACAAAAAATCAGTTTAGTAATGGCAGCAAAACTTATAGAATATAAACACGTTCAAAGTTGCATCGAAAAATTACTTTTGCAAAGCGAAAACACGTAATGTCCTGTCACATCGAAGCCAGCGGCTGCATTGGTGAGCTACTCCGCGGTTATATTATGCGTGTGTGTGGGCACCACATACACTAATACGAAGGCGCCACCATGATCCGTATTTCAATTATGGCCGTTGTATGAATGCTCCCGGTGTACGAATCCACCCCACTTTCCCCTACGCATCCTTCTTTTCCCCGTACAGAAATGCCCACGGATGCCCCTGGATATGTATAGCCGATAGAATGAACTGTCTGTATATCAATCACTGCTGCAAGCTCTCCACATCTCTATTCACTCAACAGAGATGTGGAGAGCGGTGATTGATAACAATATATTACCGAATTTGATAAATTTATTAGTAATTATCAATAGTTATAGTTGGAATTATGATGATATCGATTATATGATCATAAAATATCCCTAAGTTGAATTGAACATCGAACAATAAATTTCCATTATTGCGTCATTCAAATGAAAACATTGATCAAAGACTCTCTTAGGGAAAAGAAACCTTAGCTGGACATGCTATCAGTTAACATCAAACTAAGCTCAATAACAATAAAGTACCACAAACTTCTGACAATGAAAAACTTCTCATATCCAAGCACAGTACCTAAAATTATAAATCAATACGTGCACAGCATAAATCAATAGAGTTTTACGTCAGCAAACGATTTCATGAAATTCATATTTGAATTGCAATGTTTTGAATGTTATGTTTAATTTATATATTACTAGCTGATGCCCACGGCTTCGCCCGCGTGGAATTTTGTTCCCGTTCCCGCAACCCTTGGGAACCTTTTCCCGGGATAAAAAGTAGCCTATGTGTTATTCCAGGTTCTAATCTACCCCTGTACCAAATTTCAACCAAATCAGTCCAGCCGTTTATGCGTGAAAGAGGAACAAACATCCATCCATCCAAACAAACTTTCGCCTTTATAATATTAGTAGGATGGCAAACAACCTGGGCCGGGACCCCAACGTGAGCGTAGGTGAAATCTATCATTATGTTAATGTGAAAAGCTATGTCAGGTGCTCGGCGACATGTTACTTTATATTAACTGAACATGTTGTTGAGGATAAACGAAACTAGACAAGTGAAAAAATGCCTGGAAAAACCTCTATCCTAAGGTTTTAGAGAGAGAAATATTTTGAGATTGCTGCAATAAGTACTGCGCATAGATTAAAAACGAACGAACGAAAAACCTACTGCATAGAATATACTGTTAGTTGATCTGTGATATTACGATTGACTGCAAGATGAACTGTCTATCAATCTGGGAAGTGGTAGGAAGTCAAAGACCAAAACCAAAGATCAACAATACTGGTTCTACCATTTGTTACGGGCAAATATTTTGATAAACAAGACAAATTTATTCCTGAATGTGCCAAAACATTGTTAAACAACAGTCGAAGTTTATTGAAGATTCAGTCCATGTGAATTATGCATGGTTGTTTAGCTAGCATGGATAGCTCACAGAGAAATCTACAGTATGTACCTAATACCTTCCAAAGTATTATTTTACTTCAAAGTTACGATAGTACCTACAATCCTACAATGTATTTTCATGACTTAGAATAGACTCTTTGTGTAAAAAATATTCTGATGAAGTTTGTACATTGCGTTGTGTTACTACAACTCAGGTTTTTACTAAGAAGGAGTTTGGTGGGAGAGGAGTGCCCCATCCTCCATTTCGCACCACCCCTTCATTCACTACGTAGGCCGAGAGGGGCCGAGATTGCGATGTCTAACCGAGAACTATTTGCATAATCATATTCAAGATACAATGTTGGAAATTTTCTGACGAATGATTTTGGTATATTATGGACTAGCTGACCCGCGCAACTTCGTCTGCGTCACTCCGTTTTTGCAACATTTTTTACTCCTGCTCCGCACCTGTTGGTCGTAGCATGATGTTATATACATATAAACCTTCCTCTTTAACCATTCTATCTATTAAAATAAACCGCATCAAAATCCGTTGCATAGTTTTGAAGATTTAAGCATACAAAGGGGCAAGATAAATAGGGACAGAGAACGCGACTTTATTTTATACTATGTAGTGATAGTGATATTTAGAACTTATTTTATGTAAATTGTTCTGTCTCTTCTTCTTAGCATTGTGTAATGTGTAGATATATTGTGTATTGACAATGATAAATAGGTATTTTACGGGTAATAATGACCTAAGAAATCTGAAGACCTAATTTAACTAGAGGTTGAGGAAGTCAAATGGCAGTCGCTTCACGGACACGGACAATATCGGCGATCCGTCGTTTCATAGTTAAAAGGATGAAAAAGGAACGGGCATATAATGCACAAATTTTGAAAAAGAATTTTTATTTAAAATATTCCATTGACCACTTTATCCCTATCCACCTTCCCACCAATCCCTCTTCACCCCGTTTTACTGTAGGTACTATTAACCATTCTGTGTCGAATGCAAGACGCAAAAATAACGAGCGAATTATAATGTTTTGACATGACAAGATGATGTTTACAGGTAGCGAAAGGTAGGTAATTGTTTGAATTATGCGCTGTCGTATGTTTTCCATTTGAGGGAGACTACTTACAGGATGTATTTTAATATTAATGGGATTGTTGCACGTCATTGCAATGTTCGCACGTCAGATCGCAGATGAATAATTTATAAATGAATTCAACAAACAATTGTTATAATTTCAAAAGGAAAGGTAGATGACATTAATAAAGCATTGAGATCAAAAAAATTCCACAGGATGTATTAACATCAACATGCCCCTGTTCTTTCTTTTGTTTGTATTTTCTGTGTCGTCATCATCATTTTGGCGTTGTTCTTGATTATATCCGAGGCTTTTACCTTAGAACTTGGTCCCGCTTACCTCTTGATCTACCTTTTGATTTCACTTTCAACAAATGCTTTCTGACTTCTCAACCCTAAAAAGAAATAATGTAACAAAGCCTGGTCCGTCACTTAGCATAAAAGGTAGGGTTTATACCTGTCCACCTTCATAACCTAAAGTTATTAATAGCTAACCTTTTATAGGAACTCAGTTAATTAACTATGAATTCATTAACTGAAATGCAGTTACAATAGGGTCAAATAATATTGTAAACTAACACATATATAAGTAAAAGTCATTTAAAAACATTATCTTTTCTTTTATTGCTATAGGTACACATGTAAAGCGAAACTATAGCAGTTTATATAACCTCTACAAATCATTGAGCGGCGAGGGGATGGGGTGCCGTGCGTAGGCAGCTATGAATGAACAGAAACCACGTCACAAGCCACGTCAGCTACGCTTTACGTGTTTTCAACACAAAGGGCGATCGATTAACGCATTTAAGGGTTGATGTCGTGAATTTTGTTACAGGGATTTATGAAAACCTACGTAGTTCTGACGTACATTCAAGTTATTATTATACTTTTATTTATAGTAATCTATGACGGACCAAGTACGACGTCTAACATTTATTGCCAATGATTTTTGTATGGAAATGCGTCACTTTGGAGATAAAATTGTTGATTTATGCGAAGCAGTGGGCCTATAGGCTCATTTACGTATTAGGATTATTTGCATCGAATACAGTATGTGAACCATTTTAGAAAAGTTATTCCACAATTTGAGGATTGTATTTTAATGTTTATATGCCTACTTTGTGTGACGTTTTGGCATTGGTCTCGGTGATCCGTACTCCTTAACTTCGATTTCCTACAGCATCACATTGGATGTTGAAGTTGGTTACCTATTTGCAATTCCGTCGCGATTCGACACAATTATAATTTCGATATCAGAATTCTGTACCAGGGGCCCTGGAAAAGTGGCAATCGTTATGTAGAATGGAATAGAATAGATTGATCAATGTATGAGATTGACATTAGATCTGTCATAAATATCATAAGCGTCAATGTAAGTGTCAAACCCATACATTGTTCAATATTGAATATATTCTATTCCATTCTACAAAACGACTACTAACGATTTGTCACTGGTTTAGGGGCCCAGATCCGATCAAAGACCGTCGCTATTATCTAGACTAGTTAACTGTTCATCACCTGGACTCTTTCTATTCTACACAACAATTTACAATTGGGTCTCCACAAATTGTTTCCATTCTGATGACCTCTCTTAGTTACAAACTTACGGGTGTTACAGTATTATACTTACTCATCGTAACGTTAGTGTGGCACATACCTACCACAAACAAAGGTCACATTGTCAAACGGTTGGCGGATGCGGGAGAGGTTCATATCTCGGCATCGGCCGGCGTCCGCCTGGTCAAACGGACGGACGTGCGTCCGCTTTGTACCGCCACATCCGATTACGATGGAATCCACACATGTATTGTGGCTTAATAACTGTGTTGATTGAACTTGTAATACACTCATATTGGCATAGGAACGAGTTGTGGATCCAAAATTAGCTCAAAATCTCTATATCCGTAGTACGGGTTGCCTATTGGAGATAGCGCGGGGTGCAACAGTGGTGGACGAACTTAAATCTACTAAGTCCAAGATCCAGGCTTATAGGTATGTATTGTATAGTCTTGCAACTATTAATTGATAAAAATATAACGCGTACAAAATCCTTCGCACGGTCGGTAAACTAGTAAATGCATCTAAAGAGTACGTAATTAGGTATTCTCATAATGTAATGTTATTATCAAAAACTGATGTCGTACTTATTTCGAAATGCATCCCCAAAAATTAAAAATCATATCGTATCGTTAAAAATCTTATGGTTAGCAATTCCTTTTGTACACGTGAATTCACGTCTAGGCTACTTATATATACAGTTATATTAACATAAGGAGGGGACGCGACGTAGTAAGACTTCTCGAAGAGCGAAACCTATGCTCGGGCCCTATCGGTGAGTATCTGCCGTGAAACAAATTACTAGGTACACCACAATGGGAACTTGAAACTTGCCACACTGATGGGAGTGGAAATGTCGTCGGCTCAACAGAAAAAGAATTAATATAGGTGCACACAATGTGTGAGATTAGTAAGTAAGACACGATGGGTGATCCTCTTATTGAGTAAATCTGCAGGCCAGGCTTCAAGAAGACCGATACTAGAGAGAAGTAGAGGTACAAGCCTGGTTCGAAGAGATTTAGTGTCACTGAAGGTTATTTTAGGCGTTGTTTTTAAGAAACTAGACGCTTCCGCATGAACACCGGAATAATTAAGTAAGGAAGTGAATAGGTAGATATACGAGTATGTACTCGTAGATATTGAGGCGTGCGAATGCTGTATCTGGATGTCTGTATAACTATTGCACAGTTTATATGTAGGCCAAAATGTAGCTACGTTAGGAATTACGAGTATGAAACATTTACTATTCTACATGTGACTTTCAATTGAAGTTGGTCGAAATCCAGGACTATAGACAGCCTAAAACTCCACTAACTGTAGGTCAGTGAATAGTTGTAAATAATTGTCATCACCGATCAGCAATAGTACCGGAACAACAGAATTCGTAATGTAAAGATATCGAGAGAATGGAGCATCACGATTGGCGGACTTCACACACATAGGTTCATAGAGGCAGGTTGCCGATTGTAATGGCTCGCTGTCTTAATTCTTTTTTTTTAATTTATTTATGGCAAGTCAATTTGACTTCACCTCGCCTGATGTTAAGCTGAAGGCAAAGTCTCATGACTTTTACTTTTACTTGACGAAGTCGTTAGTTTTTTGTAATAAGGGCACATGTTTTAATCAGTTTAAGTCAACACTTAAACTGATTAAAACTAAACTAAACTAAACCAACGTTAGCCCTTTAATTTTCATATAGGTAGGTACCAGCAATATTTTCCTGAAAGCATTGTCGTGTCGGGGGACCTAGAATCGTTCCGATAACATGTGGGAATGCTTTACCAGTTAGAGGTCCCCAGACATAAACAAACAAACATCCTGTAACCCCAAACGCATAGGTATACCGTCTTAGTTTTGTCGTGGGTAAATAAGGTTTACCTACATAGATTTTTCTATACTAATATTATAAAGAGGAAAGATTTGTACCCATCTTTGTATGTTTGTATGTTTGTAATGAATAGGCTCAAAAAGTACTGGGCCGATTTAAACAATTCTTTCACCTCTAAAAGGCTACAATATCTAGGAGTAACATAGGCTATATATCATCACGCTACCATACAAGGGAGCGGAGTAATAATCATAAATCTCAATTGAACCGGTAAATTTCTATATATTGGCGCTAATATCGCTAATTCCGTTGTCATGACAGCAAGGAAAAGTAGTATAGAGAGGCAAGTAGTGAATCGAGTAGAGTCGTACAACGCGATAATCGACATCCACGCGGGCGGAGCCGCGGGCAACAGCTAGTATTTTATAAACGGTTTCCGCATAAACCGAACCGCGTTCAGCCACTAGTATATTTTTACAATACGCCATTTAGCTTTCAGGAAAGAGCCATCTATAGTGCATAAAGGTATGTAAAATATCAAATGGTATTTTTATTATTAAGACTACTTAAATTTAATAGGTTAACGGCCCCATTAGGTCAGAGGTGTTATCAGAACCATTACAAAAGTGATGCTATGTTAATAATATTATATTTTGTGAATGACTCTGATCACTGCATGAAATTTCTCGAAAAAGAAGAAGAAAAATCTCCGGAAGGATAATTACATTGTTTATGTAGCGCAGTGGTAGTTTGCAATACCTAGCTCTGCACGTGCTGGATTCGATTCTCGAGTCAGCAAAAAATGTGTTATTGAAACGCGTCCAGGCAGTCTAAAAGTAATATTATTTCATATAAGATATGGAAGTATGCGTTATATGGCAGAAATCTATTACTTACAATAAAATTTATCTTGGAGGGGCACCGCTCACCCACGGTTTAACAATCTCAACGATAGTAAAAGCAAAATAAGTTGAATGTAAAGAAATGCCCCGCAAGAAACCGCACCCCTCAAAGTAAGTACCTAAAATACTTTTTACCCGAGGAGAGATGTTATCCTATGTGCCATATTCAGAAAGTGCGAAGAACAAACCTCGACACGTGTTTCACCTCTGCACGAGACATCTCCAGGACCACTATCGAGAGAATTGTTTTTCGCACTTCGCATTTATCCATGAACCATGAAGTTACTTCAGCTTTCTTACGAAATCGACCTGACGTGTCATGTATAACATTTTCGGTTCCAATTTCGGGATAAATGTGTTCCACGGAACCGATCACCTAAAACTTTGATCCACCACTCCGCATTTTCTATGAAAAGCACAAGCTTTGAGTGCAACTAAAATAGATGTTTAGAGTAAGAATGAGACTCGATTATAGTATCCATTTTGTTGCTTGACAGTAAAACTGGTTACAAGTCTCACAGTGGCTACCGTATATTTGAATCACATTCAAAGAAGGAGTATATTAGACCTATAGAATGTTCATCGACAATCAATTTATCCATCAATTGTAAGTCAATTTTAAAAATCTATTTAGTTCAGTTTTAGTATTTATAAGGTATCAATATAATGTAGGTACTTATCTACCTTGTTTTAATTATCCAAAAAAGTACTTACAACGAACCGAAGTGCAAAGAAACCAATGACTCCCAGAAGAAAGTGTCACTGTCCTCGTTTCACTTAACAATCTAGTATTCGCTATACCTAACTAAAATCTCACCTAAAACCAGTTAGTACAAGTTAAATAGCAACGTATAACACATATATAATAGGACGAAGCGCGGCTCCCACGAGTAAACCCACGTAAAAACTTGTTCGCGCTTTAGACGTTTCTATTGAAAGGGTGACAGTTGCGTTCCTAACGAAGTTGACTTCTCTAAGGCCTTTGACTGCGTATACCTTCGCTTCGAATTATAGATTCTTTAAAAATAAGTTGTTTATATCGTAGGTAATTCTAGTTAGGAATAGAATTAGTCAGGATTGTGCGTATTTATTAACTTTCCCCCCTGTTGCTGCCCACATGCGAGTGAGTGTCAATTTCCTCAGGTCAAAACCGGATATTTGCTCGGTAATTCTAGAGTCCAACCTAGTTACTCCCACTCAGCTTCCACTAATGAGCGTAGGTTCATTTAATATCTTTGCAATATTGGTGAAATATTGGATAAGATTTTTACTATAAATATCTTATAAAAATTGTAACCTATTAAATTTTGCGTAGGTAGATGTAATCTGGGAAATGAATGCACCGTGTCACAATTTCTTAAGATATGCTTGTAATACACATTTATATGCCACTAAAGGGTGCTTACCTATGTCTATAAATTGTACAACTGAGCTCTTACCATAATACTTCGTGCACACACCTTGACAAATCTCTGCATCACCCTAAGGTTGACTGCTAGAAAATGCCCATGGCGTTAAGGCCGCTTTTGTATCTACAATTATTTTGTATTTGTGCAAAAAATTTAAATAAATAAATAACTGTGGTTACACTACTGTGGTCCCATCGAAAAGACATCGTGGACGGCCAGATTGTTTCATTCTGTAAACAATTCGAAATAAAAATATGAAAAAATTGATGACAGGATTGAATGACGACTTACCAATAATACCGTCTATTACATGCACTCTTTTGGTCTACTTCATGATTGCGTCCTTATTAGCTGTATCATATCATACATGATACTTAAAATAATGTTTAAGTACTTAGGTACGAGTATAATCTGTATAGATATAAGCAATACACACGTTAATATTATGTCTCATGTCTTTAATTTGGATAATCGTAATCCTTATAAAAATAACAAAACAAGCTCAAGAAACAGGGCAACATGTAAACAATGATAGGGACCTAAGAAAAGGGCATTTACGCTATCTACATTAAGTAAGTATAGGTACCTACCATATCTATATGCAATTACAACATGATATGAATGAGTTACAGCCACTCAGAGACTCGATACTACAGACATTTAGACACTGGGAGATGTTACGCTACCCGTTGACTCGGAAGGAGACGTTTTATCAACAACTAGCAAACCCGGCGAACTTCGTTTCGCCACCAGATGTAAAAAATGGTTTTCCCGCTTTTCTGTTGAAATTTTTCCTGAATTTTCTTTGCTATAAACCTCACGGAGCCCGAGACCTTTCCAACGAACGCAAAACCGTGGAAATCGGTTCGTGCGTCCTGGAGTTATAGCGTCAGGAAGAAAAACCCGACTTATTTTTATATAGTAGATAAGTAATTCAACATATGACCCCATGATCTCTGTTTGCAACGTTGCCAATTTGTTCGAGATATCATCGGGCTTTTGCAGAAGATAACTCGCCACGCCACACACTCGACACGAAAAAATTAACCCTCACATCAACGTACTTACTAAATAAATTCAAATTGATTACCGCAGACTTAATCTTAAAATTATTAATTAGATGGTTGTAAAATACGACAGATGTATGAACCCAAACAATATTGACTGATTTATTATATTATTACAATTCCCGTTTATTAAATTTGGAAAAAATATTTTACCAAGTGACGCCTCTGAATATATGTAGTGTCTATGTCGTCGGTATAATTATATAATGTGCCTACTCTTTTCGAGAATATGAAAGATCATTGAATCGCTACATGTATAGAGCGACGTTTATGTACTGGGGTCGATAAAATGAATGGCGTCGTACCGACTCAACTGCCCACTCACAATATATATCTAATGAGATAACGAAACTCTGAAAGCGAAATTGATGACGCGTATGCTGTGTTATTGCTTATTATAAATCAAAATATTACAAACTGCTTAATGAAATGAAGACTTGTGTAGTCGAATTTTATTTCTAGCACTTTTTCAAACAATCGTATCCTCTTTTTTATCGTGCGCAAAATACCACCTCCACCAACACCGTTGGAGGTGATTATTAGGGGTTGATTATATTTAATTTGATTATTCAATTCAATTTTATTTGATTATTTAATTTAATTTGATTGGATTTTATCTTGTTTATTTTAATTTTACTAACATAGACTACATATAAGAGATTGATTGTTATTAACCAAATGGACTTAAAGTTGCCTGATAAATAAATGTATAATAAAAAAAAGTAGGTATGTCGGAAAAAAATAATTTATTTTTATTAAAAACAGTCGTCTCCTATCCTTCGCCTTCAGTATCAACATCTCCTATCCTTCGCCTTCAGTATCGACTTCTGCGAGACGAGAGAGAAGTGTTAGGTGTTACTACGTTCCTTTGATGTCGGCTATTAAATCGTCGTGACATAACTATGACGTGATACATTTGCAGGACCAAAGACAGCAGAATGCCGTTCGTTCTTGTGTTTTCGTTTTATGAACACCCCAGAAGAATATGGTATTAGTGACAGATCCCTCACTGCAGACAGGCATCTGCCGATTAATTTCATAGAAGTAATTCCTGGTTCTTCGTCAAGAATTCGATCCCAGGTTTACCATGGCACACACCAATGACTTTTCGATGCTTTTCGGAGTTATGTGTGTATTTATCGCAGGTTAATAAGTGCCCGGTTAATGGCAATAGACTCGCCACCTATCACATTGGGACCTAAACATAAACTGGCGAAATGTGGGTGCTACACCTGTGCCTTCCCCTTCGGGGATATAGGCGTGAGTTTATGTTATGTTATGTAAGTAATTCCTGAAGTGGCCGTACCTGATGAATACCGGTGACAGTTCACAGGAGAGACTATAGCCTATGACTATAACTTATCCAATTTAGATATTTATCTGCCTTTCGTTTTGTCTTAATTACTACTTTTATAGATGAGACAAAAACATACTCACGCATACAAATAATAACACCTTTATCCCCGGAGAGCTAAGTAAAGGCGAATTAAAGCCCACATTTCACCAATTTTTATATTCGGTCCCACGTAATGGGGGGTGAGCCTATTGCCGTATTTCGGTCAGTATTGATGGCCCGAATCATGCATCTGAGACTGAGGCTGAACTGTTATATCTGTCAGATAGTAAACAGTCCTATCTCTTATTCGCCTCGTACGACACCGCATGGGTAGATATGGGGTGGCCCAAAGTCTGGGTACTCCGTCGGGAATCACGTCGCTAAATTACCTAACAATCATTTGCGAATATACGTATCTACCTATGATTTATTGGTATAACTTATGTCCCGCAGTACTATAAGAAGTTCTCTTTCTGAAGTATTTTATTCACTCTTAACAAATGGTAGCCAGACCCATCTATGAATTTTATTATTAAGGCCGACAATATTTTAGCGTGATGTATAAAAAGCATAAAGCTTGTCCATCTGACTTGACGTTAGTACCTATTCGAAGTGGAAGCCGCTTCCTCCGTGTCCCGTTCTTTTATTTATAGACGATTGATTGATGAAGTGGAACGTCGTATATGAATGAATCGATTTATGGTTTCGTTGAGCAGACTCTGTTTATATACCCGCTTGACGTCAGGGATCTTACATAAATGGGAGACGAATAAAGTCCTTTCGAATCCATAAAAGAAGCATTGGCATTAGACTTTTGTATATCCAACTAGCAAACCCGGCGAACTCCGTTTCGCCACCAGATGGCTTCGTTTTATGTAACATTTTCTTTGGTGATAAAAGATAAAGAATTTTTTTTTCCTGAATTTTCTTCGCTATAAACCTCACGGAGCCCGAGACCTTTCCAACGAATGCAAAACCGTGGAAATCGGTTCGTGCGTTCTGGAGTTATAGCGTCAGGAAGGAAAACTCGACTTATTTTTATATAGTAGATAGGTTTAATGTCATTAAAAGAAATGAAGAAACTCCGTAAAAAGTGGATAGATAATAGAAAGAAAAATATGGTTAATCGTCTATTAAATATTATGTACGTACTTGAATGCATATAATAACAGTGAACACGCTCATAAATGTAATGTAAGATGAGATAGGTTAGCAACTGTTAGTAGCTGCAGTCCGACTGCTCAATACTGATTACCCATTACCCAACAGTTTGTTATCTACCCGTTAGTAGAATGTAGCTCGTTTGAAGCGCCGCAACTTCCTGCGCGATGACCTGCTCACTATCGTCTGCGCCTGCGACGCTCGATGCATCTACACGCCACTCGCCAAATATTATTAAGTATTGTTTCCCTCTCTGTACCTATTCAGACAAACTGTCCCTAAAAATATTATCAGTGTGAGTGTACTGCCTCATGATAACTGGAATAAGTACCTAGATAAGTTCAATTGCCCCTGATTATGAGCGGATAAGACTAATAGGAACCGAGTACTAATAAAATTAAACTGCATTAAGTACCTACCTATCACGTTTTAGGTAATAGTCGCTGAATTTCATTGAGTAAGACATGTTAACATAGTTTTTTTTAAATAATATTGATCTCGGTAAAACTAGGTTTAAGAGTAACAGATGAATTTAAATAAGACCTTAAATATCTCCAATCTTTTTATAGCTAACAAAGTATACCGAAGTGATTACAATCAAAGTTTACACGTACCTATACGATGTATCTACCTCCTTTTCATTGTTTGATAATCTTACACATATGAGTATATAAACATTTCAATTGTTAATTTCTAAACCTGTCGTTTATAAGGAATATTTTAAACGTTAGAAAACACAATAGCATGTGTCACTGGATCGGAATGTTCAGCCAATGATCGAAAGCTGTCAGGTTCGGCCCATTATATTCTTTATAAGGGATTCTTATGGCAGTACACCGGTCGTATTTTTAATATACTCGCTTTATAAATAGCTAGTGAAATACGAAGCTAATAATACTTACAAGTATTTTAAGCGCACGGGTAGCACAAAGTAAACGAGTTATAAGTACCTACTTTACGAGCTATTCGCAAACGTAATTCAATCGGACAACACCCACAATAATATTGAGCAAATTTCTATCTACAAAAGAAATGTGAGTGATAGTTCATGATGCATCATTTTAGGGCACAGGTCAAGGAATGCGCTCGATAACTGGCATGATTTGACAGTGAAATAACGATAGCTTTGTACAAAGGGTACATCACAGTCAGAGTGTACCTCAAATGGCTGCTGTGGTCACAAATCAACCTCACAATGGCATGAATGATCCATCTCCTCGGTATCAGAGGTCAAGCGAGCCACATCGAGTCTGACGCATTCTATATCATTTTTTATCTCTATGTACTTCACCTGTACAGGTAGGTACGTTTATTGAGATTACAGTACATTGATGCTGTTATTAAAACTCGGAAAAAAATATGCAAACTAAAAATCCATGGGTATTTATGTTAGATGCAAATATAAAGTATTAAAATTCTGTATAGTTATCGTGCATACGGTGCAGCATGAATAAATAACTTTTTATACTGCCGGTGAAATACAGGATGCAAGTAGGACCTAAATATATCAGAAGCAAATTAGAAGTACGGGCACATTGTAAGGATACGACTTGCACATAAGTAGATTTCCAAGTACCTACTATCTACTGAAATAGTTATCCCGATCTGTCTAGAGTTTGTAGACAGAAAGATATGGATCGGTATCCTTATCTGAGTTCTATACTTAGTACTTACCTATTTGTTATCCATAATGAGATATATTTCAAATGGTTAAAATATTGAAAAATGAAACTGTCCACATACAAAACCGTTTAAAATATATTCAATAAAAATAAAAAGTATCTTAATAGTCACCGAATATTTACGTAAGATATCTACTTACCCATAATTAAAGGTTCTGGTAACCTTCGACTATTGCAAACTTAGGTTTAAGTCCCGTTGAGTAGGTACCTAATATAAGTTTTAAATAACTTACCCATAATTCGTTAACAGAAAAACAACAAACCAGAAGAATGTTAAAATCCCTTTTACTATAACATCCAATAACCAATTCTTTAATCACGTACCCAGGCCTCATCCGGCCATCAAAAGCGTTGTCGACAGCCTGTCAACATCTGTTGTTCCAATTTAAAACGATGCACAGTAGCCGAGTACGCACTACCGACGTGTTAAATTAGCAGCGGGGAACAATCCAGGCCATACTGCCCATGCGGGGAACAAATTATTGTAGTGGAATCAACACTGTAGTAAAATAGCAATTATGTTGATGTAAACTTAGGAAGTATGTGACATGTGCAAAATTCTCTTGATATAAAAACTGCTGCGACTTATGAACGTTTCTATTCTTTGAAAAGTGCTATCGCATCAGTTCCGGTGATATTTTTATTTGTGTACTTGGAACTACATTAGATCATATACTTTAGGTACTTATCTACTTGTTTTTTGAAGGTCACTCTATAGTGTTGTAGATATAGACTATAAAATTTCATAAAACGGTAGTACCTATAATAGAAATAGGTATTTATCTATGTACCAGTCTACAATGGTTATTAGGTATAGACCACAAGCAATATGTTGTTTTAGTACTCCTAACATATTATTGATTCTGTTCGTGAGGGAAGGAGGAAGGTGTCTGTCTAATATAAGAAGTGGGTTCGTGCATCCCGGATGGTGACGGTAAAGGAAATGGCCGCGACAAAACGTACCGCTGTGACGCGACACGCGTTTACCGCCTGCCACTTCCTTTCAAATTTCAAGCGTAGTAATATTATTTATGCTGAGCTACTTATGTATACCATAAAAGACAAATGTATTTCTATTTACCATAGTGATTGTTCACCACACGACACCTCTCAGTGATTGGTGTTGAAGAATGATGTTTGCTATGTAATAATATCTCAGCACAGTATGTAATGATGACTTTACTAAAGGCTTCTAAGACGATTTAGAACCAACAAGTAATATCACAAATTACTGTAATATTCTCTTCCTATTTCAAGACGTTATGTCAAAAATTCATAATTTTAACTCTTAAAAACTCGAATTTACAGCAATTTCAGAAAATGAAGTAACACCGCAATGCTCCGTTTTTTGCGTTGGCGCCAAAAATCATAAGTGAAGTTTCTTTTTTAATTTCTACACCAGTGTTGCCAACAATATAATGATATCAACTGTAAATATTTGTCATTTATATTTGGAGAATGTACACTGTTAGTCGTCATGGACTTCCATTCCACTATGTTGTGATATAATTTTATGGATAATTATATTCAGTCATATTAATGAATACAAATGTCACATTAAATTTTTTTTTCACTGCGTACTTTAAGAAATGAAAAATAGTAACTGAAATTTTATATAAAAATATATGCGTACAAACTGTAAAAAACGAATATTAAGGATGAAATGACATCTGCATAACATTTTATGACGTCTTCAATAATGAAGGCATCAACATTTCCATAAAACCCCCTTTATTTATCGCAATATTTTTTTACAGTTGGTATCATCAATTTGACATTGATTAAAAAAAATGATATGGCATCTGCCAAAAAGTTTGTCGTTTGTTGAAAAATGATTGAAAAGTTTTACCTGTTCCGAAAAGTACAATTTATAATATTTTTGTGGAATTATCAATAAATCTGTATTTAGAGCTTTGCTTTTTGTTATGTTTTAAGAGAAAATTCGTTGTGTTGCTGTTTGTAAGCATCATTATTTCTTTAGCTTCTACTATGTAAATCACTGTTTTATGTTTTTGTGATATCCAAATATTCAGGTAATATTTATGTAATAAAGTCAGTGAAATATTGCATCGTATAGAAGTTATGAACATAGTGTACATAATCAACCGATCTACCTATTTGTCTTCCAATCTACATTTTTTGGTAAGTGTTATTTAATGTTTTAGTACCTACTTTGTGTTTTGTAGTTTTTGGTTTTGGTTCACAATGAAATTGCGTTCAACAGACTATTTTGCTTAGTGCCTAATTTATCTATAGGAGAACTTATATCCTAATAAAATATAGACATGGGTCAGTCTCATCATGGTATATTTATTTTTGTCTTACAAATATGTAAATATACCCCATGCTTTTGTAAATATGATTTCAATTCTTTTATATGTACAAGTATACAGTAAATAGAATGTATGTGACAGTGCAGCATTATAACTTTAGTCAAGCACAGTGGGATGCCTCTGTCAGATTATCTATTTTACATTATTTTTTAGTTCGGTGATTACATCACCAGCAAGAAACATCAATATTAAACAGAAATATATACATGTAAGTCAGCTTATAATTAACTCTTTTCTTGCATTATTAATAGTACAATTACCAGTAGTTGAAGAATTTAAAGGTATAGAAAAAAACAAACATAATGTAGTAAACATTCGTATTTATAATATAATGTTGTTGTTTTATTTACAAATAAATACAAATTCAGTTAATAAATAAATGGTAAATTATCTACATCTTAATAAGTATGTTTTATATCTCATTTCTTAATCTTCTCTGGATTTGTCTGGAATCCAAAATACTAACGTTAACGTTTTCTTATGACACGTTACGGTCTCAAGAAAATTTGAGACTTTCGACGTTCGGGCGACACGTTCACGTACATTCACACTATACGACTATATTTACAAGGTACTCGTAGACGATTCACTCAGCGGCGCGGGGCTCTCGTCCGACGCCGGCCCCGCGCCGCACACACCACTCGGTCAGGCACAGCGATCACTGAGTCTACCCCCGCGCGGTCCAAAGCTCCCCGCTCGCAAATAAATATTTGTACAAGGCGGCCGGTCCGGAGGCGCGGGCGGCGCGCGGCGGGACTAGATAATACTGGAGAGCCGCGGCGGAGGCTCCGGGCAGCGGCAGCCGGAGCGCCGGCAGCGCGCGTACAGCGCCTGGCCCGCCGCCGCACAGCCCCGCAGCGGCCAGTACAGCCACAGGCACGGCAGCGCCAGCGCCAGCGCGCCCACGCACGCCAGGCGCGGGCCCACGGCGCACGGCTCGCCCGCCTCCTCCTCGCCGCTCCCGCAGTGGTAGAACAGCGCCTTCACGCAGCACATGCACGACGCGTAGTCCACGCATGCCTCTGCGCTGCACAGGCACGAGCCGCACAGCCAGCGCGAGGGCAGCGGCCGAGGGCGCGCGCACTGCTCGCAGCGGCAGCGCCCGCAGGTCTCGCACACGATCGAGTCGGCCGGGAGGGCGCCGGCGCGCCGCTTGTCGGCCGCGGCGGCCGGCTGAGTCGTCACCGGTTTGAGCGGCTGGTGCACGGCCGACGGCGCGGGCGCGGCGTGCGCGCGCCGGGGCGCCTCCACGTAGGCGTTGCGCTCGCGCTCGGCCTCGGGCCGGGGCCGCAGCAGTGACACGGTAGGCTGGCGCGCGTCCGTCGGCCTGTGGACGCGCGCCGCCGGCTTGGGCGGCCGGGGCGGCGCCGCCGGCCCGCCATACTCATCCATCGAGTACGGCTAACGGCTCTCCGGGCCGTCGCCTTCCTGTTCCCTCATCGTCCCCACCTGCGAATTAAACATACGTGCGTATTAGTAGAGAAACCAACACCCGGAACACATTACTAGATAATAAAATTGTTACACGTTCTCACTTTCATCATCATTCATTACATCAAACTAAGAGAAGTGAAACCTAGCCGAGTGTATATACCTCTACAAGTTCTAGGACGTTGATAGTATTAACTCGTCTTACGTTTTTATATTGGTTATTAATCCCGGAATTGGATCCCTGTTGGTATAAAATAATATTTCTATATTACTAACATGTCTCTAGGTTCTATATAAACTTTGATAGGTCATGTCTGTAGTGCAGGTATTTTCTATCAATTCGTATGGACTGTATGTGTGTACTCGTAATATAAAGTTTGGCTTAAAAGTTTAAATCTTTTATGCCGTGAAAGGCTACGCAGCGATCTTGTCTACCATCGTATGATTTTCTTATAAGTTTGAGAGTTGAAGGAATACCCTTTGATTCAATTATGAAAATACACAATAGAATTCCGGTTCATTATAATTCGTAATACTCTTTTGTGATGTTAGAATCGATCGGGATGTGTTGTTTGGACTCAGTGTAGTACTTAACATTTTAAACTGACTTTTAAGTAATTATTAGTAGTAGTATTTATTATTTTAAATCATATGTTGACTGTAGTTCACCTGCTATTGTGAATTTTTGTAGTTTTCACTTTACATACCTAATCTAGGATTCGATCTAATTCATAGATGTTGGAATTCAAAACAGGTAATTTAAAAAGTCATTAAAATAAAAACTTACTGCTATGTTGTTAGATTATTAAGACGATTCTTCGATTTTATGGTTTGGTCTATTTCGATTTACAGTTTTATTTTTCGAATATTGTAATGATACTGCGATTTATCTTCATTTTTTGATTTAATTTAATTCTCATCTGTATCGATTTTGTCATAAATTGAATGTATTTTATTTCTGATTAAAATTGTAGATAGATACCAAATCCACTACAGGTTTAACCTGTTTCGTTCTCAAGTTTACTCAGTATTGTTCACGTAAGGTAAGATTTTATACTTTCCTCAGCCTTGCCAAAGCTAATGCATTTTTAACTATCTGCTTGCAATTATTGTGGAGTGAATAATTCCTGAAATGGATTGAATGCTTACTTTTAAAAATGTTGATGTTCATCAATACTCGTGCATGATTTTAATCGATTTTATTCTGTTTGTTCTTTCACTTAAGGCTGATATATTTAAGCCTACAAGGGATACAAATGGCTATATTGAGTCTATTACGTATATTGTAGTCGAGTTAGAAAATAAGGTTCCTCACATTAAAAGCTTTTAATCGTTTTGACAGTCATTTTTCCTTATTCGTTCGTATTCGATTATTAGTTCGAAATTTGGAATAAGAGTTCTAAAAAGTAATAATTATGATAAAATAAATATTGATTGATGAATCTTGAGTCAGAAATCTGAATCAATATCATTCCTTAATCTCAGTGTGATTGCATAACATTGGTCTGTTATCTCTGAGTTTACGATGATAACTGCCCATGTTCAAAACAGGAATGATGTTTGTTAGTACTCAATTGAATTTCGTTTTAAATGACTTTTAAACTACTCTCTTCAGGTTAATGTATTAGTATTATATTAAAATGATGAGTGAGTACCATTCGACCTGAATTACGGTATTTACATTTAATTTATAGCTAAGGTGGTTTCCAATCAACTGCTTCATGCAATGGGTACGTTGCTATTCATAATTTTGTTCAAATAATGTTAAAATAGCCGAAGTAGTTTCAAAGTTCATTATTTTAGTCCCATCTGTTATTTTATATTGACCATCGTTTCGGCTAAAATGCAAGAGGTCTAAGGTAAACTGTCCGTTAATAATAATAATATTCTTATTTTGTTTTGTCTAAATATACTTGTTATCTGCAGAGTTCGTTACAAGATATTAACAGTTTATGCGGCTATTGTTTACAATTTATTCTTTATCTGTGTTCACAGTTATCTACTCCCTGTCGAAATTCGTTCACTGTTGCTATAATAACGCTATTTTATATTATATTAAAATTCCTTTGCTGGTTTTTAAATTACATTCTTGTTTAAATGAGTTGGTTGTTTTTCGACTTGAATAGTCCAATCTAAAACGTTAGTTGCATTCGTTTGTAGGTGATGTGCGGAATACTATGCAATTAATTTTTTGTTCAGTGTAAATTACAAACGTCGTATAAATAGATTTGAATCATACAATAAATGAAAGCATTATTATTAACTCGTTGTGGAGAACGTTCTCGCTATTAGCACTGATCGCTGCACGTGTGCCGGTCGCCAGGCGGCGAGGCGAAGCGTCGCCTCTCGTCATTCATGTTAGCTCGATTTCTTCGCAATTCATGTAATTACACCTACACTTATATACATGATCTAAAAGCAGAAAGCAGCTAGTTGTGTCGCTGCAGATTTCATAACTGAACCGGCTGACGGGTTTGATCGATAGGCGAGGAGTCCCACGTCAGGACGACTATGTACTTACGAAGCAGACATTCCACGGTCACACGTCTCCTACACACATCGCTCCATACACAACGACACTCGGACCAAGCGGCCCAACACTCATCACTAAGGCAACTTATCGCTTGGCGACCAATTAGTCGTGCCGCACCGAACCCGCGCCGGAAGATTCACTGACACACAAAAATACGGCAGAATCACCGAATTTCGGCCGCGCAAATCCACGGGAAGGTTCATGAGACCGGCGCGGTCCGGAGCGGCACCTGGCGCGGGCGGGGGGCGGCCCACGCACCGGCCTCGATTCTCGTCCGCCCGCCGCGCGGTTATCACTGCAATATGGCCGCTACTCACTTCCTCGCTGAAGTTCTTCGTTGATTTCTACTCCTAATCTCGACGACGGCGTTTTTTGTAACCGTTCCGAACTCGTGCGGATTCACTGCACTTATTCTTATACACATTTTAATGGAAAACCGGGAGCGTTAGGGCTACGCTCCGACGAAACGACCGTTCCGTTCGCTGGCACATTCCGCACTGGCGTCGGCCGCGGGTGCGGGTCGGCGGGAGAGGCCGCCCTCCCTTCACCGCACCACACGCCGCCCGCGCCTCGCCTTTTTATGAATGGAAGGCGGCCATACTGAATGAACCGCGTACACGGAGCGGTTGGCCGCTATTTTCGCGGGCGAGAGCGACGTTAGGGGTCCGGGGGACGGAGGCCGGAAGCGGGCTGCGAGCGCTAGCGGTGCCAAATTTTGCGGCGCGGGCGGCGGCAGCGGATGTGCTCGTTTACCAAGCTTCCGGCGAGATCCCCCCGCGCAGCCGCATCCGGGAATTGGGTTTCCGGTTGACGAGAGTGGCACCACCGGGATACCACCCACATTCGCCTTACAACTGCATAGAACTTTACGTTACACAAAAAAATATAAACCCAGAACCCAAAACCAAGAAGACATGCAAATTACGCTAATATCAGGCGGCTATCCTAAAGTCATACGCGCGAACGCCAATGCTCCGAGTAATATTTTTATTTATACAGAGGCAAACATCATTAGCATTCTATTTCAGATTAACGATGTTTTGAAATTCATGGGCACGTAACATTCCCATTCACTACTATATTTTGGTAAGCGCGTGTTCGTGAGACGCGTCGTCGACGACGACGACGGCATCTGTTATCGCAAGCGGTAATTTTCGCAAGGTTGCAGCGACAATAAGGCGTGTTGTGCACGCCGCGTCTCTGTGTCAAGGACAACCGATAACGCAGCGCCACACCGCCACGGATGTCACATATTACACACTACCTATCACCATTGAAGTACTAGCTTTATAACTAGGTAAAAGAAATCTGGAATTGAAATTCATAAGAGCTATGAAGAGCACACATCAGATCCTGAATTTTGAGTTGCCTGTAATTGAAACAACGATAGCTCATATCTCAAAATATATAGCCTTAAATTCAATAATCGTAAAAAGCAACAATTCTTCATTACCACTACTTAATTCGTCCGTGGACTACAAAAAATAAGGTCGTGTTTAAATCCAATGCGTACGACGTATTCCTCATTCATTATATTCAGAAACTACCGAACAATTCTCTAAAAAAGTCAGTCGCCCAAATTATAATTATTATGAATAAACAAAAAACCATTCATCTGTCCGTGTGGAAACTTGCCTAAGGATATAAATATTAACCAAATTAGAACAAAAGAGCAGTCACTGCTATGTTGAATGGATGGGGCCAAAGAATGGCTATGGCTTTACAAAAAAATCTTTCTCTACCTGAGCTTGTACATTCGCTTTAAATTCTATTGTTACATGTGTTATTCGGGCCACACGTTGTGGCTGTTTCGTTTTAAACAAAGTGCCTGACTAACAAAAATATGAAAGACGTACATATAGAAAATCTTCTTCTAACCGTTGCACTGTTGCTCAAATCATTTTCACTTTTTTGTATCTCGAAATTGGTGAGGAACAACTTCAAGACGATAACGGTAACAACTATTTTCAGTAGTGAATACATATTAATTTCGTTATTTTGTCGTAACATGAGCTACTAGTTGCTAGTCTTAACGCGTGTCATATACTAAATATTAATTCTTTTGTTATGCATTCAGCTCTTCTAATAATATTGCAAGTAGCACCTCATTGAATTCATGAGTAACGAAAAGTGATGCCCATCTTAGTAGAACAATGGCAGTGACAATGGGTGACTTAAATAGGTATACGTCGAGCGAAAACGATGCCTTCCAAGTTGGACGATGGAGCCATTTCATGGAATGTTTCTAACCTACCCTCTAGATCCGCATCCAGACAATGGCTTTAATACGAACACCGTTTTCATTGAACATGGCTCTTCTTTCTCATTGTTATATTTTTATAGGTTATAAGTGCAATAACACAGATTCTTTCAAACGTATGTGTATCTCATTATTATTGATATTATAGTAAAGTTATTGATTTTCATATGAACGTCAATTTATTATTCAAAATTCCGTGCTAATAATAGTTATGGTTTGAATAAGTATGGATAAAAGTGTTCTCATGGTAGAGTAGGCGGTGTAATCGTTGGCCCAGTCGATAGAAATCAGGTTTCGTTTGTTATTCTGAAGGCGGTTCGAGTCGACTCGAAGCGGAAGCCGCCTTCGCCTCCACCCGCACTTTCCATCCGCCATTACTTGCACCTATGCAGCTAAATTGATCCCATCTATTTTATAACTTAAATGTTTTATGTACTGTCATGTTATGGGATGAAATTTTCTGAGGATTAATCTTGACAAGAATTTTAGGCATTTCATATCAAATGCAGTAGGTATCTAATGAAATAAATGTAATAATAATATTACCGGTTTTGGTAAGAAGTTAATAACGGTAATGGGAGTTTAATAGATGTATTAGTGGACAACGGAAACCTTAGTTTCGAAAACAGCTTTCATATTTATGTTGCTCTGCTTTCAACTGTCTCAAAAGTAGATTCGTATTATCTTAAAATTCCTGATCCAGTCAAATCCTGTGAATACAATACATTCTGCAAACTTACAATATACAGAAAATGAAACGATAGCAATACGAAATGAATTGGAAGTATTTTTTTTTTCACTCCAGCATGCCTACATAACGTAATGACTTGACTAGTTACATAATAACATACCTACGTAATATTGTTTTGAACATCTCTATACCTTTGGTCATTTCAGAACTGATAAACTGTTTCTGTATGTGTTATTCGACTAAAATACTTTATCGTATTGTATAGTCAAATCGTTTGATAATATTGGAGTACTAACACCCGTGGACGAGTTGAAAATAATGCCGGATGTTTGTCACAGATAAAAGAAACGTGAATGAGAGCGTTACGACTAATGTCGGTGCGATCCGCGCATATTTTGCGTCCGTACGACTCGGGTCGTCGCGCTTTAGATTTGTATTCTTAAACTTTTCGTAGCAGCTTCACTTTTATGCATTTTAGCTCATATGAAGTCATTGACGTCGCGGTATCTAAAATTTGTGACAACCGTGCATCGGTTCTTTTGACTTTATTGTGGATCTCAATGCGGGACATATGATACAGTTCAGAACGTTCAGAACTAAAACTTCACCTATTATATTATCACTTTGAATCTATATTACTATATACCATATTCTTAGATCTGAATGATGTACATAAAGACACTCACAAACATACTCCTGTACATACTGTGGGCCTCATATACAAGTGACTGTGAGCACTGGGAAAAGAATCGTCGTAAAATATAGTTCGAATAAGTACGCTTATGCTACCCATCCGATTTTAAGTCTTGTAAAAATATTACTTACACTTATGATGTGGAAATTCTCAGTTAATATTATTTTCCAAGGAATGTACCTACTGGACAACATGAATGGATTGGTGATGATTCTCCTAAATGCCGATAAATATAATATAATGAACAAAATAATATAGATAGGTAGGTAAGTACCAAACAAATCCCCAATACCTTTAGCAAACGTTATAAAATTTTAGTTCTTACTTTTAGACTATTACGATTTTATTGTATTGCGTAGGTATATTAGGATGTTTTTATTCACTAAAGACATAATATAAGATCGTTATTATCATAAGTTGAAAATAATGAACCACACATGAAATATAGAATAGTATCACACAAGTCTGATGATAATATATTCAAGTGTTAACTGACACGGGTCAACGTTTTATCATTGTGCTAAATTACAATTTCTCCATCACACAGTCTGTAAGAAAAAATGTTTTGTATTCTAACAAGTTAAAGCCTCCGAAGATAAATCAACTCTATTTATGTCTTCAAAAACAGGTGTTTTACCAATTAGGCATTCTGTCCATCTACTGCTAGAATCCAGTAATTTATTATGTCGTCAAAGTACACAATCAAAATTATGTGCATGTAATGACATGAGACGCATGATTACTGAACCTACGCGCGTCTGCAGTGAAGGATCAATGTCATCTACAATGTAATCGATGTATGTACTGATATACAAATAGTGTTCTTACTAAAATCATTATTTATTAAAATATAGTTAGGTATACGGTACAATTATACTACTATCGCGAGATAAACATGCGCCATGGCAGATGTTTTAATAGCAAGAATTTAATTGATTGATTAATATAGAACGTACTATTACATAATAACAAAAGTTAGAATGAAGGATCTCATTGAATGGTCGAGTATTGCGCACGACTCAGTTCATTCATGGCACACATTCATCGTCGGTGACCTTAGCCGTTCCTATCCCATGCGGTTATTTAATACACACGCCACAGCAAAACTATAATTTATATCGCGTATCGAACACAATTCACGATATCGATATCATATATACCTCAGTATAGGGACGATTAGGCAGTATACAACTGACAGATGGTAGTACTAAAATTAATATCGTACGCCTAGACTGGTGCTTCGACTGCAGTGGGTATGGATAATCGTTGCCATATGATCTTACTAATGAACTATTGTTCTCGCAATAGATACGTATAGTGACTAAACGGTGTATAAGTAATTAAAAATGTCTACATCTATGTTTGTGTATCAAAGATGGTATTCCGTGTATTCTTGTTTTAATTGAAGGCAATTATATAAATTCCACGTAGCGGTTGGACGAAGTGGGGGCGGGCGGTGAGTGGCGCGGCGCGGACGAGGCAGTCGACCTTCCGTGAGGCCGTCCGTACGCGTCCGTCGTCCGCCGGCCCTCCGTGCCCCTCAGTTGCTTGCCATCGCGACGGCTATTACAGCTCCCGGTAATAGTACGACCAACAAGCACAGGAAAACTCGACTACACTCGACCTGACACTGAAGATGTAGGTACCAAATTGACGATAGGTTTATAAAACCGTTTGAACTAAAACATTCGTATGCAGTTAAATTTTATAGCAACTATTCATGTCAATCATTCCCACTCAGTGAAATATATTAAGTATTAGTTTTCGATGTAGGAGTACCTAAATATTCCATTACCGTTCAATGGTAAATTGATAAAGAATACTTCAAACTGAACCCCATTTATCATTTAAAGTGCTTTTTCCATGCCGACAAACTGTAGTTTCCACTTGCCAAATCTACACTCACGATACTTAGTTCTGATCCGATTTATAACTAGTATTGAGGACAGATTCTCAGTGACAATTTGTCATATCTCAGAATGACAATCGAAACTCAGAACTGAGTATCGTTTTGGAACATACACCGCGACTAATATGTCCTTTCCTAAGCTCTATCAGGCCTTGCACAAAATTTCATTAAGCTATTTACAAAAACGAGAAACTTTCATAGCGATTTATGGTAACCTTTTTCAAGCTCTATTCCATCTCTGAACAGAACTCCATCCAGATTGGTTCAGTTCATCCTTTTAGGGTTGAATAAAAGCATAAGGCCTACTTTTACATTCTTACTTGATTTACGTCTTACATTAGACAACTCGAACCAAACCAGAGTTGCCGCAACTTGAATTTGACATCTCAAAGTCTCAACAACCAATCAGCGACTCTCAAAAAATATCAGCTCAGCAAGATGACGCAGAATCAGCAAGATCTTGTTGGTGGAGCTGATATTTTTGGAGAACGGCTGATTGGTTGTGAGACTTTGAGAATATAACATAACCCAAATATAATCTCAAATTACACTTTCGGTGCATCCTTGATATAACGCACCTCAGTGTAAGGATTTTTTCTATTTAACAATTTTTTATAATATTCTTAAATTTTCCATAAATAATATGAAATATATACCTACATTAGGAATTGCATGGAGAGTTTTTGTGAAAATCCTCTTTAAAACGATTTTTTACTATCCGAGAAAGTGTAAAAACCTTTAATTAAGATTAGCGATCAAAGAAAAGTGTAATTTATATGTATACATAAATTACATAATGCATGAACGACTATATATTTTTTAACTCAATATAACAAATTTTAGCCCAACTAGACCTCAATATAATACCTCACTTTGACAAATAATTTGATATACCTAACGAATATTTCCTTGTTCACTTCAGATTTGTTATATCGAGGTTGCACTGAAGTAGAGATAACTTTGAAGCGCGGGTAATGCTTGAAAATATAAATTAGTGCTATAACCTACACCGGTCCTTCTTATTTGCTCTTTAAATAGCGGCTGTTAGTGTTGTTATTGATCGTAAATAATATATCGCTTGCAAACGTTGTGCACCATTACGTACCTACATATTTTTTAATGTTCTAATCTAAGGTGTTATAAACATAGACATTAATATTATGTACCTACTATCGTAAATAAACCCTCAGAGTATACTTCATTACCGCGTTCCGAATTGTGACTTTTTAGTATAGAAACATTGACATCACTGCAATATCTATTGCTGTAAAAGTTAGTAATGTTTCACGTTTCGTATATTCTGTCACTTTTTCACGCCTAGGTTTTGTGTAAAGATACGCAGGTCACTCGCACTCTTTGTTCCTCTGAAGATAACTTTAGGGTTATAAATCCAACCCGCGGCATATTATTTAACTATAAAAAAATCATCTGACTTTACGAGACTGTACTCAGTTGTTCAGTCCGTTGTCACAATTTATTGATTTTATATTCACCTATGCTATCTTTTTACTCAAGACAATTTTGGGATGTTTTCTATATTTTGAAACTCATGATTAGAAAATACCAAAGTAATGACGTGCGCGGCGAGAATGGACAATGTTCACTCGAAAAGCAAAAGTAGCTGTGACAGAGAGCGAGTAGAACGTCTACAGCACGCAGTAGGGCCAATGACATCACTTTCCACCTTGAATATGCCTTAACTATCTTCGCTCTGTCACGTGATACTAAACTTTACGATTCATAAGATAGATCACAAAGTTGCTTTCCAACTCATCAGTCTTGCTCCATTACTTCCATTGGCGGTAACGTGTACCATTATTTCTACAGTCCTATCTGTCCAAGTTGAAAAATTAAAATATAGTATGTAACATGTAATGGCTTAACATTGTTTATTGGTTACTAGAAAATAATAAAGTAAATTTTCACAGTAAGATTTATTTTAAACGTGTTAACATTAACATGTTGTAGTACAATTTCCTCCATTTCTACTGTTTTAAATTTACGTCACGTTTACGGTAATGTTCTTAGATGTAATCTATATTAAGTAATTGTCGCGCATTGTCATTATCGTTTGCGTGTTTCTGTTGTAATTTGATTCATTCTCTACATAGATATACATAGAATGTTTAATTTTTTATTTCATTTATAGCCTTGAGGTTTTTCAAATTGTTTCCAAATTCACACGGGCTCATCTATAATTTAAACAAACTTCCCATTTTTTGATGGAGTGTATTCAAGTTCTGTTCATCATTTAGAGAATTTCTCTGATGATAGTGTATGTATGGTTGCGGAATCATTAGTCGATTTTGCGAAAACTGTTCCCACAGTTAGGATCAGATTCTGAGAAGCAATAATAGGTAAATTATTAGCTACGTTACAACATCGGTTATGTTATCATTTAGCTTTATGCGAGTTCACGTAAATAATTATACAACATTGTTGTACCACTAGCTAGAATAATTTATCTCATTAAGTAAACTAACTTTAGTCATAATTGCGGTTTTCGCATAATAAACTGAATATTTTGGAACTACTTGTTATTATCTTGTTTGCGTATTAAATGATTCACTTATAGATGTAATATTTCGTTGGTACTTCAACTACCTACGATTTGTTTGTAGATATGTTACGATGTAATCCGCCTCAGTGTGGTTGGTGGTAACTGGTGATACGATGGAGGTGTGGTGATTTACACCTTGGCGGCAACGCGGCTAGGTGCGGCGCCGTGGGCGAACGGGCCCGCCACCGCCTACGTGCCTCCCGCGCACTAGTACCGGGCGTCGTGCAGCGTCGCGTCGTCGCAAATTCCGAGCCCAACATTGCCGACCTACACCTGTAAGGGACTCTCTAGATGCCACAGCGAATATACCTATAAATGACTCGAGAGTGGCTAATATGAATACATTGAAATCGATATAGGACTTGTAGTTGCCCTATAATTATATCTTATTCTCTTCTGTACCTTCATCAGTCCCTAATTGTTTTTTCAATTTTGTCTGTTACTCCGGTCAATTGAAATTGACGTAGAAGTTTGATTGTCACAGCTTTAAGGCGTAACATTGCAGACCTGAGTAATCTGTATAAATTTCAATTTGATTGTTGACTTGACTGTTCTGAAGGTTGGTCATACTTCGGATGATATTTATGTTGAGAATGGTTAAAGATACCAAGTTAAACTTCAATAAATTTTTTTGAGCACACATTACATTTACAGTATAAAGTAGTACTATCATCAATTATGGGTGAGTGTTACCACTCATGAATAATAATACTGTGTAGTCTAATGTTGCCACACATAACAGGTATGTACCTATATGCATTCCTGAGAAAAAGGCATTTCAATCACTTCCAACCCTTGCCAGTACAACTCTTCAGACTTTTTCAAATTGTTATATCTTGGAAACGGCGACAGTTAGAAAAAAATAATTGTACATTGTTACAGATCTGACCTACAGTTTCGTCTACTGGTAGCTACATAAGCATTTCATCAGCGTGTATTTGCACAAGCCTAGATTTTCTATACTTGAACGTGTATAACTATCATAGGCATAACAATTTTTTACGATAAAGCATAAATACCGTTCTGCTGAAAATCACGAAATCTCGTTTGGTGACCTTTGACCTCAAATAAAACAATTCCAAGTATCGTACCGATGACAACTTTTTGGGATTCATTCATGATCGTTTTTTTAAACATTCCTATCAAATTTCGGCTGGGTGCGAATTATTGTAACCTCACTCCTATAGGTAATTCGTTTTATTCAGTTTTTTATCGTACATTGGTGGTAACTTTTATGTGCCTTAGGTACTTTATATATTACAACTTATTTAGAAATTATTTCTTGATGAATGTACTGATTAGCAATTTTTTGATTGAGGATTTGACCTTTCTTCCTATTGCTATTTGTTAAGGTTTATATTTGGTTTTTGCTATCTTGGAAATTGACCATATTGACAAAATAGCTATTAAGACTTCTAAGTCATTGATAAACCGAGGGGGGTTCACAACTAGTAAGCTATGACGTAATGTTTAGAAGTCCTCGATGATACGGGGATGGAGTAGGGACATAATTTATCTGAGTGATTTTTGGATATGTTCTTAATACTTTCCTCTTTCAAATTTGTAGATTTGCATTTGAAACTGATGGTTTTTATTTCTCATTACTGCAATGAAGTTTTCCTCAATGATTATAAATCAGTCAAATATTCATATTTGATGCACATTGGTAACAAGTTTTTCAAGAACATTGGTTGAGGATGTTCCAGTTAACATGAATAATATTATCGGTATAAATGATTCGAATAATGATTTCATTTCACTGTGTAGCTCAAATACTTAATATATTTTCAACTAGCGCTAGTTTTGCAATGGTGACCCTCTTTTATGAGACTTTGCCTTCAGCTTAACATCAGGCGAGGTGAAGTCAAATTAACGTGCCATAAATAAAAAAAACGCCGCTGCTTTGCCTTCTAAAAGCTGCATTTAGTTCTGCTTTTGCGTTCCAAACTAGATATATAGTTTCTATTTGAAAACGAGTGTCCGATTAACTCCCATGGCCTACCTGGTGAATGAGTTATAATTAAAATGATATTAAATAGGTTTATTATGTTATACCATTTGACAAGGATATTCTAACATTGATTTATTCATGCAAATCACACAGAACTCTCAAATATCTTTGATTACATGAGGTTATTTTTTGCATAGGGTATAGAATAGACATAACTACATTTTTATGAATCATGATGATACAACCGCATTCTTGTGCACGCTTCGTTAGTTTCATGTCATCCCGGTAATGGTAATACCTACCTATAGTAAGTAAGCTTCAATTTCATGCATATTTATGGGGTTTTAATATATACCTACCTACCTAATTAGCCAGTACCTACACCTACTTATAAAAGTGTCTTACTCACCTACATGTTATTTATGGGCGCAATGTTGGCTAACACCTGCAAAAAATAATTAAATTGAATTGTTTCTTCTCAATTACCTCTTTGTCTTTAATTATTATGTAATCTAACAACCTATAAAACAAATTACAAAGCAGTATTTAATAAACAGACACTTAAAAGGTACTAGTAATTGTTGAAGGTACACAGTCCATACCATTGTAACGTTTAAGGCGAGAGGTACAGTGACTGTTATGGCATTAATGCGTATGATTCAAAACAACGCAGAGACAAGTGGTCTTGTTAAGAGGAAAAATTAAAGACTAAATACGGATAACAAAAACGTTCATTTGATATAAAATATTAATCATGAATGAATAAACAATTCCACGTTCATAGCGTTAATCAATGAGTTGCATGCAGGCAAGAGTCCGAGTCGATGTCGAGCTCATTGATCGATCGACTCGATACAGCTCACTACAGATGCAGTCGGCGTGTACACATTGCCCACATACAATCAAAACCGGATAGTGCACACACGCTCATGCTGCGTAGTGTGCGTGCGTGCGCGAAGGATTTCCTACCGCCCCGCGCCTGCGGCCGCGTCCCGTCCCCAACAGACCTGTTGCGCCGCTACCGGAGTTACGCCGCATAGTTACCAGACTTGATATGCCTGCTCTGCACCGCGCGCCACGCCGTATCGACTCAGCGCCGAGCGCGGAGTGGTGAGCCCACGCACACCACAATAGGTACACATACACACCATTCGAACACTTAATTATCATGGCGCAGCACTCGTGAAATTACTGTGCACCTCGCCTGGTCTCACCGACATCTTTTATTAATCTGATATCTTCCATTACCGGTTGCACTGAAGTAAAACATCTAACCCGTTCGAATTATAGCCCCTCTTGTGAATGCAGCCGGATACATGACATCATGTGATGCTAATTCACTCAGACGGCGCTATCATTTAGCGTTGTAAATCTTCTAAGGAATCGATCGTTATATTAGAGTTCGGCAAAAAACGGTAACTATCGTATAAAGAACACTAAAATATTTATATGATTCTTTGACGTCGTCAGATAAAAATAAGGAACAATGTAGTTTTACTGCATTCAGTATTTCATATTTGTCTTGCCTGTGCATTTTACTTAAGGAATGATATTAAGAGGCCGGTTGTTCTAATGTAACTACTGGGCAACAGTGGTATACATAAGAACAGCTCGATGGCCGCAAGCTAAACTCAGTGAAAAAACAGGTAGCGCCGTTCCACTGTATCGATCTTTATTTTTCTTATTTATCTTTTTTATCTGGAGCTCCGCTTCGCGTCTCGGACCCGAACGGAAGTTGTAACGATTTTTAATCGTAGCAAGTATCTCGGCCGGCCGGTTGGTATAGCCGCTTTGGACAGGAGTTTATATTATATTTTTTGTAAACAACCACCGGAAACGGGCTAGAGAACGCACTGCTCTGGAACACATATCTTCCATTACGTCTGTCTCTCGGTTCTCAGTAATAATGATAACGGATACAGATAAGACCCAATGTTAAAACAAGATCTACGACATTTAACTTCTTCAAAAAAGTAAAAGAAATAACTACATGTATCCTAATTAAAGTTACTATACATGTAGAGACAGTGAATGACGGTATCACGTCAGTAGCTGACCCCGTATAAAACATAGGTGCTGTAATTTGCGACGAAGTATTTTTGTAACATTTTTCTGCCAATAACAAAGTGTGGGTGCGTGATAATGGCCCAAAATATACACGTTCTTGACGCCCACCCGGTCTATCGAGAATATTACTTTACAGATAAATAACTCTTATACGATCTGATTCCACTTTACTCTTTACAATGTGAATTATTCAAGCTATCTGTAAATACAATAATAATTCTATTCGAAAACCTGCATGGATTTGTAAATTCGGTTCCATAAATGATCAATTCATATCCGTAAGAGCTAGAATTACTTGCAATTATATAATTAATGGATTTGCTTAAGGTAATTAAAGCTGTAAGATATCCAATCTTACAGTTTTGTTTTGTAAACTAAAAAAGTATGTCACGTAATCATATATTTGACGCTATTTCGGCAGAATTAAACCTGAAATGGTTAGATGAAACCCAGTTCCCTATCAAAGCTCACCTGAAGGTCGCAATGCCTTACACAACGCGTAGATTGTTTGGATTGTTGACAAGAAAAAACTTCAAGGATGTTATGATATGATAACGTAACAAATCAAAGTCGCCGTTGCGCCGTGCCCAATGGTATTCTATAACTTCATTACCGAAGGCTACAAGGCTAAAAAAACCTGATACTCTTCTTGATCTGACTGTTAGTAGAGTTGTAAGATATCTACTCACGTTTGACCCAATATATTTTAATAGAACTTAGCCCTAAGAACTGCACCTACTACACCGTCTATCTTACTGAAAGATCGGCTGTCAAGATGAAGAGTTCCGTACGTTCGCGTTGTCGTAGACCGACGCCGTCGAGTATTTATATCCCTTTGAAGCGGCCGCTTTTACTATTTTCCCTCACTGCTAAAGTTTACTTAATTCCCGCCCTAAATATTTAACGCAGGCAATGCACTATTAGAAAATCAATTTTGACTAAATTATGTCCGTTGGTTAGTACCCTGTTAGCAGTAAACGATAATAAATCTACGTATTTCTTAGTTTAGAGCACATTTTATCAAAGCAGGTTACATAATCTTATGTGCATTTTATTGTGCATAGTAACTCACTTTAACATAGGTACCTACCTAATAGCCTGTAAAGTTCAGCAATTAACTATATTTATCTACATCTGAGGAGGCATAGATACCAAAGGCAGGTAAGTAAGTGGATGGCCGAGACATCCTCACTTATCTTGTTTTATGCGAGAGAAATTATGATACTGAACTATCAAACTCGCGGTCACGGATGTCGAAAGTTGTACAGGATCTGAGTGCCAGTCACCTAGATTCGATGCTACGATATAAATCGAATGTTGTGAGAGTTCTATTAGAATTAAGTGTATGTTAAACCGTTTTCATAAAATTTATTCATTTTATAAGACAAAATAAAACTATCGTTAAAAGTGTTAAAACGTTTGTGAAGAATTTTGACTGTTAGGTATACAAGTTATTGACGTCGCCTCAGTGATGGGAGTCAGCTGATGCAATGATTTCACGTCACAGTTTGATCAGAGCTGACTGATAATAATCGTCGGTTTAACAATCAAACAATCGGTCTTATGCTCCACCTAAATTTGATTGTATTTCTATAATGATTAGCTACTTACCACTCATTGTAATATACCCATAAACATAAATTAAGTATCAAATCCATGTATTTACATTAGAACGTTGGAAACGCGTCACAAGACATTCAATACTGAGTAAAGGTAGGTGTAGAATGTATACATCGACATCCAGGCAACGGAGCGGTCGCCGAAGAACCAGTTTCATTTAATCATCATAATTGCGTCCTCCGTTAAGCCTATCCCGCGCTTGAATGTGGTAGAGGCGAGAGCAACGTTCAACTTCAACATGTCACTGTTCAGCTCTATTCAAATCTTAATAAAACGTCTGTAACCAAGATCCAGATGGTTATCTTTATGCAGTTGTTTTTGTAAGTCAAAAGATATGAATGAAACTTTCTGAAGTCGAAAAGATAAAACGAATTGAGACCGAAATTAAACATCTCTGTTGAATATAATGCCAATATTTATATTTATCTACAGGCGAAGCTGTTAAAATAGCGATATTGATATGTTTAATAATAATATTGCCAAATTCTCAAGTATAATTCAGTCGTTATTGGTAGCTTAGATAAGGTGACACAATGTGTTATCTGTGTACGTTACACGAGAATGAGAAAAAAATATTTAGTCAAAATCTATCAAGGCCACGCCTTACGCGGAACTCTCGATTCTACAATAAGTTTTTGATAAATTTGATACGTGCCAAGTTGGGCAATGTCAAATAAGTTATTGGGGACATTTAAAGGGTATTGGCTACTTAAATCAAGAAGTGAATTTTAATAACATTATAAATGTAGTAAACGTTCATGACTAACCATAGTTTACATTAGAATTATTTATACAAATCACTTATCCTCGGTTAGTTTGTATTGGTAACTGTTAGTTGAAACAGCGTGTTGACAGACAGTGAAAAAGGCTTCAATTTGAGTAAGTTTCTTCCCATAGTCAGTCACTCACGATGCAATATGCTTCGTGTTGTTTCCCGCTGAGATCTAGGCTTCTTACGATTCACTTATTTTTCCAATTTTGTACTTAGTTGCGTTGATAAAAACAACTCGCTCAAGGTCATTCATAAAAATGCTATTGTATGTTTCTTTATATCCAAATCAAAGTGTAATTTAATAATTGAAAAGTACCTAACGTTACAGAACATTATGCTATTTCTATTCGTAATTCTTATAACTACCTTCCTGGATTATGAATTTATGATGTAAAATAGCTTTTGGGTAAATCCACAAAGCTCCGTGGAAGCGTAGTATCGCGGTAAACATGAAGCGGAATCGAGTAAGCGAACGTTGGCAACTCTTCAACTAAGACGACCACGTGGTAGTGGTACCGCCGACGACACTGCGCATTTGTGATACACGACTAGCATAATTGTGATGATGAGCAAATTTATATACTTAGTACATTTCATTGTACAATAGGGACGATGACAAGGTCGTCCGATTCTACCCAATACTGATTAATTGCTTAGTTTTTACTGTAAACATATCCATTGTAAAATAAATTATTATCTAACTCAACTGAAATTATGACTTTTTATCGTTTACAATTTCCAAAGTAAATAAGTAAAAATATAAACAATCAATGTGAGTTCAATTTTATAGCTTTTATTTTATATTTAATAATAAGAGATTTATTCTTATTATTAAATATAAAATGACTTTCATTATGAACCATACACGTGTAAACGCAACACAGACTGAGATAAATATCATATCTCTTGCACTCCATGTATTTGCACTACGCGCTAAAATGACGTCACACTTTTCTAACATTTTGTATAGAGCGTTTTCCAGCGGCTCAAGAAACTGTATTTTCAAAATCAAATATATTTTAAAAACTATATGTTGTTACACAACTTAACATCAGTAGCAGCCGTCAGCAGTTCATTATAATATTATATTGATTCCGAGACCGAAAAAAAGTAGACATCTTCCATATTAAATGACTTAAAAATTTTCATTCTCGTATTGGAAATAAGTATTTTGAGATAGGTAAACATATCTTCACATTATTTTTTAGAAGATGATATAGCATTTATGAGACATGTAGTGGCAGTATGTTGATTCGATTGCTTTTGACAGGTGATACTCATTTTTTATCAACGAACGCAGGTCATAGCGGGTTTTACTTGCGAAAATTTGGCCACTATAAAACCGCGGCTAAACATTAGTACTTGCTTCTGGAGTGAGTAGGTATAGGTTCTTTGGTAGAGCAAATAGTGATTCCTCTGGCACAGCAAACGTTTGTCGGTTCCTGTAACCGTTTACCTACCATCAAACGGAACGTGTGTCCGACAAAATTCAATAGTATCCACATGTACAATCTGTTATATTCTTAGGAACTTTTTCATATATCGAAAAAAAGCAACAAAAACCAGCGCGTTCCTTCCGTGAGCCACATGGTCAGGGTTGGAACAAAAGGCGCGTCAGAATATGCACTACAGATGTGCTATTTGGTCCACATGTCGCGAACAATGCTTGCCTTCATCTCACTAATAATCGGATACGCTTCTTAAATAATATCAGCAATCATTTGATATCAGTGCGGTTATATTCCGAGAAGTTTTGATCACGGTAGCCATAGGTATAAGAGTCGACTACCTTCTAAAATATTACATTTTTGATGTCTATTTTATGAATTCGTAACCATGAGTAGTACAAAACACCATAATTATCAACTTACGCTGTTACAAAGTGTTAATTATCCACTCATAATGATAATTTTTATTCGATAACTAATTGTTATTGGTTTGAAACGAAATTCTAATATCACATTGTATCTCTAACTCATCACTGCTGACTGTTACAAAATTAAATACCGATGACTATGCCAACGGGACATGCAGTGTATAAATACCACGTAAGTTTTGCGTCTTGGATGTTGTAATAATAAACATGAGAAAAATTATTACAATGTAGCTGTGATCATTGTTTATTGAACTACACAGATAAAGAGTGCGATTCAGTTTGTCAAATACAATGATCATTTTATGAATGAATTAGTGAATGACAGTTCGGCCATGTTTGTTTACGCGTGCGCAACACATCGTGCGATCGGCTGGAGTCGGGCGCGCTCGCTGTCGGTCGCCGCCTCGAAATAGCACGGCACCAACACCGAAGAGTGCGGTCGACGACCCTGCGCCCTGCCACACGAAATATTGGAACTATACTGCGATTCAATCCTTTCTCTGCTTATGATACAGGTCACTTATACTCTCGGCTACCACGCAGACTTCTTTTCTAATATTGTTATCGTAATAAACAAGAGAGTTGTAATCGTTAACATTTTACTAAATAGTTAGGTATTATAACTATCAAACACGTAGAAGCTTTATGCTGTAAATTATACTCCTTATATCATTTGTCGTATTACGAATTATGTATGTACCTACGCTATAAATTTAATAACATAACACATTACCACGCCATCTGTGGTGCTGCTAAAACTAAGTGGGTAGAAATGCAGGTAGTTACTTATAGTTGTCAATTATTTCAAGTTTCAAGTAAACCGTATTTCATAGTTGGATCAATAACAAGCAAATAGGTAGCTGTCATTATAATCATCATTAGCGTCAGTTCCAATTACAAACAGATTGAACCTTGAAACTCTGTGTTCGTTCTTTTACTCCTCTTTTCCTTAATTTGGTTCGACTTGTACGGAAGTGATCTGATTGACCCTCTCCTTGATAGGAACGTCAACGTCATTGTCAACACCAGAGCTTCGTCCGTTGATAAGCAAGCGTACCAAGATGAAGAAGAGGTCGACGTGAACACCGAAGATCTTGGTAAGTTCATGAACCCCATACACTCATATTAAAATAATTCTTACCAGTCGCACTACATCAATAGTAGAATGTCATATGGGATAAATATGAAATCATTAGTTACACAGGATGAATTTAAATGTGCATGTGCATAAATTTATAAACACATATTCGCCAACGAATTTAGACTTTGGACTATTCCTTTTAGTCAAAGTCTTTCCATTTTCGTTGTGCTTGGACCCTTAGATAATCAGCAGCAGATATATATACCTGTGGCGGGTTTCCGGGGTTCAAACTATTTTATAGCACAAAAATAATTCATAGATAGACCGAAATTAATGCAAACAAGGGTACAAACATTATCAATCAATACTAAAATTATCGGTACGATAGTACAAACATATTCAAGCATACAAATATTTAAATTGAGCGAAAATGTACTCCTTTCGAACTCTACCATCTACCACCACTTTACTATGCGTTTTAAATGAATAGATAACTGTCATATTGACATATTAATTCACGTTGCTATCTTCATTGTTTAAGGTAAGGTCAGAAAACTATTATCATAATTAAAAAAAAACATTTTATGTATTTAATGAAAAGAAAAGAAAATTAAGTCGTTACCATACACGAATGAACATATCCGACATGAAATTTTTGTTGTTACCTGTACAATTTTGATGAGTAGGTACGGAGTGAAGTTGCCGCTATCGCTATTATCTCCTCATTTGAAACGCAAATGTAACCGATACAAAATTATTAATATCAGTTTAATTGATCAAAACTACAACAAAATTATCTCCTCTGTGGTAATAATTAAAAAAATGTCCGTACTCGTCTGTTTTCTTTACACATTAATCGCTCTCGGACGTTTCTGTGAAATTTACACAAAACATCATCACTTTACGGAGAATTCTTAGAACTTCTTATAAGCTATCCAAGTGCATGTAAATGCTACTGGCATTATTACTCTGTACACTGTACAAGTACCTACATTTTTGTGTGTAGATGATGTTAATTTTTTCACATATGCATGTATTAAGGGGCTCGCGGATGCCCTCTTTATTTAACCAGACCACTCTTAAGGTATGATGAAATCATACCTTTAAGGTGGGTGCCCATTGAGAATCTAGCGTTCCTTGAATAGCACGTTAAGCTATCGGTGCTGGTTTCCTAGCATTAAAATGTCTGATCACTGCAGGTCCTCTCTGCAGAATTTCGATACGGGCAAAAAGTTGTGGAAGTTAGATGAAACATGCTCAATATACACCAGCAAACATCTAGAACAATGTAAATATACATACAGGTATACCTACCTTTACAATTATTTGCACTAATCGAGAATCGAACCCACCTAGTAGACAATAAATGTGTCAGCATCCATAGGTTATTAATACCGTATCTTATAAATGTGCCAGCATCCACGGGGTAAAAATATAATACCGACACTATTTGTGACATGCCGCCATTTTTGGTCTTAAGTGGCTGAGGGATGTTAGTCTAATGTACCGACGTCTTGTTTCCCTTCATTTCTAGTATCATTTGGTTCACACGCTGGAGTAATAGAAGCCGGAAACGAAGCCCTGACTTCAAGGGCCTTAGATGCAACGAGGATTCGACGCTATGATGAGGATGATGATGAATGAAGTTCACACGCTGCTTACAATGTTATTAAATAGAATAAGCGCACCATGACGTGTTAAAACGTTCGGTCGTCAATGTAAAACGTAGGGAGCCTAGTGGCGAAGATAGTCGTCGTTATGATGAGCACTTCCCCGATTCGAATCTTAGCCATTACACTAACGACGTAAATGTCTCCTAACACGAGCAATTTTATTTATCTGAAATTATTAGTGTTTTCCCCAATACCTACTTTGGATTACTTATAATTTCAGATAAAATAAAGAAAATATTTTTTTCAATATTCATTACATATGTACATGTACGTACTTAGGAAACTACTCAGCACTGAAAGCTATTGTTTCCGGAAAGTCTCTGAAAATCTAGAACTGAGATAGGCACAAGTTCACTTATACTGTTTTTACAAAGTGCGAACTCATAAATTCAGTGCATTATAGGTACCTATAAATTGAAAAGATTTTTCTTTAATTTTTTTATCAACCGACATAATGGTCTGTGACCAAGACCCGTTCACCCACCAGTGATTTCACAGAGAATTTTAGTTTCCACGAACACCCACTGTGCCATGACTGGCAACAAATGACGAAAACTATCGATGTTTCATATCTTTATATGTTTAAATTAAATTAAGTGGGGCATCGAGTATCGGGAAAGAAATGCGTGCAGCCAGGAGGACTACCATGAAATATACATTCGAAAATGCTTACGGCCCAACGCAAATATTGTATGTGATTTCCCTGGCACTTTTTTCGATAACTTTGAACTTGTGAAAACTAAGGGTTTCCAAATAAAAAATTGATGTCTGATCTTTTGTACATTATTTAGGGTTTAGGTCAAACTAAGTATTACGCGCCATCTGCGAGCCCGATTGCAAGATTGTCTTTTATATAGGTATAGCACCAATTATCCGAAACTTCGGTCCGCAACTTCGGATCTACGGTATATGGTAGGCTCACAATTTAGTTACATCATTTAATAGATCTATTTATATGTATTTATCACAATACCTGACGACTTTAGTACAAAATTTTCTCGTCTATAGCCAAGCAAGAAATGGGTTATAAATGTATCAGTATTGAAACTGGGTAGGCCAGTATCGGCTCTATTCACTATTGAGGTACTCTGATGAATGCCTGATGAGTATTAAAAATAAAGACCAAAATGATGACATTACTCATTTGAACTTAACATAAAACAAATCCAAAGGTAATAAATAACTTATACTTATGTAAACACATGAAAGTGGTTATAGTATCGACGTATCTAATCGAAAAGAGAAGCCTAGAACTTGATCGGAAGGGAAGCAAATAGAAGGATTCAAAAGAAAAAGTGAACATAGCTTAAATAGCTTGAAATATGAATTGTAGAATGCGAATAAACGTACTTACTTAGATTTATTTTTATTTCAAGATATAATATGGTTTCAGTTATTTAGTACTCTACCTTTTATTCTATTCGTAATTTGGAGAATAGTTCCCAAAACTTGTCTAAATGTTCGTGATTAAGCTATAAGAACAGGATTCTACCAACATTCCTGGCAACTACGTGGGTTTGTCGGCCATATTTCTAAGATGCATATTTATACCGTTATATGACTAGACATTCCTATTTCCGGCGTCCGGTGATTACCGTATGACATCTCACATCTCCGAGTTTTAGTATCGTGGTATATCGCATCCGGCATGTGCCTTAATTTCAGTCTAGAGATATTTGAAAGTAGCAAATACTTTAATATAATATAATAATACTTTAAGCAGATTTAAATTATAAGTATGTTTCTGGATATAAGAACGTTGGGCTGCCTATTTGTTGATTTGTACAGGAAGTTATTACGTGACTATATTCAACGGGAACAGTTGCCCTGTAGGCCTAAGTTCCTATAGGTAATATGCCGGTATATTTGGGCTATCGAATGGTAATAGAACTAGAATTTGTTCCGTATTATTTTCAGAATAAATGATGGTTGAAACCAAACTTCCAGCCAGCGGGATTTTTTTTTGTTATGAATTTGATCACGCTGAAATGTAGTTCTATAATTAGGGCTATGCTATGTGAACACATAAAAGCCAAAACAGACATGGGTTTCATTCATGAAATACAGAAAATACACTTTAGAATAAAAAAAAAAAAAAAAAAAATAATCTCCATTCAGCGGAAAAAAAATTATTTAAGTCGAAAACAATATTGAAATGCAAATCATTCAAGTTATTTCATTACTTAGAATGTCTGTGGCGTGGCGGTAGTGAACGCGACTTCTACGCAGGAGGCGCAGATTCGATCCCCGCTCAGTGCAAATATTTGTATGCGTGAATATGGCTATTAGCACGGCACAGATTGCCTAATAGTTGGAAGCACTGGCCTGGTCGTGCCTCGGAGATCACGTTAGGCCGTTGGTCCCGGTTGCCATACGAACATCTATGGCAGTCGTTACGAGTAGTTGTAACCCTCAAAAAGTCCGGCTAGCCTAAGTACAGAACTTCGATATCGCCAATTTGGTTGTGAAGGTCCGTGGCAGTCGCTTCACGGAAAATATCGAAGTTCAGCCGCATCCTAGTTAGACTAGAAAGCTGAACCCTACTGGTTTGGGAATAGACTCAGAGAATGATGAGACAATCTAGTGCGAATTTACCTCTCAGTAAAGAGATAAGAATAGACTAGTAATAAAACTCATTAAAATTGAACACGTACAGTAGGCTACAGAGGAGCCTGGACACTTAATGTCTTTCAGTGGTGAAGGGTCCGTGAGCCTCAGAGGCTACCTCACCCTCGGCAACTAATGGCCCAAGACTGCCGTGCGGTTTTGGTCGGTACGAGTCCAACATAACCATCCTCGCTGACTTCGCAAGAGGAGGGTGGTGTGTATCCGTGGCGATTTCTGCGCTGAGAAAAAAAGGGTCCCTATAAGTCGATTCCTACCAGCATGATTTGAAAAGGGAAGCCTTAATAGAGATGCTTAAATTTATTCTATGATCATTCTTTAAAAGTGAGATTCGTTTTCAAAATTTTCACCCTTCGCCACTTATGTCTAATAATGTGCACTTCCACGGTAAAAAATAGTCCTTTATTTCGATCGTGCCTATTAGCTTCCAAAAACTGTTTGAAAAATCTATATAGTCTAAGCTATAAATATTTAAACCAGACTGCAATCTATTACCGTTGGGACTATATCTAGGTAGATGATCTGTGCTAGGCTAGATCGATGACTTGGCACAAATATTTCCGTACCGACCTTTATAGCGTCTCGCGTCTGTCTAACGTATTTTTGTATTGAAGTTCATTATTGTAGCTGGTTATTACTTTCATTGCATCTAAATCTGTTTCTTTTAGCAAATTTTATTATTTAAGAAGACAACGTTTTAGTTCGTTATTGATCAATGAACATTTTAATCAAGCTTAACTTTTTTTTCTTTTCTCGTATGCAAAATCCCCACGGATACGCCACCAAAGTCGGTAGAAGTGTTAATGTCGGGACTCGAACCGTCTAAAATGAACGAATCAAGTGTCAACTGGAATCTCACATTTATTGAATTGACATCTCAGTTTAGTGCATACATGGTTTTGGTTATTAATTTATTATCATGGTGAAATTTACTTGTAGATACCTATTTCTCATACGGTCCGTCCTTCCTCACCAGCCGGCATGGTGTTTATGTCGGACTTGAACCAACGTAAGATAATATGATCAAACCAGATATTCTACCCACAGTTTTTTTTATCTATTTACAAACATTTACTTAGATACAATAAATTACTTGAGTAGCGAGTTAAGTGAACGGCTCATTTCCAGGCTTGTTTATCATCCAAATAATCCTGGATTTTATAATAGGTAGCCGTTTTGGTATAACTTTATTTTGATTAAATTTTTCAATGTATAGATGCGTACGTCCTGGAAAGAATAAGAAATTTTGGGAAGTCTACCATCGCAGATTACAATATTATTTTGTGTCTGGTGTTTACGTTATGCCTATCACAAACTCTTGGAAAGTTTGTAATATACCTACGTGACTTTTAAATAAATAAATCAGCAAACAACAAGCCCGAACTAACATTTGAAATATCAATTAGCTGATTCTCAACACGAAAGTAGGCTCTTATAAGTAAACGTGATTAAAATAAATCATGGCAACCAATACCTGCACCGATTATTAAAATAATAATGTTATCTAATTCTTGCTTATTATCTAGAACTAGAGATGTTAGCTAACCAATGAATATTCTGAATCCATTTACTACTAATGCACGAACACAATATGCGTGTGTATGTTAATGTATGTATAATAAATGGAATGATACACGTAGCGCAAATTACAAACACTAATTATATACAGAAGTTAAGTTCAGTACGTACTGCATTTTTTTAATATCTAACTCTGATTAACCTAGTTCTTGACTGCCAACACCAACGGATCTTGAAATGGTGACGTCCATATGTCAAACAAGGAATTCTTGTAAAACAATCAAGATCGAACATTGATATGGTTTTCATATTCAACGTTTATTTCAAACGGATTGTTAAGTACGTAATTTTTTCCCGGAATACCCGAAAATAAATGACGTGTCTAATATGACTGGCAATTTTTTTTTTGGGAAAACTTGACAGTGACGTCTCTGCAGCTAATAATTTTTAAAACATTATTACATTTACTTGAGACTGGTGAAATTACGGCGATTCTTTCGTCAGCAATGGTAATTAATGAAAAGAAGTACGTTGTACTTCGGATTTCTCATTCGTAAGAACATTTAGGTGAATTGAAAACCATCTCTTATAAAGTCGATTTTAAAACGATAATTTGCTGTTTAAAGTCTAATTTAATTTATTAGGGGGTAGTACCTGTCCCGTTTGTAGAAACTACTCAACGCGTTCCTAAATATTGTTAGCGTCCATGAAGGACGTCTATGTGTGCGTTGGTCACAATACATGCGCATTGAACGAACCTCAAGTTCTGTATAAAATCTATGCCCGTAGTTCGTAGCCGCGTCGGCGCACCCACGATGGTACCCACACCTACGAGGCATGTACAAATGTATCCCTATTCAGAGAATGTGGTCCCACCTACTTACTAGTTGCCCAACCATTGATATTAAATTCACAGATAATTACATGATAACTGTCACACAATGCTCGGATGATTGGTTCTAAACATTAAATGGTGACTTTCATGGAGTTGCCGTTATTCTTGATGCTTTTAATATTCTAATACGTTCTAGACTAAGCATAGCATAGCCAGTTTGTGTTATAGATTCTAGAAGGATGTGGGTAAACAAAATATACTATCTTTTTTCTCTCGTAAATACGTAAATAGGTACCTACTATTAATATTTACAAAGAAACACCCAGATTAATGGAAAATATTAATATTCATGCATAAAAAAATTGCATTCAACGGACCTCTGGCGAAGCGACAGAGCTTTAGACTACTAGGTAGAGTTTGTGGGTTCAATTCCCGCTCAGTGCAAATATTTTCAGGTGTGAATTGTATAAGTTACATACGTCTGGATATTTCTATGTATATATTTATATTTACTAAAGTAATGTACCTACTTAATTTGTTAATAAGTATCTACTAAATGGTTAATAAGAATTAACTTGATGTTTAACAAAGTTCATGATTTTTGCCAGACAATACATTAAAGTACTTGAACTTTTTCAATAAGTGGGGGTCAGTGTTGCCACACATTTACACACAATAATAAAAATTTCCCGCCATAATCTCACAAATTAAACAAAACAAAATTTACTTGTATAGGTACTGTTACATTTTTATCCTAGAATATTTATTTATTTAATATTATCTTTAGATATAGCCGCGTGGTTTCCGGCAGAGTAAAATTTAAGCCATCTCGTGCATGGCGACTGAAGGGTAGGGCTTTTCAACATCAGACAAAGTCTCATTTGCATGGCTCGAATCAACAATAGTGCCCGGAATACGGCAACAGCCCTATGACAATGGTTTGTGAAAGGGTGTTAGTTCACCTCTGCCTACCCTGGAGGGAAATAGTCGTGACCATATATTATTATTATCTATTAAAACGATTTCATAAGACAATGACACCAAACAATATGACTACAATAAGAATCATTTTGTGCGCCGAACATATTACCAAGTGATTCTCAATTCGTGAATTCTATTGAATTCTGAGAGGTTCTTACTCGGAATCATTGTAATTCAATGAATCGTATTGGCCCTGATCTGATGAGGCAACTACGTCAAACTACGAGATGTTGACCAGAATTCCAGGAAATAATAACTTGATCAGAACTTTAACGCGGCAAGATGTTTGTGAATCAACAATTTGCCGAACTCCAAGAAGCTGATTGTAAATCAAATAGTGTTTAATTAGACGTAATGATGTTAATATACACAAATATTAATAGTTTGGAATAATTAAAAACACGTTTTAAATTAGAAGAACAAGCTAAAAAGTAAAGAAATATAATGCTAATGCATGCTATTTTTGGTAGGTACTCAATGATAATTTTACTACAAATATCCCACTCATAATGAAAAGAAAAAAACGAGGCTAGATGGAAACACAGGGTGCGAGGGATATGTTACCTAACTATTTCACCTCCGGCAACCGAAGACCCAAAGACAGCGTGCGTTTTAGTCGGTTTAGGTCGGACGTAACCATTCTCACCGGCTCTGATGTAGGTGGTAACCATGGGAATTTTGAGCACGGAAATATAAAAATGAAGAGCATTGCATTTAAAAGTGTTGATCATTTTTCAAACTTCAAAAATTCGATTAGGTAGATGTTAATAAAAATATGTTATTTGTTTAATTCCTTACAATATGGTCTGAGGTCATTGTATTTGCAAAATGTTCAGGAAAAAAGTAGAGTAATAGAATTATTTTTCTTAAATTGTCATGAATTTTCGCTCATTACTTTTTTATTTTTGATTCAACTATTAATTAAAAGTAGTAGAAAATTTTATCCGCAATAGAAAATGTTAACTATTTTTTGTAATAAGATCTATAAATTAGATAAACCATAAAAATAATTAGGACCCCTTTTTTCAAGACCCCAAAAATTTGGATTTTAGTTTAAACAGACCCCTTGATATCTAAAAAATTAAATTGCATTCCTGATAAATGCAACACCAAATTTACTTTCAAATTAACTAGCAGATATATTTTTGGAATTTAATATTAATTATACACGATATACAACATAATATTCCTAATCATTTATACGTTTTAATAAGAGGCTCTGACATTACCCAAGCACCTATACTAAATGTTAATATGGGGACATGATTTTAAAACGAGTCGTGGGTAGCGTTCTATTCAGTTCGCCTACGTATCACTGTTCTACCTCCAATTTGGTCGTTCCGTTTCGCAACACACACAATCCATGCCTGGTAGTTAGTACCAAATTCTTAACCCACAGAGTAACCCGTGGGCAGGTGGAAAGTTGACCGGCAATACTAGACTGTTATGCAACTTATCAATATGGTATGCACCTTATTGGATGCGAAAGCTGACAGCGCTGTCCTTCATAAGGCGATGGTATTTTGTGTCTTTGTAACACCATGATCACCCACTGCTGTGACATTTTCACAAAATAGGTTAACCTTGATTTGAACTCGGATATTGTGCTAACATTTTGTTCCATAAAAGTTTAAAAATGAAAAAAAATAATCATAAGTTTTCAATTTTATTTACTACTATCGGGCCGGCTCCAGCTTCGCTCGTGGCATACTTTTAGTTCCCGTGGCTCTAAATTAGTTAGTTTTCAAATAATATATAGGATCTGCCAGATTTGTGGACATTTATAATTACTGCGCCGCTGCCTTAGAGTAGCAGCATGAAGTTATATTAACCTATAATTTTTTCGATAAACTGACTATGAACAAAAAAATTATTTCGCTATTCGAACTGGTAGTTCCTAAGATTAGCGCATCGAAACAAAGCAACTCTTCAGCTTTTCAGTATAGATTCAGTATCATACAGTCAATTCTCAAATATTGAGAAGAGAAACTTGGGCCCTAGGTAAGTGTTAATCGTTTTGTAGAATGGAATTGAATAGATTGATGGTATGGGATGAGGTATGGAATTGACATGCGTTTACGCCTGTCATAAATGTCATAAACGTCAAAATACTTGTCAATGCCATACATTGAATATTATTTTGTATTCCATTCTACAATACGACAAACAAAGTATCTCTATCTAAATAAGTAGATAATAAATTAAATATATAAGCTGAATGAAAATGATGGATGAGACTCACAAGGTCATAAATTCAATGTCAGCAAGTTCAATCTAATGAAGAGATACCTCCCTGTTTCTGTAAAACCTATACTGACTTGACCGTTCCGCGGTCATCGCACAGACTACCAAGGAATTGAAGTAAAAAATTAAGTCATTGGTCTTTGTTTGTCATGCAATAGTCATTACGTTTTGTCATGCTAGTCATTATATTATGTCATGCAATAGTTCTATGAACTCACGCGACTAGTCTCTCTTCTACCAAACTTTGTAGACGTTTGGCTCTACAGATCAGCTGTAGACATGTCTACCATGAAAAGTGCATTTGAAGTTGCCTGTTTAAAGTTTCAGAAACATTCGCAGTTTTTTTTTAATAACTGTACCTAAAGCTTTGTATAATAAAAAATATTTTTATGAAATTTTATTTGTATATTACTAAACTAATGTAAGTCATTATTAATTAATTATTAAACTTAAGTGGTCTACAAACCGGAGCACGGACATCACCCACTAGAAACAAACAAATTTAAAAAATAATTGCTACAAATAGCACGCACCTGTAATAAATATAATGCATTTAGAAGCAATTGTTCTAACATGACAGCCGTACACATAAATTTTATTCACTTGTATTAATAAAATATCGGCTGGACTTATGGACAATTGAATCTTAATCTTTGCCCACAGATTGTCTTATAACAGGACAATAACAAAGCCTAGAACGCCCATAAAATAGTTGAATTATAGTTTATGACTTAATTTTAACGAGGTCTCTCCATTTTAAAAGGTAAGGTATCCTTCAGTTGTCCACTTACACGCCTACCGATACAATTAGCGGTCCCAAGTGTTGTTATATTTCACAAAATGAGAATAACGATTTGTTTACGGTTCGATATTTTTGTTTCATTTGTTAAGTTGCCGTAAAAAGGTGCGGTGACTACTCACTACCTACGCGTTTGATTCTATGACATTAACAACGTCATCGGATGACAAATTAATTAATGAATATAGTACATACGTTTAATTCATAAATGTAATAATGTTTAAAGTGTGATTTGATGGGTCCGTACCATATTACAAATCCACGCGTATGAGCTTATTGTCACAATCCTTTTAAATAAATATCTACGACAATCTACACAACGTCACCGAGACCCATGGTTTATTGTCAAAATATATACTTATTATACATAGAAACACACAGCCGAATGCAAATAATGTTCACGCACAATATTTTAATGTTTGCACTGAGCGGGCATCGAACCCGCGCTTCACACGTAGCAGTCGCGTTCACTACCGCCACGCCATGGAGGTTGTTAAATTTTTTCCTTCTTTTTTCCTATCCTTTAAGCTGAAGTTTAAATTTGTTGTACCTACGTGGCCGAATTGATTTGGCACAGAGAGTTTGAAATCGGTTTACTTTAGTTTTGTAGGACGTTCTCTCTACAACATTCTTCTTCTTCTATACTTTGTCAAATATAGGATGATAATTTTGACAGGTCCATGTAGGGTACCCCATACATTACAATCGTAAATGAATCTATTCGATTTTCGATTATCGTTCCGGTAGAATATGGTATCGATGTTACATAAATAGTAAAACATTTATTTCTTATTATTTTGTGTACTTAGGGTAATATAATTTTATAAATATTTGTTTACATAAGGTGACACTTCATTAGTGCAGCGCGGCATTACCTAATCGCACTGTACTGCAAATATAGATTGATAATTGCTACAGTTACTGCCATTTATAGTATAATATTTGTGTTTTATATTTTATCTAGTTAATTCTATTACCGAAATTGTAGTAGAAAAGTACTTAAACATAAAATTATTTTCATAAATTAATAGATTATGTTCGATTTATTCGATTCGTTTGTCTACAGTCAATTATGCTGAATTCTTGCAAGGCACTACTCTACGATAAGTGGGCGGTACTTGTCTATGAATTACGATAATTTTAGACGTTATAATTTGTTTATAAAAATACGTTACTTCATAGACGTGAACTGTCAAAATTATCATCCTAAATTAGACAGAGTATAGTGCCTCTCCACTACTGGAGGTTGCCGTCAGCTCAGCGAATATTTATCGGTCTTGCGCCAAGCGAAAAAGCTGTTTCACGCAGACAATCTTTATCTCTCTTACAATAAGACCTATCAAAATATCCAGACCAATGTTACCAATACAAATAATCATTCGTATTATACATACAAACTTTTGCATTGAACTGTAATCGACTACAACCCTTGACGTTGCAGGTGAACGCTGTACCGCTCCCTCTGTCTTATACTCGTATATCGTTTATAATATTCTGCTTGATATTTTTTGTAATGCGGTGTACGATATATTGCTACAACTAACAAAAATAATACATATGCATATGAGTAACCAAAGACTTCTTGCACAATAACCACAATCATATCCGCTGTACTACCGGCGTTATAATTCCTTATTGCTGATAAATAAAGATTCTTACACAACACCATTTAGACCGAAATCAATACCTAGAGGAAGCCCATAGGTATTTTTTTTTTATTTATGGCACGTCAATTTGACTTCACCTCGCCTAATGTTAAGCTGAAGGCAAAGTCTCGTGAAAGAGGGTCACCATTGCAAACACTTTCGCCTATTTTTGCAAGCATATTTTATAAACTTTCGGTGTGAACATCACAAAAATATCCAAACCAATACGAAAAGACATAATCATGCGTACAATTCTTTCCACTGAGCGAGAATCGAATCTTCATCTCATGACGTACAATCGAATGCACTACCGCTACGCCACATATCTACCGGTTCTACGTTAATTCACTGACACATTTATATTTCTTCTTCACACTATCCTAACTCGGTTGCTCACAAAGTTACACTAGGCCTAGGGCATCCAGGGTCCACTCTCTGTTTGGAAATGCCCACCAGCGAGGGTTATGTCACAGCAATTTTGAAGTTTATTTATTACATACACACAAATATACAATTTTTTTCCTCTTTTTAATGTTATTGTAGATAAGGTTGTTAAACTTTAAAGAGTAGTTTTTATAAGTGAATAGTAATCTTCTTACTTAAGAATATATTTTACGACACTAAAATATTGAATGTTATGTGCAGTACAAAATATGTTATTGAATCTTATGGTCGATACAAAGTATATTTTGAATGTTATGGTCAATACAAGGTATAATTTCAATCTTATAAGCTACACTAAGCATATTTAAGCGATGTGAATACAAAGTCATTTAAATTAAAGTAATTTACTACTAAAGTTGCTTGCTTAGCGCATAATATTCTGATATGATCATAAGTTTTGCATATTTTAATTGAATGGAGTAATTTTAGAGAAAAATGGGATAGTAATGTACCTTATATTTATGCTTAACGTTCTTAACTGGTTATATAATATGTTTACTAATGATAATGGTCACGAACGATCAACAGTATACTTTTAAATGGATATCAAAATACTGTAGCCGGTGACTTCACCCGCTTGATCAGTGGACCTGTACAAGTAGTGGCAAATTGTTGGTAGTCATTTCGTAGAATGGAATAGATTATAATGTTCAATGTGTGGGATTGACACGTATTTTGACGTTTATGACATTTACGAAAGGCGTTAACGAATGTCAAATCCATACATTGGCCAATCTATTCATTTCATTCTACAAAATGATTGCCACTTGTCTATGGCCCCAGTACTACAAACGGGCGAAGTCAGTCACAACAAACCACAGGAACTGTTCCTGGTATATAAAGTAATGTATATGTTATTCCATACTTTAGCTAACTCTGTGTAAAATTCCACCAGCTTCGTTTGTTTGTTCTTACATGATTGAGTTGTTGCTCTGGACTTTTGAATGGTACTGATAGTGATGGTGGATTCTACTAATTTTCAATCCACAGACACAGTAAAAAATTCCATACTATTTTAGATATTATATTTTTATAGGATTATAGTCTATATTCGCTCATTCTACAAACTGTAATTTTGGACTTTAAAAGCATAGTAACATGGTCTAAAATTAAATGGCATTTTTGCAGAATCTGTGGTATGACGATGGTACAGTAGAATCGGGGTCTTGGACGTTCGTTAGCATCCAGCCAAACTTTCATATTTTCTTCCATTCTTTCCTTAGAGCTAAGATGATATTGCTTGTGGAAGTTTAGATATTGGAATGTGTTTCGTAGTATACGTTTGCTTCATTGGTAGTAAGATGTACTTGACACAAGTACGTCCACCGGAACGCAGTTAAAAGACGTGAATGATGTATTGCGGACGATATGGTGCGTCGAGTTCAGAGTGCAGGAGGCGAGTTGGGGCACTTCCTGCGGTTGTGTGACACGCGCTCCCCTTATCGTATTCATTGATAGATTTATCTGGACGAGGTCGCGTCGTCCGCCCCTCGATCCGCTAGTCACGCGCGCAATCTCACGCAAAACGATACGTATCAAACGCTACTCTGAAAACTACAATACTAACTCTGAAATTAACACAAATTTAAGCAGAAACAACATAACATAAACTCACGCCTCGAAGGGGTGGGTAGGCAGAGGTGCTAGCACCCACATATCGCCAGTTTTAAGTTTAAGTCCCAATGTAATAAGTGGCGAGCCTATTGCCATTAACCGGGTACTTATAAACCTGCGATAGATACACACATAACTTCGGAAAACATCGAAAATTGTGTGTGCCATGGTAAACCTGGGATCGAACTCGAGACCTCGTCTCACCAGTCCATACCCATACCTAGGCTACCGCGGTAAGCAGAAACAATCTGTCCTAAAAGGAATTATTTATAAATATAAACGCCGAAGACACAAACACTACGCTGTTGTCGTTCAGCGAAATCTGTTTCCGCGAAAAGGACCTCTCCAGACTCCTTATTTGGCCAGCGATGGCAGATGTCTTACAACATCCTACTAACAGCATGTTATAGTCTTTATTGAATGTGGATATTCAATTCGTCTGTTTATTTAACTCAAGCAAATCTCTGCAGCCGTTTTAAATGTCTAGTCTCGTGATTATTTGACTGTTCGCTCGGCATTATCTTGGCAAAAAACAGTACTGGCGCCACACTGTTGATAACCGACGAAGTTTATTTAAGACCGTCATATTGGCTTTTAAGTAGTTTTAAAAGAGATAACGTAATTCTTTTAGAACAGTTATCTCGTTGGAAGCCCTTATGTGATTTTTATCTGACACTGTGTCCGGATTTTTTTATCCATTTGGCACGAGTTTTGTTGTATTGTTTGATATCCAGGTGTGTAAAATGGACCGTTTCGACATTATAGTAGCGTATTCATACTTAGAAGCGATGAAAGAAGACCCGCTTCCTGTATTAAACCGAGTAGGAGTAGGGTATCAGTGTAACGTCGCCGGCGGGGCGCGAGGCGCGGGCGCTGTCTAGCGGTCTGCACCTACATGTACACCAATCTACGTGCAATGGTGTCCCGTTGCCGCTAACGCAACCACGCCAACGACTTATAATTTCCTGTCGATGTATTTTATGAATCTCTGTAGAACTCGACTCTGTACTAACTGGATAATGTTGACTTGATATGCAACTCAGCTGATTTAGAAGAGGTGGTAACATGATGTTTGAATACCTTGAAATAAAATTGAGTAACGCGTTGGAAACTATGACTATACGGCGGTTAAATGAACGAAATTGATGCCAGTCACTCAATTAATGTTGTCTTAACAACTGTTGCGAGTACATACATTATATATCTAATAAATTATCTCCAGTTAGTGAATCGTCCGTCATCATAAGTTAGAACAGAATGCTTTGCGTTTGAGATATCTACGTTTGAAAGTGATAATTTTAATGAATGAAGCCACAGCACATTTTGTTCAAGGTCGTTAGTTAGTTGACCGTGTTTTAAGGAGTGTTATAAATAGATGACGCACCGAGAGAAGATCCGGTCTAGTGGTGTGGTGGTAAGTAGAGGTAGTGGCACAGTGAGGCGTGTGGACTGGGGGGGTCACTCGCGGTGTGCAGGCGCCTGCGTGCGCTGCGCGGCGTGCGCGCGGCCGTACGGCGTTCGACTGTTTCAGCGCTTGCGACGCGCCCCATTCATTCTCACGCATGAATGAACGACGTTTAGCACGTGGTTGAAAAAATTACTGAAACTGTCGTCTAGTAGGGCGGCATTAGTGAAAACTGCTGAGTCGACCTTGCCGATACGTCTAGACTGCCGCACAGACTGTTCGCTAACTACTACTCATTACATCTTTATACCTAAGGAAAACTAATTTTACACGGTGTTTAAAATTCTTAGTGTAAAAATATAAATATTTATGCTTCAAACAATCTATAGTTTGTTTTATAGGTAGTGTACAACTATATTTATGTATGGCGGTTATCAAAATAATCATCTTAAACTTTTTTATTTACTTTGGCTATACTTTTTTATTTTATTTTAAATGTGAATATATGACTAACGTGTAAGAGTGGATTGCACTAATGAAACTATAAGTAATAGTAATCAAATCAAAGAGGCATTACACGTCTAAGGAAAAAGAGATCAAAAGAAGAGATCATTTATGTACGGCAATGGAACTACCGGGACAACAATAACGTAAAATATTAGTTCCACTTGTCCCATGCAACTACTACGTAATCTTATCATTTGTCCAATGATGGAACAATTCAATGGAACAAGCGGGATAGACAGGACTCGTGCAGGTTCACCACTTGGAGTGAGGTGGGCCATAAAAGTCTTATAAGCCATACCAAAGGAGTAGGACCTAAATCTGGGGTACTAAGGTGAAAGGCTCAGGTGCCACCGGCAACAATATTAATTATTTTTCTCGTACGCAATATCCCCACGGAAACCACTTCCACCGGAGTAGGTAAGAAAGGTTATGTTGGACTCGAACCGACTAAAATGCACGCCGTCTTCCCCGGGTCTTTGGTAACCGACGGCGACACTGTGGGTAACATATCCCTCGTACCCCGGCCGACCCTTCGAGAGATGATCCCCTTCGAACAATATTTAGATGATGATATCAGTAAGGTCTTTTGTTAGAACCCAACTTTAGGAAACCATAGCTGAAAGGTTAGGTACACCGTACACTACAAACTTAAAAAGCCTATATATAAACACTACCGGTGAAGGGCACTCTGAAATCTGAAGATGCAAAGAACATACTTTCCCCGATTTTAGTCAGGGAAATTCCCATGGAGTAGCTATATAATCAAAAGGGTCCAGCCAGCAAAAAGCAAGGGTCCAGCCAGCAATAAAGGGTTCAGTGCAGCCTGTTTTTAACTTTAACTACTAACAAACTTTTACTTGTTTAGATATGAACTACAGTAAAACGGGGTGAATAGGGATCCAAGTGTGGATAGGGATGAAATGGTCAGCTAAATTCTGTAGTTATTTTCTTTCCGGCAAAACTTTGGACTAGTTCATTGTAATAACAGAATTATCCAATATGTGGTAATGGACTTACTTGGAAATTTGTTAAATAGGTTATTTAAAAAATTCCATTGACCATATTTTTTCCCTATCCCTCCCTATTCACTCCGTTTTACTGAATATTATATTAATTATTATCATTATTTGTGCATTTAGGCTTAGGCAACATCCGAGACTTCAGGTCCACACAAAATAGTACGGTTATTGTTCTTTGCTGAAAATAATGACCAATCACGTCCGTTACCAATAAAATAATATGTTTTCGGAGTTTCAGCAATATTTTCTTAAACACTTCTGCACAATTGCGTAAAGGAAAATATTCTATTAACTGTAGGTAAATGTTACAAACGGTAAGTTAAAAACTGAATAAAATAATATTAGATGAAGGGTGAATTGAAAAGTTCTCGGGCTAACATATAAATATTGATGATATTCGTCTGATACTAACCCCTTTAAATTCATTTGTTTGTTTCATTGCTGTCAAAGTGTTGAATTTCTAATCTGATTTGGCCCCCTCGGACTTTCTCCTGTATCCAAACCTAAAAAAAATACCTCGGTTGCCAGAATTTTCTTCAAATGAAGAGGTCGAAGCAGCAGTAACTCAATATTTTGAGGTGCTTGTGGTATCTTTTTTATAACCAGGATAGAAGCTTTAGAAAACAGATGGAAGAAATGCATCGCGTTAGAGGAAGATTATGTCGAAAAATGAAAATAATTTTCTATGAATTATATCTTGTTTTCTTGACCAGGCCGAGAACTTTTCAATTCACCCTCATAGGTACCTCGGTAACAAGTAAATCCAAATAATCAGTATCATTTTACTTTTACCCGACGGCCAAGAAGGGCTATGTTTTTTTTTCTAAAATTTGAGTACCTACATAGACTGATATAAAACATTACTGAGTAGCTATAAAATGTCTGCCTTAAATCACTAGATAGTATAAAACAAAGACGCATTCTCTGTCCCTATATCCCTATGTCCTTATGTCCATATGTATGCTTAAATCTTTTAAACTACACAACGGATTTTGATGCGGTTTTTTTAATTGATAGAGTGATTGAAGAGGAAGGTTTATATGTATATAACATCATGCTACGACCAACTGGTGCGGAGCAGAAGTGAAAAATGTTGCAAAAACGGGGTGACGCAGACGAAGTTGCGCGGGTCTGCAAGTTAATTATAAACTGGTAAATTAATTGAATGTTAAATTATATTGGTTTCGCAAGTTTCCAGGAGAAAAGACGAACTGTTTTGCGACGGTATTTTTAGGCCTACCTGAAAAATTTTGCAAGTTCCGAGATCAACGAGTTTTATTGAGTCAGAATAAGGACATTGAAAGTATTTAAAACAGCAGAAAGACAGCATGCGTGGTACCCCTCCAGCAATATTATTGTTTAAAACTAATTTAATAACAAATAGATATTTCTAGTACTTACAGGAATTTGTAAATTTTTTAAAAAGGAAATTAATGTTCAAAAAAAATACACTTCACTTCAGTTTTGAATTATAGATATTTTTCACGCACACACAAAATCACTAAGAACTGATTTTTATGGAACTTGTCGTTTGCCCGACAGACCGAGGTTCTTTCCACAAGGAAGTCCGATGTGCTATGAACGGGGCTTGTTCCTGAACGGGAGCTGCTCGTAACCCGCGCATGCGTTGGAGACACTGGGGCGTGACCTAGACCCTGAAAGAACACCCCCTCGCCCACGCTTCCCTAGTTACCATGGTTACAGCCTCGAAAAACAACCAAAATGCATTTTAAACTGATGAAAATCGACTTCAAATCAAAGATAAAGATCAATATTTTCCGTTAAAATATTTTTCTGAATTTTACTTGTTCCAAATTATTCGATTTTAATATAGCATGAAGCATGAAGGATGCAAAATACTATATACGGAAACGCATCTGCTATCATAGTATGTCGGTAGCTACTTTGGTAGCTCCACCCAACGAACAATGCTGGCGGCTTCGCATTGGTGTTTCTTAGATGGTAGATGGTATGAGAAATGATGACCTTCTTCGTAAATTTATCGACGACAAACAACACTCGCCTAGGTAGTATTGCAACATATTAAAAGTACATGGTTAGTATAGAACCTACCCTATAACTACATACCTATATTACATTCCGTACATACTTGGGTATAGTTAGGTAGGTAAGTAATTTACATTAACTTGAAAAGTGTATTATCACTTCACTGCATAGTATAAAACAAAATCGCTTTCTCTGTCCCTATGTATGCTGAAGTCTTTAAAACTACGCAATGGAGAGTTTGATACGGGTTTTTTTAATAGATAGAGTGATTGAAGAGGAAGGTTTATGCGCATATAACATCATGCTACAATCAACTGGTGAAAAATGTTGCAAAAACGGGGTGAAGCAGACGAAGTTGCGCGGGTCAGCTATTAGATTCATCATTCTCTGAACCTGTTCCCAACTCAGTTGGGGTCGGCTTGCCAGTCTAACTGTAATACGGCTGCTCTTCGATATTTTCCGTGAAGCGACAGCCATCTGACCTCCACTACCATTGGTCTAATGGTCTAATCGCGGATCCCTGGTGTAAAGGTAAAGCGCCGGGTACCTACAGGTTAGAATGCATATTTTTTGTATAAAGAGACGAGCAGTTGTGTATTTTTTATTTGTCATAGAAGTTTAAAGCAATTATTATTTTTCAAATCGATTTAGATTGGAAAAAATGCACTGACGAGATTCAAACCCGTGATCTTTCCTTCCATGGCCCCAATATGGTTATATAGGCAGATTTTCCAAATGGCATTATCCCTGTATGGAAAAGATCACGGGTTGGAGTTCCGTCGGAACTCTCCCTTTTTTCGTTCTAAATCGATTTGAATTTTGTATAATTGAGAATAATATTGTGTCGCAAAGCGATGTCAAGTAATTAGTTTGGTATATACTGCAATGTATGATTTATGATCATTTATATAATTATTCACTATTCAATTTGATGGGATATTTACCATGTTTGTTAGTTTGTGGAGTATATTTTGGCGCTCTTATAGGTGTCATGATTACGGCACCGTGAACATCAACAACAACATACTTATGTAGTTATATGTAGTTTGGTTTCACATTCACTCACTCATTGATTAGTGATTACTGAATGAATGTCTTGTTGTACTTGTGGTTTCATTGACAGAATTAGTCTCTTTGATACCCAGTGCCGTAAAACAATTCATACCCTCCACACTAAGTTCTTACTTCCTGCTACAAAATTGTAGTTGGTATGTATAGGAGCCTGATAAATGCATTAGTGAAATATGGTTATCGAAACCCGGGTATGAACGCGATCATATTGTAAAAACAATAATTTACCTTTTGATTTGCTTGACGTTTCTGCCAGGTTGCACAGGAGAAACCCCGTCGAGTATACTGAGTTTAAAGTAAAGTTCTACGAATTGCTACGCGTTTTTATTCATGGGTGATACCGAATACAGCGGCTAGATAAAAAGTACTGAATTAGATCAATATCCCACGCCAGTTTGATCTTTATTATAGCAGGGCTGAGTAAAACATAGGTTAAACGATGAGGTTCATCCGTTCATCCCATGGCAGCTGCTACATACCTACCTAATATAGCATGACGAATTCACAGATCTTGCCAGTCTTGCTACCAACACGTCATCCATGGTTGTTGTGTAGTTGGTTATCTAAAATTCAACAGTCACTTTAAAACAATTCAAACATTATTCTCAGTACATATACCTATTAAAGTCTCTTGTTCTAGTCTACAGTGAATAGGTTCCTTCTGGGCAAATGTATTTTATCAAAGATAAAGTACTTTACCGTTTTACATATCAAAATCCCAAAGTTAAACATCCCGAAAATAGATTTTTGGGTATATTTCTTTGGGTGATCATCAAAAGTCCATTTGCGCGTGATCGTTACTGTACGCCTTATCATGAAGAGTTATAGGTTAGATGGTAGGGTAGGTGGTATGGTGTAGATCTCAATACCAATAACATTAACCGCAGGTACAATGAAAAATATCTCTTGCGGGATTTTGAACTTCGGGGATTCAGAACTTTGGTGTTTTGTCTGTCGTCGGTATTTTGTAGGGACGTTTGGGATTTTGAACTTCAACTTCAGCAATTTGAAATTCGCAATTCATATAGATACGTAACCTAAACATCAGCGCTTACCACCAGGTGGGACAAAGAGCAAACTGGATCCAATCAATTACACAACGCACTTATACATTTAGTGGTACCTAATACTAAAAGTAGTATAATAATTTTATAAACATAAAATGTTTCGAATCGCGATGCTTATCTATTTCATTTTAATAGATCATTGATTTTTTGCTATGCGGTAGGCTTTTTGCAATTAGATACCTAATTAAAGAAATAATTACCTACTATAAAAGATAAAACCAAGAACAGTTATTTATTTAGTAAAAAAGTGAATGAAAAAACGTTGTTTCTGTCAGGTTTTTGAACCTCCTTCATTTAATTTGTACTTACATAGTTTGGATTCGTAAAAGAGTATAATATGAAGCGATAGTTTTGTCTTTATACAAAGTATCTACTTACTAGCTGACCCGCGCAACTTCGTCTGCGTCTCTTCGTTTTTTCAACATTTTTCACTTCTTCTCCGCACCAGTTGGTTGTAACATGATGTTATATACTTACATATAGGTAAACCTTCCTCTTCAATCACTCTAACTATTAAAAAAATCCGCATCAAAATCCGTTGCGTAGCTTTAAAGATTTAAGCATTCAAAGGGACATAAGGACCTAGGGATATAGGGGCAGAGAACGCGACATTGTAGCGATATGGAAGAAAATATATAGCGCGGGGGGGGGGGGGGGGGGGGGGGGGCGGAGGGAGGGGAGGGGAATCCAGCACTCACCTACGGTTTAACAACGCCAACGATAGTAGCAATAGCAAAATATCACTAATTTTCATAGAAAGAAGTGGCAAACCGCACCCTCAAAGTACCTAAGTATAGTTTCTTCTTACCCGAAGATGCGATTTGGCATTCCTTTATATAACAATTCGTGATATTTTGTGTGTGGTGAGTGGTGGGTTCCCTTCCTCCCTCAATATATTCTTCTAATGGATTTCCGCCATATAACCGCCTATTTTAATATCTTATTTAAGTATAAAATTGCCTTCTTTAATCGTAGTTTCTACCGATTAACATTCTCACAATATCCGTACCTACTTACTTATTAGAGGATATGACGGCATGTTTCATAAGCGGACGAGAGTAATGTTAAAGGGAAGTGATCTCATAACTAATAGCCCTAAAAATGAGTGGTACAGTAACACTACCAGTTTTCAAGTTAAACTAAGACAAAAAACCCAAACCGTATATTTTTATGTCAATATGTAATGTAACCGGACTACCAAAACTCCAATCCTACTAATTGTCAACCATTGTAAAACCACTGATATTATAAAAAAATACCATTGAATTTTAGATTTCACTGGCATGCAGTTAATGTCCAAAATTAAATGGCTTCGGGTAGAGCTAATGAAACTAAGTAATGGACTCTTTTTCATTTAATTTGGAACATTAAGCCTATGACTATAAAGCCTAAAATTCAAAAGTAGTTTTTGTCATCAGTGTTCGATTGCCTTCGGTGTCGATTTTTTAAACGATTAATAGGTTAAGCTACGTAGGCGTGGTTGTCATTTGGATAGGTTACCGTTTAGTTGTATTTAAAACCATGTCACTCCCATTCAAACAGAGCCAGGGCTCAAAAGTGTACGGGAATAACGAATAGGTGAAGACGATGGCTTGAGGAATCATTCTTAGCAGCTTTTATGGTTGCTGTTTCGGTAAATTGCAAACTCATACTAGGGTTAATGACTATAGCCACGTCAATTGCGAAACACGCGAAGCCAGGGCGAGTCACTTCTGAGAAATTGTCTTCTTAACCCAGTGCGTTGTGAACAGCCGTATCATTAAAATACGATTATTAATGATTACCTACCAACTATCTCTTAGAACGACGATGAGTCAAGATCAAGATGCTTGATCCAAGTTTCCTACTCAATGACAGGAAGCCTGACAAATACATTTCGAAGTAATCATTGCTACAGATTATTAAATTTCCTATCTTAGAATTACCTTACCTTTTTTTAATGATCTTAGCATGCATCATTTGACGATGTTTCTCGTATTTACTTGCTTGAGAGAGGTTTACTTGCAAGAGGGTGCCCACTTTACCTCGGCCCCCGATTCTGAGCTCGGGCACAAGCTATATGTGTGGGTCAGACTTTTATTGTGGACTACCTACAGAATGTTGTTTTAATAGTGTTGCTAGCTGCCTATTTCTCTTGGTCTTATACATATTCCATCCACAAATGCTTCTAAGATTTTCCTGTTACCTTCGATTGCAACGTGCTTACTTCATATGTACTTTTGTAACATAGCTGACGGGGAACGGTGATGTAATATTGTATCATGTTTACCATAATACAAAACTGAAATTGGAGATCTATATCCAGTAGATATTTCTCTTGTTTGATTCTTGATCCGGCTCTACGCAAAGTATAAATGAGAGGGCTTTAGGAGCCGGCCCAAAGAAAGATGGATGGATTATGTGACAGAAGATAATTATGGCAAAGAAGAGGGTGACTGAAGAAATGATGTCTGCTAGGAATGTATGGAGGACAATGACATGTTGCACCGACCCTAAATAAATGGGTCAAGGGTAGGGTGATGACGAATTTTTCGCATAATTGCTTCTGTTTCCACGACAGTTTGCACGATGGTAGTCCCGAGAAAAAACCTTTCCCGAACAAGTATCTACTACCTCAATTTGCTAACCTGACAGTAGTCGATTCTGTTGTACATTTGCACTAACTAATCGAGGAAAATGATGAGATAAAAACGAAGTTTAAAACAGGTTTTAGTACCTATAGTGAAAATGTTCAACAGAATATTGTCATCCCTGTCGCATACATACTGTTTATAAAATTCACCAATCATCAGAATTCATAACACAGCCAAAAGGAGGTTAAATAATACAAAAAAGTAATACTTTGTAATTTAATAAAAGTTCTTCAATATAAGAATATGTCCGATTCCATCTATATAATACAAAGCATTTCAAAAAGGGAAAATACCTACATACAAAATACAACCTTCATTGGACATCTAATCCGATCACTACCAAATTCAGTTCTCAATCCCTGTATGTGTGGCATACGTGGATGATATTCCCAGCGTTTCAACAAAAATACAATAATTTCATACAATATACGACCTCCTTATAAACAGACGAACAGTGCCTCCAATGGCATAATTATTGTAGTTAGGTGATTCAAATATATATTTTAATCTACATCTGGAGCACCGGTAAAAGATCTTGCTTTCAATAACAAGAGATTGAGATCGTGTATTGCACTACTTTACAATTAAGACATGTAAGGATTTCTCATTACATTTTATTTACATAAAACTACAAAATTTTATTGTAAATAATTAAATCATGTGAACATTTATTTACAGAGGATCATCATTCAAATACTCATCTACATATTACTCGTTTCCGTTTAAAATAATTTCAACAACCCGTCTGATCGTTTGTCCAATTGCGGTAACACTTTCGTTAATAAATAAACATGACTAATACTATTTACAATGCATTACGAAGTATAATATAGATGTTTAATTACGACAACGGTTGTTACATTGGCAACTGTAAAATATTAAGTGTAAAAAACTCTTGCTATCGATGAAAGCTCTTGGTTCTTACAATAATCATGGACTACACACAGTTTCTTTATAAATTCTATGTGTATGTAAAACAATAACTAATAATGGTAAAATATATAATTTACGGAAACCAGTCCGTAATTGCCCGGGATGTGTTACAGTTATGATAGTTCATATTTCGATTTCACACTGATAAGTAGGTAGCTACAAAAAGTAGGCACATAAATATAAGTAGTATTCATTTGCAAAATCTATGAGATTAAATTAAAAGCCTAGCCGTGACACTGACATGCGCATTTCCACCAATTACATTAACATAGTTTCTGCTAAAACACGTTAGGATACAAAATCGATAACAAAATTAATGGTGAGATTCAATGATACATGGGAGAGGGGCTAATGTTAGATGGAACAGACAACGCCGACTGATTTACGTCACAATCTAACTTATTGGAGAGCTTCACCATAAGAGAGGTGGACAGCAGGAAGAACACATTTAGAGAATCTGGAAAAGTTTTTTAAGCTCCACCATCAATTGCCAGTCTGTTTTGACGAGGTCATCGCGGAAGTAATCCTTGCAAGCGTCGATACTGGCTCGCGAAATCTGAAACAAAAATTATCGTCAATATGTCAATTTGGACCCAGCAACATGACAACACGGTCTCAGAAGAATGTATTAGTGGAATGTATAAAATACGGTATTAGGGAATTGTTACGTCACGAAGTTCAAGTACTTATTTCTTAATACAATGCTGAGTTTCAACAAAGCACGCGTCACCCGTAGATGACGTGCGTTTTAGTCGGTTTGAGTCCGACATATATTTTGCGCACGGAAGATAAAAAGGCTTCTAAACACGATAAAAGAAATCTAGTAGTCATATTGTAAGTAACTATATCACATTCACAGTTCACCTAAAGCCAAACTTACATTTGGCAACTCAAAGGAAACTCGAATTGCCGCAATTAGATTTTGACTTTTCAACAACCAATCAGCACTCAAAAAATATAAGTAAAATGGCGGATACCCGGGATTGGTTGAAATTCTAGTGTACTTTTGTTTCGTAAGAACGGGATAAAAGTTCAATTTCTATTAGCGTTACAGATTCTTCTTAGTCGAGGTTTCTTAAACCTAAAGGCATCGCTCTCTAATTCGCTATCCCTAATGGACATCTGAATTTATATGAGAACTCGGTATAGATAAACTATAAACTGATCAACAAAGGACGCTTGAAAGAAATAGATTTATACTTTGAACAGACTCCAATGAAAGTAGTTTCTAACTGATACGGTTTTTATATGGAAATTTTATAATTATCCTGAGTAATAGTTTAAAAAGGAGTACGGTGTATGAAATCATAAATAATACCCCATATCCGTACTTAGTAATAGTAGGTCTAAAAGCAATTTACCATAGAAAAAATAATTGAGTATCATTGGAAATTATAATTAATTTTAAAATTGCAAAGTTTTAATTACAGCCTATTGATACATCCGCCAGAACTGGTTCGACTTGAGACCCGACCGAGACACCTTCGAAGCTAAAAATAGCAGGTTCATGTTGAATGTACGAGTGGTTCATTCAGATTGACCCAGTTTAAGACGCATTGATTCAGCAGCCAGGGGTGAATGGTGGCTTTGACGTCATAGGGAAAATAGAACAGGTTGTGCAAGCAAGGAATTAGGTCAGAAGCAACCCCCCCCCCCCCATTCCTCCCCCGCACACGTAGCCCCGCGGCGCCATACCCGGTGCAGCCAACCCCGGGTCTCCACGGCGTCCGTAACGACAATAGAACCGGCTAGAAAATCATATTATAAGCCGATGGGTATGTGGTGAAAATACTGCGGATATTTTTAGGTTGAAGGACGAGCAATAAATAAGAGTTACAAGGTGAAACAATGAAGGTTGTTCAAATTTGTATGTACATTATTATTTTGTGCTATAAATAATGAGGTTATTTTATTTGTAATGTAATGAATCTGTTTCCTACAGTCAATAGACTTAGTTTAAATTGTTGATGTATACATAGTTATAAACACAATGACGTCAATAATATTTACCATTTTATTTACAATTTGACGACCTCCGTGGCGTAGCGGTAGTGAACGCGACTGCTACGCAGGAGGTGCGGGTTCGATTCCCGCTCAGTGCAAATATTTGTGTGCTTGAATATGAATATCTGCATTGGTCTGGGTGTTCCTATGTATAATATGTATGTATTTACAAAAAAAAAAAAAAAAAAAAAAATGTATCTATGTATGTTTATCCGCATTCTAGAACCCGTAACACAAGCTAGTTAAACTATGCTTACCACGGGTCTAGGTGACGTTGTGTAGATTGTCCTAGAATATTAGAATAAAGAATATAATTCAATACATTCAATAAGTTCATATTGATATGGTAGGTATGGTAGTAATGCCATCATAATAAAAATTGATTGCATCTTAGGATTTGAGATCAAATTGAATAAAATATAATATAAATGATACGGGATCTAAATACAAATTAAAGTAGTGACTATAGTCCATAGTCAAGAATCAAAGAATCAATTTCATTTATTCAGTTTAGGCACATAAAGAGCACTTATGAATGTCAAAGTTTTACAATAATTATGTACCTACATTAGTCAAAAATATTATAATTTATAATAAATAAGATACTTAGTAAATAAATCATTAGAAAATGATTCTTCAAGCAACTGTCGACAGCTTATATTAATTAACCTGTGTGCAATAGAACCAATGCTAAGCCGATGCCAGTAAAGAATGACTTGTGGGAAGAAAAGACGATGGAGAACTTTAAAAAAGAATTCATCCCAAATATCCGCCAATGAGTATGACTACTTTTCCACTCGATATATGTGTCCAAACATCATATTATTTCCTTAACATTTTTGTAACCCTATGTACCCTGCAGAAATTGAAGTCACTATCCATTTTATAGTGACAAATAATAAGCATAAAAAATACTAAAATAATTTAAGACCAGATGCTTCACCATATTCTAGTGGAGTGCGCAGAGAACAATATAGTTCCATCAATGAAACCGCACAGCGAAATATCAATGGGGCTTCTACAATGGGCCTGACGCCATGACCCGGTCACCGCGCCTGTGTGCGAACAATTGCTTCTGTCTGTGTGTTCATTTATACTTGCGTGCTAGCGAACCGTGGTGACGTACGCAGAGTGGCCCTTCTTAAATTATGTAATGAAATACATCGTAAAATACAAATTCGGTGCTTTTGAACCATTGCTGTGGTACTTTTCAGTAAATGTTTTATAGATGTGAAGGTGAAATCCAATTTCTATTCAATCATAGACTTGACGATGATACAGAGCTGAAAATTAGGCAGAAATTAGAACACTTAGATTAAAGATTTCTAAAACCATACCTACATCAAACCACAGTTAGTCAAATCAATGGTATCTAAGGTATATATTATGTAAGTTTTTGGAAGACTGGCCGCCATTGCCTACAAGGCTGAGATTAAAGTAGGGTATTTGTATTAAAAAAAAACTAATGAATTATTTTTTTCAGGCCTAAAAGTTCAGCCTGAAGTTTCAGGTATCTCCTTTCAGTTTTAGTTGGAAGTGCGTTCCTTCTTAATAATATAAGTAACATACATTGCAACTCCATATTGTCACGAACACATTTGAGTGGATATTGTTCTAATTTATTATAAGACTATCGGCGACACTTGTCTTTGTGATTTTAGCATATCTAATATGGGAGTTGCGTCGGCAATCAGGTTGACGTAACAAATTTATGTATTTGGGGTAAACAACTGCTCTAAATGCACAATCATGACGTTGATGTAAATGAGGGCTGTCTTCGATGTCTCATAATAAAATGAGTGAATTTGTAAATGTTTTATATAAAAGATAATAAAACACGCAAATAATTCCACTTGTAAATCTTAGAATAGCACAAAATTCATAAAGAAAGAGGTTCATCAAAAGTAAGATGATTAGCCTCCACGTTATTTTTTGCATGGACCGGGTCCGTGAAAAATCATCTGATGAGGCCGTCAAGCTGAGCTCCACCATTGTGCCACTCTACGTGTTTGTAATGGTGTCCCTCTTTTCTGAGCCTGCCTTAGCATACCATCAGGCGGGATGAAGTCGAATTGACGTGCGCTAAATTAGAAAAAAAACAATAGAGAAACGAGCGGATTACTTTCACTAGTCGTACAAGGTTCGGGTTGGACAAACTCGTTTTGTCCTAACTTAAATAACCATTACCTACGCCTAAAGTCAGTAAGTGGATATGGTCTGTCAGCGATATCTGTAAGTCCGCTAAGTTGAGTGGGTATGGATAAAAAAAGGAGCCCTAAGGGATTTGAGGGGACCAAACTCTATTTAAATATTCATTCCCGAAAAGACGAGTGGTTTCACTATCTAGGCTTCAATGCTACTTTTGCAGCCAATTCACAAATTATGACGATTACAAGTTCAGAGATTGACTGATGGTCATGCTAAATATTTCCTCTTACAACTTGCTTTTTTACTTGACCGTGATTCTTCGCACAATTGAATGCGAAAAATTATCTCAGGAATAATTATATATATTTATAGGTTATATGTAAATAATAAAACCTAGTACAAAGATAAAATCCATTAGGTATTCTTTATTTCCACACATTGTAAAACACATAATGACTCTAAGAGTTTGACATCAAAGTGATTCAGTTCATACAAGTGATCTAGTCAAGAGATCGTATGGAAAATATGACGTCACGGGTATCCAAAAATACACTGGCCTTCAGTCGGGTGACGGAAAATCGTCGAGTCTACATTGAGTGCTTTTATATTGTGCAAAGGAGAGATTGATGTTTTCCACTAATCGAAAACAAAACAGGAAGCTTTTATGTAGTGTTAGGAGCTTCATATAACCTGATATTTATTGAGAGAACGCAGAACTAAAATGTACGTTTCTTGGTTAGCGAAATAGTTGGTTACCTTAATCGTGCAGTAAGAAAAAGTAGGTATTTTCATTTCACCTGGATATCTCACACAGGTATAACACACCATTGGTTCCAGTTCTACGGAATAGGAGGTGATTTTAGTAAAATCCACTAAAGTTACGGTAATGTAATAGTTATATGTACCTAACAATTTTTATATGCGTGACACAAATTATTAAAACATCGAGACAACTGTGTCCTTCAATCCGGAAGAAACATCAGATACCAAAAGACGTTCTGAATTCGTCGTTTTGAAAAGAGAACCGAAGCGGAAAGAGTGCAGACAATGTCTATAGTATTGGTTATCTACAACTTCCGGATTGAATAACCATAAGTATATTTAAGCAATGTAATGTCTGTTATGTGAAAAATCGTACACTCTCGGTCTCGATTCAACTATTGACAAACCATTGATATTACAAAAAATGCCATTGAATTTTCGACTTTACTGTTATGCTGTCGAAGTCAAATTAAATAGCATTTGGTAAAGTGTATGAAACGATTTAATAAACTCTTTCTCATTTATTTGTGAACTTAAGTCCATAAAGTGGAAAATTTAAAGGCAGTTTTTATAATCTCAGAGGATTGTCAATGACTAATGTATCATAAATTCATTTTCTGGAATATTTTCGGCTAGAATCGAACCCGTGATCTTTGACGACGCCTAATTTAACTCAAATAGTGCAACTTAGTCATGTACATTATATTTTCGGTAACGTTGCATGTAAAGTTCATCTGTAGTTCAATTAAAGGTCTCATGTGATTATTGCGTGTTGTCCATTTGATCTTATTTGTTGAAGTCGAGTGCCTATTCATTATGAGGCAGTTGGTGTACCGATTGATGTACCGAGCATTCTAATTTAAGATGTTATAGTGACTTAAATATCGTACCAATTAAACGTATATTGATGTATCCGAAAATATAGTGAATACCTACAAAATATCCTAAAGTCGTATAGTGTACGGCATCTAACTTGGCAATGTTTTATAGTAGTTGGGGTAAGTTCGTGCAACGTACACTCAGAGGCACAAAAAGTGCTTGTCATTATTCTATTCATTCACCAGAATGCCATCATTTATTTTGAATCATGCCTGCTTTACCGCAAAAGATACCCAAAAATCGTTTCAGATGAGCTGACAGTTCTTGCCAAGTTACTTGCCGATTTCTGTACATTTCTTTGTCAATTTCTGAACGTAAAAATAAATAAATATAATACTTGAAAATTGACAGTAATAAACATAATATAATTTTTCCATTTTACTACAAGCTCCGATATCAATATTTTCTCTTACAATATTTCTAAGAGCTGATTCATTAAACATCTTTGCCAGAGTTGAGACAAAAATGTTTAGGCATAGTAGACATATTAAAGAAGAAAGAAAGAAATATTCATTTGGTGTAAGGTGGTCGCAAAGATAACAATAAATAACAATATAATCATAACAAAAAAAAAGATATTCAATTGTCACGTCTTGTAGCGTTAAAAGGAAAATAAATACGTGGGTTATAACTATAACACACACTTCCAGGCACAAGGCTCAATACAGCTTCAAAATTAGGTTACATTATTATTAATAATCTCAACCAATATACATTTTCTAAAACAACGTTTATAAAAGTTGTGTTTCATGTCATAAAACGTTTTCTGACACGTTCTATAATTTTATTCTGGTAAAAAAAGTAAAGGAGGTGAGAAAAATGTAATCATAAACAAACTCGGAATATCTGGCGAGAGATCAAGCCTGGCAACAAAACGGTAGTGAAGTACGAATATCATATAACTGCAATGTTCCCCCACCGTGTCGAATTCCCCGCCGACCTAGTGACCCGAGCATCCCCTCTTGCCACTTACCACCGCCCCGCTGCAACGATCAATGGAACCGAGCCCCCTTCACCATTGAGGTTAACCTTCTACTTGCATTGATACAATGCTTCGGTAAGTATGAATGAAATCCTTCAATGAGTTTCTTTACGTTAGTTCTGCGTGACAAACCACGGAGCTCGCACACATTATGCACGTTACTACGTTGTATTTTAATTAAATTTAAATTTGAATAGGCTATTATTGTTGAGTTGTTTGACTTTAAATATTTTAAAGAAGTTAAGTGATTGAAAATGATGAGTAAATATTTGTTAATTCAATCAATTCCAGTAGTACGAATAAGTTCGAAGCTTATTTATAAAGATCATGTACCTACAGCATTAAAATTATTGCACGTTGAATTGAAATTCGTGGTGAAACGTAGCCATTCTTTATGACTGTAAAAATATGAGAGGCTAAGACTAACATAAACAAACGAGGGAAATAGCACATAAGGTGTTTTTTCCAACTTTTATAGTTTCCAAGAATACTATAAGAAATTACTTTCCTTTTGTTTCAATTCGTCGAACATGGTAAACATATCGAATGGCCCCGTCGAGAACAGTGACCACACGCGCTGTTATTGGTCCTCATGTACAATTTCAAGTAAAGAATTTATAAAGAATAAGTAAATACAATTCCCGGTATTTAATTCGGCAAATCAGGAAGAATAATTATGGGCTGAATAAGATCGAATTGCTTCGGTTTTGTATATAAAGCGTTCTCCTTATCACAGACGCCATGTCTACTAAACTGCCTGAAGACGAATATGTAGCAATAGGGCTGCAGAAACAGGCGTGAAAATTGAATTGAGATCACAAATTGCAAGAGAGACGCCGTCGCAGCGACCGTTGCGGTCATGGCTGGCTTTTGGAAAAGAATTATGTAACAAATTTCTGCCATGCCGCTTTTGCCGGAACCTAGTAGATGAAGAAGTCCCGGCTTCGCGTCGAGATGGGTTCCTTGTCACTTGTTATATTGAACAGGGACAACATAAACGAGCTCGATACATCTTTTTGAACATCCATAAATTGAGTCTCGAGTACCTCCTTTATCTTATGGTACAATTTGAAGTCGATTCCTAGTGGGGCAAAGTTCGATTTCTAGGTCGAACAGAATGTCTTTAGGTTCTTTAGCTAGGAATCAATTAACAATGAGATCGAAAAATATAATCAAGAAGACTGCAATCACACTTCCTCCTGCCATATTAAAATATCCTGTTGTTATGCAAGATATATCAAATGCGCATTCTGAACAGATGTTTACAGTATCACTTATCACTCTACAATCTGTATATAATCTAAGGATACAATATTGTAGTATAATATTGTGTGCACAAGGTTACACAATATACATTGCAAGTTAGTGCCGTCTGCAAATCCCACCTGATACGGCTGTCCTTGCTCCGGCCCACCTGTCATTATCATATGTGAACTATAGTCGCGACTACAGAATGATAAAAAGAAGTTCCCCGCAGCGTTAGGTCAGGTAACACAATTTTCAATAGATGCGCAGAAAAACAAAACTTAGAGAAAAATATTGCTCCAAATTTATATCAATATGAATCGAAGAATTTGAAAAAAATAATAGGCGTTAAGTTTGAAGTACTGAATTTAGACAGCTATGGTATAGTCATCATCATCTTTGGAGCACGGGATTTCTTACGAGCGCGATTATCGTCTAATCCCCCATGGCATTGAGGAAAGCCTGCCCTTCATGCCTGCCTGCCTGATCTTCAAGAGACTCCAACCAACCCCAATATTGTATAACAAGCAAAACATTAGTAAAACATTAGCAAAACATTATTGTACGGTTTTCATCTGCATCCTGGACATAATATGGTCCCCACAACACGTAAGGAATAGGTAACTTAAGGAAATAAGGCATTATTTTGACGTTTTCCATTAAATGGGTACGGAATTGGTTTCGAAGATGAGGTGAGAACTATCTCAGGGCTATAGGTATGGAGTACATTAATGTTTTTATTTCAAACTTTATGCACAGTATTGTACATAGGCGGACTTAATGCCAAAAGCTTTATCTAACAGTCAACCTTAGGGTGATGCAGAGATACATTGAGGTAGGTGCAGGTAGAAAAATGAACTACAAATTAGAATACATACTTATACTAGTAAAAATAGTGAATCCAACAATACCTAAATCACTGTTATTATGTGTGTATATGTTTATGTATTGGAAGCTACCAATAGTTAGAATGTTGCCGAAACCGAACAAAAACGTAATATATACAACTGTGACACATCGGTTCCGTTCGTATCGAAAGTATGTACATTTGCACTCAATACCCGCCAGCCATTGTGAAATGCTACATGTAAATTGATTATATTAGATACAGTGTACTGCTTTAAACGCTTCGATGAGATACGAAGTGTAATAGATATGACCATTATATTATAATAGATCAAAATCCAATAGGCTGTCAGTTATGGAAGAATCTAATATGAACCAGCCGACAAACGGAATTGAACGAAACTAATTAAAAAAATATAGAAAACTTTGTTTTACAAAACCGATATCTCGATGCAGTTCAAGAACTAAGTAATTATTCTTTTTTATACTATGTACTTTAATTTATTCCACACAATCACCACAAAATTCCACACAAATCAGATAAATTATATTGTACTTTACTACAATATATACTTAAAGTATATAATTTATCGATTTGGGTATGGTATGGCAGTATCTACTTGTCTCATAAAATGCAAGTCACTGAATCGGTGCCATTTGTTTAGAAAAGAATAGTGCCAATATATTGTGCAACGTTCGATTCATTCATTAGTCCGTCACCCGTGCCATAGGCCGCAACTAATTTTAATTCGAGAAACAAGACTAAAAGAATCAGGTCACTTAGTACACCATTTTAAAACATTTAGACTTAATTGGAGAAGTTAAGGAATTCTTTACCAACTAAAAACCAGAAATCTGTCCGGGGAGCTCTGTTCTAAGAAACGAATACCGCTGCATTAAGCATTTCGCCATGTTTCGGCATGGCGAGTCACAAGCTATCATAGTACATAGTTTATCAGCTCCACTAATCACTATTGGCATGATTGGCACTTGAGGAGGGAGTGGTGTTGGAGGTGGTGATTAGTATTCTAAAATTGCTGAGTACGTATATGCATGTAGGTAAGTGACGTATGTAAAATTAATTGCATATTATACACTCTGTGGTCGTAATAGAGGGAGTACTGGTGCTGAACTATCTATCAGCATTCTAAATTCAAATCCTCACGATCAGAGGTATTTACACCGATGGACCGAAGAGCATTATCTGTGATTTATGATGTAAGAATTCGGTAATCTTCATAAAAGTTTCACACGTCATTTGAAACGAGCTGTTTATTTTCATTGCAATATATAAACGCTTTAAACCTTTAGAATCTAGATCTGAGAATAACGCTAGGTTATATTTACCAGTCATCGTCATTTGATGGAGGTATTTTTCAATATTGGTGCGAAATTCTTCAGGTGATTCGGCCAGCAACAAAGTATGAGTCAATGTATTTAAGCGTCTTAAAAGTACTTATAAATGTTTTATCGAAACCATTCAGTCTAGGGTTGGCATTTTAATGAAATATTATTTTTAACGATATTATTTTTGGCCAAGGAGAATACGATAGGCATTGTCTTCTTTGTGAGTATCACACAAAGCTATTAAGGAGCAGCTGACCCATTTAACAGCTAATAGGCAAGATTCTTGCCCCATATCACTTTTCACTAAAAACTTAGTGTAATGTGAATTAAAAGTAGATTTTCTAATACCACTTACGTGGCAGACAAGCACATGGCCCATGTGATGGAAACTATGTATGTTTGCAACGCCAGGGGCGTCACACTCATGCTACCAGCTCTGTAGAGGGGGTGAAGGTTAAGAGAGTTTCTGTGCTGTCAGCGCAGATGAAAAAGCATACCACAGTAGGTTGACACTACTCTTTGGGCATCATATCACCACAAAGTAGCCCCTTCCCATTGACAACAGAAAACCTCTCCAGTGAGCACTGGCTACCGTACTAACGGCCGGAAATATAACACAAGGTTATTATTAGCCGTGGTATTCTGTAGGACGGAGGTATTTCCCCAGTCGCACTGCTCAATTTGGACGGAAGACACCGTCATGTCCTAACTCTGAATTTCTATAAAAGTTTCATTTTTTAATCACCACTGCAAAAACTAATTAGATGCATACTGTTGTACGTGATGATCATAGCAATAATATTCACACCCTTGTATTAAACAATTACGAACGTCACGCATCAAAGAATAAAACGACTTGGCGATACATAAATAGTAGGTGGGTAAACTATTAATAAACAGAGCGATACCTATAATTTAGTAGCGAGCTCTTCATTCAATGATCTAATTAAAAAACGTTGCGCGCCGGTCGTCTGCCGTGTATCTTGGGCGTCTACCAAGTGTTAAAGATTAATAGGTACTTCATTGTTTTATGTTTAAACAAATAAATACACGCATGCAGTTTCACGTGATTAAACTTTTGATATGTGTACTTTTATGAATGCTGGCGTGTTGTGCGATTTCACCTGAATTAGGATGCGATAATGGCATTAGTGAAGGTAGAGCCGTGGCTCCATACAAAATAATGTGAAATCCATTCGTTTTATGGAGTCATCTTGTCGCCAGCGCCGCCTTCGATAACAAAGTCGACGAGCATGAACACCCGTACATTGTTTAGATAACTACAGCATATTAAGGACTGATGTTTATTTAAGGAAAAGAAACATTCTATGATAGAAAATTATTAATTATTATTAGAAAATGATCAGTATCTAGTAAGAAAAACTGTTAATATGGAAACGTATACATTTTCACCAATAAGGACAAAGCATTAGCTTATGCCGTACGAAAAAGCTGTACATATCATTGGATATGCAGTCTCTTAGTATTCGTGTAATACGGACGATTCAGCACAATTAGAAGCGAGAAGAAATGTCACTTGACATAAATACTCAGACTTTTTTCCTTATAAAAATTAATCCTGAACAAAAATTTGATGCATATGCAATGAGACAGTTTTCATTCACCGCAATGAGATTACCATTGATGTGTCACACGAAAATCCAAAAACGTATTTTTTTTTCCTGTACATTTCTTAGAACTGCTTTTATTGCCACTGTATTCAAGGTTATTTTCTGGGAATTCCAGTGACGTAGATCATGTTACTTGCCAACGGAATTGGCGACAAATTTAATGTTTGGATAAAACGTTAAGCTGCGTACTGACAAGTGTTCCACGACCAAATGTTATATTCGCAGTGCAGCGGGTATACGAATTCTATACAAGTTATTAGCGACCACTTGTTTATTTCCACGAAGTAATATGTTACATTAAGGCGTGTGTACATACCGGCAAGCATCTTGAACAAAACTCAACGATGTACAGTAAAGTTACCTTATCGCTTTCATTATTGGTTCAATTCAATATAATCTAGGATTAGTTAATTAGCGCGCCCTGACCGCCAGGGAGCGACTCTACACAACCAAAGTGATCAAAAACGGTTTTCTCGGCACCTAGAGTTATTACGTTTGATGGTCACTAGAATAAGGTGAGCACGCACTTCTATACAATTGACTGTTGTTTGTATTTTTTATTTCAATATTGCATAAAAGGTATCGAGAGAACAGAGCATTACGAACGGCGGACTACATTTTTCGTGTTAAGGGTATAGGTATTGTTTTGGCAAACGGTATTAAAAAATTAACGCTATTAGTAGGCGATATGAGAGTATGGGTCTCCACCAGATCTTCGAAACTCAAACTTTACCTGCAAGCCCATAAACGTGCGGATTGATGGACTATTGACGTTAGGGGTCAAACGGCAGTCTCTCTCATAAGTCAAACAAACCTAGACGTTGGAAGAAGATGAACAGACTATTTGTGGTTACTGGTTGAACTTTCACGGCGAACGGACGTATCAATCGTAATGTATTATTTACATTTGATTTCGCATACTGCTCTTACCTAATACACCATAATAGTGAAGAGAAAAATAATGTTTTAATTCAAACAATTACGTATTGGTGTTAGCATTCTTTCGCCAGTAGTGTATTGCTGCTACATACGTAACGATATATCAGCGATTTATCTGTACTGTTTTGTGCAGATTTACCGGTTCGTCTGAATTTTAAAATCGGTAAGATTTTTTCTATCCGATATATCGTAGTCGATTGTGTTTACTAATTTATGTTGGCGTGTGAATCGCTGCGTCGAACGATAGCTTAGTTCATTAAAGATTTCATTTTATGTTTGTATTCATTCTTCATTAAATAAAATGCCTGTTGCCTGTAGCGAATATTAATTCGAATACACCCCTCGGTTCTGGTGCCGGTGGTTACCGACGTAGGGGCTGTAGGATTGAATGTCAATGAATCGTCGCGATTTTTTTTTCAGCAGAAATTAAAAGAATTTCTGTGCTCTCAGTGCAGGCTTTCTCAGTCTTCTCAGTTTGTCCCGTATTCCCGTATCTTAAAGTTTGACCAAAAAAAAGATCTTCGCTCCCGAAAAAGACAAGATAATTCATATCAATGGTGAAGATGGGAGAGCAGACCTCGAGTCCCAAAGTACAGTCGACTCCACATATATATCCTCATCCACATGTCCATTGTGGACTGGACAAAAGCTTTGGATGCAATTAGGACCGCCGCGGCCGCCGCTGCCTTTATGATGTTAGTTATATTTAACTTCTGTCAAATCGCTACGATATATCGTTACGTGTGTACCAGCCTTTACTTACAGCATCTCACTCGCTGATACAATTTGTAAACACAGTAATTTTAATTACTAACATATGAAAAAGAGTAGCTGGGTGTTTTTACAGATAGTTTTACTGCTAATCTGAATGAATCTTGTAGTATGGATACCAACACATGCAAAAATATTTAATATCTCAATCTTTCGAAGCGTTACTTTCGAAATTGAAATTCAAGCTCCAAATCATTAACTTAATGATAAGTTTTAAGTTGATAAGTTTTATTTGCTGGAGTCTTCGACTCCACGAATTGTAGCAAATAAAACTAGCGAGTCAGTAGCGTGAAGAAAAAATGGTACCGTCTTTAGGGACTGTCTATGGAAATGATAACTTGTGAATTGTATCGTCACCCCTACCGAAGCGTTCGGTGAGGTGAGGATGACGCGAGTTCCATGATTTATGTTCGCCTAAGAGTACTACCTACATAAAGAAGTTTTTACTTCATAAAACCCTATTTCAGCGCGCTTTTTATACCACTTAGGTGGCAGACAATCACGCAGCTCACCTGATGGAAAGTGGTTATGGACCTTTGCAACACCAGGAGTATTATAATCTTGCTGCTGGCCATATAGAGGTAAGGGAAAGGGGTGAAGGTTAAGAAACCGCATTTTGACGACAAGAGAACTGTCACTTACCTTGCTGACTAGAAAATCAGTCTCGTCGAAATGTCTCCCGAACATCTTGGGTGACTCGCCGGGGATGGGCTCGATCTTGATGCACACCTCCTGACCCTTGCGAGCCGTCTCCACTTGCTTGTGGTTCACCTCGATTGAAGTGACTATCCCCAACTCCACGAACTAAGAAAAAATAAACAGATTACAATTTTTTCATACCAAACTTAATAAATTCGTTCGACCATTATGACATAGCAGCTACGGCTACGAGAGTCATGATGAAGTGGCTTGGTTTTTCTCGTTTTTTTGGTTAAATTTGGGAGTGTTTGCCGTCTAACCTCTAAGCTTGAATTGTGGTTATGGTTGCAGCATGCTATGATTGATGACTGTTTTGACACGATTGGTTTAGCTCTTTTTCTCTTATTTGGTGCGCTTAATATTGGCCGAAAAACTGTTAGACGAATAAAGAAAAATATGACAAGACTGGCACAGAAGAAAATCCTTTAGGCACAATTGGTCCAATTCGCAATTACATAAAAATTTTATTTTGTTTAATTTACATTACATTGGACCAATTGCGAATTGGGACTAACTGCGAATTGGACCAATCGCAAATAAGGTGAATTACATAAAAAATGTTATATCGTTCGTGCGCTTCGTTCTTGATAAACACCACACATCAAAAAAGAGAAAATGAGCGAAACCAGCGAGAGAACAATGAGAATAGACCTTAAGAGAAAGATAGGTATCGTATGTAAAGAAAATTTTCTAAAGCTCTTCAAATCAAATTTATATCGGAATCTCCCGACCATTGCCCCAAAGACGATTATATAGGACAATTTCGAATGCCTGAAACGTGGCTTCGTACTAAGCGGTCAGAGCGTTCCCCTTATAAGGGAAAGATCGTGGATTCGAATCCCGTCGAAGTATTTTTTTTCGATTTAAATTTGATGAGATAGGTATTGATAAAAACACTCACTTCTTTACTAGGTACGCAAATAGGTGTTCCTTCCTTTACAATACCGGCCTCAACCATCACACCGCACACGATGGGGTCGCGGGAATTGAACACGAACTGTGGCATCACCTACATAGGAAAAAACATTTATAATTAAATATAAATATATTCAAGTACATACTTCTTCATTCTAGCTAGCTTTCAGTTTAGTCTAACTACTAAAAGGCTGTATTTCGATATTTCCCGTGAAGCTACAGCGTTTTGTACTTAGATCCATAGATATTAATATTACTAGCATAAATAGAGCCACAGACTCCTTCATTACAGCGTTTCCGAATTTAATATGATAGTTGCAGTGACTTGTGACTTTTAATGCATAAAAAGACGTCATTGAATATATATTTCTGTCTAAGTTATCAACTTGATTTATAAAAAAAAACGTTTCACAGTTCTTATACCCTGTTACTTTTTAACGACTAAGATATCTATATTACTCGCACACTTTGATCGTCTAAGGATAACTTTATGGTTAGACCAGTTGCCGGACTTCTAGGGCTTCAATTACCCATAACGACTGCCTTAGATATTTCTATGGCAACCGAGACCGACTCCGAAGCACATAGCCTTCGCTCAATCATCGCTATATAGATTTCTTGATTATAGGATGACTGTATAAAATCAATGTCCGAATTTCAATAAGAATGGCATACCTTCATTTTGCAGGGGAAGACAGCGATATGTTTGAATTCCTCACGTTTCTTCTGCTTGAGTTCTTCGCGGTATGCAGTGAACTTGTCAAACAAATGATAAATAATGTCCGCTGCAAATATTTTCACGCCTAAATTGTCGGCCATTTCTTGTGCGTCACGTTCAATCTAAGTAAAGAAATCATTTTGTATTAGTTACTAAAATCCTATAAGTCGATTGCAGCTAGCAAATGGAAGTAAAAAGTTGACAAAGTTTCATCGCAAACAGAGGATCTGAACGGCTTTTCATATTTCAATTAGACAAACGTCCTGGTGTTGCAAACGCCAATAGGTCACGGTTACCGCTTTCTATCACCAAAGTGGTATAATTTTGCTTAATAATAATGTCGTTAGGTTTCTATATTTTAAAGTGGTTAAAATAGAGAATAAAAATTCATTCGTTCATTAATAAATACCAACAAAAACTCGATAGATAAACACAAAACAGTTGGGTTAACAAAAACGTTTAAAAATTTCTATAAAAACTATGTAATTAAGCTGTAAAAGAGTTCATACCTTAACATCAAATGCCAATATAGTCGCATATTGCGAGTCGTGCTCCAACATGGCCGATGCCTTCATGACGTCACGCTTCACCACCGGCCCTATCCTGATTGCAGAATACTACAACAAAAAGACAGGTATACGTTATAAATTTGGAACAACACAGAGGTTACTTTGTGGTACCCCATGATATCTTCAAAAGACACCCAATAAATGCGTACTTCACATAATGCATTTTTTAATGTCACTGGGTTCAAGCTATATGCTGAGAACTATACAAGCGTTAAGGTAAGCCTAATGAAAGTCCGCTGAAGTGGCAGTGGGCTAGCCACATATGTCGGACAACGCATAGGCCGATGGTCGCTGAAACGAGCGAGTCCTAGAGTAGAGACCGCGAGAAGGTAAACGCAAGATAAAACCCCCTAGCCAGATGATGACTCCCCCCGGGTCTGCCGGGGTGCGAGGGATATGTTGACTACTATCTCACCTCCGGCAACTAAAGACCCAAAGATGGCGTGCGTTTTGGTCGGTTCGAGTCCGACATAACCTCACCAACCAGCGGCTCCGGCGGGGAAGGGGGTTTATACGTGGGGATTATTCGCATAAAAAAAATAAAAAAAAGGCAGATGATGACCTGAAAAAGGTAGCTGGGAAGACTGGGAAGAACTCGATGCGGAAGGCCAAAGATGAGAGAGTAATGGCGTATATTGGACGTGGTCTATACCCAACAGTGAATTACAATAGTCTGATTGATTAGACGAATATCTTGATGATAAAAATGCGTGGTCATAATAATCTCTTGCTCTTGCAACCAGTTATTATAAATAAACAAAACTAAATATTAATCTAAATATTAAAAAGAAAATGAAGAATAACGATAATCTACCTGAGCTTCTTGCTGGTCTCTTCTCAGGAGATTTAACTACCGAACCAGCGAAAGAATCATTTTCTAATGATTTATTTACTTAGTATCTTATTTATTATAAATTATAATATTTTTGACAAATGTATAATATTTTTGACACATAATTATTGTAAAACTTTGACATTCATAAGTGCTCTTTATGTGCCTAAACTGAATAAATGAAATTGATTCTTTGATTGATTGATTGAATGTATTAAATCACACTTACAGGAATCTTGCTAGTGCGAAGGAACTCTAGTAGCGCTTCAAGAGAGCCGAGCGTCGAGGCTTGCACGTAAACGCCTCGTTCCGTCAACTTGATGGATGATAGCGCTGATTTCAATTCGCGAGCCACTTCTTCCCTGTAGACAAAGAAAAATATACCAGTGATGTGAATGGTTTTTCAATTATTTAAATTTTATGCACAAGGTTCAACAAGTAATTTATATGAAAAATTAAAATGTATAAATATACAGGGTGTAATCCTTAGGTGTGCCTAGGCGATTATTCTTAACTTATTCCTAACTATTACAGATATCAAAAAACTTTGACAAAAAAATTACATCAATAACTTTTGAAAAATCAAATGAGAGGCATCTAACATTTTGCCATTAAACACTCTTAGACATTTAGTATGAGATTAGTAGTACGTACTTTCTATATCAGTTTAAAGTTTTTTGATATCTGTAATGGTTACAAAATAATCGCCTAGACACACTTAACGATTACATTCTGTAGACATATGAACTAATTGCAGGACTGACATTTATTTATATCTATGGCTGCGGATATCTATGGTGCGGTTGGATGACGTATCGTGCATTACTTGCTAAAGTAAAAAACCATAAACAATATTATCACATTCATATCTATATCACGGTACCCTGTATCTGTTACTACAGTCTCCGATCGGCTATAGAATCATACCTTTAAAGCGGTTGCACGGACGTTCAAAACCTTTATTGTCTTGCAGGCTTATGTCAATTTCGTACCGACTAAAATGCATGCCAAGTGGCCCATAAGGAAATTCTTTCGAACCCTAACTAACCCAGAGTCATCACATCGGTATCAAGGGTGGTTCCTTCTGGTGTAGGAACCATGGAAAGTGGGAGAAGAGGGGTGCAATATTCCGTCCTGCTTCTTCGGCACCACCTGTTGTCTCCAACGGAACCCTCCATATTATACACAGACACCTAAACCATACACAGTAGTATCCATCCATCCATCATGCATTGTGTGGGGTCACAAATAAAATATTTTCTTTCTTTCTTTCTTTCTAATATACACGAAACAATATGTAAAATAAATGTATAGCTTACTTCATGACATCAACTTCGTCCGGCTTCTGCGCTACATAGAGATTGAGACCAGCTATGGCTTTCTCCAACTCCTTGGCTGCGATCTTCACTCCCTGGGCCCCTATGACTTCTTTATGTTCAATGTAGGCATTCTACAAAAAAAATTCAGATTCTTATCAGCTATCGACTAATCATATACACACGATACCACTGGTCTAATGGTAAGTAAATGAAATGAAAATTGACGGTTGGAAGTCTATTCTTAGTTAAAAAGCACAGTATAAGTCACAGAGCAAACACAGAGAGGAGGTGTGACTCCCGAACTACCCTAAATCCATCGCAGCGGGCGTTGCCATAGTCAATGTACTATGCCGTTAGATACACAAGTTTCTCAGTTACAATATATCCAAATATAACTCTAGTCGATGCTAAACAGCAATACTTAGCGTTTAATGTCATCAACGTGAGATAAAAAATAAAGGAATGAAGTGTCGCGCGTTCTTTGACAAGGGAATATGAATTATGCCACCTCCTCTCGGTGTTTGCTCTGGAGCATAACTTAAGAATAGAATAGAATTCTTGAGTTCTCACCTTGACTCGTAGCTCCTTCATGGGCTGCGGCATGAGCAGGGAACGTATTTGTGTGACAATGGGCCCGTCAGTACCCGCTAATATCATCGTATCGCCTTCATGCAGCGTTCCGTTGATAAGGATTGTGTCTATAGTTGTACCCAGACCTGGGATGGCTTTGACCTGTTTAAAAACAAAATATTAACATGTGGACAGTAATACAAAATTTGTGAATTTTTTATCACGCCTGTATCACTGAAGGGGTAGGCAGAGGTGCTAGCACCCACATTTCGCCAGTTTTTATATTTAAGTCCCAGTGTAATAGATGGCGAGCCTATTGCCATTAACCGGGCACTTATAAACCTGCGACAAATATACACATAACTTCGAAAAGCATCGCAGTCATTGGTGTGTGCCATGGTAAACCTGGGATCGAACCCGAGACCTCGTCTCAGCAGTCCATTACCTATTCCACTAGGCTACCGCGGTTGCGGTTGCGAATGTTAAAATAGATAATTTGCTTTTTGGTATTAAGTACGGAACACATTTAAATGATGTGTTGTGTCGTGATGTTCTCTGTCTCTGTTGCAACACACACACAACTACGCAACCAAATTGAAGCGTCACGACACGACACGTCAACCTAGTATTGATATCACACTCGTGGTGCCGACCCCGTAGGAACCTTCTAATTCCTTGGAATTCCTTGCCGGCGCACGTGTTTCCTTCTTCCTACAGTCCCGGGTCCTTTAAGCGGGGCGTGAAAAAGCATCTGATGAGGCCGTCAAGCTGAGCGTCACTATTGTAGCACTGAACGTGTTTGCAATGGTGACCCTCTTTCATGAGACTTTGCCTTCAGCTTAACTTCAGGCGAAGTAAAGTCAAATTTTTTTTTTTTTACTACATAGGTGGCAGACAAGTACACGGCCCACCTGATGGAAAGCGGCCACCGCAGCCTATGAACGTGTGCAACACTAAGGGTGTCACACACGCGCTGCCCACCCTGAAGGGAAAGGGGGAGAGCTGGGAAGGGGTGGGGAGGCTAGGAAGGGGAGGGGAAGGAGGGGTATAGTGAGCTCTGGCTACCCCACTTACTGGCGGGAACACAACACGATGGTTATTATGACCGCGGTCTTCTGTAGGGCGGAGGTACTTCCCCAGTTGGACAGCTCATTTCGGACGGGAGATACCGTCGTGTCCTACCTCCGTTATTGAGGTGCCATAAATAAAAAATAAAAAAATTTGAAGGATCCCATAGTCTAGTCGGTTTTACATACCTCCAGCACTGTAGCCAACAGCTGCTGTGAGAATATAAGTCGCTTGTGGAGAGGTCCCTCACAGGCTTGCACAATCATTGCGAGCAAGTTGCCCATCCCTTCACCAGTCACCGCTGACGTGGGGACTAGTGACACGTAGGTACGAGGGTCTGGGTTCTCGTAAAACAGCGCTGCATTGAGACCCTGGAGAAAAGAAATAAGTATATGTTACTATTGTTTACGGGTGACCAGCGTAACTGTGTGGGGCCATTTCACCCATTTTAATATTATATTGACTGCTATAGATGCTCGTATGACAACCGGGACCGAAAGCTTAACGTGTACGGTACGGTAAATATTTGCACGCCCGCCCTTTCATATCACTCAAATACAATACTGCCACACCAGAAGCTTACCTACACAGGCAAGGTAAGTGAAGAAAAATCTTGAAAGTTAAGTTTAATAGACTTGGCTTAAACCTAATTTAAAGCGGATAAAGGGAATGCTTCGACAGGACTCGAACCTGCGATCTTTCCCTCATAGATGGTTGTATAGGAAAATTTGAATTGCTTCACACGTAGCTTCCTGCTTCAGACGTGGCTTCCTGCTTCAGCGGTTAGAGCAAACCTCCTGTAAGGGAAAGATCGCGGGTTCGAGTGCCGTCGTAGCATTCCATTTCTCCGATAAAATTTACTAATTGCTTTAAAAGCCCATTAGACTTGGTTTAGTCATACCGATTTGAAACCCTATTATTTTCCCTATACCTACGTACTAGATGAGTAAAACTAGTGGTAGGTCCTATACTCCATTTGTTTAGGTGCTTAAATAAACGTAAATAATCTAGGTGTCTTATTAATATTTTTGTGCAAGTCAAATTATTCAATAAACATAAAAATATGTTTTGTTTAAAAACTAATTTGTATATTGTAATTGTTGTATATTGTATTGTAGGACAATCTACACAACGTCATCTAGACCCATGGTAAGCATAGTTTAACTAGCTTGTGTTACGGGTTCTAGAATGCGGCGGATAAACATACATAGATACATTTTTTTTTTGTAAATTCATACATATTATATAGTATAGATAGATGACAAATAAGTAACATATCTTTTGCTACAAACCTGTTCTGCAAACTGCAGCATAACATCTTTGCTTCGTTTTTCAAACTCTAGCTGAGTGTTGGTCTGCTGCATCTTCAGAATGTCGCGAACATCCTTACGTTGAGCACTCTGCCAGTCGTACAAACGATCGATCTTGTTCAGCGCGACCAAAAACGGAGTTTTCTTCTGTTTCAATAGGTTAATAGACTCGATTGTTTGAGGTTCTAGGCCGTGCATGATGTCTACTACCTGAAAAAAAGTAAAGATTTTTTATAGTGATACAATCATTTTCGATTATCCATGGAGTATTTAACTATCCACCGTTGTCACTTCTTGTCAAAAAGGGTTATAATAATGAGCATACTAAGCAAGATTGATTATAAATATATACGACAATACAAGCATAATAACAAGACAGCTTCGCCATATCGTCAGTGGGGTATGTGATCTCACATCGTCTTTTATACATAGATTACACTAAAAGTTTCCGGAACTGGCCACTTACATAAACAATATTTAAAAATTTATTACAACATTTGTAAATAGAACTCTTTGGCTGTAGAATAAAGTTTGTTTCATCTGACTGTCTTTTGTTTTTACCTTGTGGCGCCATTTAAAAAATTGTGTCTGCATCAACATGGATTTAACTCGGGAAAATTTTCGTAGTATGATTTTATACGATTTTAAGTGTAATTTGACGGCTCAACAGAGCATCGCTCGGCTTGAAACAGCTTTTGGCGATGAAGCACCATGCAAGACGACTGTTTATAGCTGGTTTGCAGAATTCAAGCGTGGTCGTATCACTCTCAGTGACGAATCTCGCGATGGTCGGCCGTCCACCGCTGTGACCAACAAAAACATCGATGCTGTGCGCCGTATGATTGAAACAGACAGGCATGTGACCTACCATGAAATTCGCGCATCCTAAGAAATAGGCATGAGTCAAATACAATCAATCCTACACAAACATTTGGGTGTGAGAAAGCTGTGCTCGCGGTGGATCCCACATAACTTGACCGAGGATCAAAAAACGGACCGCGTCACTTGGTGCAGTGCCATGCTTACCAGATTCAACGAAGGTGCGTCAAATTTGGTGTGGGACATAGTAACAGGTGACGAAACATGGATTTATTGCTACGATCCCAAAACAAAGCAGCAATCGAGCGTATGGGTCTTTCAAGATGAGCCGAAACCAACCAAAGTGGCGCGCATGGAAAGTGCATATAAGCGGATGATTGCTTCTTTTTTTAATAAAACTGGACACGTGGCTACTGTTGCTTTAGAAAATCGTCGTACTGTGAATAGTGACTGGTACACGACCATTTGTTTGCCGGAAGTTATTGACGAACTCCGTAAAAATAACCGTAAACGACGTATCATCCTGCACCACGACAATGCTAGTTCTCACACGGCAAGACAGATAAACGACTTTTTGAAGGCGAAAAATGTAGAACTCATGAGTCATCCTGCATACAGTCCCGACCTGGCACCTTGTGACTTTTATCTGTTCCCAAAAATTAAGAACCAATTACGCGGCCAACGATTTTCATCACCAGAAGAGGCTGTCGAGGAGTATGAAAAACACGTTTCAGAGGTCACCACAGAGGAGTGGCACAAAAGTTTTCAAAACTGGTTTGATCGAATGAAAAAGTGCATAGACGCCAAGGGAGATTATTTTGAAAAACAATAAATTATTTTTGTACCTTTAATAGTATTTTTTCATATTCATTCCGTAAACTTATAGTGCGCCCCACGTATCACCTTGATGACCACCACATGATTACCTCAGGGTAGGATTTATCTATCTACTTTTTTACACATAGTTTTTTTGAACTTTGTTCATTATTTGATTATATTATTGCTTTTAAAAATGCACCTACTGATTCAGTTTCTGCACCACCTTAGGTTTGAATGGCAGTGAATGCCTGTGGCATTAGTTCACCTATATACTTACCTATGCATTAAGTTTAATAAATTATGTGTTTAACATTCCTTCTTCTTCATCTAGATGAAGATGTGAGCAGCATCATATCTAGAAATTCGAGCTCAATAGAACTTTCTTTTCGTGAGACTTTTTTTATCGTACAGCTTATTTATAACCACTACGCCACCGGGACTCAAACTGACTAAAATAGTGCGCCGTCTTAGGTCTTTAGGTGCCGTGATGTGTGATTGGACAAGATCTATCTCTCGCGCCTCGGCTGACTTAGGGCCATCTCTGGTTTCGAGTTGGCCACCTCGTGTGTAAGAATCACATTGTCTCTGAGCAATCTTGCCCAAAAAGGAAAGCTCAAAAAAACCTAACGGGCAATATGATAAGGTGCATTATGCTATGTCAAAATAAGGTTATAAGTGTTTGAACTTACTAAAATGGCAATATCGCATAGAGAAGACCCTCGATTCCGCAGGTTACTGAAGGACTCGTGACCAGGCGTGTCGATGATCAGCAAACCAGGCAACTTGAAGGCTATTTCAGTGACCTATAAATAAAAAAAAAAACAAGTCAATTTAGAGTACAAATGTTTTATCTATATATTAATTGAATTATGATTATGTTATCAGACTCTGTATATCTTCAGGTAAAAAGGACATGAAAACTTCTCTGTGGCCAGTTTAGATTTTTTTATTTGAAGTATATTATTAATCGAATCCCTTTATTCATTCACGTCGCGATCGGTAGGATATTAACCCCTATTCTATCTTCTCGATTGATCGAAAAGTGTCGGTTGTTTTTTTTTGTACAGTTTTAAAAATATATACAAAGATAATGGTATGATTGGACCACAGCGTTTTATACCCTTGTGCTCATCATCATCATTTCAGCCACAAGACGTCCACTGCTGAACATAGGCCTCCCCCATCGACCTCCAATCCGACCGGTTGGAGGCGGTCTGCATCCAATGGGTACCCGCGACTTTGACTATATGACCCTTGTGCTAATGACAGCTAACTACATTTTTTTTTGTTCTGTGTGCTACAAGAAAAAAAAAATACAATGACTTAAAACATTATTAACTCACCCCTTTAACATGCTTTGTCTGTTCTTTAATATTCTCGATGGGTACATTAGTGGCGCCTATTTGTTGGGTGATACCACCTGCCTCGCCATCTTGAACGTTAGTGCGCCGCAACTTGTCCAAGATCTTTGTCTTACCCGTGTCTACGTGGCCGAGTACGCACACCACAGCGGCACGAAGTGGATTGTTAGTTTTGTTTGCTTCATTGTCTAGCTTGCGTTTCTGTAGATAAAAACATGTTCGTGAAACAGAATACAGATGTTTTGATACATATTCAAATTGTTTGAGGCTACAATATTGTTTTAAAAGTGTTTTAAAAGATAATTACACCTAGTAAGGTAACTTAACGTCTAATAGCCCTGTGAGTAATATCAATTTGTGGCAGGTCTACAGTACAGTCAGTCCGGGTCCCAATATAGGTCCTTGTGGGACTCTCGCATACATTCCAAAATCATTCAAACTTTGCCTAGAACACCCTTGGCGGTCAGTAGAAATTAGATATCAAGAAGTACTGTACATATTGAGAGGCCGTTTTTCATTTTACAGAGAAGTTTGTTTTGGTACTAACACTATAGTAGACGCCTGCTAAACTGCGAAAGACGAAACTAACCAGCAGTGGAAAAAGGTATACCTAGATATGGTACGCAAAATTGAGAAAATTCCATACAAAATTGCTATGGTAATTTATAGACTCAAGATTTTTCCACCGGCTACCCATTAGAAATTTTTCACCCTATGTTATTAATGATAAGTAATGTTAATTTTGCCCAGGTGGTAATTGGCCCTCATTGGGTTAATACACTGACGGACTCATAAACTGCATCAAAGTAATAGACGACTTTGAAATAAATATTTTAACCAAGTATGCATACTTTCTATACAGATTTAAATTGAAACCTCTAGATTGGTTCGTGAACTTTAAAACAGCGTAGGGTCATATCTTTAAGTTTAAGTTTATGTACTGGAAAGGACCTTAAGACTTTTTTTGAAGAAAAAACAGAAATTTAAGAAAAATTGGTTTAATTAAAAAATTGGTTTTAACAATAGACACAAACTTTATGCAAGGGTTTATTTGTGTTTTAATAAGGTGTATTACCCCCACGTGCCCTTATTACGGATTCTAATCGGTTCCGCATAGATTTTATAAGGGTTTTTAAAAGATCTTGCGGAATATTGTCCCATTCTTCTGAAAGTGCTGTTCTTAGTGCTGCCACTGTCGTGGGCGAAGGGTTTCTCGCATATACAGCTCTTTTTAAATTGTCCCAAACATGCTCGATGGGATTAAGATCCGGGCTGCGTGCTGGCCAATTCATTGTACGTATCCCAACCTCTTCGCAATAATGTTGAACTTGTGCAGCTGCATGCGGCCGGGCATTATCCTGCATTAAAGTAAAATTTTCGCCTATGAATCCCATGTAAGGCACCACGTGATCTTCTAATATCTCTGTTATGTAGCGATGTGCTGTCAAACCCCCTCTATTACCGTTTTGACGGACCATGTCTATGAACACAAGTTCTGTTCGCCCGTTCATCGATATGCCACCCCAGACCATACATGAACCGCCTCCAAAAGGAACACGCTCCTCAATGCAACTTTGAGCATATCGCTCCCCACGTCGACGATAGACTCTTCTGCGACCATCTGCACCATATAAAAATGTCCTACACTCGTCCGTGAACAATACAGAGGCCCACTGCTCTTCTGTCCAATTCAGGTGATGACGCGCAAATCTTAAGCGAGCTTGTCTGTGAGCTGTAGACAACTTTGGACCATTTGCTGGTCTAAAAGGGGTGATATCCGCTTCCTTTAACCTTCTTCTTATTGTTCGTGCACACACGTTTACTCCACGCACTTCATTAAGCTCGGCTTTGATGTTAACTGACGTGAGGAAACGATTTCGCAGGGAAGTTATAACAATAAATCGGTCATCACGACCTGTGGTTGCTCGAGTTCTGCCTGTACCACGTCTCCTCCTGTAAGAACCTGTCTCTACAAACCTTCTGTATATTCTAGAAACCGTAGACTGGTTTAAATTTAAATTTCTACCAATCGTTCGTTGATCCAAGCCCTCCCGCACCAATGCTACAATTTGTGCCGCTTGTTCGGACGAAGTATCCATATTATGGTTCAAAAACTCTCGATGTGTTAAAAAACTAACCCAACAATTACGCTGGTAACAATAATTCAATTGACAAAACAAAAAAAATCAATGAGAATCAATTTAAAACTTTGCTATAAATAACACGCAAATCTGATACTACAAGTAAATTTTCTTTTCCCGGCTATATTCATTTGTTTTACTGCAGTTCTATTTTTAAATTTAATTTTTTTTTAAGATTAAGAGCCAGTCTTTCCATATTTATATAATTTAATCTAAAAAGTTTGCATACTTATTATAAAAAATCCTTTTAGAGTAAACCTGAACTTTGATGCAGTTTATGAGTCCGTCAGTGTAGAAATGTAGGCTTCCAGGTTTTTCAGCTTCTTTCATGAATTACTTGATACTTTTGCAAACTAAAAGTGCAACAGTTGTAGTTGCATGATATTATAAGTAAAAAAATGGTAGCTCGTGAAGTTAACCTTACCTCTAATCTCTTGAGTACCATCTCCCTCTTTTTCTGAGCATCGGTCATCTCTTCATCAGAATCCTCCTCAGAACTACTGTCCTCTTCTGAACTCTCCTCCTCTTCAGAAGAACTATCTTCTTCTTCTTCTTTCTGATAAAATATAGTTTCATTGAAAATATTGTACATAAATAGGAATATTACGAATCGAAAGAAAATTAAGAAAATTAAAATACCTCATCTTTCTCCACTTCAGGTACAGGTGCCTTCTGCTCTTTGATGGGTGTTTTCGGTGGTTCATCTTTTGGCTGCGGTTCAGTTTCTTCCTCCGAAGACTCGGCATCCCACGCATCTTTTACAGACTCAGTGTCGGACTCCTTCTTTTCTACTGATTTAGGTACCTCGTCCTGTTTAATTAATATAATATTAACTACATAATATAAATTCAGTAATTTATTATGGAAAATAATGGTTCCGAAAAAATTGGCAATATATTGAATGGTACTACTACTATAGGCGCCTTGACTTCAGATGTACGAGTGCTATGATAGTTACAAAAATGACTAAATCCATTTCAAATCATAAAAAATGCCAACATAACAACGTATATTTACCTTTTTCTCTCCAATTTCTAACTCCTTTTTTTCTTCAGATGGAGTTGAAGGTGTTTCTTGTGATACTTGGGACTTTAGTCTGCCAGGTTTCACTCTAGTTCCAGGCCTTGGAGGTTTCTTCTCAGCCGATCCTATTTCTATACCCTGAGCTTTCAGAGAATCTAATAAAGCTTGAGCTCTTGCCTTTTCAGCCTTTTGCTTAGGAGTTAACAATTTCCCCTCAGCTTTAAGTCTTTCTTTTCTCTCCTTTTCTTTTTGCTTTTTCCTCTCTTTCCTTTCCTTTTCTAATCGAATTGCTTCTAATCTCTGACGTTCCCTCTCATCTTCTTGTCTTATCCTTTCCTCCTCTTCTTTTCTCATGCGCTCTTCTTCCTCTTGCACTTTTTTTAATGCTTCTTGCATAGCAGCAATTGTCTTCTTGGTGGGACCCTTTTTCCCTTTATCATCCTTTTCAGCTTTTTCACCTTTCTTCTTTTTCTTTTTACCTTCCATTGCTGGAGTTTCTCCCTCTCCTTCTTTTTCTTCAGATGGATCTTTAACATCTTCGACAACTACTTCCACAGGTTTGCTTTCAACGTTTTCAGGAACTTTTGGTTTGGTATCAGTTGACACTTTCTTAGTTTCCTGTTCTTTTTCTTTCTTCTTAGCCTCTTGCTTTTTCAACTTCTCCCTTTCCTTTTTTTCTTTCTTTTTTTGGGCAGCTGTTTTAATAGTAACATCGTTTTCATTATCACTACCTTCTTTGTCTTCTGGATCTTTATCAGGCTCTGCTTTTGGCTCTTCTTTTTTGCCTTTCTTTTTCGTCTTTGTTTTTTCTTCTACAACCTCCTCTGTTTTTTCTGGCTCAGGGGCAGTAGTTGCTTCTTTCTTTACTCCAGCATATTCCATTTCCAATTCGGCTAATACTTTTTCTAAATCATCATCACTATCCTCCTTCTTCCTTTTTGATTTCTTTCCTTTCTTACCAGCAGGCTCTTTCTTTTCCTGGACAGCTTTCTTTTGCTTCTGGATAGTTTTCTCATCATCTGATGAAGGAGGAGCTTCTGGAGGAGAATCATCTCCATCTTCAATTTCTAAAAGTGAGAAGACACTTTTCTTGTCTTCTTTCTTTTTACCTTTTTTGGGTTTCTCTTCGTCCTCCGAATCATCTGCTGCATAAAACTTTTAATTTACATAAAAGAATTTAACGATTAAAACACAATATCATAGATAGTATTATGATTTTCTTTGCCCTGTTAACTTGACCTGGACAAAGTGCATTTCTATTGGCTATATCGTCAATAGAAAGGTCAAAAATGTATGGGCGTGACATAAGTTGTCAGAATGTCAAGTGATTCAAACTTTGTCTGACAATGAAATACAGCTACAGTTAGTGCCTCTAGCACGAACCACTATCGAATTCGTAATGTGAAGGTTTCGAGTCCTTGATAAGATAATGGAGTAAAACATTAGATGGTAGCATGAAGTCAGTCGCTTTCGAGAACTCGCAAGTAATTTGATAGTGACGTCTTACTAACTTATTATTATTGAATATGTCACGAATAATTTCACGCGAGTGGTTCGTGCTAGAGTCCCAGCGCTGGCGAAAAAACCTATGCTCGGGCCCTCTCCGTGAGTAGCGGCGCTGCCGTGAAACAAATTACTACACCACGATGGCAACTCCAAAATGCCATCAATTCGACAGAAGAAGAAGCGCTGGCGAATGTAGCTGTGGATTCGCTTCGGAGCAAATGCATTTTGTCTAGACCCATTAGTATGAATATTAATAATGTTTTACTGTTGTTAGATTAGGATTGTTTAGCGTTAGCCCCAATATATTTTCTTGTAACGCCAATGGTATGTCAATATCAACTTGTTCAATATGGATCTATAATGAAATCAAGTATGATACTAAATCAATTTACCTTCATCACTGGAAACTTCTTTCTTCTTCTTCTTAGATTTATTTGAGATCGATACATTCTTCAGATTCTTTGTGACATCTTTAACATCCTCATCAACAGACTTCTTGTGTTTTGCCTTAGGCTTAGGTTTCTCTTCTTCACTGTCTGTATCTACAGATATTCTAGAAATTGTAAGAGAACTTGATGTTAGTACTAGGACAAAGGCAGACAGAAACAGAGCTGGGTAATCAAAGAATCCAAGAATCAATTTCGCTTATTCAGTTTAGGCACATGAAGAGCACTTATGAATGATTTTTTTTTAAATAAGAATATTAGCAACCGAAGTTACTAATATTCCCTTTAACCCCTCCAGCTAAGCTCAATGGCTTGTGTTAGGAGTGGGTTCACGTCGGTAGTGTAATGGCCAGGATTCAAACCCGGGACCTCTAGATCGTAAGGCCGACACCTTAACCACTAAGCTACCGCCGCTTGTGTCAAAATTATTATAATTTATAATGAATAATAGAGTAAATTAATAATTTGAAAATGATTCTTTCGCTTGTTGGGTAGTCAGATCCACTGATCTCTTGCGAGCAACTCAGGTACTCGTTATCCTTTATTTTCTTTTTAATATATAGTTCTGTTTATTTATAATAAGCAGGTGCAAGAGCAAGTGATTAGTATGAACATGCATTTTTATCATCAAGATATTCATCTACTTTATAATAACTTTTTTACAGAATGAAGCATCAAAATCTGTGATATTTTATCTGTACCTTATGGTACCTAAGAAATCTGTATTAATTTTTAGTGTGAACTTGAAATCTACTGCTATTTCTTATTTACTTATTCAATTAAACGAAATTTTTAAACATTCATATAATATTTTTCAAATTGCGACGTTGCAATAATATGAATGTTGCTAAAGATTTATAATATTTCTTGTGTCAGTCATTGCATATGATCATAAATATTGTGAACTGTTACATATTTCACAAACAAAGCTAAAACTAGCATTTCATAAACCTTTGACTATTATGAAGTACTAGCAGACCCACGCAACTTCGTCTGCGTCACCCCGTTTTTGCAACATTTTTCAATCCTGCTCCGCACCTGTTTGTTGTAGCATGATGTTATATACATATAAACCTTCCACTTTAACCATTCTATTTATTAGAACAAACCGCATCAAAATCAGTTGCATAGTTTTGAAGATTTAAGCATACAAAGGGACAAGAAAAATAGGGACAGAGAATGCGACTTTATTTAATACTATGTAGTGATGAAGAACTCATAGACAAGATACTACTTTTCAATTCAAGGCCACTTCAATGAGAAAGTAATGAAATCTTGTGGTGAAGTTGCCTCAATCGTAGAGCCCAATTCATGGCATTGCTATGCCAGTTAGGATCTTATTTTAGTCCAATTTTTTTGTAGTGGACACTTCAATTTGACTTTACCTCGCCTGGTCTCAGGAAAAAGGGTCACCATTACAAACATGTGCAATGTTACAATGGTGGCCTCATCAGATACTTTTTTCACTTCCTGCTTAAAAACCCAGGACTTCAATATTACTGTGCAGTGACTGCCTAGTGAGAGGATACTTATACAGACACAGATAGACAAACATAGGAGCTTTATTTATAAAGAATTTATGTAATGATTATATTGCAAAAATATTTCATGTCTTGCTCAATCATTATACTTCTACATTCTAACATGAATCACAGTTGCATCCAAAGCTATAAAAACATGTTGTTATTTAATATTTATATATTTAATAAAATATAAAAAATAACATCATGTTGAAATATTTTTTTCAAATGTTTTGAGAAAAGAATAGTAATTTATGGGTATAAAAATGTTATCTTAGGTAATAGGTAATAAATATTATCTGCTGTACTCCATACCTATTTTTATAGATATGTAGAGAATATAATTATGTATGGAGAACGGATAAATTATTAGCTATTCTGTACAGGTCCTTTCGAAATTTGTGACTGGCTAACCTAAAACTACCTACTTACTTCTTGCCTTTCTGCGCCGGTTTAATATTATCGATGTTGGTAGTTTCTGCATCACTATCGCTGCAAGAAATTGCATACCATAAGTTTCAGTGAATAAAATGGACAAATGTTAACGAAAACATATGCCAATGTTGAAACTCACCCATCATCTGCAGAAGGGTTCTTCTTCCCCTTTTTAGCCTTTCCCATTATGATAGTATACTATAATATTAAGTCACAATCCCAGGAATATAGTGGCCTATTATCGTATATTTTTTGTATTCTATCATGTGAATTATGATCAAAGCACAGAATAAGATAATGCGTCCGAAAATTATTAGGATCGAGACGTCGTCGTGTCCGTCTAGCACTCACGTCACGTCAATCAAGTCAAGCAAGACCACAGACTGTCAGTCAGAGAGGAAGACAGGATATACATAGTCCACAGACTACTTAAATAGTGAAGGTAATGGCACTTATAGTGGACAATAGTCCAATAGATAACACTTTAAAAATCCTTTATTTTGATAAAAGTAAGCATTTGACTCACATGACGATTAACTTGAAATAATGTGAGCGGATGAACACGTCTTACGTGATAATTCTTTTTTGGTATTACTGATTTGTATTAGGAAGTGTGATTTTTATTAATATATTAAACATGGTTATTACTAATTTTAGAATGGATGTTATAAATAAGCTTTATATAAGTGTATGACATACTTAGACCGTAACCTACGTATTTTGGCCATACTTTTTAGCAGTTTTAAGTGGTGTTATTTATTGGTGCGAAAATCCCACAAAACCCAAAAGATAACGCTTTCGAAAGAACCTTTAATTTTCAAAGTAAATACCATAACAGTATCTCTGAGGAGTGTTGGAAAATTAGCAAACTTACAGGTTTTAAAATCATTTTAAAAAGGCGTCCATCAATAACTGTTAATATGCATGATGTATGCCTGCTTCGTGATGATGATGCATGTCTGTGACATCGTATTCGTTTAATGGATCGTCAATCATTTTCGATTTAATCTTTTTATTTAGAAGGTGAATAGCCTGGACGGATAATAACTATGTTTGATGGCAATAGGTTCAAGATACCCGCCGCTAGAAAATTACGAATGACATACATATTTTTTCATAGTCTTTTCATCAAGGGTATCAAAAAAAGGGCTTGACTAGTTATTCAATTTCATCATCCTTGCCTAAGCTGAACTCGAAGCCTTCCGACTTTTCCTCCTCTACTACGCAAGATTTTGGGTGCATGTCACCATCCACGACGTCTAACCATGACTTTTGTACCTACCGGGACTTGGTGGGGGCACGGTTGCCAGACATTTGTTACCCATGTAGCCTGGTGGTGCCCGCAAAACGTGATCGCACCAGAGAAGACGACTTTTTTTTTATTTTTTTTTATACAACTTAGTTTGCAGACAAGCACGTGGCCCACCTGATGGTAAATGGTTACCGTGACCTATGGGCGAGTGTAACACTCGTGCCGCAACCCCTGTAAGAACAGAGACATTCTGTGTCGTCAGCGCAAAAGATGTAGGATAAGCCTTTGGTTTTCCCACGGACAACACAACACAAAGTTATTAAACGGCGATATTCTGTAGGGTGGAAGTACTTCCCCAGTCGGACTGCTCGATTGGGACGGATATACCGTCGTGTCCTACCTCCTTTAAACACGACTACGACTACGACTTTCTTACATTTTATCCTTTTAAAAGGATAAACCTGAAGATGGTTTGTACTATAAGTTGTATGAAAAAAAAAAATAGTTTTGTAGGCATGCTTCTTTAACCTGACTGGAAAACTAGAAACACGCAATGCAGATGTATTCTTCGTATCTCCGCGATAATTCTTCATAAGGTAAATGCCGGATCGAAATCGGATCATCTATTCGGTAGCTACGATGTCACACAGAGACACACAGGCTAGTGAAACTGGTTGCTTGTCGTTTTTACGTTGAAGGTTAAAAAAATGTATCGTCGTTCTCTGATAAATATATTCAATTTTTAAAGTGAATTTAGATTTTTCTATGGTGTATACCATTGGTGCCAACTTGTGTTTACCGTTGGGGAGATGGTGTATACAATTTGGTTGTTACGATCAAGTATATAATAACTTTATTTATAAAAAAATATAGTTTTTAAAAATATTATTTCAGAAAGTTAATTTCAAAATGTTGTTGTAACAGTTATAAACATGTGAACGACCGTTCTTCAATAAATATATTTTATTTTGTAGAGTAAAGTTTGTCTTTAAAGTGTATATCATTGGTGCTTTTATCTTATGGACATTTATGCTCAGGGAAGAATTGAACTGCGTATAAGGGATTTATTGCTTTGTGCAATATTATTAATCTATGGTAAATACGGGAATGACAGCCAATGACAAGTTTATAATATTAAAATTTTTAGTAAATGTACATAATACATATTTTGTTTAAATAATTAATATGTATAAAGGATTTACAAAAATATTGGCGCTTTACCGTAGTAATAAAGTACAAAATGTTTACCCTTTTATTGCTAGTAACATACTTTGCAACCGTAAGGACAAATTGGGCCGTTTAGGTTATATTTTCCTTAGAACCAAGAAACATGATCGTGGTCAGCCTTTGGCACTTTTTGTTCCTGTACCTGTAAAACCGAATCCTGATGACATAAACATTGGAGCGGAATTCACGGGGCGTTTGAAGAAGCAAGATTTACTAAAAATTCTCAATCAATTCTACCAGAAACCTGAGGTGCGAGTACTGGCAGCCGAAAATGGGTTAGATGACCAGTTATTGCATCAAGCGTTTTTATCGTTTAGAAGACATTGCTTGGAACACGATCTGCCTCCAGATTTACACATAACTATCAGTGATATATTGCAAGGTAGGTTGGTTTTCGCGTCAATACTTTGTATCTGCGTATTTGGCTACGATACCAGATTGTGTTCATGAATGTATACTGTTATTTATAGAGCAATCTATCTATAGTACTTAAATTTTTTTGCTATTAAGTTTGCCATCAGTCATATGACTAAGCAAATGTGATCAAATTATATGGCATGAGAGGGAAACCAGCGCAATAAGTCAATTGTCTCGCTGGCTTTACTTTCAAAAATGTCATACCACTTTCAAAGAGATATAAAAATAGTTTAAGAGAGTATAATGTAATTTTTATCATCATGTTGCAATTTCCAGGTGCTGGACATGTTGATGATTTGTTCCCTTATTTCCTTAGACATGCTCGACAGGCATTCCCTCATTTGGACTGTTTAGAGGATCTAAAACAAATATCAGATTTAAGGACACCTGCCAATTGGTAAGTAGGTACTTAGTACAGACAATTCTAATAAGTAATTACTATAGAGAACATAGCTCAATAGTTTCAGCCGATTATATTTATTTTAATTTTTTCTAATTGGAATCTAGATATTCATAGTGGAATTTGGTTGTACAGGGGGCCAAGGATAAGTGTATTTCTATTGGCGACATCATTCCAGCTTCTTATCATATAGACATACAGACATTATATGACAGACCATAGGCCATAGAAACAATGTTATATAGTAACACATCACAACACAACACACAACACAACACAACACACACAGATAACACTACGTAGATCTTTGTTGGTACATGTGGAGGGGACAATAGAGCAAACAATATCGATTGGTATGGGAATTGTGAATACAGGCACTCTAAAGGTGCCAGATTTGTTAAATGAACAGCAGACCGGATCCATGGCCTCATCTAACATAAGAATGGTGTTAAAAATCTCATGCATATGCATATACACATAGAAAATTACATCATGCTAAATGACACACAAAGACATCATACAATATGTGTTTGTTTTGTTTCTAGGTATCCAGAAGCAAGAAGTAAATCAAGAAAGATAATCTTCCACGCTGGTCCAACAAACTCCGGGAAGACTTATCATGCAATGGAAAGGTTCCTAAAAGCCAAATCTGGTGTTTACTGTGGTCCATTAAAATTATTAGCGACTGAAATATATCATAAGTCTAACAAACATGTAAGTATTTTAATAATTGTTCATAAATATAGTACCGCTTTATTAGGTAATAATCAAAGAAAGCCCGAGAATAAAGTTTATATTCTACTGCAAGCACAGCAGACTCATATCTAAAATGTAGCCAGCCCATTTTGAGTCCAGATGAATATAACTAGATGCTCAGCTGAAATTTAAATTAAGAAATGGCATATTATGTAATAAGTAAATAACCGAGGTAGCCTAGTGGTATGGGTAATGGACTGCTGAGACAAGGTCTCGGGTTCGATCCCAGGTTTTACCGTGGCACACACCAATGACTCGATGTTTTTCGAAGTTATGTGTGTATTTATCGCAGGTTTATAAGTGCCCGGTTAATGGCAATGGGCTCGCCACCTATTACATTGGGACCTAACTATAAACTGGCGAAATGTGGGTGCTAGCACCTCGGCCTACCCCTTCGGGGATATAGGCGTGATATTATAAAAAAAAATAATTAAATAGTTAATATGACAGCCTTTGTGGCATGCCAGTAATGAATGAGACTGTTATTCAGGAGGCATGGCTTTAATTCGTGCTTAGTGCTAATATTTTAGTATGCCCGAATATGCATATTTGCGAAGGTCTGGTCATGCTACTGATACTCGTATCGCATTTCTACTATTTTTTTTGTTCTGTGGTCCCAAATACATTATTTTCATACAAACATATTTCTTACAACATATTTTCTTTACAGGGTACACCCTGCGACCTAATAACAGGAGAAGAGAGAAGACATGCATCACTATACAACGCATTAATTAATGAACAACAGACTGAAACTCAAAAACCTGAATCATTGCTCGACAGTGATAAAGAACTGACGCCTTCAAATCATGTTGCATGTACAGTTGAAATGACGTCATTGAATCATACATGTAAGTATTAAGAACTGCTGTTCCCCCATTTAAATCATTATCATTAGGTATTATTTATGGCTCTCTGAGCCTATTCTCAACTCATTTGGGGTCCGCTTTCTAGTCTAACTAAAATGCCGCATCTTAGTTAGACTAGAAAGCGAACCCCAACTAAGTTTCCTCAACTGTATTTTTTCGATATTTTCCGTGAAGCGACTGCCATAGAACTTCCACAACCAAATTGGTGATATTTATACTTTGTCAAATATAGGATGATAATTTTGACAGGTCTAAGTAGGGTACCCCATACAGTACAATCGTAAATGAATCTATTCGATATTCGATTATCGTTCCCGTAGAATATGGTATCGATGTTACATAAATAGTAAAACAGTTATTTCTTATTATTTTATGTACTTAGGGTATTATTATTTTATAAATATTTGTTTACTTAAGGTGACACTTCATTAGTGCGGCGCGGCATTACCTAATCGCACTGTACTGCAAAGGTAGATTGATAATTGCTACAGTTACTGCCATTTATAGTATAATATTTGTTTTATATTATATCTAGTTAATTCTATTACCAAAATTGTAGTAGATAAGTACTTAAACATAAAATTATTTTCAAAAATTAATAGATTATGTTCGATTTATTCGATTCGTTTGTCTACAGTCAATTATGCTGTATTCTTGGAAGGCACTACTCTACGATAAGTGGGCGGTACTTGTCTATGAATTACGATAATTTTTGAGGTAACAATTTGTTTATAAAAATACGTTACTTCATAGACGTGAACTGTCAAAATTATCATCCTAAATTAGACAGAGTATAAAATAAGTAATGTAACTGCCTATACTTTGTCAAATATAGGATGATAATTTTGACAGGTCTAAGTAGGGTACCCCATACAGTACAATCGTAAATGAATCCATTCGATATTCGATTATCGTTCCCGTAGAATATGGTATCGATGTTACATAAATAGTAAAACATTTATTTCTTATTATTTTATGTACTTAGGGTATTATAATTTTATAAATATTTGTTTACTTAAGGTGACACTTCATTAGTGCGACGCGGCATTACCTAATCGAACTTTACTGCAAATATAGATTGATAATTGATACAGTTACTGCCATTTATAGTATAATATTTATGTTTTATATTATATCTAGTTAATTCTATTACCAAAATTGTAGTAGATAAGTACTTAAACATAAAATTATTTTCCTAAATTAATAGATTATGTTCGATTTATTCGATTCATTTGTCTGCAGTCAATTATGCTGTATTCTTGCAAGGCACTACTCTACGATAAGTGGGCGGTACTTGTCTATGAATTACGATAATTTTAGGGGTATTAATTTGCTTATAAAAATACGTTACTTCATAGACGTGAACTGTCAAAATTATCATCCTATATTAGACAGAGTATAGGATAATTATGTTTGTCAAGGAGTTAACTAATGCTTTATTATTTTTCTTTTGTTGACAGATGAAGTTGCGATTATAGATGAAATTCAAATGATCGGTGACCGAGGTAGAGGGTGGGCATGGACAAGAGCTATTTTAGGTGAAAACCATAGACATTAATATTACTAGTGTAAATAGATCCACATACTCATTCAATACCATTAAAATTACAATGACTTGTGAATGTTTCTATAACATTCACAACACAACAACACATAACTGCAAAATATATTTCTATCAAAGTTGATAATGGTTTATACTAATACCTTTTATGGTTCATATATTCTGTCACTTCCGCACAATTTGTTCAACTAAGGATAACTTTATGATGAAAATACTAAATTAAACAGATATTTATTTAGGAAAAGGCTTTTTGATGCACTGGTCGCCTATATTTGCTTTTTAAGCAATATTTTATTACACAACGTACCCAGACCGCACCCGGGGTAAATAAGTTTAAAACGCATTTGCGTTCACACTGAATTTTGCGACATATTTAGATGACATAAATGCATAAATGTTTTAAACCTTAGTGTAAACGAGGGGCTACATACAAAGACTTTATTATCATCTAATCTTTATTGTGTTCCTCAAAAACCTGTCGAATTCCCTCATATGAATGGTTATAACTGATTACTGTTATTCCAGGATTACAAGCTGATGAGATTCATTTGTGCGGTGAAGCTGGATCTATTGAGCTGATAGAAGAACTATGTAATACAACTGGCGAAGAAGTCGAGGTAAGAAGTGGATTAGCGCGTTTTATAATATAGTATTGGTGTGTGGTGTCGGGTGCTTGTAGAGCTCGTGCCAACTTTGATAAACATACAGAACTCAACTAAATTGTATCATGCAAAAAATCAAACCACGATTTGATGATGCTGTTTCAAATCGATTTCGATCGCAAAAAATTGCGGATTCGAGTCCCGTCGGAGTCAATTGCCGTGCCAAATAAATCTTTAAGCCAAAGTAATCATAAGAGTTACATTGTATTGTTATTTGCAGGTCCGTTCATACAAAAGGTTAACAGAATTAAAAGTTGAGGATTCGGCGCTAGGATCTCTCGATAAAGTGAAACCAGGCGACTGTATCGTGTGTTTCAATAAGAACGACATTTACAGTGTAAGTCGAGCCATTGAACAGAGGTCAGTCCCGTGTGAGGCAGGTATCCAATCAATATAGAGTACTATAGAAACATTAAATACCAGGGGCTCTAGCCGTTCCGAATCTACATTCGCCATTGCTCTGAAAATGTATGGGAGTGACATTTGTTGTCGAATGTCACTCCCATATATTTTGTGATCCGATTCCGATCCGATCCGATTGGAATCGGATCACATGACATTCGACAACAAATGTCACTCCCATATATTTTCAGAGCGATGACGAATGTAGATTCGGAACGAATGCATTTTCGCTAGGCCCTCTATGGTGAAGGTTGAATTACGAACATGTAGTCAAGCAGACCTATGGTTTTTCTCTTGCGTCAGTCCTCACGGATTCCACCCACGTCGGCCATAGGCCGTGGTTATGTCAGACTTGAATAAACTAAAATCGTCTGGGATCTTCAGATGAAGCCGATGTGAAAGTTAACCTAAGGCATATCCCTCGCATTCCGGTTGACCTAAAGCTATCTCCCGTTTTCCTCGAGTGGGGAGCATGATGACCCCATCGAACCCCGGAAGGGGAGAAATAGCATCATTGGCAGCGTCAGTGGGGTGAGAAGCAACCATTCTGTAATCCCAACGCCTGCGGTCGGATTACCAGCCCACCCATTACTCTTTTACTAAACAGAGGGAGGGACCTTACCCTTTAGAGGGAGCTGCCCTCTAAAGGGCTACTCCTGCCACAGATGCTCCTGCACATTGGAGTTCCGTGCTCCACACCTCAGTTATTTAATAACCTGTAAACTGTCACAAACCCAGTCCTTGGTAATGTACAAAATTGGTCAATACATACTTTTCTTTAATGTACTTTCTCATTTTAGGGGTCGTGAAGTAGCTGTGATTTATGGCAGTCTTCCGCCAGGAACAAAATTGGCGCAAGCAAATAAGTTCAATGACCCCGACAGTGCTTGTAAAGTGATGGTGGCCACAGATGCTATAGGGCTTGGTATTAATTTGTAAGTTACCTATTTTATTTAAGTTATGGAATTCGTTAGGATTAATTTTGAAATTACTACAATTAGTTACAAGTACTTTTCCACCGGAGACGGTCAGTGACGAGCTGTTTAATTAGTAATATGTAGCAATATGTACACATAAATACAGGGTGTAAGGGCAACACTCCCGAAGCCGAAGGCCCCTGGTAGTAGGTACTCTTGGTACACAACATATTGGCATAAAAAAAAATTACGGCAACGCAATTTTTTAAATCTTTACATTAAAAGCTAACACTAGGTCCACTGATCAGCTCCTATGCTTTCATTCCATAACATTGTTTGTTTTAACTTTACCGAAACTATTTTCGTCTGAACCCCGCCTTGGTATGCAGTATGCATCCTACATAGTTACTTGAATAAATTTTACCTCTAACTTTTCAGGAGTATACGGAGAATAATATTCTATTCATTAGTAAAACCAGTCATTAATGAAGACGGTGATAAAGAAATGGATGTTATCAGTATATCTCAGGCTTTACAAATAGCTGGTAAGTTTCCGTGCTTTTTAATTTACATACAAAGTTTTGTACAAAAATCTGAGAGCACTCCAAATAGCATGTGTTTTTTATACTCGATTTGTTTAGGAACCTAAATAAAGATAAACAATCTTGTGGCAACTTTTTATAAAAACATATGTTAAATAAATAAACACTAACTAGTGGTTCGATACAGGTTTTCAGTCTTTAAATGCGTTTATAAGCAGTAAAGTATCTTTTTTCTGAATTTTTAAACTAAACATAAGAAAAATATTGTTATGTTTACGTTTTTTGAAATACCCAAATAAATGGACTATAGTTGCCTAATGTAGGAAGACCTTAAAGGTGGAAACACATTGTTAACACCCGCAATGACGTTACGTCAATCAGAATCACACTATGATCATCCAACGCGACGCCACATTCCAACAAAAGTCGCATCGCGTCACGTCGGATGTTAAAAACGTGTTTTTGCATTAACTGTGATGCGATGATAAAAGTCAGACTCAGTTGAATAAAATGAAGATAGATTGATAGATAGATTTGGGACTCTTTTATCCGCACCTACCCTCCCTTTTTGGGCCGTTGTGCGTACAGAGTTACCGGCTAAAGCAGCTAGCCTAGCTCCGCCCAGAAATGCAGAACCCTACTAGGGACTTCACAGGCTTCGCGGAGCGACCTCACTGTGATGAATCGGGATAAAAAACTTGTATCTAAGTAATATCTTCATCGTGAAAGGACGAGCTGGTCGATACGGGAGCGCGTGGGAAACCGGCTACGTCACTACATACAAGCCGGAAGATCTCGCCACTCTTAAGCAGTTGATGTCGAAGGCACCTGACAAGGTGACGCAGGCGGGTCTGCATCCCACGGCAGAACAGCTGGAGCTTTACGCATATCATCTACCTCATGCTACACTCAGTAGTCTTATGGTAAGTCGAATGCTACCTATAGTCCTATACAATGTAAGAACATTATATATGTCGATGAAACTGAGGCACGGAAAAACTCGAATGAGTTTATGTGGCTTCAAATCACTATATTATACTGAACATTGTACCTATGTTTATATTTAATAAATAAATAAATAACACTTTTCAGGTTTAATGACATACATGTTTGGTTTCCTATGTAATTATATTATCAACTAGCTGTGTATAAAGAAGATACGACTGTATGGAAAAATGGTCTAATTTACATTCTAAAATGTTTAACAAATGACTTTTTAGGCCCGAATTGAGTTCCGACTTAAGCGTTTCCAATTCTCGGAATGAATAATTTCTCAATTGTTACAAACTATCACGAAGTTCATGTTCTATCTTTAGAACCTTTTTTGACTTATGGGATAGATAGGATAGAGATTAGACCGAGACTTAATTTTAAACAGATTTTTATGTAAAAAATTAGCCTTTAGCTCGAAAGTTGACTGTGATGTTTAAGCGTCGATTTGTACCTGGTGTTTTGTTGGGACGTTTGGGGGTAGTTGTAAAATATCGACGGTAAACCGTTTCGTAGTTACCTTGAAAGTCGACCTTGAGTTGGAAACGTCTTTGAAAACGATTAATTTACACGATAAACAATAGTATAATAAATACTTATACACGGTGATTTTATAGTGGTTTTGGGAAAAGAATATTTTGTTTCACACACAGTTTCGGTAGCAAAATCGACTACAAGTTTTAATTTTGAAAGAAAAAAAAAATACTTTATGTATGGCAATAATGTACAGGTGAACAGAAAAATGTATGGGAAGGGTAATAAAAAAATATTTTTTCGCCAAATTAGAACTTCCTTACGATTTTACTATCGAAATTGTGGCCAAAATCTTTTTTTCCAAAACCACTATAAAATCAACCGGTATAGTAAACCCCTGGTATTGAAAACGTCCAAAGGCCACGGTGACCAATTTCCTCCAGGTGTGTTTGTCTGCCACCTAAGTATTATAAAAACCCGTATATTTTCCAACAGGACATATTCGTGCACCTATGCACAGTAGACGATTCGTTATACTTCATGTGCAACACGGAGGGCTTCAAGTTCCTGGCGGAGATGATCCAACACGTGCCGCTGCCGCTGAGGGCGCGCTACGTGTTCTGTTGCGCACCTATTAATAATAAACTACCCTTCGTCTGTGCTACATTCCTTAAGGTACCTACATTATCTATAATAGCTACAAAGCAGATACAGAGAGGCGGTGCTGTAGTTTTTCCAAAGTACGTAGCAGATACAGAGAGGAGGTGTTTTTTTTTAGGTACGTATGCTACTTGACGTTCGTGGTTAAAGGGGTTAGGTCCTTCTTAGCTGTTAGGTACTTCTATAGTAAAACTCACTATATTCTAGAGCGACAACAATCTATAGCGACAGCAAAATCAACTGGAAGTTTTAATTTTGAAAGAAAAAAAAAATACTTTATGTATGGCAATAATGTACAGGTGAACAGAAAAATGTATGGGAGGTGTAAAAAAAAATACTTTTCGCAAAATTAGGACTTCCTTACGATTTTACTATCAAAATTGTGACCAAACTCTTTTATTCCGAAACCACTATAAAATCAACCGGTATAATATGATATCACTAAATTTCACAGGGACGTACTCAGATTTAAACTATAGCCATCTAGCATCGAGTAGAATTATATTTTAAAGACACTGAAACGCGGCCTTAGTGTACTGTCGTCGTTCGTCTTGTACACAGTGTACAGGGCGAACGCCGACAGTGCACTGACTAAGGCCGCGCCTTCTGTGATGACGTCAGACGCAGGGTCAGTTAGGCCTCCTCCTCTTTGTGTTTATTGTCATTCGATGAATTTTTAGGTAACGTTCTAAATCTGAACTATTAACTAAGGATAGGTAAGTTTTAATATTACAAGTTGTTTACGTCGTGTTGTTTAATAGTTAAAACTTTTCAAATTATCTCAAGCTTTAACTTAAACATTATCTCAATCATATTACTAACAAATTGGGGCCTAGTTGCCATCAATGAAATGATTATTATTAATATATTTTTCATCTACCGGCAGATGGTTCGCCAATACAGTCGCAACGAGCCGTTAACGAAGAACTGGCTGTCTAACTGCGTGGATTGGCCCCTACCTTCACCAAAGACTATTATGGATTTGGTGCACCTCGAGTCTGTATTTGATGTACTCGAACTTTATCTGTGGTTAAGGTAAGAATTGATTAACTTCACAATTACGGCATGTATACAGGACCAAAGAATTTTGTATATAGGGGAAACTGGGGACACTTGATCCCTATGGGAGACAAGGTACACCAATATTTTTGGAATTACTAAGCGTATTAGACTATTTTTAATGTGATAACACTAAGGGTAATAATGTTTACTCAGTGTTGCCACACTAAAAAATACTCTAATACACTTAGTAATTCAAAAAATATTGGTGTACCTTGTCTCCTATAGGGATCAAGTGTCCCCAGTTTCCCCTACCTGTTCATGTGTAGTAATTTCAATGAATTATTTTGATTTTCAGCTATCGATTCGCTGATATGTTCCCGGACGCGAGACTGGTGCGCGATATGGAAACAGAATTGGACACAATCATACAGCAAGGAATATTCCAAATAACCAGGTATGCATGCTCAGGCATGGCCATAACCAGGTATACCCGCCTTTCACCCTAGCTGGAGCAGGCCGCGGTGACAGCGCGATGCGCGCTCCTCTCTATCCGGGGCAAGATGTGGACGCCGTATTCCGACACCCGAGAGGGCTTTCGCTGGCCCTGGGTCAGCCGGGGAGTGAGGGATATGCCAGGGGCTACCTCACCATCGGCAACTGCTGGCCTAAGACGGGCGTGCGGTTTTAGTCGGTTCGAGTCCGACATAACCACCCTCGCTGACTTCGGCGGGGGGTATCCGTGTGTATTTCCGCACGAGAAAAAAAAGGTAGTATTCTTTATTGGTGACGGCAGTATACAAGTTCAATGCACATATTTATTATCTGGGTCGTAGTTATTAATAGTAACTGAGTAGATTAGCAAATGGCAAGGCCAGTGTCAGGTCAGTGACCATTATTAATATTGAGACCTTCCGTTAGACAGAGAACATGTTCTGCCCTCGGTTTCGCTTACCATACGTATATCTGAGGTACGTTTGAACGATCCCAAGGTAGCCCGTTACCCTATCATGTCACCCTAGCTTAACTTCGTTTGGTTTATGTAAGGTACACACTTATACTTTGCTTACCATGGGTTTAGGTGACGTGTAGATTGTCCTAGAATATTGAATATTAGAATATTTAATACTATTAAACTTGAGAAAGAGATAAAGAAATACAACAAAGAGAGAGAGATATAGAGATATTCCAGGAGAACGAGAGAAGGAGATAGAAATATTTAGAAAAAAAATAGGAAGATATTGAGAGAGAGATCTATCGGAAGAAAAAGAGTCTTTAGAGAGAATAAGAGTCTTAACATTGATTACCAATAATTTCGCCAGGTTGCTGAGGAATTCAGAGCAGGTACTCCGTGACCATTCTGACCAGGATAATAGTATAGCAAGCAGACGACCACCTAGAGGTGGGTCTCACCACAGGCATAAAGGCGAAGACAAAGGGAAACTCTCCGAAATGCTTGTTGCTAGGGTGAGTACCTATTTAAGTGGTTCCTTCAATTTTTTGTACAGGCTAGTTTTAATTAAATATATGTGTAAATAAATCGGATAGTAATGTCGGGTTGATCTACCTTCTTGTCTTTAGACATTATGCGGTCCTCTTTGTATCTAAATAAATTCGAAATAAAATTATTTCTTCTGTGCTCTGGAAGTCAAATTAAAATATATTTTTAACCTCGAATTACCGTAATGACTTATTTTTGATATCATGTTGGACATTACAACAATTGTAACTCTCACTACCTATCCTTGATGTTTTTTATGTTCAATTAAGAGTTATCTTATCCATCTATCTATCTATCAATCAAGATGGTACTACATAACATCCATATAAAGATACTAGCCTATACCCGCGTGGCTGTCGGTTATCGCGACCTAAGCGCCACCTGTGCTACATATTATTAATCATAGATCTGGTTTTACTTAACCGAAACCGATTACAACCAAACAAACGTAAGATTTTAAGTTGGACCAAACCCCTTCAAACAAAAAAAAAAACAGCATCGAAATCCGCTCAGTAGTTTTTACGTCCATCACGGACAAACATAAATTTATATAAATCATTCAATTGAATCAACTCGTATGGAAGTTCCAACCTTGCATCCATCTCCAAGATATCTATCCATATTTTAGAATGCAGCGTAAACAACCCAGCCGTTGCAGAATTGGTAACAAGTAGATATTAATTTCCCTTACAGGGTCTGATCACCCCACAAATGTTGAAGAAACTGCAGCAAGAGCTCACAGTGGAGGATAAGCCTGAGACAAGAAGTCGAAATAATAGAAATAGGAGGAAATGATTTATTTGTTACATTTTTGTTTGTAAATAGTCTCGAGAAAATTAAGTATACGTCTAATTAAAAATGATCCCGTAAATACAGTGTATTTATTATTGAATATAGCGACTGAATTTCCTTGAAATTGAGTGTGTGATAAATTATATTTGAAATGTTCGCAAAATCTAAACGACGACGCGACGGTTAAAACTGTAACAATTTTTTGTGGTTTAGAGAAAGTTAACAGATAACCAGACAGGCAGAAATGTGAATTTATTTACGCAAAATTCGTTTTTTATTCCTATATAAAAATAAAAATATCCAATAAGAAAGTCCAAAAATAAAAAGACCAATACCAATAAATGTAAAAGAATAAAATTTGCTATATAATTTATATTTTGCTCCTAGGATTGAATGTTAACATAAATTAAAAATGTAGGCCCGAAACAAATAGTTAACTTCTGGACATTATTCTTCCAGGCATTAATATTTTTGGACATTATTATTTTTGGGCGTTTTTAAATCTCAATGTTTTGGACATTTTTTATTTTCTTGACATTATTATACCAAGCCAAGATTATCTAATAGAAAGTATCATAATCCATTGCGCACTTTAGAAGTTTTAAGCACGGCAATACAATATATAGTACAGTAGCACTTGCATGAACTCCTATCGAATTCGTAATGAAAAGGTTTCAGGTTTCGAGAGAACGGAGCATTGTGATTTGCAGTCTGCATCTTGTGAACCTGTGTGCGTGTATAGTCCGCCAATCGCAATGCTCCGTTCTGTCGATACCTTTACATTACGAATTCGATAGTATTTCGTGCTAAGGCATTATAGTATTGTGGTATTATAGTAGCTATTTGTGACATATATTATATAGTATTAGCTGTGGCATTACCGTGAATTTAACCTACATACAGACATAGTATATATTTATATCCTTTCAGTTATGCGTTATCGAAACGTTAAAGAAATAGTTACGCAAATTTGCTGGCAGATAGCTTTAATACAGTACAATACACAATTTATTCTTGACGATATCTTTTACTATGCGCTGCTAAGTGCATAAAGTTATTTAATAATAATTTATATGGGTAAATGGGTACAATGCACGTGCAACTGATATAAAAAAAAAAACAATTTCATTCAGAGAGAAAAAACGAAGGCATTATAGAAATCAACAGAGTGTATGGATGCCTCACGCAGGACCCAAAGACGAGGTCTTTCCTATCAAAAGGGGGTTCAACTGCAGTAGTTGCTTCCGCAAAAGTCAAAGATGAGAGATACAGTGGGAGAGACATAAACTTTGATATTACTGGCGTAAATAGACCCACAGACTCCTTCATTACCGTGTTACCGAATTTAAAATGTCAGTGGCAGTGATTTGTGACTTTTGGTTTATTAACATCATTGCAATATCTATTTGTGTCAAAGTTGATAATGGTTTATAAAAATAAGTTTCGCGGTTCGCATATTCAGTCACTAGCACACTTTCCTCTATAGTTGCGGCACAATATGATGGCCGTTTTGACTCGACTGGTTTTGCTCGTTTTCTCTTTTTATGACGTCACTGCAATATCTATTTCTTGATAATGGCTTATAAAAAAAACGTTTCACGATTCGTATATTCAGTCACACACACAGTTACACACTAGAGCGTAAAGCACACTGTGTCAGTTTAACAATAGATTATTTAGGGTGATTCTATTTATAACATTTTTTTAGAAACCTTTAGGTTAATCGCTGATGCATATTATTAAATAATATTTATGTTGTATACATTACATATACAGATAAAATCATATTACATATTTTTATAACAATTGCAGTCTTATCGAAGCCTATATGTATGGTTCAGTGAACTATTAAATTAAGCATGTATATATAGTTCTTGTCACCAATCTTTACTATAAAATAAATAATATTACATATCTACTTAACGTTACCAGTTACATTGTTTATAAGCACCTACGTAATTAATCTTTTATTGAAAGTAGTTTGCAATTAATATAAAATTATCTTTTTTTATTTTTCATTACTATTTATCACTTTTTATGTAGATGCGTTTAGTTTATACGGAACACAGACAACCCTATTTAGGTCAAGTGAGCGCACATAAGTTTAAATTTGAACTAAATGCCGCGTAATTCATGAATATCTTGTAATTTGAAATGTAAATAACCAAATTATTCAACTACATTGAAGTCATTACTCATGAAATTAGATACGATAGAGGTACTGAGGTACTAATACCTTTTGTGGTCTTTGACAGTGGAACATATCACACAGACCTCGAACTTGAATTTACCTACTATAAAAAAGTTTAAGTTAAGCCTTTTCGGCTAAAATCACGCTATAAGTAATCTTTAGTAACGTACAGTAATTATTATTTATTTAAATTAGTCTTGTCTATTATATAACATGTCGATGTCTCATTTATTAGGTGTAACACAACGCATGACGTTGTGTCGACCGCGCAATCGTCCACTAAAATATTTTCTTTACAATGATAACATTTCCCCTTAAGGTGTCTTAGTGTGTTGTTCTACAATAAGTCAAGTTATGTGCCGTCACAGTTATCAAGAGTGAGGCCGTAAATCGCGACGCGACCTTTTGACGTGTGAATACAAGTATTAGATATATCAGTTTTGTGAGGGTAGGTTCATATAAGACTAGTAGTAATTTCTGCAAGAGACTTCTGCGCTACTAAAATGTGTAAATATAACTTGTTAAGTGTGATTTTTTTAGCAATAATGTCATTGAATGAATATATTTATGAAACAAAAGGTACGAAGTAAACGTTTATTAGTAAAAAAGTTTTAGGTTTTATTTGACGGTTTGTGTTAGTGGTGTGATAAAATTCATAGTGTAACCCGTTCATTAATTTCAAAGACTTCATTAGTCCTAGTGTGTGTAATATTTTCAGCATAATAACGATTGTAATAATAGAAGCAAGTATTTATAATTTTAGCTTTTAGAACCATCGTAGCGAATGGTGGTGAAACGATATTAGCACTCGAAAATGAAATTGTTAATATGGAGTGCAAGACGGACACGCAGATGAGATATTGTGGTTTTATACATCCAAGTGGCAAGCGATATTCGTAAGTATTAATTATGTATTTAAAATCATTTACAAGCGTTAGCTTTATAAATAAACATTCTTACTTTAAAAAAATGTAATGTAATGTTTATTTGTAAATAATGTATGTATATTCTTACTTGTCCCCTTCCCTACCAACTCTTCAAGGAGGGGAGCACTTTGTGATGTTTCTAGTGTTGCAAACGTCTATAGGCCACGGTAACCAATTTTCATCAAGTGGGCCATGTGCTTGTCTGTCACCTAAGTGGTATATAAAAAGTTTCTATCCTTAAATTAACTATTCAGCTTATATTACACCCTTAATGCAAGGCAAGCCTACCAGGTTCATTCAAGTGTTTCTGACCTGCCTCCAGCCCAGACCACGAATCGCCTACTCATTCATCGGTGTCTTACATAGGTACCTATGTTCATTTTATGAATAATTTTAATAATAATATGATTTTTATTTAAAAAGATCGATGGGACCAATATTACCAAACCCATCCCCATGCACAACTCGAATATTGTTCTATCTGGACTCGAACTTTCTGTTATTTACTTGAAGCGAGTGATGATGGTTTTATATTTTGTACCAAACCAACTCATAAAATTAGGTGTAATACTAACATAATTTCTATCTTATAGTTATGGTTGAATACCGTTAGATTGTAATTAATAAGTTTCTCTGTTTCAATCTATGTTCTTTTGAGAAATAAATATCTTTAAAGCGAACCGAATAATTATGGTGCGTTGCAAAATTGGTTTTCTATAAGTTATGGCAATGTGCCATCGCCCATCCCGACCGTTCTTCAGTGAAATCTTGTAGGTACCTACATCATTAGTCGACAATGTGTCTTTACAATCGACTGCCTCCCGCTTGATAGTAGGATGATATGTTAACAGTACCGAATATAGTATAATTCCTATTTTGCCCACTAATAAATTTACTTAAATATACTTGTATTGCCACATTTCATATTCAAATAATACCTATGTTACCTATTGTATTACTGTATTTTGAGAAGGTAAACAGGTAATGAGTGTACCTACGAAGCAATGAAACATTTATACTAGCAGATAGGTATTATACAATTTCGATTATTGTAACTTGTCATTGTATAAAACTTTAATGCAGCTAGGTACAATGCTACGTACCCAATTCTAGTTTGAATTTCCTATTTAAATATATTATGCAAGAACGTATTAGGTATCTAAAGAGTGTTAGATAAACGCTCCCGAAGACAAAGTCACTTGGTAGTACCCAGGTACCTACACAATATATTATTTTGGCATAAAAAATACGATTAGGTAGTTGTTAACTTTTTGATACCTACCGTTTAATTACATCTTGTATAACGTCATAATGTTAATTAGCCGCAAGAAAAAATGCCACGATGTATTTTTTTATGCCAATATGTAGTAGATATATCCAGGGTAGTCTGGGTAGCACTACGTGTCTTCGACTTTGAGCGCGTTTCCCTAACACTCTGTATATTGTAATAGCATTTTAATAATAGCGAAACTGTCATTCATTTGCACTTGAAAACTTATTTCAATTCATAGATTCCTTACGCTATTTCAATATTGTTCGTAGGTACGTAACCAAAGTTTAAACTTCAAGTCTGTTTTATTTTTAACAAATCTTTTATTAATATTAATAGTTTACTAGCTGTTGCCCGCGGCTCAACCCGCGCGGATAACCGTTATCGCGCAGTCCAATATAGCCTATGTTAGTGTTACTCGGGGTGAATGTAGCTTTCCAATGGCGAGAGTTTTTGAAATCGGCACAGTAGTTTTCGAGTATCTTCATTACAAACATACACACACATACACATACAAGTTATTCTTCTTTATAATGTAGATGTACAGTCGACAGAAGACATACGGTACCAGTTTTACATACAACGTTGTATGTAAATGTGGTACCTACCGTACCTACTTATATCTTTTGTTGACTGTACATAGACCACTCTTAGAAGAAAGAAAAAGATGTTGATTGTGATTTTTTGGTTCGAGAGATTATCTTAACTCTTGAACCATTCATAAGGAGTAAGTAATTATAAAATCAAACCTGCCGTGGTTTTCCCAAGCGACTACAATACAAAGAAGGGCATTAGAAAGTTTCTACCGGGTAGGCAGCACATGTGTGACGCCTCTGGTGTTGCAATCGTCCATAGGCCACGGTGACCGCTTCCCATCAGGTGGACCGTGTGCTTGTCTGCCACTTAAGTAGTACAAAAAAACGAATCCTCAAAATTATTTCTTAGTTTTACAGGACATACCACGTATGATGGAAAGTGCTCTGTTAAAATAAATGCAACGACAAACGATACAGGCACATGGCGTTGTCACATTGGAAGCCGGTCAGCTGGCGTCGAGGTTACGAAGTTCATCCAACTTAGGGTCGTAGGCCCGATGGCTGCTGTCCAGACAAACATCACCGCTGTACATGGAAAGCCCATGACATTGTATTGCACGACCACCAAGGGGTTAATTCCACTAAGTTATTGCCGTTTCGAGCCTCCGAATTCCGTGCCGTTTAGTATAGACTCCAGTGTGACGGCCTTTAAGTAAGTATTTAACTAACTTAAATACAGTAAATCTATAAATAAAAATAAATGTAGGTACTATGCGATGCGTTTCAAACGATTATCTTCTCAATTGAAACCATTTTGAAACGCATACCGTATTGCCGGTGCTTTTTTAATGGTTGCTTTCATACCACACAAAATAAGAGAAAGTTTATGGTATCAAAACATGTGTAGGCAATCTAAAAGAGGGGGAGGAAGCTGATTTTAGGGTCTGAAAACCTCATGCAGATGCCACCGAGAACAACATCAAGGATTTTGAATATGAAATAAATAGTGTAAACTTTTAGAATTACGCATGTAGCCTTTTGGAAGCGTCGGTTGCTTAGTGGTTAAAAAGTCGACCTTACGATCAGGGGATTCCCCTTCGTAGACTTGGCTCCCCTGGGGGAGACAAGGTAACTTTGATTGTGGCTTTGGCTCCCCCGGACGGGAGAGACAAGACACCCTTTAATTTGTTCTTTACCCTTCGTAGACTTGGCTTCCCTGAGGGAGACCAGATAACTTTGAACCCAGTGATTGACGAATGGTTCGAATCCTGGCCGTTACCCTACCGACCTGAACGCACTCTTAAATCTTTTAGCTCAACTGGAGGCGAGGGGTTAGAGGGAATAGAATAGTAATTTCGATTGTTATACTCTTCAAAAAAACACCCAATCTTTAGCGTCAGGCGTTATAATTAGGTATTCCGGCAATTCTGTAATTGCAACAGTTTCTTATAGTTGATTGCACTGTTGTAAATTGCAAATCGGTTGATGGAATTTTTAGGCTGGCTATAGCTAGTGAACGTACACCTGGCTTCAGTAAGCTAAACGTACTATTTATTGTTACAGCCCTCTCCTGGAACGGTATTACTTCCCGAGAAACAAGAGTTTAGACCGCGGAGATTGCGCTGTGACCATTGAAAGAGTGAAATTTGAGGATCTCGGGACGTGGACGTGCGGTGCTGGACTGGACGACGGCAACGAGTACATTGACTTTATTGCTTTCGACGTTGAAGGTTCATATTTTCTAGAAGGTTCTGTATTAGTACATAGTTAACTTTCAATCAATCGGCCTATTGCAGTCAATTGGCATCGAGACCTACTCAGCTAGGGTAAGGTCATTAATGGCAAATCGAAGACATGAAAATATGGCCCACACAATATGACGTACCAAGCCGTCGGTCCCAATTGTCATACGACCATCTTTGGCAGTCGTTACGGCTAGTCGGAACCCTAAAAGTCTGAGAATGAAGAACTGGTCTGGCAATACTTCGCTATCGCCAATGGCTTGTGGAAGTCAATGGTAGTCACTTCACGAAAAATATCGAAGTAAAAAAACAATAGTTAAGCTTGACACCGTCATTCTAATAGTCAGTGCAAAAATTCTTCCCTTATTCCATATAGTCATACACTTAGTTCTACATGTATGACTACTAAGAAAAGAAATTCCTCCTAGTTCTATATATAAGTATGTATGGACCTATTGTTTTTAAAAAAAAAATTCTGACTAGTCATACCTACACCTACCCGTGTTTCCTCACTATCTTCTTTATTGGATAGGTGGTGATTGGGAATCTACTTCTACTGACTATCTAATGCAACTTCTACTGACTCTTTCACCCATAAATCTTATTGAAAATATTCACTACGATGAACGGTATATACAAATATAGCAGTAGCAGTGATGTGATTCTTTGCAGGTCTGTACACAATGTCAAGAGCATCAGCCACCAAAATAACATTGGGAGTTATTGGTGCCATAGCCCTGCTCGCCGTACTAGGATTCTGCTCTTGGCAGAACAAAAGAATGCTTGGCAGTAATGGAAGACGTGAAGAGACTATAGAAGGTTGTGAATTAGCATCGTTACCACGTAGATCTAGGGCAACCTCGTGCCGGCCAGTAACACCACAATTAAGAAATATACCCTCAGTTACTGTTGAATCGCCGTCTGATTCATCGGAACAAGGTTCATCATTACCCTTAACAACATCACCGTTAATACACTAATTTTATGTGGCCGAAGTATAAACTGCAGCAGAAATTGTACCTAACTTCATTCTTTAACTACTCAGCGAGTGTGCTACCACCTCGACACTTGGATTTGATTACCCTACTTTTCCTTCTATCAATTCTTCAGCATTTAAGCAAGTGCGTTGATTTAAACTTTGCACGATTTTCACACATAATTATGACTGAAGGGAATTTATTCGTGAACTATGAGTGAAATGTTTGTATATTTACCCGGACGATTCGAATGTGAGGTTACGTCCATGGTCTCGAGAGGACTGAAGAGGCAAAACATCAGCGTCTTCGTGTTGCACAGGTTTTTAAATAGGTAGGTACCCGTACATTGTCTACTTTTTTTGCTTACTAGGGTGACTATCATTTGAAAAATGAAGATCGAATAGTTAAAAATACCTGCGCGACACAAAAGTCTTCAGTACTCTCGAAACCATAGACTTACGTCCATGACGTCACGTCCGAAACGTCAGGATAAATATATAATCATTTTACTTATAGTTCACAAATAACCCCACCCCCTCTGTTATAATTATTTAAGCAAGTGTCCCAGTTTCTTTCCCTTTGGAGCCTGGCGTCAACTTTTTTACTTCTTTTTCCAATGGTTTTATGTATGTGGTAGCTTAGCTATTGTATCGTAGTCAACATAGTTTACCTATGCTCAAAATACCATGGGATGCGATGGCATCTCTCGTAATTAAGTAGGGGGTAGGCAGTGGTACACACCAATAGTTCTGACGTTTTGATATATTATCACGGTCATTTTGTAAGGTACCTATGTAAAGGTGAATATATGTATACTCTCCTTTGCCAATTGTGCATGCAATGATCCTATATCAAAATGAGGAAGACATGTTATTTCAATAACGATGATAATAGTGTACTATGTTGTTTGACAGAAGTTATAAATTCATTGTTCTCATTACACTCGCTGATTAGTAGCCTCTCTCTCTAGCTCTTTTTTAATATAAGATCATTGAGCACATGCATCTCACTTATTTAAAATCTTTATTATTGTTATTATTGACTAATTCAAATTTTACAAATATATTCTATGTTTTTACAGAATTATTTAAGGAATTTTGTATAAATAATAAATCATTTATGAACAACAAAGAAAATGTATTATTTCTCTAATAATCACCTCATAAACCACATTATTTATTTTAAATTAACCTGTCTCAATGAATTCAATAACTTGGTTAAGAGTTTCTGTGCTGTCATTGTAGGAGACAAAGCAAGGTAACATATGCATACCACCACATAGCGGTGTCAACTTAAAGCCTCAGTCTTCTCACTGACAATACAAAACCTCTTTAGTAAGCTTTGGCTACCCTACTCACTACTGAAAACTACACAAGGTCACAATTGGTTTCTATATAAATGGTACTAAGTCCACCTGCATAGGAACCAATTTTATTCTCAAGTTTATAGCCTTATTTATTTATGGCAGGTCAATTTGCCTTCACCTCACCTGATGTTAAGCTGAAGGCAAAGTCTCATGAAATAGGGTCACCGACGACGGCCTCATCAGATGCTTTTTCACGCCCTGCTGATATGAATGGACAACAAATATTCATTCATCAAAACTTTTCCATTCATAGCAAGATGAATCAGTTGTGGCTATTATGTTTATCAAATGTTTTGTAGAGTAGACATTTAGAGCTATTCTGTGAGTTTTGCGAGGTGGGGATTTACATTTTTAATATTTTGGGAAGAGGACATTCTGCGTCAGATCCACCTAACATAATATTTACTTAATAATCTAAATATATATCTTATTGATATTACATGCTTGGATGATTTAACATAACTGATAATCTTTCCATGTTCACAGCATATACTGAATGACATGCTATAATATTTTTATTTGTCAGTAGAGTGTTGTAGAATTCGTCTATGGTTAGTTTATCATCATTTGGCTCTGGGTTTGAGGTACTGAAAAAAAAAACAATACAGGTTAACAAAATTTCAATTTTTTTTATTTGAGTTGGAACACCTATGCATTGAATTTGATTTTGCATGCATTGTAATGTCAGTCAGCCTCTATGGTATGAGGATAGTAGATAAATATCTATGGCAGTCATTGTGGGTAGTTGGAGCCCTCAAAAGTCCGACTAGCCCAACTATAGAATTTCGATGTCACCAGTTTGGTTGTGGAGGTCTGATGGCAGTCTCTTCACAGAAAATATTAAAGGTTTAGCCACATCTTAGTTAGACTAGAAAGCCGACCGCAACTGAGTTGGGAATAGGCTCTCAGAATAATGAAAATGCATTGTAATGTCATGTAATATATAAGTATGTTTTAGTCTATGCTGTGACAGAGAACCTCAAGTAGTTCCTCATATTTGCACCAATTGTAAAAGCACAAATTGACATAGAACCATCAATAGTAATTATCGTACATAAAGTTGTGCAGTTAAAATCTTACCTGCAAGCAATTTCAAAGGCAGCAGACTGTTCCATCTCATCAATAGTTGGCGGGCATCTTGGTCCCAAACAGTCAGTCATACTCTCATCAACATTCAACCTCCCTTCACTCTGTGGATCATACAATTTCAATGTATTCCTTAACCACATATTAGGCATTTCTCCTCCGATATCATACATGAAGTGTCTGTTGTGCATTTTGTAGCCTTTGCGCTGGGATAAAACTGCAGAAATTATATTCTTGAGGAAGTTCTGCACAGCAACTACAATTATGTCGGCTGCATCATCATCTGCACCTTCAAGCCCCAATTCCCAAGCTGCTAACATGAACCTTCCAACAACTAGTGCATGATCAGGTAAGAATATCTCCTGTAATAAGAGAAAATAAATAAATATTAAGTCGAGTTAGTAGTCAATTTTATACTGTATCATTTTCTAGTCATTTTGGAACATAGATTCTTGGCATGGTTTCAATATCAAAATGGTGTGTTAATAAGTGAAAATAATTTGTTATTTATTATTTACTATATTTCCTAATTTCGTGTTGACAGTTATGGTAGACACGAAATTACGATATGTCTCTAGAAACAAATAGAGATCTTGCAGTACCTGTGCGGCATATTTTACGCCATCTACTCCTGCACCAGGCGGCGAACCGGGCGGTAAATACTCCAGCAAATCAACAGCTTCGAAATTAGACTTCTCCGACGTTCGGGAACTCCTTTTGTGTCTTCTATTGTTTCGGTTATGAGAACTTGCCTTTTCTTGAGCTATGCTAATCGACGTTTCTGCTAAACCTTCGACTTTATTTAACAAGGCTAACAAAAATGCATTGTGGTAATGCACTTGATCAGAGTAAAGTATTTTACGAGCTTCAATGTCAAATTCTTCTTTAGTTAATTTCATCCGAAACCATTGTTTCATATGGTTAAAGTATTTTGTTGATTTATCGCCGAGAACATCGTTTAGCTTGCGTCTTGCTACATTCAAAGGGTCAGAACTCATCGTACGTAATGAATATATGAATTGAATATAAAATATGTATAAATTACAATACCTATATTTAGAAGCAGAATGAACACTTCTACAGCGTATAAAACTTTGCAAATCAAAGAGTTTATAAGAATTGATGTAACACAAAATATCTTACAACTTGTACGATAAAATTATTATAGTAAATCATGATATTATTGATAAACAGAAACAGAGATTGAAAATAGACCGAGACACAGCGATGAGCGAGACACGGAGAATTGAGAAACAATACTGACATTACTGACATCTGCCTGACAGATCAGTTTTTTTTTAAATTTTCTAAGGGATTTTATGACATGGTAACTAGGACCTTTATGTCAAGTCTTATTTATTTTATAACACTTTATTCACTAATCTAGTTGGAATGATTCTTGATGAGGGTGATGACGATGACGGATGATAGTTGCCCCAGTGACAGATCAGTCATTATATTGTTATTATAGTTACGTTGATGACATTTTTGATTTTGATATCACTATAACAGGCAGTAGACTTTAAGCAATTTTATTATTAGAGACTGGCAAAATAGCGAATATACCGCACAAACCATTATAAGAAAAGAAGAAGAATTATTAGGTATAATTTATATGTGTGAGCGCTAATAATTTTATCCCTTTAAGTAATAATACACATCACACATGGCTCAAAAGCCGATGTATATGACTACAAGACAATTACAGTCCGTGCTCCGTGACAGTGTCAACACTGTCAGTTTAGTTGTCAGTTACTTCAGTTAGTCAATATTCTGTCAGTTCCGTTTATTTATTATTCCAAATTCTGATACAAATTTATAAATTAGCTACCTATTATTTTAAGCTCTTTATTAAAATGTCCCTCAACTTTCTACTAGGTACCAGTAAAGTAAATACAGCTCTAAAAGGTAAATTTTATCCGATATGTACAATGACACTAATTTGTAGGTTAGAATAAAATTCAAGACAGTAGATTTAATCCGTGTTTATTATTTTAGAATTCGTTCGTAACGCTAGCAAGAAAACAGGTGGTAGTACACAAAACACCAATTGTAAAGTTAAGCCGAAACGTAGAGGATGGAAGGTACAAGATGGGCATTTTGTTCAGCAGGGACATATGTTGGCCACCCAGAGAACTCCTCGATTCCATCCGGGATTAAATGTAAGTAATTTATTAATAATTGACATAGTCAGAAACTTCATGAATTAAAACGAAGCAACAAATTACTGTTGGAGTTAGGCAAATTTTTAATCTATTTTTTTTATACTTAGGTTGGTTTTGGTCGTAACGGCACATTATTTGCCATGGAGGCCGGCAGAGTAGTAGTCACGTGTGAGAAATTTGACCCAAATTGGGAACACACATGGGTGCAGAGGATCTATGGTGGCAGAGAACAGCAGACTATCATGAAGAAGTATTTTAATGTTATACCAGAGAAACAGCACCAGAGGTTCACGCTTATTGATGAAGTTTAAATATTAGTAATAGTAATATTTAGTGTTAGTAGTGAATATATTAATTTAGATAAGAAATTTAGTTTTAGTAGTGTTAAGGACCCCACCTATAAAGCCTATAACCAAGAACCTTTATATAAAATCTACTTTACTTATGAGCGGGTACACTGAAACACTTTTTTTTTTTACAACGTAGGTGGCAGACAAGCACACGACCCACCTGATGGAAAGCGGCCACCGTGGCCTATGAACGTGTGCAACACTAAGGGTGTCACACACGCGCTGCCCATCCTGAAGGGAAAGGGGGAGAGCTGGGAAGAGGTGGGGAGGCTAGGAAGGGGAGGGGAAGAACACTTGTTGATTGACAGCTGTGGTGATGGTTTCTCTCAGTTTATTGGGAGCAATTACTGTCTGATCTCTATGACCCAACAGAAAATACTACAGCCCTGGGCGCATGATGGTGTGAAAAAACATCTGATGAGGCCATCAAACTAACAGCTACCATAATTATTTCTTCGTGGGGACCCGGAGATTGGATGAATGATCCACCCGCTTTACATGGCCACTTCATCCAAACAGCTTCCATTGTAAGGCTACATGTTTGTAATGGTGTCCCTCTTTCTTGAGCTGACCTTCAGCTTACCAACAGGAGAGGTGAAGGTCAAATAAATAAAAAACCAGAACCTCATCCATTAATCAAGAGAGATTTTTGTTTGGGGAATTAAGTTTCATACAGATCTGCTCAGCAATTGATTTTATAATGAAATACACCAAAAAAGGATGTCAGAGATAAAAAAAATTTTAGTTACAATAACGAATTGCAGATGGCGTTACTAGTATACTCATTAACCAAACGAGATGATATTCTGTACGTTCAATAGAGGGGGCTATCTCGAAACAAATGGCCCCGGGTCGGCCGGGTGCGAGGAATATGTTCGCTATTATCTAACCTCTGGCAAGTAAAAACCTCTATAGACCCAGTTCTATTCCGAGATAACCTCCGCAATATGCTCCAGCGTTGTCTGTGAGGATTTTCCCACGACAAAAAAAAAGTATGTTAGGGTCTAATAATCAATCAATATGTTTTGGACCTAGGCGCACAACATAAATGAAGAGCTGTTTTATGTTTCTTTTTTGTATTTATGCGCGATATGCTACTAGGACATGGTTTTTGTAAGAAAAAAGTTAGGAAATTAACGGGCAAATTCGGTTAGTACAGTTCCACTTGTGTAGATTTTACGGTTTTGTTACGTTTACCATACGAAAAAAAACTACTAAGTACCTACCTAATAAGAAACCCTTGCCTCACATTATGACGAAAAAAAACTTCGTAGCCAAATCGTAGAGGCAGCTACGAGTTTGTTGTTTGTAGCAAACCAACATCGGCTACAGGTTTCAATGCTCTATGATTAGAATGGTGCTACGAAAGATATCATGTTGATAACAAAAGAATCTAATGTAAAGTTAACATTAGGTAGGTACATTATTTTCACACATTATAACACTTTTAAAGCAAATGTTGCAGAGCATAAATCTGCCAGAAGTAGAAAACGTATCAGGGAAGCACAAATTTTATTGGGCTAATAAATATCTCTCGACTGTAAATCATAGCATATTGCCAACTCAAACCGTGTAAGGGATTCAAGGAAAGTATTCCATTTAGTTAAAGCTATATGTAAGTTTATAGTACTTTATTTGTTTACAAGTACGTACTTATTATGAGTACATTCGCAGCGCTTTTTCACCCGTAGAATGATAACGTAAGATATTTTTTGTGATTGTAACGACTTTATGTGATTGATTGCCACACAATATAGGGAAAACGTGCATCTTTTTCCTGATTTTCGAGTCTTATAATTGAGAAAAGAGTGCACTTTGAAATAAGTTGTTAATGTTGTGTAACGAATATTCAAAATAAAAAATAACTAACTAACCTAACGTCATTCAATATAAACAATATTTTATAAATTAGTGAGCAAATGGACCACCGCACCGCGCACCGGTTCGAAACGCGGTCCTGGCCTGAGAAGACTTCGGCAAGAAACTCAGCGGGCTTTTCTTTTTTTTGGTCTATTTACAAACATTTACTTAGTAAGTATATGTACCAGCTTGTACATGACATAATTGACAGTGTTGGCTAGAGCCTCGCAGAGCTTGTTTAGGGCCTAAATAAGTACAATGCCAGTACTAAGGCATTTTCATTGCAACCTTGGTATCCATTAATGCGGCTGTCAGCCAGGGTCCGAGGGATATGTTGCCTACTATCTCACCTTCGGCAACTAAGGATCCAAATACGGCGTGCGTTTTAGTCGGTTCCAATCCGATACAACCTTCGCAACCGGCTCTGGCCGGGGGTATCCGTGGGAATTGTGTCCACGTTACATATAAGTTCACACTACACTATAATATGTGTGCCTCTGGTGTAATTTCAACAAGAAAAATCTATACAGGTAGGTAATAAAATCTAGGAAAGTATTCAAGTACAGTCATACACAACTGCTAAATCGTACGAAGTACATTCGGCGCCAGATGTCAGTAACGTGAACACGTAAAATAAAAAATCTCGCAGAGAGGAGATTGGCGATTTTCCGGTTCTGAAATGACGTCCGGTCGATCCGGATGTTGACCGGTCCGAGCAGGTGGCGCACCTTGTCAGCAATTGGAGTGTAAAGGTTGAGTTTAAAACTGGGTTAGGAGCTGGGATGTCGTTCATTAGCCGAGTAAACCAATGAATTGGTTTAGTTCTTGTTTGTGCTGTAATTCTGTGTGTAAATTGGGTGATACGACGAACTTAGAGTACCTACGGGATTTTTTAGGATCACAATCTAAGGTAAAGTACTCGGCTCGACGTGTCGACACTATAATATAATATATAGGTATATACAATGAACACGAGACATAATATATTATATAATAATGTTCCTTTATTAATTACATATTTTTACTTAGGTTATTTGACAATCATAGGTTACTCAATTCATAACAAGGTAAAAATGTATCTGTTAACAGTACCTATATGTACCATTTCACCATATAGGTATGTAACAATCTGCATTTGCCGATAATGGACATCTGAGAGGCGTTGGACACAGTTGCGCTTGTTAAAAAAAATTGACCACAAACTGTGAGGCCGAATAAATACAGATGTATTGTCGTATACAATGATTTCGCGGATCTATTTACACGTAAAATAATATCCGCCATTTTCATTATTACAGCGCGTTTTCAGCCGTCCCTACCCCCCGGTGCAGTTTGAAGGGTGCTCGAGAAGTCCCACTTGTAATTTTTCTCCGCGCCCATATTGCAATGTTCGCCCAATATCACCCGTTGTAGGGTCATCAAAGAACTGAATTTCTGTAATGTAGGTAGGTACATTTTACTGATACTACTAATGCTCATTTACAAATAAAAGTTTAAAAAGAAAAAAAGAAATTTCGAAGACCATTCGGCCCGATTAAAAAAGGTAAAAAAAGTAACTGGTGAGGCCGAATACATTTAGATGTACCTATACATATACCTAAACAACAATATGCGGATCTAGTTACAGGTAAAATGAAGTCCGCCATTTTGATTATAAAAAAAAATTGTCATTGATATAATTCTTTTCAATAAAAAACCTATGAAGTTTTATATGTATAAAAATTAATTAAATTAATTACTTCAGAAACGATCATACACAATTATTTTCCTTACTCTTCACTCAGTAGCGGGCTTCTTGAATAAAGTTCAAGCGCGGCAAACAAAATGTGCATCAGAATACACCTGATTGATATGGGTCCATATTGACTCACCTAAAGTTCTTTATCCGAAATTGTTCTTCCTAACGATTAGTAATCCGAATGATCACTCCTCCTAAAATTTAGGAATTGTGATTGTTAGGATGAAAAATGTTAGGAAGAACATTTTCGGAGTTCCAATTTTCGGAGTTGAAAATTTAGGTGAACTTTGGCGCACCCGATTGATATCCATGGAAAGTGGTAAAGTGTTTCTATTATTACTCCACTGACTCCACATGTCATGTGATGTGACATTTCAAGTTCCTTTCACGATATTTCAAACTGAATTTCAGATATGAACTCTAAGTCCAAACAATTAAGGTTTCTTTCAAATACTTTCTGTACAGTCCTGTCTAGGCTAGAGGCACGCGCGTCTACGTAGAAGTAGTGTATTACTTACTCTGTGGCATGCGCGGCAATACTGATATTTTCTAGAAATATGTTTTTGTGACTGGCGACCCTACGAAACACCCGTTGCCAGTTATACTCGTAACTCAAGGGCTAAATTAAACTTTTTGCTTCAAAACGTAAGTTGTCATGTGCGAATGGCTTTTATAGATTAGTTTGTTTCAGCTAGGTTATTTTTTTATCAACGAAGGGTGCTGATTTGTAAAGGGGAGTCAGTGAAAGTAATGTTTCTATAATTTTCATAATTGAATAAAAGTTCTTTCGTCTTCTTTTCTTGTTTTTGGTTATGTGATAATTTGCATTCTGGGGTTTATTGCAATTGTATTTTAGAATTTTCAATTCGGTAGGTAAGTAGCAGTGGGAAAGGGACAAAAATTTACAAAAGGGAAGCAAGCTAGAAAAAAATCTAAGGAGATCAAGTTGGTCATGCGCCATGCGACCAATTGAATTGCTCAGCGGCCATCGGTCTTTCGGCAGATGTGGCCAGCCCATTGTCACTTTAACTTGGTGACTCAAGCAAATTATTGTATCTAGATTAAGTAAATGTTTGTAAATAGACCAACAAAAAAAAAGATAAGCCCGCAGAGTTTTTGCCGGAATCTTCTCAGGCCGCGTTTCGAACCGGTGTGGTCCCTTTGCTAAGTTATAATATAAGTACTACGTTATTGTGATGTATAAGCTATATTTATGTTAAGTTTTATTGAAATCCATTCAGTAGTTTTTACGTGAAAGAATAACAAACATTCATCCATCAATACTTACAATTAAAATTATTGATATTAACGTTTTGTAAGTGCCATATATAGGCCTGTACAAAAAAAGATTTTTTGAATTTGAATTTGAAATTGAGGTTATTCTGCGAGCTATGTCGGTAACTTTACTTATTTGCCGCAATATTGAAATAAAGCGATATAAAATCTTTTTGATTCAGTTCTCTTTTAAACTGTTGAAAACAATCTTCTTAATTCATGTTATGCTGAGAGTGGTACGGGTATTCTTTCCATTTTTCACACCCATTCCGGTCTTAAAGCGCTCGAGCCTCCACTCTAACTCCAAGGCGTTTTTAAAAGTGAAACGTTTTTATTGCAGTCTCATTTGAAAACGAACTTTAATTGTATACGATAGAGTTGTAATCTTTGTGGGTAGAGAAACATACTACAATTATAGTATCCGAGATAACGTTGGCACTGTTTTAGTATTGAAAGTCATTAGGATTGTGTTAGTGACATAGTATTACGTTTTCGTACTAAGCGGAAATCGAACTAGCGATCTAAGACTAGCTCAAACGCTTCAAAATAAAGCTTTTCATAACTTTTCGATGAATTTTTGCATAGAGTAGATCTTAAGTACGCAGATGATTTAAAATATCATTTAAATAAAATGGTTTTGTTAACTAAAACAAACGACATGTTGGATTCTGAGCTATAAATAGATATTCTAATTCACCTAAATCACAAGCTGTTACAATACGAGAACAAAAATAAACTCGGTTTAAGGACACTTTAAGTTCTCAGTTTACGAAGCTCGTTAAGTAAATCCTGGTCGGTCCCCAAGCCTCACCCTAAAAAGTTCACAACTTGGCCCTTTTTAATCCACCTGTACATGTTTTACGATCGTCAACTTTTCCTTACTTTTTATAACAAAAAGTTTCTTGTTTGTGGCAATAAACATCAGTATAATGAACGTGCTTGCATCCCCAAGTTACTTATTGTTTTAATCTATTAAAGCTGACCTTTTTAATATTTTGTACCGTGTGTGAAGCAAGCTAAACTTTTAACAGGAACATTTTAATGAACGAAATGTGTTTGTGTAACATTTCGCAGAGTCTGATCTTTGTTTTTCTTTTCGTATTTTGTATAAAACTAAAATTTTTGCTGATTTATAAACTTGATGAAATAATTATTACCCTCCACCGCTAAGAATGTATTGTCAATAATTATCATTATCATCTCCGGTTGCCTCGATGTTCAGAGCCCAGGGCCAGCAGTCTCAACATTGTCCGAATTTGGTTGCAAGCTCGAGACTAGTGCCTAATGCCTAGTAAAAGAACTATGCTGAATCCTAGTCACCGACAGGGAAATATTATATGTTACTATTAATAATATATTTACAAATACACATGTTAAATATAATCACTTCGTAAACCGGGAATTTATAAGATCGATTACACGGTTGGATGCGGGAACACCTTCTAAAATACACATTGATATTGGCATTAAGGGTATCGATTCGACTCCGGCGTTAGGTGATTTACATCGTAGCCTACGTAATTCGTTGCCCTGACGGACGTCCAGTATAAATCAACGTTGGACCCCTGCTAACCGGACATTTATCTCGGTTCTACGATAAAAAACTACGGCGCCGGTAGGGCAAGCGCGACGGATACATTGTTGTGATTATTTGCTTTCCGTGAGATTGAACCGTGATGCAGCTTTTGCATTTTAGTTTTTTGTATGTTGCCATGTCGCCCTAGGATTTAGGATTGTGTTTTGATATATAAGTATTGAACACTATCTCGTACAGTCCGCGAGGACCTTTGGCCCCGTTATTTTCTGTATTGAATAGATCAGGACCTCGATTCTACTAATTCTTAACCATAGCCACACGACACATAAACTGCCATGGCGTTTTCGGCTTTATTCGCATTGCCTTAATGTTCAAAATGCAATGAAAAAGAGGTTATTACATTGTTCCAAGGCACTTTACATAATGTAATTTAATTTTGAACTTTAACTCTGTAGCCGTAGAGTCCAAAATTAAATGTTTTTTTTTGTAATCTCAGTTCCATGACAATGGTTGTCAATGTGTAGAATCGAGGCCCAGGTTTAGGTTAAATTCGGTTCAGTAGATCTAGATTCGGTTGTAGGGGACGACCTCGTAAACTCACAAACCGCTTTATAATAATATAATACACAACAATCAATCAATTAGCCCATCCCAGTCCAGATCTGGACATATTATGCCTCTATCGATGATTCATGACATATATAATAGGTTTCGTTTTGAGTTTTCCTTCTCTCCTTGTGATATCAACTGCGTATTTTTCCCTTAGTAGCCTCAAGGATTATCTATAATACATATTATTGTAAAAATTACCTAATTTAAGTGATATTTAGTTACTTTTTTCGGGAATTACCGAGACATAACTATACAGGTTACAATACAACCAGGTAGTACCAATGTTTTAACCAGTCATTGTATGCATTTAACAGTGACAGTTTCGTAGTTCTTATTTTCGCAATTCACGGGAATGTTCGGTTCCTTCCGTGTTAAATTCAAATGAAACTTGAGTTATTAAATCGAGTTGCCGTCAAAACAAAATCTAGGTACAAAACTTAGAACTATAAATTATCCATTATCCAAAGAAGAAAGATTATTTCCCTGTAATACCTTAGAGGGTTTTATATTATGATTCATTGACATTTTTTCACAGGCAACTTTCAGTTAAGTAACGCAAAAAGATTGCGACATCGAGTATAATATTCATGAAAAAGCATAATTTAATTCTGTGAGACAGTCCGGGGCCGCCCGACTCGCCTGAGATTAGACTCTTGTCTCGGGAAACGTGTAATGAAGGAAAAACGCTCACAAAATATGAAATTATGGACTCACGAATGATATTTCTTCATTTGTTCAACGGAACGCACGATTTCATGTTTACCTTGGCCCCAAAAGGTATGTGTATTTTTTTTTTGAACGATTTCAAACGTCGGAAAGCGTGTTTTAATTTCAATTTAAAAAGATATTAGGAACGCAGACCGCGTACCGCCGCATTGGATGGGTGATTTTTTCAACTTATTCGAATTTTAAATTAAGTAGGTATATCTAAGCGTAGACATAGAAACGTAAACTTATGAGTCTTCTCTATGTTAAATAGGTACTACGAGAGAAGTACGTAAATGGATAACAAATGCTTTGTGAGGAAGGTAACCTTTTATAGACATCACGTGGAGTCGATAGCGAAATTTCATAAGGCTGATTTATTATTCTACATATAAATGTAAAATACTCAGGTGAGGTAGGCGCCGGTATAATTTTGCAACTGTAGGTACTTATAAAACTGGAAAATAGATAGATCGCTTTTGCTCAAAATTTAGGAAGTACCTAAACTAATAAAAGCTATAGGTGTAGTTTATATATTTTTCGATTTTTATTTTTTATATCTTCCTGTTCGAGGCCTACCTGCTTTGCCGGTTTTATATATCTTATTTGGTAGACGAGCACGAGGCCCACTTGATGAAATTGGTTACCGTGATCTTTGGACGCTATAGCAAGGTACAAGTAAGTATCTAACTAACTGACGTGTTAGTATCGGAGGCCTAGGTGAACTCGGAGCTCAGGGTCCGTTTATGACCTAAAAATATATATAGTAAAATAAAAAAAAAAGTACAAACAAAAAAATATTTGTAATATAGAGATAGTTTTGGAGTTTGATAGAGCTCATACTTCAGACTTACAAAAATATCCATAAGGATTTCGTTATCAATACCTACTAACCGAAAATCTCCAAAATATAAAATACTGCAATTTAATGTTGTTATAATATGAAAGATAAAATCTTTAAAAGCTTCCTTAAAACAGAAAACCCACAAGTCGCAAGTGAACACAATAACGCGAGTAGAAAAGGGTTGACTGTGACATGACATTTACAGGTTAACTCAATTATGTTGTTTGCAGGCCACCGGTTAATTTCTTTAAGGGTTAGACGTCTAATCTTTGAGATCTGACAACTTTAGAAGGGTTAAGTTATTGTCTATTGTTGCTTCAGGGTTTTTGAAGACAACTTCTGAAAGGAATTTTGTTAATTTCATAATCAAAAAGGTGAGTTTGAAAATAATTTGGCGCTGTATATTACAATAAGAATTTCTCTTCAAAATGAAAATTTACTTGCTAAGATTTGGTTGAGTAGTCGTTTTTCCTCCTTGAAAATAACAACTGCCCACTTATTTAGAACATACATACCTAGATATAATCACAACTCTATCCCGGGAAGGTTAGGCAGAGATGAATTAACACCCACAATTACACCAATTATTGTATTCAGTTCCACGTAATACTATTCTATTGCCGTATTTCGGGCGCTATTGTTAGTTCCAGCTATGCCTCATGAGCCTGGCCTGTATGTCTAATAATTAGGGTAATAATTTCACCGACCGCATTTTTAGAGTTTCTTCGCATGAAATCACTATGTAAAACGTTTATCTATGACCACTCTATTTTTTTTCATGTAATACGAACACTAGCTTATATGAAGTCACTACTGAAAATACATTTCTCTTAAACATAAAATTAAAAAAAAATTAAAACATGCTAGATTCCAATAACGGTGGCGTGTCCGCGATGCACCTTTAAGCGCATTTACCTCTTTAAGTCCGCTATGATTGCAAATTTAGTACTTAAATTAAGATTATTATGTTAATTAATATATGAAGCAACCATATTTACTGCTTTCATTACTTCTATTATAACGCAGACATCGTGACAATGTCGATAAGGAACGTCCGCGCCTAAAGTGCAATTTCGGTGTGTTTTTTTTAAACCCTTATACAACGTATACACGTCAATTTAAACGATATATCTTCTTACGCACGCGGAGTTCCAGTCATGCTCTTGCGTTTACGCAGTAATGGCATGTCCGATTCTGCCCAGTTTTCCCGCTAATACGTAAGTACCTTCTTATTTCTAAGAGGGAGTACGAAATTTTAAAATCACGGTGGGTTACTGTATGAATGAATATTTGGTTTTAACATTACGATTTGCGAGTATGTTGTGTGTTGTTAGGTACCCTCAGCAATCATACATTTCACGTGACGAATGCATCACTGAGTTTTGTTTAATTTCATTTTTTCTTGATGTTTCTAACTTCGGTGGTGCAATATCGGTGGTTTCGGTGGTAGATTTATTGCCACCTATATTGCATCAATACTAAAATGGCTATGAGTTTCCATATCTTTGGTAAGATATTTACTCACAAGGTAATAAATAATAAAATTACTAATTTTTTTGTTATAATTAACGTATTTACTATTACTACTGAGAGTGGGGCAATATGGGTATGGGAGGCGTAACCAAAGGGGTTGGAGGCAGGTCGACTTTCTTGAGAAAGAGCGACTCTTTATGACGAACTCTTTCTTCAAAAACCACCCCACAGGAAATGGACCTGGATGGGCCCCGGTGATCGTACCAAAAATGAGATTGACTTCATCATGACGATGCATAGACGGATATTCAATGATGTCTCAGTGATCCATGGGGTGAAAACCGGAAGTGATCACCCAATGGTTAGAGGCACATTGAATATTAATGTTAAACTGGAGAGGAAGGACGGCAGTGTCGTGTCGACTAAGGGAGATGTTTTGAGGGGGATCGAGGGGTTTAATGGACAGCTTTATACCTCAGTCACTAAGCCTGCTACTGATACGGTTAAAGATCCAAGCCAAGCTAACCCGACACTACACCGAGGATATCCCGGACATCAGCCTGTACGAGATCAGGGTGGCCCTCAATCAGCTTAAAAATAACAAGGCACCAGGAGAAGACGGAATCACTTCGGAACTTCTGAAAGCGAACGGAACACCGATACTTAAAGTCCTTCAGAAGCTCTTCAACTCCGTCTTATTCGAAGGTACTACGCCGGAAGCATGGAACAGAAGCGTAGAAGTCTTGTTCTTCAAGAAAGGTGACAAAGCCTCTCTTAAGAACTACAGACCCATCTCGCTTCTGAGCCATGTTTATAAGCTGTTTTCGAGGGTTATCACGAATCGTCTCGAACGCAGGTTTGATGACTTCCAGCCGCCCGAACAAGCCGGTTTCCGAAAAGGTTATAGTACCGTAGACCACATTCATACGCTGCGGCAAGTCATACAGAAGACTCAGGAGTATAACTTGCCACTATGTCTAGCGTTTGTGGACTACGAGAAAGCCTTTGATTCGATCGAGACATGGGCAGTGCTACAATCTCTCCAGCGGTGTCATATAGACTACCGGTACATCGAAGTGCTGAAGTGTTTGTATAAAAACGCCACTATGTCAGTCCGAGTACAAGATCAGAGCACAGCGGCGATACTGTTGCAGAGGGGAGTGAGATAAGGAGATGTAATATCCCCGAAGCTCTTCACCAATGCAATGGAGGATGCCTTTAAGCTACTGGAATGGAAAGGTCTTGGCATTAATGTTAATGGCGAATACATCACTCACCTTCGTTTTGCCGACGATATCGTGCTCAGGGCAGGATCGCTGGAGGATCTTAACACAATGCTCGACGACCTCAACCGAGTCTCTCAACAGGTGGGCCTCAAGATGAATATGGACAAGACCCAGGTTATGGCGAATGCTCATATTCTAAGGCCCTCCCCAGTGTTAGTTGAAGGCTCGACCCTCGAAGTTGTAGACAAGTACGTCTACCTTGGACAGATGGTCCGATTAGACGGATCAAACTTCGAGGCGGAGGTCAATCGTCGAATCCAACTCGGCTGGGCAGCGTTCGGGAAGTTACACAGCGTCTTCTCGTCCAAAATACCTCAGTGCTTAAAGACAAAAGTCTTTAATCAGTGCGTGTTGCCCATGATGACCTATGGCGCCGAGACGTGGACCCTCACTGTGGGCCTCATAAGAAAGCTCAAGGTCGCACAGCGAGCTATGGAAAGGGCTATAATCTAGGCTAGGCTCGGAATCTCTCTGCTGGATCGAATCAGAAATGAGGAGATCCGCAGACGAACGAAAGTGGTCGACATAGCCTACAGGGTTAGTAAGCTGAAGTGGCAGTGGGCGGGGCACGTAGCAAGAAGAACAGATGGCCATTGGAGCCGAAAGGTTCTTGAATGGAGACCGCGTACCGGTAGACGAAGCGTGGGACGGCCTCCTGCGAGATGGACGGACGACAAAAGCAAAATTGCCTTTGGCAGCATGATGTAGCATCTGCATCATGCATCCAAGCCGTTAGTACATATTGTTTAGATAAATATATCACAATTTATAATTTCGGTGTGATCTTGCAATTTCGGTGGGTTGACAATTTCGGTGGTTGTTCTATTTTTATAACAAATGCAGTTATTTGTTTCCTTCTAAATATCTAGAATACTAATGTGTTCTAAAAGAACCCCATTAAATTTTTTCATCGGTAAACCTATGATTGAAAAATACCACCGAAATTAGCAAAAAATGAGGCATGCGTGAAATTACCCATTATAGCTTCTGGTGCCTACACTTAAAAAAAAACGGTTTACGAATGACGTTGTGTTCTAGTATTTTGTAAAAAGAAAAAAAACCTCGTTGGCGTACCAAAGCGAGCTCATTCCCTGTCAGACAATGTATTCTATTTTCAAATTGAACCCAGTTATTATCACAAAGCGTCTGAAAGAATTCCTTCCCGTCGTAGCGGCCCGAGGTTCGAGTGGTACTCTATAATCAAATAAGAACAATTTCACAATAATTCAGAGAATTCCTGTCATTGATCAATTGGCTGATCCGCCCGTGTCTATCCGGAGCAGGGATTATTAGATTTTCTCTTGACAATTTAAAATTCCTCAGATTTCCTTCTCTGTATCGTTTTATTGGTATTAAACTTAACAGACTAAAGTAATGTGTATTTACATAAATATATCTTTTTATCTGTGTTACTTAAGTGGTAATAATGATTACAAAATGTAAACTTTTAACCACGAAGTTAATTTATTGATTGATTATCTTAATATTTTTTTTGATACTCAACGATAAGTAATTTTGTGAAATAACGTGTAATATATTGTTTGAATTTTTTAAGTTGGCATAGACACATATTTCTATGTGAGATCTAATGTTTATAAAACCAATAGGTACCTAGGTACGTAGTTTTATTTTTTCAAATAAGGATGAATAAAATGCCGTTCACAAATCCAAAAAAAAGTAAACGGATCATAAATCATAATGCTTTTTACCAACAACGATATCGCACAGAAATCCTAAAATTAATGATACCAGCGAAATTATTAAAAATAACAGTCACAGGACCAATATTGTATGTGATAAATTTCAAAAGCGTCTTCCCGTAATTTTTCATGGAAATATTGTATTTTCGCATTGTTTGTTACGTTGTTTTTGTATATAACGTTATTTCAGTCGCCGACTCACCGCGGGAGCATTTAATTTTCCGCTATGTTTTTAATTTATACCTATGTTCCGACCGGCGTTACTGACCCTTTTATCTACGAATGTTATTTTTTCAATTTTTATGCATATACAGATTTTGCAGGTGCGTGGTCAATATTTTCTGTAGTTCCTATCGTTCTTAAAGTTATTGTACCTATAATACGCATTTTTGTGAGAAATGTTAATTTTACATAATTATGCTTTGCTGTGACACAGTGCTTTGTAGATACATACATAGTAGATCTGAGTATAGGTAAGTACATATTTGCATTGTATGAAAGATTTTGAATTACAAATTCAAGTCTTCTTCTTATCTTGAAATGATTCGAACAGAGCTTAGATTTTGCTAAATTTCATAACAAAGAACATAGAAGGTCAGTTATGGAGGTATAAAGTACGCCGCCGAAATTTCTCTTAAAAGGTAAAAGATTCAAATAAATTCAAGATGTAAGTTCATTCTGTGACATACCTATTAGGTACATGTCAAAAACCAAGTGACCGCTGTAAGGGTCATCACATAAAACCTAAGCCAAGTCTCCGAAGTCCTCTCAATGTTTATCGAAATAACCATTTATATAGGGTAGTTACAGGAGGGAAAATAAATATTTTTAAATTTGGAACAATATGGCGGACAGCGGGTTGCCATAAATCTCAAGATGGCGTAATGCGAGAATGCACGTTTAGAATTCTTTATAAAGGGATATGCTTTGGTTTAAATCACATTGGCAAAAATAAATTGCTTTCGAATATTATTTAGATTTATTTTATCCTTTTTACGAAAACTTACAACCTAAAAAGGTATTACATCTAAAAGTAGGTACAAAAAGGTCATTTACAAGATTTTACGACTAAGCTTTATGATTTGTTTTATAGCAGTTCCGAAATAGTGAAATAGATATTTTGTGCTTGACTTAAAAGCTCAATTTTTAAACCAGCTTCAAAGTGATTCTTTCTACTATTTTTATAAATGGCAAAGTAATATCATTCTGTGTATATACAATGACGATTATGTCAGTATTAAAATAGTTAACTAGCGCTAGCCTACGGGAGCTACTATAACTATAATTAAAGCATTACTACATACGTGTTAATATTAATCGAGTCGTATCAATGAACGAGGCCCACGTCCAAGTGTAATGGGAACAGTACAAACGCATTAGTGCATCGTTAACAAAACGACTGTGTGGGTACCTATATATTGGGAATTTCAAGAAATGGCACGTTGGGCGCGCAAACTGCTATGTGTTGTAAATGTGTTCCATATTTGAAATAATACCTTTTATATTACTATGTGGTATTGGACCTTACAGTTAGTTAAAAACAATGACTTTTATGTTTACAACAGCTAGACAAGATGTTTAAAAAAAAATTGCGTTGTATTTCCTAGCTGAGGCTGGAATAAATTTTGGAATTTGAATTTGGTGCGCTTTTTATAGTCATGATAACGTGTTTCAGAATTGTTGTGCGCTGTATAAATATTTCTTCTTCATTATTCCCTACCCCATATTTCCATTTTTCAACCCTAAAATCTCTCCTACAGCCACAACTATATTAAATGCGTAGACCAAGATATTACTGTAACGTTGAAAAGTTTGTAACAAAAGTAACTAGAATGATTTAAAAAGTGTTTTCCAAGAGGAACAATATAGAGACGTCATCCCGGAACAATTATATTGAAGCACCGTCTATAAGTCGTTATAAAAATAAATCATAAAAAGTGTTAAAATAATGAAAACGACAGGCTTTTCGGGGGTATTGTAGCGCTTAAATTAAAAATCGTGAAAATTGACGGGCGCACTGAAAACATATAAATCTGAAGGCTAGCGGAAAATTAAAAAGGTTCCCGAGGCGCTGAAGCGGTCGCCCTGTGTCATTTTGCACGGCGTCGATTATTCCCGGATGATTATTCCCGGGAATAATCAACCAATCTCTTCATTACTTTATACAGCACCAGTCTTTTTGATTTAAAATCCCAGCAGACGTTTCTTTGTCGAAGACCCTTTATAAAATTAATTGATGAGAGCGAGCGTTGAAAATGAAGCACTGAACAAGTTTGATCAGTTGTTTTTTTATTTACGTAATTGTTAGTATACCTATCGGCACGAAATTGGAACAAAATCGAGAGAGAAATGATGCCCTGGCGCTTTCGGGGTCCACTTATTCCTTTTCCTCGTTTTCATTTAGCCATACGGCTTTAATGGGAGCTACTATCTCCTCGCTGAAGCCAGTACTATTATGTCGGACTCCAACCAACCAAAACCACATGGCCATCTCGGGCCTTCAGTTGCCGAGGCTGAGGTTCGGGTGAGCCTCTTGGGTGTGGTATAGAGAGGTGCATCACGCTGTCACTGCAGCTTGCTCCTGCTAGCGTGACAGGCGGCTTCACCTGCCAGGACTTTCTAACCAGTCGTCCATGATGAGTCTTACCGCCTATGGGCAACAGCAAGTAGAAAATGAATTTATTTTTATGACAATCTTATCAGTTCTAGTAGTTCTATAGTAGTCCAATTCTAGAAGATATTTTTTTATCACTCAGTTGGTAGATAAGCACACGGCCCAACTGATGGAAAGTTAAGAGAGTTTCAGTGTTGTCAGCTTGTCAGTGCAGAAGACTAAGAAAAGTTTTTCGGTCTTCACACTGATTATACAAAATCTCTCCAATGAGCTTCATTGTTGAATAACTAATGTCATATTCATCACTCTAAGATTTTGATATCATTAAGCATTTGCTAAGCCAACGCGTCACCCCTTGTCACCTGCATCTGTGTCGAGTGCCGTGTTGATCCCCATATGTGACATCATGATTCCCAGATTATTGTTCTGAATACGGGAATACTGTTATATTGAAATAAGCATAAACTGGCGAAATGTGGGTGTTAGCACCTCTGCCTACCCCTTCGGGGATAAAGGCGTGAGTTTATGTTATGTTATGTTTAATAAGTATATAGCATAAGACAAGGTCGCGTTCTCTGTCCTTATATCCCTATGACCTTACTCGTATGTCCCTTTGTATGCTTAAATCTTTAAAACTACGCAACGGATTTTGTTTCGTTTTTTTTAACGGATAGAGTGATTGAAAAGGAAGGTTTATATGTATAATGGAATTTATTGACATTTTAAATTTTTCAGAAGTATTTGGTCACCTTGTCTGCTACAATATATCTGATGGTGACTGTACTACTATAGTTGATAATGAAATTATTGCTTCTTTATAACTTAACAGGTAAAATCACCAGGTAGATTGTACCTATTTTCAAGTTTTAAAACGTTCATACAATAAAATTAACGTGTTAGCAATTCAGACGGTGTAAGGTCTACCGTTACATCAAGTGCAATGTATAAACGTGCTCCGTTATACAGCTGGTACAATTCAATAATCCCCAGTCACGTGGAATCATTCCCTTTGATCCGTGTACTAAAGCTAATGTACTGTCTGTCTATATGTATGAGGGTTGGTGGGTAACAATAACGATGATGGGCTGCGGAAGTCAGTATGTAGATTAATATTTAAAGGAAATATCTAAGTACAGTTTGAGTTGATTGTCACCTTTGGAGTCTCAATCTCAAATACTCGCGTACCTGATATCATTGTTACTGAAAATAGACCCAAACGTTGAGAATGTAAATGGCAATATATAATATGTGTATGTGTGTATTGCCACGTATTTTGACGTTTATGACATTTATGACAGGTGTGAACGAATGTCAATGCCATACAATGTATTCCATTTCATTCTACAAAACAATTGACACGCTAAAAATAGAACTTGATGTCAAATCTTTTTTCATGTAACGTTTTAGGCAAAGCAACGATTCGACCTCGAAAGAATGTTCTGGCCAATAATATTGAGATTGTAGTGAGTTTTCGTAGTACCCACTTACTTTTCAAGGTTCACAACGTTCTTGGGGGACTCCGGAAAATTGCAAACATAAAGTTTCTAATCGACGGATCTTTTATTCCCTAGCTTTCGAGATACAGCCCATTAGCTTTGTAATGGAGGGATGTTCAAAATTTATTTTAACATCTCTTGGCACGTGATGTCTCTATTTTAGTAGCCAGACGTTGGCTGCACAGACGGTTGATTTATTACTAAAGTAATTTGGAAAAAAATGGCGATGTGAGGATAATATTAAAATGTAATTACTAAAACAAGGCTAGCGGTGGAATTGATGAAGATTCATTTTAGCCATATTGTATATATTTCAATAATTTTCCTCATTCATTTTTAAGTGGATTCATTGTTTATGTTAAGTAAGTAAATTAATTCGATAAATAAATTATCTTGGTTGTATAAAAAATCTTTATAAGTGCGTACTTATCATAAATGTATCTATTTATTGCCATTGTATTTCATAATTTGACCCCCCCGGATCTTACATGGTGCAAAGGCTGGCTATCGCTATCCAAAGAGGTAAAACAAGGTGCAGGTTAGGTATATAAGACGAGCACTTTGTGTGATTTTGTTTAGTTAAATGAATTGTATTGTTTCAAAAAGAGTCAAATATAAGTAATTAAAGAAATAATTTAAAAAACATAACATAATATAAACTCACACCTATATCCCCACATTTTGCCAGTTTATGTTTAGGTCTCAATGTAATAGGTGGCGAGCCTATTGTCGTTATCCGGGCACTTATAAACCTGCGATAAATACACACATAACTTCGAAAAGCATCGAAAAGTCATTGGTGTGTGCCATGGTAAAACCTGGAATCGAACCCGAGACCTCGTCTCAGCAGTCCATTATGTGTAACTCTAGGCTACCGCGGTTTAATTAAAAAAAAATTAACATATTGATTGAATGACATCATACTCTTGTGTATGGGGTGGCCCTCCAAGGTCTGTGAAGCTTTATAACTGTTGATTAATGAACAAGACGCTGACGCAATTATACACGCCTTGATACAGTATGTATTGACGGAGGTAGGACACGACGGTACCTCCCGTCCGAAATGAGCTGACCAACTGGGGAAGTACCTCCGCCCTACAGAAGACCGCGGTCATAATAACCATCGTGTTGTGTTCCCGCCGGTAAGTAGGGTAGCCAGAGCTCACTATACCCCTCCTTCCCCTCCCCTTCCTAGCCTCCCCACCCCTTCCCAGCTCTCCCCCTTTCCCTTCAGGGTGGGCAGCGCGTGTGTGACACCCTTAGTGTTGCACACGTTTATAGGCCACGGTGGCCGCTTTCCATCAGGTGGGCCGTGTGCTTGTCTGCCACCTACGTAGTATTAAAAAAAAATGTAAACAAAATTCGTTTCCTTTGTTACTCAGTTTACCTCTTGTCCACAATACAGTCCCGACAGTTAATAGAAACCCTGCTTATAATAAAATATATGTATTCATATGACGCGAAGCATAGTTTCCGTCTGGTATGGGTAAGCTTTCCGCAAGTGCATTCTGGCGATTTCTATTCAAAATGTTCAACCATAGAGTATACTGCAATTTATATGTCTCTCACAGCGGGAGTCAGTCATACATTCCAGGCATTAGGATATTCAATGGGACTTGTGAGCACTGTGGTCTAATTTACGCGGGAAAGAATGCTTACGTTCTATTTTTAAATTGGGTCGTAGACAAAGACTCCCGTTGACGTAGTTTTTTTATTTTATTCTAATATAGAATAACATTTATGTAAGTACATTAGGACAATGAGTTTTTTTCTAAAAATCATTCACTGTATAAACAATAGATCATAAATCAAAATGAGTAAAACTTTGTAAATAAAAAAATGCAATAATTTATTCATTAACTTTCTAACTTAACCTGATTTATAGGTATTGTAATGTACTTAGGTACCTATAAAACTTTCCAATATATTGATTAAACTTAGTATTGAGTGACAGCCATCTGGATACGCATTTGTCGTACAAATAAATTCCATAAAACAAAATAATTAGACAAAACAAAGGACAGCAATAAGATTAAATGGAAATGACATCAGTTAAGTGCAAGTGACATAGTAAAATGTCAAACACAATTTGAACAAACAAACGAGAATACTTAGTAATGTGTGAAACGAAAGCTACTACAAGAGTTGTGAAGTTCTGCTATAAATCTAAGCTATGTCTTGACTAGAACACCTTACAATTGTCAGATATGAAAATAAACTTTATGCCGTTACGATAAGGTCTACGTAAGATGCAAAATAAAGTTTGTCAGAAAACGAAGACCCGAGGGAAAGTGTTGTCAAGGAACAAAGATAAGTCCGGATTGTCGCGAGGCTCGTCTGCGAAGAAATTACAACTAGTGTAATACAAAGGCTTCATCCACATTTCTATTCGGAAGTTGCTTCAAGATTATGACATAACATACAGATAGATATAGTTTTGCCCTCAAGGTGTGGTTTTACTTTACTCTTTATTTTTACTTTTTCTGTTTACATATTTGTACTTAGTATCACATTATATGAATAGATTTGAAATCAAATTTGAAAATGTGATTTATATTTTAATTTCTACTTACATATTTTTATGACATGCCCCTTACAGAGTGAGAAGTTAGGACATAACGGTATCTCCCGGTCTAATTGAGAAGTCCGACGGGGAATTACCTCCGCCCTACAGAATACCGCGGCTAATAATAACCTTGAGTTGTGTTTCCGGCGGTGAGTAGGGAAACCAGAGCTCACTAGAGAGATTTTGTGTTGTCAGTGGGGAGATCCAGAAATCCTTCTGGATCTCTTCCTCTCTTAGCTTTCTCCTCTACCCCTTTCCCTTCCCAGCACGAATGTGGGGCCCCTGGTGTTGCAAACGTCCATATGTCTCGGTGACTACTTTCCATCAGATAGGCCGCGTGCTTGTCAGTCACCTAAGTGGTATAGTGGTAAAAAAAAGAAGTAGCTATTGTGTGTTATTAAACACTTCATAATCTATCTATGCTGAGATTTATTCCATATATGCAAGTATTTTGAATACCTTTTACCTGCAATCTCTCGTACCTATGTTGTATCCTAGTATTGTGTATGAACAAGCTACTAACTAGTTAATTAAGGAAAATAAGTTAATAAAAAAAACAATAAATGTTAAGTTATAATTCACAGCTATAAACGATATCACAGCGAGAGGAGGAAAACTCGAAATAAAACCCAGTACCAACCCGTCTGGCCAGTATTCAAGCAGTAGACCAAAGCTTCCCAACTTTGGGAGAGGTCATACCAGCAGTGGACTGCAATGGGCTGTTTTATTGATTACCTATTTTATTATAACAAACACATTATGATACATTTCGGACACTAGTAATTTTTCGTGAAAAGATTTTCTTTAAATAATTATACGTTTCGCTGAAATAAAAATGAATGCGTATCAGTAATACCACCACATAAACACTTGAAGCATAAAAAACAGCCAAGTCCCAATGGTATAAAAGGCAGTAAACAATAAAAACCGGAGGATTTTCGTTTGATAGACGTGAGACGATTATAAAGATTATGGCCGTCGTTTATGTGTAAAGCGTTCAACAGAATATTTAAAAATGGAGCAGAATGGTTCAGAAAAGTCATTCAAAATGGCGCCGTTTGGGTTAAGTTTTACGTGTCATTATTTATTTACAGATATAAGGATTTTATTCAATGACTCCTAAGCTATATTGGCAGTTTCCAGTTGCTAAAATAAATTATTTTCTTGAGCTCGTTAAATAAATGTTAAAAGTACCTAGTCGTAAAAGTTGCATTGTTCTCATTTTATAGCTTTTATTAATTTTTAATCATCCAACTTCTACTAAACAACATTCAACTTATAATAGTTATTTATTTGACAATAAAATATTATGACGTGACGATTGTTGATTTCATACAAAATTGCTTTTACATAGTTTACAGTTTTGACGTTTAGTTCTTCTTATGTCGAATCGAGCAATTGAGGAGCCATCGTGGTTTAGTAATTTGTTTTACGGCAGCGCCGCTGTTCACGGAGGGGACTCGAGCATAGGTTTAGCTCTTCGGGAAGGCTTACTATGTCCCCTCCAAGTAAAAAGTAACTAATTTGACTAGACAGTGAAATACCCATTTGAACTCTTTGAATTACATTACCGGAACATCACCCACCCCCCTTTAATCAAGCATTGATATTTAAAATTGCTAAAAAGTTTGATTATTACACATTCAATATTAAATCCCCCTCATGTTTTAGTCAGAGATCAAGTTTAGTTGCCGTCTGATAATCCGATTTCATTCACGAAGTAATGAGCACCATTAAGCATATAATTTTACACTTCTGAATGGTGTTAACATCTGACCATTGACATTGTAAAATATACTTTAAGGTCTAACAACATAGTCGTAGTTTCTTTAACAAGGTTAATCTAGATACCGATGTGCAAAGGAGTAGAAGCTAGCGAATTCTACAATCTAATTTGAATTTTGACTTCGAGTGGTAAAGTCTAAGTTAGCTTAAATAATCGAACTAATGTACAATTCATTTTAGACCTGAAAAGATATGCCGAACTGGTTGCAGACGAAATATGAGGATTAAATTCCTGTACTGCACTTAACAAGACTAATTTATGCACGGATGCTGCAGTGGGTATAGTCGACTTAACTAAACTAATTGAGAGGTTAATGGGCGAAATCTCATAGCAATATGTTTTGTTTAAACTTTATTTATTCACTGTCTAGGATCGAATTCGAACGTTTGGAATCATGTTGGGTAATTTTTTTTATTTAAAAATATGCAGCTAAGCTTCGATATTTTCCGTGAAGCGACTGCCATCGGGCCTCTACAACCAAATTGGCGATATCAAATTTCTGTAGGTAGGCTAGTCGGACTTTTGAGAGCTCCAACTACCCGTAACGACTGCCATAGATGTTCGAATAGCAACCGGGACCGATGCCTCTCCGAGGCACGACCAGACCAGTGCAAATAGTGATGTGCTTGCATACAAATACTTGAACTGAGCGGGGAGCGAACCCGCGCCTCCTGCGCAGCAGTCACGTTCACTACTACTACACCACAGAGGCTGTGTACATTTGATAAAATATGTACCCGGTTATTCCAAAATAATTTCATAACCATCCTTTTCTCTTTTGTTGCAAAATATTACTGTTTTCTTGACGCGATTTTCATTGTTTCATAATAAAATTACGCAATACAGTGTTTCAATATTCTAATGGCATTCCTCATCGTATGTCGGCAATATTTAAATGTAGAACGAATTATATAAGACACCCGCGATGACATGGCGTTAAATTGCCTTTTGACGGAATCGGGGTGTCTTGCATTTTGCTTTTTTTGTAGTCAGTATTTTTTTTTGATGATTTTTTTTGCAAATATTAAATAAATACAGAGATTGGATATTTTCATTATTCTACTGTAACCTAGCTGTCTAACTAGGTTACATTGTAGTACTAGACGACTCACCCGGATTTGCCAGTGACATAATTCGAAACCACGTTCCATTTTACTGTATGGAGGTTGCCAGTGTGATTGATATTTATGATTAGATACTCCATTCCCTTGAGTAGTAGAGCCTTTATGAAAATATTTTTTCAATTAGGACCTGTGTTGGTTCTGAGATTAACGCGTCTTACCAAAACAAACTCTTCAGTTTTATAATATTAGTAGAGATAGGTTCTGATATACTGATATATTGTATATTCGAATTCCCTAGTCAAACACTATCTGCAAATCGATAATCGTGTATTCTCCGAGTTACAAGTTTTTTATGAAAAATTTAAGAAATTTCTTCCTCTGCTCGCTGTAGCTTACCATCAGATGCGACGAATTATAATTCCCAAAAGTTATAAAAATGATAACACTATTAATATACATGCATATGCTCACGTTCGTAATCCCCGAAGGGGTAGGTAGAAGCGTATTAAACACTCACATTACGCCAACTCCGATTTTCGGTCCCACGTAATAGGGTGTGAGCCTATTGCCGCCAATCGGGCACTTTGTAGCAAAATCGGTATATAGAATATATTCCTGATTTTGGTTAGGAATATATTTTATTTGGCAGCTAAATATATTTGGAAAAAATGACCCTATTCCTTGCTATGCGGTGTAAATTGCAAGGAAATTACGTGCTTAGCCGCAGCAAGTACTACCAATTAACGTCTTGGAGAGTATCAGACGGATTTATTTGAAGCCAAGTATATTATATACAAAAATATATATTGTTAAGATCCTAAATGAGTACACTTGCTCCCATTTCAATGACCAGTTTAAGTTAAAGCTTCATGCAAGCAATATCCTTTATCAACGTAGCTATATAGTTTAGTAAATGTAAAAAATAATTTATTTTCTTATCTAAAACCCTCTCCTAATTCACATATATGTCATACAGTAAAATATACAATAGTAATCTGACAAAGAACGTGATAACCGTGCATGTCTGTTCACTTCTAAAAACAAATATAACATCTGCTTATGGTTTTTACTGATCGCACCCAAAGTGCTACTTATAACATTTAAGACTTTCCCTATTATTATTAAACGCTTAAAAGCGTGCGAACAAGCATAATCGCCTTTTGTTCTAAGACTTATTGTCGCGGTGAAAGCTTTTACAAGCTTTCGAGCGGACTTTTATAACAAGAACCGCAACATTCGAATTATTTATTGTTTCCATTTACGATTTTCCTGCGTTTAAGATATTCGACTATGAAGATTTTAGAATGCAACAATACGACCGGTCACAATGCAGACGACTTGATCTAGTCGTTTGTACTGAATCCCGGTTGCAATGCTCCTTGGTTTGAATGCGAGGAGTATTTTCTTTTTGATTTCCAACTGAATTTACTTTACATTGTACCACCTCAGTTTTATTCGAGTAGATTTTTGGATGTGCTTTGCAGTTTTTAAGTAAACGATATTTATGATGATAATGTTTGCTTGAGGCATGCAATGCGGCGGAATTTCACGACGCTTTTTAATTTAAGTCTTTTTTGATAGTTCTAATTATCATGTTAGTTTTAATTTTTTTAATGAATAGTTTATATTTAAATTGTTTAGTAATAAATTGTGTCCTCATTGTAATGAAGAGTATCCGCGTAGTGACGGAGAGGGAAAATTCCCCATCTCATCCGAGAGGTGTCGAAAGAGGCAAGAAAAGGAAACATACGCACATATCACTGAAACAGTAGTCCAAAGCTTCCCATCACATACCCAGGGGCTAGATGGGGACACCATGGTCATTAGGGAAAGAGGGTCATCTCAAAAGAGATGTCCTCGATTCTGCCGGCGTGCGAGAGATATGTCATATATATAATCTCACATCCGGCAATCAAGGACTCATGAACGGCGAGCGTTTTAGTTGATCGGCGCCGCGGCGGCTGTCCGATATAATCACCTCCATCCTTTCTGGCGGAGGGGGTATCCGTGGGGATTTTGCGCACGATAAAAAAAGGCCAAAGCTTCCCAACATTGGAAGAGGCCTATGTCTATCAGTGGTCTGCGATAGACTATTTGTTTAATACCGCGAAAAGCGACACAATATCATCATGACTGCAAAGATAGTAATCCTTAATCAATACTGAGATCTTTGAAAATAAGGAATTATAATCTTTTTGCTCAAAGTAAACTTAGAACAATGCTCCTTAAAATTATACATCAAATGAAAATTTACCTCGCTAATGTAATGTACGAAACTCCATGACAATGTTAATGCTATCGGAAGCCATTTTAAAGGGGCTGCTTTAAGATGTTTACTTTCATACGAACGAGCAGAAGATCCCGCCATTGTTTGCTCGGATGAATTTTCATTTATTTGCGTAAACCGTACTCCCTCATACTGTTTCCTTTTATTTCCGGCTGTTGTTTGACGATACTGCCATTTCGCTGAATTATTGACGATTCTGGGCCATGATATAACCATTTATAATGTGTAACATTACATATATACATTGTTGTTATAATTCACGTTTGCTTTACTTCCATATTTGTAACGTTGGCCGTACAGTGATTGTATTCTGCCTCAATAACATTTGTTTGTATTTTTTTTTGTTAAAAATGAAAATTAATGTGGCATACATAACGATATATGGTCTTTACTGTATTATTTATCAATGAAATTTTATCTTATTTTCTTTTATTTATGGTATTTGCGTATCAATGATTTAATTTGGCATAGAATATAAATAGTACACTATACCTATTGTCTTATTTAAATGATTGGAAAAGTTTAAAGATTTATCTACTTATATCTATCTATTACGATAAAGTGTCGTGTCTAGTGAAAGATATTTGAAAAAAAGGGGCAATAATACTAAATACAAGAACTAACTAATTCTTAGTAGACAAACCGCGTTTTTTGAAGCGAATCAGTTAAAACTATCTCCTGATCATCGTACTTTATTTTTTAGAAAATCAAATCCAGTGATAAATTCTAGTTTTAACTGGGTATTTCTAGTTTTAACAAAGTAATTAAGTAAACACTAGTTTTAACTAGTTCTAACGAAAAATGTGTTATAACTGTAACATATATAATATATTATACATATAATCCTTTTTATATTTGCTTTTAAATATCATCAATGTACAGACACGACAACTTCAACTAATTAACTAATCATTCATTTGATTTAGCAGTCCGACTGGGGAAGTACCTCTGCCCTACACAATACCACGGCTAATAATAACCTTGTGTTGTGTTGCCAGCGGTGAGTACGGTAGACAGAACTCACTGCAGAGATTTTTTGTTGTCAGTGGGATGAACCCTTCTTTGTCTTCTGCACTGACAGACTGACAGCACAGAGACATGGTCGTCAACACGAATGTGACGCCCTGTTGTTGCAAACGTCCATAGGCCACGGTAACCACTTTTCATCAGGTGGGCCTCGTGCTTGTCTGCCCAGTCTTGTGGTATAAAAAAAGATAAACCACGAAATGAATAAATCTAAAACACTTTTACATATAGGCAAGAAGGCAATATGTATAGTAATTTATTCTATTTGCAAAACAAATATTAAGCTAAACACACAGACGTGTTCATTTCAGATATTAAATGGCCGTCGGGAACTGGGAACCGATGATAACAGAATACTAATATTGAAAACATTCAAATATTGAATTAATTTCTTAATATTTTGGCCTGTTGCGCAAAATTGAGTCAGTAAGAGTTAATTTAGTTTTCAGATACTCAGACTTAATTGGCTGACAAGCCTATCTGATGGAAAGTGGTCATCGTAGCCTGTGGACGTTTGCAACACCAGGGACGCTACACTCGTACTGCCTAACCTGTAGAAACCTTCTAATGCCCTTCTTAAAGAACGCCATAATTATTGTAGTCGCTCTCTTTCCGTAATTTTTCAAGTAATTTATGGGAATTTGCTGGATGTTTTGACATTCTTGATTACTGCTCCGCTCTCTCGAGTAATAGCATTATGATTTATAGTCTTCTTAAACAAAGTTTTCATTACTATTTTATAATATTAGTATTATATTAATATTATATGCGTAATAAGAAGATTGATCATTTCGCGTCGTCATTTTGCCTATTGGTCATTACACGTTTAGAATTTTTTTTGCGTTTTCTTTCCAATATAATTATATGATAGGTTATTATGCATCTAAACCGTTCGATGCGTACATTTAGTTTCTGAGAATAACTTGTTATTAGTTACTATTGGTGTCTGTTCATGAGACGAGACACGTTCCAAAAATGATTCAATTTAAGCAATTGATTTTTCTTTCTTTCTTTCTTAGGTGTCATAAAATTCAAACGACTTTTATAGGCTATGAAGAAACAAACGATAGCTTGAATTTTAATCGAACAGTGCCATCTGTCGTCAGTACTGGAACTAAAGAACCGTTGACGTGTGATAGTGTTGCTATAGGTAAAGGAACTTCATCCCGCGCACGTTCAAGCTATGGAATGAATTCGCTGCTACAGTTTCCAAAGCGACTACAACATGAGGTTCTTCTAGAAGGGCATCATTTACACGGTCGGCAATGCGAGTGTGACGCTTCTGATGTTGCAAACGTCCATAGGACACGGTGACCACTTTCCATCAGGTGGGCCGCGTGCTTGCCACATAGCGTGATGATATATTACCTATGACACAAACAAATAATGTGGCTTGTTATTAGTGAAAAAAAATCATAATCGATCTAGTAGATTCAAAGATTACCTTTATAAAATTACTTCTATAATAATAGTAGGGTTATTTTTTAATGAGAGTAAATATAGTGGTTTTCCTTTTCTTCTCATGAGGTGTCGTACAAGGCGACTAAGCGATAGGGCTAACTTCAGACATAATATATACCTACAGTTTAGACTCAGTCTCAGACGTATGGCTCAAGTCTACCATAGTGCTCGAAATACGGCAATAGGCTCACCCCCTATTACTTGAGACCGAATACAATGATTGGTGTAATTGAAATACACCTCTGCTTAGTCCGGAAGGAAATAGGCTTGGGCGTATGTATGCATATAGTATTTAGTATTAACAAATTAAATACATTCACTGTCTTGAAACCCTAGATCTCATACTTTGCCTTCAGCTTAACATCAGGCGAGGTGAAGTCAAATTGACGTGCCATAAATTAATAAAAACCTATGTTGAATCCAAAAAATAATAAATAAATGAAAAATAAAAATAAATAAATGTTTATTGCAAAGCTTCAGAAACAGTATGCACCCACAAAATACTAATAAATTATAGCACATCCATAAAAGTCACTATAACATTCTTTACGTTTGTAAACACACACACACACACATACATTATTATCTGTGTCTCAATACTCATATTCTACTCTATGACTGCCTGGACTGGTAGGTATGTAGGATACATTATTTCGTAGGTAAAATCCTACAATTGAGATCATAAATAGGATTCAGTCGTTCGAATTCATATGAGTTAGTAATTCGTCATCAATTGCTTTTATGTATGTGCAGTGCAACCATTGGTTCTCTATTATTAGTGTAATGTTAGTGCTGGGGAACATGCGATGTTAACTGTATCGGCGTGAGTTGTACCTATATTTCTGATAGAAATTGTAATGGTCATTGACTGCAGACCATTCAAAAGTAATATCATTTCAACCTTACTTTACTTCCATAGTGAGATTCGAGCCGTCCGTCAGGATACCCAAGATGCTAGTGTTATATGGTTATATATTTAGGTTAGGCGTAGGCGTTCGATGAACGTATACTTACGCAACGCAGACTCTCTCTGGACTCTCTGCTGGAACATATGAGTACGCTGCAGTAGCGAAGGCAGTCTAATAGAAAACTGAGAAGCCTTCGATTTTTGTTAGAAAACTTCAAGTGTTTGAAAAATGAATTCGAATATAGAATCGACCTCACAAAGAATACACAGTGACCGCGAATAAATATTAACAATAGTGTAGCTCTCTATCATAATATTTTCTTTCAAAGCTGCATTGAACGGAAGCTATAGATCCGCATCGAGTCGACATCGGACAATGCTGGCTGACAACAGTTCCATTTAGCTATTGTGCATACTCCACAAAAGGTGCATGACCCATATTTGCCAACGTTTCAATATTGAGGCGCATCTGAGCGCAAGTTTTAAATGTCAGAGTTAGTTTCATTGAAAACTTGTATGTTGTACTTACGTGAATTTAATTTTGATATATACCTAGTTGGTTTCTGCCTCACATATGTCAGTGAAGCTCCTATTAATTATATTTATTGATTTAGTGATACATACATTTTTCTAAAAGGTACCAAAAATCAAGTAGGATTTTTTCTTTTTCTATTCCCAACATTATCCTATTCTACACAAAAATTGCAGTAGTCTACTGCTAACGGAGAAAGAATATTTATCCTTCCCTCTCATCCAAACGATGTGGTATCATCATATATATCAATGCGACAGAAGAATAACTGGAAATAAATCCCTGTACCAACAAGTCTGCTCAGCGTGGAAACAGCAGACCAAAGCCTGCTAACATTAGAAGAGGCCTATGTCTAAAAGACTGCAATGGATTGATTGATGGACTACTTTTGTCGTGCAAAAATCCCTTGCCGGAGCCGGTTGGGTAGGTTACGTCGGACCGGAATCGAGTAAAACGCCCGCCATCTTTGGGTCTTTAGTTGCTGGAGGTTAGATAGTAGCGAACATATCCCTTGCACCCTAGCAGACCCGGGACATAGGGTTCACACAATGTACACTGCCCCTGTAATCTACATTCCGCAGTCACCTGTTCCTGTATATACCCAAATGTACAAATAGAGGTGTAACAACACCTCAATAATCAAATATATTAACAGTAGAAGGTTATGAAACTTTCAACCAAGCACACTAAATATTTTAGTTCTAAAATCACAATGTACCACAGATTTCAAACATTTAATTTACTCAATAATAAACCTTAACTCCAGAACAAACTTCTATATTACCTACGTACGGGAAACTTACACCTTAAACAAACTACACTCGGATGTTTCTAACTTTAGTCTAGAATGTTCCCCACTATACAAACACGCGGGGCTTTTATCTCAGAGAGGAGTAATTAGTTCCGAAGATCATTAAATTTGCATAACAGTGCCGTTTCCTTAGGGTAGGCGACGTTTTGGACATTCGAATGCTCATTGTCGCAATAATAAAGCAACTTTACACATAACGACATGGCAATTGGCATTCGTTTAATCGGCACAATCGATGGCTTTGTTAATTATGATGACCGGCAAAAAACTTGGCAATCTTATCTAGGGCCCTACAACCATCTCAACAATCAGCGTTCAAATCAAACATACAAACTCTTCAGCTTTCTAATATTACCATAGATTTTAGAGCTAAGGTCACAGGTTAAATGATATGTGTTAAGTAATTTTTTCAGTCTTTGTTTTTTTCAGGACTAGTCAATTTGAATTCACCTCGCCGGGTGGTAAGCTAAAGATAAAGAGTAAGTTAGGAAAGAGGGTGATCATTACAAAAACGTATAGTGTTACAACAGTGGCACTCAGTTTGACAGCCTCATCTGATACTTTTTCACGCCTTGCTTAAAGAATCCGGGTCTGCAGGAAGAAGGAAACACGTAAGCTGGTAAGGAAATCCAAGATTTAATGCTGCCGCAAAGGAAGGACTTACCAAACCATTTGGTTCTTGATGGATTATTCTGCACATATGGTGCAGAATTTTGTTGGATATTATAAAAAATAAAACAATTTCAATACCAGCATTCAAAAAAGCTCGCCACTTTTGACCATATTTATATCCGAAGTAATCGGTGTATCGGAAAACCATAATTACCGGTACGAACATACGGAACAACACACATCTATACAATATTAATATTCAAAAAGCTGGTGCCGATAACGACTGGCGATGTTGTTCGCGATAAAATTTCAAATTCCATTGTTTATCCAACAAAAATTGGGTCATAAAGTGGAAGTTATCGCTCCCTAAGCCCCAATCACAATTTCAAAAGATACATAACATATTTCATTGTGGCCCTTGTGGTCGTGAGGGTTACTTACGATTTTTTAGGGTTCAATCCAGCACGAAAGTGACCTTTTAATACCTACTCATGAAATTTTCTTCTGCAATCTACTTAAGTTTGTATGAGTCAGATTGTACAGTGGGCTCCAAAAGTTTTTGGGCAATTTGAAACTAAAATAGTGTCAAAAGATGCTACTATACAACTACTAGTCTTAGAAGTAACTGGAAATAGATTCTGATCTACTTTTTAATATAAATAAGTTTAGGATACTACTTGCAGGAGTTTATTTATATTCTTATAAATAAATGAATAATAAATCGATCTAGTTTATTTTATTAGTACAAATCTAAGGCATTAAAAGGTTTTATCAGGGTTGGCAATTCGAATGGTACACTCCTAGTAGTGGTGCACACGTCTATAGGCTACGGTAACCACTTTCCATCTGGTAGGCCGTGTCCAAGTCTGCCACCTAAGTGGTACAAAAATAGTGATTAAAAAACTTAAAAACCAGTAAATAGTTCAAGCATTTCTTGAATAAGGTACCGACAATCATTTTTTTATTATTTCGTTCACAAAGAAGCAGAGCCCTCTCTAACACTCAGCCAACTCCCACTTGACTGAGTTTTTTAATGTAAGCAGCATGACGGTTGAAAAGGTCGGTTATAAATCTTGGAACATATGATCAAACTCGAGCTATTTGACGCGTTTACTGGTCTTTAGACGTCTTTTGATTGTATCTAGGGATAATTTCATGGTGGTTGAACATGGTGTTTTATTATGCCCGTTTGTCCTGAATTTGCATTCTATATAGAAGTCTTCAAGATTCTCGAATACAAACCACACAATGATGGAGGCGTGACTCACATGAAGACTATATTTTTTTTATAAAGAATGGTATCAACAGAATTTACGAATATTCTCGCTAACCTAGTTTAAAGCTACTTTGGTTGTGTTAGGAGTGAGTTCACAACGGTATAGTAACGTCCAGTATTCGAACGCGTGACCTCTCGATCTTAAGGTCGACTTCTTAACCACTAAGCTACCGACAATTCGATTAAGTATTAAAGAGAATTCATCGGTGATTTTGATTTAAAATTGTGTATTGCCATCAGCAGGCTTGAGTTCCTATTATATGAGATCCAGCATTATATTTCGTGTTTGAAATGCCAGCCGCACATACTAACGGAGAAGTATGTAGTACTAGAAATAAAAATTCTTTTTAAGGTATATAAATATATATGAAAGGTATATATCAGTAAGTTTGTGACCACGGTTAGTGCGACCTAGCTGAAACTTCAAGCAAATCAAAAGGTAAGTTATTTATATATATATATTTATATATATATATGATCGTGTTAATACCCGGGTTTCTTATATATATCATGCAACGTGAAAGTTTAAAAGTACTAATTTGTAAACAAGTCTTATCTACAAGTCAGTAATGTCATCACCGAGGTTCGAATTCACGACCTCGTTTATAGGCAGCGTAAGATTTTTCTTTTTCTCATCCTGTGCTTCTGGCTACTTTTCCTTTCAGCAGGTTAGCATCGTAAATCATTTCCCTGTTGTTGAATATTTTCATTGATCACAATAACTACGGCGTGGGGATTGAATCTGTAACCTCTAACTTAGCAGTTACACGCTCTACCGTAACGTCACTTAGCTCTTCAAGTCATCAGCTTTTATGTTTTTGTAAGGTCACCTGCAATAATATGTATACACTTTGGAACCGTGTCACAATAATAAATGACAAGTCAACATTATGACATGCAACGGTAAAATTCGACAAGTTTAATGTGAAAAAGTTCTAAATAAAACGTATACATATTATTGCAGGTGACTGTACCTAAATGTAAGCTTATAATTAGTACTTAGAATAGGTACTAAATGTTGCACAAAAGTTGAATACTAGGTTAATGTTAAATCAAATATAACCTCATACAATTATATAGGCCGTGGAGATGGCGTGCGATGCCAACATTAGCGTGTCATTCCGCCAACATTTTTCACAAAACGTAAGTCGCGCGGTCGCATGCGAAATCGGTTTGATTCTGCCAAGATATTCTCCCATACACGTCCGGGTAATATACAGGCTGTTTTATCGTATTTACCCTTAAAAAGATGAGTACCAGAATGTCCTTAAAATATTCTTTAAACAAATTCTTTAGGATGAACAGAGACAATAGCCCGTCAGCTACTCTACATAGACACTACTAGATATCACTTACGATACGAGCTTACTCTACTTCGAGTACTATTAAATCTTTGGTGTAAAGCCAACAGTTCGGTGCATATTGTTTTTCATTGCCTGCCATTAATTTTTTGGTATGGACTTATTTTTGAATGAACCTTTGTGTTTTACTGACTTCTGCATTATTTATTATACAACTCTGACATTGTATATGAAAAAATAAATACTTAGTATTACAGCCTAGAATTATTAACTAAATACATTGTATATGTAGTTCCCACAGGTGGTTCCCTCTTGCTTAGTAACTTTGTATATAAAACAAATATAAAATAAGTACGCGCATGAAGTAATGTTTGCGCAAAATCATATATAGTGCACAACCTGTATAACCTTAGGTAAGACCCTGGCCTATTTCCGATTAGGTTGCGTGCCTGAAAATATGGATCAGAGACAATACGATTCGATGTAAATTTGATTTCTTCACCTCGTGTTGACGGCAAACGAATTTAAAGCAAGGTAATTTGAAGGCTTTGTCTGTTATTGATCTTATTGACGGCTATTTGCGCCTCCTTGTGCTTCCAATAATGGTTCAAAAGTGAATGATCTGTTTAGGATTTTATTGGATCGTAAGATGATCGAGTTATTGGTTTGCCAACTTATTTTTTATTACAATTTCAAGACACGTGTTCAAGAAAAGAGGGGGAGCGTGAGACTTTAGTGGATTTTTTAATTTTCTTTTTTATTACATAACAGTCACCGACTTTATGTAGGTAAACTTAGAGATCAAAATATTGTTTAAATTTTTCATCCGAATTATTAGAGCCCTAACAAACGCAAATATGTTGATAACTGTCTTAATGACATTTTGATTCCTGTTACTATCTTCGGTACTCTTATTAATAAAGAAAAGTATTATTATAATTACTAAAAATTATGTTATATACCTACTTTATGAAAAGAAAATAAAATTAAGACGTTACAAAGGAATATAGTTAAAAAATAAATCTTCTCCTTGACATAATGATGGAGCTGTCATGCTTCTGTAGTGCGTCGGGGTTGCTCGCCGATGTTCGTGCCGATTGATTTTAAGAAAAAGAATTATAGTAAGAATGATAGTAAGCAGGCTAGACAGTCCTTACATGAACGTCACTGCAGTGCTGTCTTCATTGGTTCATTGGATGAAGTGATGTGAGATGGTTCATGTAAAATAGAGCTAAGTAGTATACTTGCCAAGCCCTAACCTATACTGTCCTGTTTTTGTATTTCACACTAACCATACGTACGGACATACATACGGACGGACGACCTCCGTGGCGTAGCGGTAGTGAACACGACTGCTACGCAGGAAGCGCAGGTTCGATTCCCGCTCAGTGCAAATATGTTTGTGTTTCTATGTATAGTATGTACTCGTATGTATTTACAAAAAAAATGTATCTATGTACGTTTATCCGCATTCTAGAACCCGTAACACACGCTAGTTATACTTACCATGGGTCTAGGTGAGTTTGTGTAGATTGTCATAGAATATCCTAGAACCATAGATGTGAGACAATTGTTACTAACAATTTGCTTGCTTGTCTGCCACTACCACCTAAGAGGTATAAAAAATCAATAAATGAATTGAATTTGAAAAAAAAATAACAATGCATAAATCCAAGCGAGCAAAACATATGAGTTACACATACCGGCTATTAATGGACGCGGCTCGATTTCGGCATTTTTCATAAGCAATCAATTTCCAATGACATCGATGTATGGGCGCGAGAAGGGTTATGGGGGTAAAATAAATTCACATCAACTGCCATCAATCAGTGAGTCCACTCCGCGTGACAAAGTGATATCGACGTCATAGAGAATGTAATTGATTTTTACTGTTTTCTTTGTTTCAAAATTTTAGTAGTGTTTTTTGTTTATGCCTAATGTCTATGTGCAGGTGATTCGGGTATCGGAGGTCGCAGAATGTCCTCTGTACTCTATGAGCGCGGGCCTGGGGTGAAGGGTAAATAAGCCACCTATGTCCTAGTAAAAGCAGGCCGCGGCGGCGACTCTAAGCGGGCCTCCCTATACCCGGGGACTAGATGGGGATACCGCGTGGTTCCCACACGCGAAGGGAGTCATCTCTAAAGCTATGGCCCCGGTGTCAGCCGGGGTTCGAGGGATATGCTATCCGACATAATCCGAACCCTGACATAGGGGTTTTGCACGCACGAAAAAGAAGTCTAATGTCCATTTTACATAGTAATAGCTGTAACTATGTTAAAATAAATAAATATGAATCTTCTTGGGATATATATTTTTATGTTTACTTATGTAAATAGATCTAAAACCACAATAAAAAGATGTTTCACATTTGCGAATTTTATATTCTGCACAGTAGATATTTTATTAAGCTACAAATTTCATGAAAATCGTTCGGAAAACAAAAGATAAAAAAGAAACGTTTTTACGTTTAAAATCCGAAAGCGGCCTGTGTTTCGGTGGCGGCGTTAAATATTTATTAGCGATATATAGAAATGTAAACAACGCGAGCGTTTGCTCGTCGGCAAGGATTAGCCGTTTTGCCTTTAATTATTACCCCGTTGTCGAGTGCATGTTGCGGACGGGGCAAAGAGTAACGATTAAATGTTGTAAATTTTCGTATAATTTTTAGACAAAACTTATTAACCATATTTAAACCTGCATCTGATGTAATGCATCTGGTGCCCATGACGATAGCCTCGTTGACTCTTTGAATGACGATGGTCAGCCGCTCTTTACCAGATACGATCCGGCGGATTTCTGAGCTGAAATTCGCAACTCATAGGTATTCGATTTATTTAAACGAAACAATTTTTTGTCTATGTATCTATACACAGGTGGCTCCAAAAGTTCCTGGGCACCTGAAGATCTATAATTCCTTGACAGCCTAATTTAGTCAAAGGAAACATAGATGGCCTTAATAAATTAAACTAGATCGATGTCTTGTGCAAGTAGTATCCCAAACTTTAAAACATTAATAAGTAGATCTATTATCAAGTAGTTTCTAACACTATCACTGCATACATTGTCTAGGAACTTTTGTAGCCGTAGGTACACCAGATACTAGACAGGCTGTTTAGTACAAAAATTGTGCCATAGACATTTAACCTAGCAACTTTTTATTTCCTACATAATCGATGTATCTACGCAACTAAGGAACAATATTTAGTCTACTGGTGTTAAATTAATCTTAATTTGTCATTAAAATTACTACACCTGCACCGTCTATACGTTGCCTACTCTTTGGCTAAGCTTTATGAGAGAGATTGTAAAGTTTATTTGACGTTTCCCTGAAGAGCCCTCTAGTGCTGCGACGCGTAACCACGGGTTTACGCACAAACGCGTCCTGCAACACAAGGTAATAAAATTTATTGCTCTCGTATGTTTGTTCTAATAAAAATACACATATAGGTATATATAAAAGGATTACCGAATAACACGTTAACATATTAGGATCGTCAAAAATGCATTTCACCTGATAGTAAACTGGAGTGCAGTTTAAAGAATAGTGGCCACCATTATACTCATAGATGAAGTCCTTCGAATCGTGGTCCCTACCTTTGTGGGCTCTATGGACGTCTTGTTACGCCCGCTTATAGGCCTCGGTAGGTACCTACTATAGGAAAATTATTATAATCAGAGCATCCAGCAATGATGAAACCATATCAGTGACTAGGTGTCCCTGCAAACTGATTCCTATAACTCACTTCTAAACTTACGTGTTGCATGATTTATAATTATGGTTAGCGAAACCCGGCATTGTGGTAAATACAATAATTTACCTTTTTGAATTTAGAATCACCTTGTAACCACGGTTAGTGCAACCTGGCCGAAACGTCAAGCAAATCCATAAACTAGGATAATGATCGCATTAATACACGGGTTTCGATAACCACATGATTTTTATCAGCTATTCTAGAATATTCTAGAAAGGGAAGTGTTGAATTTAAAGGGAATTTATCCAATTTTCGTTCTGGTAAAGGTAAGAATTTTGCCACGTGATTTCATTTTGAAAATTTTCACTCTTCACTACTGAACTATTTTATCTATTACTTAATTTGCTACTCTCGTAATAGTATGTAAGAGGAGGGTTAACTCATTTAATTACTTAATCTACATTCCTTCATAAATTGAACATTTATTGCCACCTCAACCAGGAACCGTTACTACCAGGAACCGAGCTATTATCTCACCATTATCTCATCGCATCTCAACTAAAGACCCTAAGACAGCGTGCTGTTAACTTGGTTGGAGTCCAACATAACCTATACCCGATCTGGCGAGAAGGGTATCCATGGGGTATTTTTAGTACGATAAACAAAAGACGGAGGTAGGACACGACGGTATCTCCCGTCCGAAATGAGCTGTGCAACTGGTGAAGTACCTCCGCCCTGCAGAAGACCGCGGTCATAATAACCATCGTGTTGTGTTCCCGCCGGTAAGTAGGGTAGCCAGAGCTCACTGTACCCTTCCTTCCCCTCCTCTTCCTAGCCTCCCCACCCCTTCCCAGCTCTCCCCCTTTCCCTTCAGGGTGGGCAGCGCGTGTGTGACACCCTTAGTGTTGCACACGTTCATAGGCCACGGTGGCCGCTTTCCATCAGGTGGGTCAATTGTTTTATAATACCGTTCTCCTTTATTAGAACTTTGTGAACCAAAATATTTCTATAATAATTGTTTTCATACAATGTCTATAATTTTTCCGAGCACGGCATTAACTTTACACGAACGCAAAGTTTCGAAAAAAGAAACACGCAATTTTCACTTCAGTACTAATTTAAAAAAGTTACGGAGTATTAAAAAAATTGTACGTAGGTACATTGTTTGGTTTAAAAAATGAACATCTACTTTTATTTAACACAGATAACTGTCTGCCGTCGTCTGTCGGCTCGTAAGTGGAGTATGAGTTATAGTCCAAGAGCTTAATTTATTTTGGGAAATACCTATGGTTTATTCACGTCCATTTTTTTAATGCAGCAGTACAGTCTATCTGAAAAGAAGCGGGCTTGATAGGAAATAACCCATCGTTTACTACAGGTATTCCACAGTTACAGTCACCCCAACATGCATCCAGCTCGAAGTTGAGGCTTCTGACAGCAGTCGCTTCAATGTAAGTAAAGAGAAATTCTAGAAGAAGAGTGGACCCCGTGTTCCTAGTATAATAATTATTATTAAACTAATACAAGAATACACAATTTTACGAGTGTCTTAAACTTGCTCTCTGAAATAACCTGGAGCTCTTAGTTTATACGGGGTAAGGCGGGGTAATAAAGTGTTCTCTATATGCTCGGTGGTCTTATTTTTCTAAATACCAACACATCGTGGACGATTTACTGTTGCACGTAGAATATCTAAACTTTTCCGAGGTAATATTTTGAGTTTATGTTTTCTTATAATTTCCTTTTGTGCTTGAAGGGAATTAAATTGTTAGGCAACATTGTTTTGTGTTGGGCTTTTAGTAACAAAAGTAATAGTTTGCAGTAGGTAATTCTGTAGATTTTTGATTTAATACAAATGGATGGTCTGATAAACGCGTACTCGGGAGTGGCTAACTTAAAAACCAATCTTTCACGAAAAGACCAGGTCTATAAAAGTTTGGGATTCTATAATGAAAAAGAGATTTTCTTGTTCTGCACAAAAACGTTACTTCTTTATTAAAGATGTTGAACACACAGATACAGAATTGACATAGACTATACATTTAGTTATGCGGTCAATATACAAAATAAAATTATATATTCAATACCCTCTCTATAATTTTATTTTCACCACAGCAGATCAAACAAGTGAGTTTTGCTGCGTAAAAACAGTGTGCAAAATGCGATTTTGCTCACTCAGTGAGACAAAGTAGCTTTTTAATTATTTTTTTTTTTAATTTTCAATAAAGAGTGCTAACCATAGATTCAAAAAGAATTGTTCCGCGAATAACTTTCGAATTACATACATTGCACTCTGTCTCTTGGCCGTCCATAAAAAAGTTCGAGTGACAAACACAAGTATTTTGAAGGTTTTTTTTTAATTTATGACACGTCAAAGGTCCTATTTCGAAATTCTAAATTTGAAAGATATTTGTAAAAGAATAACCATGTATTTTATTTACATTATTTAATAATTATGTAATGTTATTGAATACCAAAATAAGTAATGCATAAGTAATTTATAATGATTACTATTATCAACATTTGAAAAATAAAATGTCACGTACGCTGTTTCTGAACACACCTTAAAAATAACGGGTATAAAATTTAACTTTTAACTTTCAACTTTAAATTTGCAGAACAGCAATAAGTAATTAGATTAATTATTAACTTTTAAAATTTTCAGCATTATTTTAATTAATAATAGGTGTTCTGTTCTGTTAATAAGTGTTGCATTATCTTCTAAGTAATATTTCTTATGTGTTCTCGCTGCTGAAGTGAAAAGTAATGTGTGCCACACGAGAGCAAAATTATTTGCATCACGTGCATTTGAATCCCTCACTACGCTCAGGATTCTACAGTAGAATCACTCGCTACGCTCGTGATTCAATCCTAGAATCCCCCGCTTGCTCAGGATTCAAAATCAGCACTCGCAGCAAAAAACAGTTTTGCTCTCTTGTTGCACAAATAACTATTTCCACACTCTGTATCTTCTTTATATTTAAACAACAAATGATCTATCAAAAATATAAATGTTTGAGTTGGCAATGATTTAGTTAAGATATCTGCCAACTGATTGGAACTGGATATATATTTAATTTTTATAATGCACTCCTCAACCTTTTCTCTTATAAGGTTATACTTACCTAACATCGATATTTTTAGTTCTTTTATGGAAGATGGGATTATTTATCAGCCTTATTGCACTTTGGTTATCTATTTGTAACAAAACAGAATCATACACTTCACCTAAGTCTGATAACAATTGTCTTAACCATATAATTTCTTTAGCAGACTCACTGGCAGCTACAAACTCTGCTTCAGTAGTAGAGAGGGCAATAGTCTTTTGTTTTTGACTGGACCATGTGATGGGTCCTCCATTTAACAAAAATATGTATCCCGTTGTAGACCTTCTTGTGTCTATATCACTAGCAAAGTCTGAATCAGAATATCCTGTAAGACTGCTGCTCTCACCATATACAATACACAAATCCTTTGTATCAAAGGAATGTCCCATAATTGATGGTGTACGAAGAAATATCAGTAAATAATCATCATCATCCAAGTGCCAATGTCCCTCACGATTTAATTTAATCACTTTCATTTGTATGTACAGTATAAGTTAATAGCCTATTGATGTCAAGAGGTGCACATTTACGGTAGCGTATTGTAACATGAGAGCAGTCTGTCCATGGGTTAATTAATAGATCCATCCCTTTGTGTAGATGACAATGAACGGTATTGTGCGCTGTGGGCCAATCTTCCCCGTATTCGCCAATAGGACGTATGAGCATGTTGTGTGAAACAGATATGAGCTTTACTGTTTTGAAATTAGAGTTGGTATTGAAGTGATTTTTGTAACAGTTGAATTCGAGCTTTTGCGGATTGATGTGTAGCGTCCTGAATCATTTTCATCATCATTTTTTTGATAGCTTAAATAAACATGAATAGACGTAAACAAGGGAAACTATACTAGTTAACCGAGCTGTAACTTTTTTATAACATAACATGACATAAACTCACGCCTATATCCCCGAAGGGGTAGGCTAGCACCCACATTTCACCAGTTTATGTTTAGGTCCCAATGTAATAGGTGGCGATGTCATTTACCGTGCACTTATAAACCTGCGATAAATACACACATAACTTCAGAAAGCATTGGTGTGTGCCATGGTAAAACCTGGGATCGAACCTGAGACCTGGTCTCAGCAGTTCATTACCCATACCACTAGGCTACCGCGGCTTTTTTATGTCTCTCAGGTATCCGACAAGTACACGGCCCACTTGATGGAAAGAGGCGCGTTTCAATCGTGCTACCGACCCATTTTCATTCGCCTTTTTAAAGAACCTCGTGTTATAGCCATTTGGAAATACCACAGCAGGGTTTTCATTCCACAGATAGAGCATGAAGTTCTATATCAAATTTAGATGGATGGCGGCTAACAAATTGGTTTCTACTATTAAAATCCATGCACTGTTACGCAAACGCATAAACCTCCTGCCAATCAACTAAGCTGCAATGGAAACTGCTAATATAATATAATCCAAGCATAGGTATTCTGTTCATACGTGAACACGTTCAATGCAGTGACTATACCGGTTAACTTCACTTGTTACTTGGATATTGGTAACCTATGTTGTTGCTATTCAAACATCTATGGCAGTCGTTACGGGTAGTTAGAGCCCCCAAAAGTCCAACCAGACTAACTCGCAACTTCGATATCGCCTTTGGTCATTGGACCATTGGTTGTGGAGGTCAGATGGCAGTCGCTTAACGGAAAATATCGAAGTTCAGCCGCATCACAGTTATACTGGAATGCCGACCCCAACTGAGTTAGGAAAAGGTTTAGAGCAAAACTATGAGGATTATTTTTCTTCTTATAATACTGTTTACCAAATACCGGGTATATACGCAGCCAAAGGGTACCTAACTTAATAACCCAGTTTATTCTAATTTGATTGAAATTATGTTGCCTAGAGCAATCCGGGGTCTGCTATGTTTACCTTTAATAGGAAACTAAATATCCATCCTAACTAAACTACACGTTAATTGCTTATTTCGCTTAAATACAAGGTTCTGTGACGTTTTGCATTCAGCCACGAGTATGTTTGACTACCAAAGTTGTAGTTTGCTAAGGGCTATATCAGAATACTAACCTATAATCCTTTGCGCAGTGTACCTGGCGTGGATAGTCTGTATACTCTATGTAAACTATTACCACAGAATATCTAACTGTACTAACGTACTATTACGAGAGGAAATTGAGTCCCTTGCAGCAATACTATCATCTTGAATTAATTGTCCGTTAATAAAACGACTAGACACACAGGCATAGTGACCAAGTTACTCAAATAAATTGGTTTGAATAATTTTTACAGTTCCGGGCCGGACCAGACCAAATAACACACCTGCGTGGTTTGTTAGTCGATCTGGAGGTCCGTTGCATTGCTTTCCTGGCTATGTATTCGACTAAGAAAATAATTTCATCTACCATTGTAGAGAAAATATCTATAATATATAATGAGACGGGGGGCGATCACTCGACGGCCAAAATATTTAATTATTTTTTTTGGTAATATCACGCCTATATTCCCGAGGGGGTAGGCAGAGATGCTAGCGCCCACATTTCGCCAGTTTATGTTTAGGTCCCAATGTAATAGGTGGCGAGCCTATTGCCATAAACGGGACACTTATAAACCTGCGATAAATACACATATAACTTCTAAAAGCATCGAGTCATTGGTGTGTGCCATGGTAAAACCTGGGATCGAACCCGATACCTCGTCTCAGCAGTCCATTACCCATACCACTAGGTTACCGCGGTTTATCTTATAAAAAAAAATATCAGCAACATCAACCGCCGGAGTCAGTAGGGGAGATTAAAATCACTTAAAACGTAAGCCATATATGGGTCTTTAGTTGCTGGAGGTGTAGCCAACATATCCCTCGCTGTACAACAGACCCCAGGAAATATCTATCGATAGGTTAAGGGATCACGGTGACCTCGTCTAGCCCCCGGGTATGGGGAGACGCATCTTGCACAACCATTGAGGTCTGCTTCTTCTAGAGTGACAGGCGGCTCTACCCATCACTCCCTTCCCCAGTTGCCTTCGCTCATCGTGGTTTGTGGTTGTCCGGAGTCTTCTATGAACCCGATAAGCTGTCTTTTTCTGCGAGCAAGTAATGCTCAACGCTGGAAGAATTTGCATCGTAAATATAGGTGTAATTGCAGTGCTTGCTGCTTTAGTGTGTGACCCCCCTCACTAATTCTTAAACTAATGCAGTACATAGCGATCAAAGTTCAGAAGTGTTGTAACAATAGAATATTTTCAACGAAACGACAAAAGACAGCTTTTATTTCATATCTCAAAGAGATGTACAATGAAGTGGGAGAAATATACTTTGTGTTGCTATGAATTTCAAAGTTTCTTCATGTGAGTTTTATTCGTTTGACAATGTTGCCAGCTAATACTTTTCCTTGAAATTGGAGAGTATTTTGATACTAAGAACAAACTATTTAGTTGAATTTATTAAAAAATATTTAAAAGAGTAGTCTCCACGTGTTTGTCAGGTAAGACCTGTAAAAAGGATATATCAATCAACATATTAATAAAAATGAATGTATTATTGTATTTTTCGATTGCCCTAGATATGGGTATTTCTTATCTTTGGTCTGTTATTTTGACCTTGTAAAGGTACCTGATTATTCAAAATTATGATGCGTAGCTAGTATTGGTGTGTCAAATAACTGTAACGTTAATATTAGATAATAGGTTCAGTGGTATTATATGTATTAGGTAGTTGTCAACATCTCCACTATTTAAAATATAAATGAAATACCAATGTCAGTTGTATAGTTTGGGACAATGTAACGAGACCTAAAAAAAGAAAAATGTTAATTTTCAACCCACTCTGGTAACCCCAAAACACGGCAAAGAGTTATCTCCACTCGCAAGTTCGTCCGCATCGTGGGTTGACGTTAATTTCGAAAATAAATTAAAGATGACGCCCGGAGCGTCCAGAGTTGAGAATAAACTGGCGAACCGGCAGTTAGATGTTCAACACAGTTTAAAGAGCTGTTTAGATGAAAATTTCAAAGGATTTGTTTCCCAGTTTTCATTCTCGGAGCAAGCTTTTTGTTCCAAACTTTCACCTGTTCTGAAATGTTGGATGTGTAGGGTTCTTATCTCTGTTATTGTTTTTGTTATAATTTCTTGTTTAAAGGGATGTATTTGTGTGTGATGGTGGAGCTCACGAAAAGGTTGCCAACCATTTAAATATTATTTAAGACATTGGGGTAATGGTTCAAATAGCTTTATTATAACTGGCAGGGTTGGATAGCAGTCTCACCTCGAAAAATATGGAAATTCAATTCAAGGGCTCAGAAGATGAAGTCTAAATGATGTAGATATTTAAAATCAAATTGAATTGAAAGAATGTACAACACAATAGTGATGTTGGCACTATTTCTGATTATCCAGGCGAAGCTACGTTTCTGTTGAGGTTAAGTGCAGCCACAGACATAGGGTTCAATTTAAATAAAGAACAGATTTTTTTACGCATTACATTTCAGTCCGAAACCCTTTTACACATGTATGCGTGGAGTTATTTGTATATTTATGCCATAAAGCACACCGTTGTCAACAAGCCATGTATTTGCATTGCACCCAGCGATAAATAACGCGACTCCCACTTTCACTGACAACCATTTTGCCCGTTTCCTCTGAATCTAATTTGGAGTGATACATGCCACCGTCGCAGACCACAAATTACGTTAGTGTAGGGTGCTATAAATTTGGCAATTACAGGCTCGATGGCAAAAGTGGAGTGTTAAAATGACGCTCTTATATGAATGCATGCTGTACTCCTATGCAGCTTTCATAGTACGAGAATAAACTACGGTTAGTTATGCACCCTGGTAACTGGAAGTCAGGCAATAGCTTGTAGTGGTGTTTATATTTAAAGTGAGATTAGTTTTAGCAGATTTACTTAAATTTATTAGATTTAGAAACATATGATCGTTGAATTAATCTAAAACTGTAAATATTTGGTTGTTGAAACTAAAATTCTAACAGATACGTTTCATACTAGTTAGCTCCAAAAATTTGACCTATCAAAAATAACCGTAAAGTGCAAGTTCAAAGCTTCAAGGAATGTACAAAATTTCATTAAAAGTGATGATTTTGGATAAAGTTTGGTTTATAATTATGAAGTAAAAACGTGAAACAAAAAGTATTGCATGCATGAAGGTGCCATAGGAGAACCGTACCTATCTACTAAAGTGCAACAAGTTATAATAAAAAATAGCAGTTTAAATACAAAAAAATATTAATGAATTAGGTCTGTAAACATTTTAGGCATCCTACAAGAGAAGGAAGCTAATGTTGGCGGCGACGACGCGGCGGGGCATGGGCCCAGACGCTTAAACTTGCCTCACGAGAATCTTGCAAAAAGATTCATATTTTGGCACCATGCACGCCTTTATTGTACAGTTTCCTTTATTCTAGTTAAAATTGTTAGGGTTTATCTCAACGAAATATGCTTTGTAATGTATAGCGTTGTTTTAAAAATAACGTTGAAAGTTTTGCTTGGAATGAGATTCAATAAAGGCGATGTTATAAAATAAGAATAAAGTTTTATGCATCACAAATTAGCCCAAAAATTTTATCATTTTGTTAACATCGTCATTATTAACGTTTGCCTACTTTTATGTTAAATAATTAGAACTAATTTTATTTCATGTTTTTCTATCAGTCTGTGTATCTTCAGTTACCCAATTCCTTGTTATGTTCTCGTTATGCCTTTACTATAGCCTACCTCTGCGCCTAATAACGTTATTCAGTCATCATACATATATTATATTAGGTAGGTATATAACTAACACACTGGTTTTAATAAAATACTAAATTATGCGAATGCACATACAAATAAAGAAATAGGTAGGACGCGACAGTATCTCCCGTATTGACCAATTCGATTGGGGAAGTACCTCCGGCAGTGAGTAAGGTAACCATGCAGAGCTCACTGGAGAGTTTTTGTACTGTCAGTGGGAAGATCAGTTTGTCTCTTGTGCTCGCGGCACAAAAACACTCTAACGTTTAACTTCTCCCACCTTTACCAACTACCGTCTCTTCAAGAAGGTTTCTGTAAGGTCGGCAGCATGAGTGTGCGGTGTATTTCTGGCAAATTTCCATAGGCCACGGTAACCACCATCCATTATTTCCGTGTGTTGTCTGCCACTTAAGTAGTATAAAACAAATTGTCACTGACAAATATTTTTTCAAAAAACATTAACCTGATACAAAGCAACCCAATTTAACCAACAATACCATGTAACGAGCCCACTGTGAAAAATAATGGCGAAAATACTTTTTTTACAACTGGCAATATTGTCAGCGCTCAAGGAAATTATGTTTCGTATTATAAAGGAAGGGTTTCCTTGTGATGCGGGTATGTTTTATAACCTTAATAAAATATCATGAAATGATAAATCACTCGGTTTTCTGCTAGTTAAATTGCTAAATTGTTCGTTAATTTGACGATGAAATAACCGTTAATACTGAATTTATTATATCAGTGCCCAAGGCCGTTTGCGGAACCCTCACTAATAAATCAATATTTAAACGCAATTTTTCTCTTAAGTAGGACTTTGAGAAATTTATTTGATCTTCTATTGGTTTTGCGAATGAATAATTATTATTGGCGTAAATTATTACTGACGTCTATTCGGTTATTTTAGCACAGTTGCTAAATTACCTGACCTACTTATTATAAAAATGTCGACAAGGCGAGGGTTTTCGTCAGTTTTAGTTGTAGGTATCTAAAGTTGAATTGTGGTCGGTATAAAAGCGTGCACTTCTGTGGTCTCCACCAAGCCGCGGTGTTCTATTTGTGGTACATCACTTATTCAAGGCATATTATCGCCCGCCCCTGCAGTTCAGAGTCCATGGTTAGTGCAATTATTGTGGTAGGTCGTTTACTTTTATTATGCCACAAAATTAAATACAAAATAAACTACATATTCCATTTTTGAACTGAATACCTCTATAGGCACGTGCAGTTTTTCTTAGAAAATTTTTGGTGGGCAAAATCTTTGGAACTCGTATCGTTCCCTAACGCCACGCTGTTATCAGTAACGATACAATTTATGAGTTACTTAATATTTTTATATTTATTTTTCTTTAAAAGAATATTAGCAACCCAAATTACTAATATTTCCTCTAACCCCTCCATCTAAGCCCAATGGCTTGTGATAGCAGTGGGTCCATGTTGGTAGTGTAACGGCCAGGATTCAAACCCGGGAACTCTCTTTTGTAAGGCTGACTCTCTAAGCACTAAGCTACCGACGCTTGGTATATTCCGCCCGCTATTCTATCCGGTTAGAGAATTCATTCAAATATTTATTCAAATAATAGAAGGGCATTAGAAGGTTTCTACAGGGTAGGTAGCACGCGTGTGACGCCTCTGGTGTTGCAAACGTCTAGTGACCGCTTCCCATCAGGTGGCCCGTGTGCTTGTCTGTCACCTAAGTGACCAAAAAATATTTTTGCAGACTGTTCACGTCATGGGTGTAAACATTACGTGAACAGTCTACCGGAATGAAACAATTTTCTGATACTACATAACTGAATTCGCCGTAATCAATAACCAATCATTAGATGTTCACCAAATACACAAATTTAATAAGAAAACATTCTACCCGAAGTCATATGCTGTACGAGCTCTAAACTATTTTCTATTTTATCAAACATTGTTAGTCTGTGCTGCAGTCCCAGGTTTAAATGTGAAACTTTAACTTATCATGTAAATGTGACATTACTTGGAAGCGATTGTACAAACTTTAGGAACAAAATTCATTCATAAAACTGCATTTCGTACCTGGCTAGATAAGAGTTTAGCGAGTTTGTTTGCAAATAAAATATAAAGATTTGAAATTTTATGTTACTTTGTTTGTTTATTTATTATTTTTATTGTACCACTAGCTGATAGTTCTGCTCGCGCCGTTATAATCGCATTTCTGCAACCCAAGGGAATCTATTTCCTTAATAAAATTAGAGAAATAGTTTTTGTTATTCCAGACTATGATCTATCTCAATACAACATTTTAGCCCGATCCGTTCAGCCTTTAGAACGCAATTGAACAACAAACATTCAAACATCTTCACTTTTCATATCTATGATCTAGGTAGGTAGGTTGGTAGTAACTTGGAACTTCGATATCGCCATTGGTCATTGGACTATTGGTTGTGGAGGTCAGATGGCAGTCGCTTCACGCAAAAAACTTAGTTGAGAAAAGGTTCAGGGAATGAGATAATAGTAGGATTAGTAAGATATATTTTATAATACTAGTAGGATTCATCCGATTGTGAGCGAATTTCGATACATAATTGATTTAGTGCACTATTTTGTTTAACATGAATGAAGGATAGGATTTTGTTTAACATAAATAAGGTGATTCAGTACTTTGTATTGATAATAAGCTTAATTTTAACTAAATATACGCTAAACCATAAATATATTCAGTTTTAAATCCACCAACCGGTATAAAATGGTTTCCTACATTCTCACCGGTACTTTATACCTGAATTAAATTCGTTTTCGAGAATTCACAGCACAAAATTCATACTAGGCGGTGTAATTTCGTAAACAGAGACTTTTAGCTTGCCCTAATCGAGAAGTCCCGGAGTGCATCCAAATGGGTTTATAAAAAGGACACGTTTTGCGATTGCATTCGAAATTCAAATGAGTGTATTTTTTGGGCCCTCTGAGTGTAGGAGGAATTAAATTACACTGCGGATAGTAAAGTCTGTCTAGTCAACTATTTGCGGACGTGAGGTCGTATTGTACATAGAACTGGACTCATTTAAGAGTGTTGTAGAGTTTTCTTAATGTTCTGCTTCTTAATTAAAGCTATTGAAGTATTTCGGTTTGTTTCTAATCTGTTTGAATTAATATTAGTGCGGTAGCGGTAGTACATTTGACTAAATCAGAAGTCGTGGGTTTGATTCCCCAACTAAAAAGTTAATAACGATCCTTTGGTTCACCGAAATCTTTGATTGATGAATTGGCGCGATTCAACCCTGGTAATTTGCAAAACTACCAAAAGAGTGGTTTGTAATAATTGCGTTATAAATATTGTCAAATTGTATGTTGGTCATTATTTTGTTAGTCTTTAGCTAATTCTGTGGTAACAAATTCAAAATTTGAAAATGGAATCAGATTCCGCCGTTAGTGTATTGCACATTTGAACGTGAATGGAATGTCATTCAATATCATAATTGACGTATCGGTCAGAGCATACAGTGTCGTGCATGGATTATGTTCGGCCAGTGTATCGAAATACTGACAAATTATCATTTGTCTGTCGAGGCTTTTAGCATACATGAAGTGCTTTGTGTACGTTCCAATATTCATATAAGATTAACATCACACTGATGTGATGTCAAATACAGGTCGATAATTATTCTAACGCAGTGTACCTATAATGTAAAATAAGGAACACACATTGAAACACTGTTTTGTTACGTACGTGTTCTGTTACATACGTCAAAGAAATAATATTTTGTGACAATATTAACAAAAATGGAACCAAAAACCATCATCTGTTACAAATATTTGATGATTTCCAAACCATTATCCGTCCAAAGAAACTTTCTTCCAAAACTTGTATAAAAGTTAAATTGAGAAAACACAACAAACATATTACAAACTTATATAAAGGCTCTAATGTTGTACTTCCCATCGGTTAGGGTGGGGTACGCTAGGGCGAGTAAAATACGTGACAGCGTGGACACGCTCCGTGAAGCGAAGAAGAAATGTAACCTTTCGAGACCTTTAATATGTATGAACATTAGTCTCGAACCACATTACATAATATAGGACTGGCCGAATACATCTTTAGAAACATTTATGGACAGAAGAGCGTGCATTGAAAGAGTAGGTATGTATGTTGGTGAGTACTTAAAAAAAAATTGCATACTTCAAATACTATTCTTCTAAACATTTTAAAATTTGAAATTAGAAATGCTGATTTGTGCCAGTTAGATTCTTGTAACATTTAAATTTCGAACTACTTTATAAGTTACAGGTCTGACAGAAAATATCCTTTGTAATGTAATTAAATGTATTAAAAAGTAGGTTTAAATAGGATGGCCATGAGAAAATCAACTTTTTGAATCTTCTTAGCATTTTAAGATGAATAGGGTGTACTTTTTATTTTTGTTTTCAACACCATTATAATTAGTTTTATGCTACCGTTTGTTAGTGAAACCTTTGTTTCTGAATGCGTACATAGTATACGGTTTTCTTCGTTATGCCACGTCACGCGCAAATTGAATGGGAGGAGAAAAGAATATTATCTATTTTGAACAAATTAATATAATTTTAATGATTAGGGGACAATTTTCATCTATATCAAAGTTGTAAAGTGCAAGTTCTAAATAAATTGGCTTCCAAATATTATAATCTGAATTTGACATCAGGCTGCTCAGCAAAATAAGAACTCCTGAAGTCTTAATCTCAGCTTAATGTTTAAAGAAACTTTTCTAATAAAGACTTTGCCGGAGTCTTCCGATCAAAAAGTCGATTCACCGTCTTCATTACAGGGGTGCCAATCACATCGTCGCGTGTGAAATCATAACTCAGCAAGACGCCAACCCCTCGTGCTAAATCTTTGGGGAAGCTCCATCTATTGCGTTTAATTATAGCTCGACTACCCGACCCCAGCTCTCCACTACCTTAAGATCGTTAATCTTTCTTAAGGATGTATACCGAGCCTTAGCAGAGGTTCTGTGGACCCCAGCACTAAGCGCTTCATACAGCGCAAGTCGTACTATCGTCTAACGGGTATAGTTTAACCTTTCCTGCCGGTGCGCTACATTCCCACAGGGCTGGACTTGGTACAGAATACTTGGGAAAATATGTAACAGATATTATGGGCCTTGATAGAATTTCTCCCTACCTCTTTCAGGGCCAAAAAGGCGTGAGCATAAATATATAACATAATACTTTATGTTTTGACGTGACAACGTCTTATAAATTGGCTTGCCGGGTGACACTTCAAGAAACTGCGTTACGCTCCGCTCACGTTATGCGCTCACAATGAGAGCGAGTGAGAGGCACGCGTCCCTTCCACTCGGGCATGGTTAGCCCGCCTAAGAGCGAGAGAGACAGACATAAAAAGTGAAAGGCACGCGTCCTTACCACTCAAAGTCGTTGTCACGTAAAACTTTCGCCCGTATACCGACTTTACAGGCAACCAATTTTTTTACAGTATCAGATGTTAACAATATCTTCCATGTTCATAGATTTTACATATTTAATACAGTTATTATAAATATTATGTACACAAAAGAAGATAAGTGAGTTTGTTTACTATTGTTTCATTGATAACGAATTTTGAGACAACAAGGTTAGTAGTCTTAGCTAATAATGCATTTCAATAGTTATCTCTGAGAAATAATTGGTCGAAGTTGTCGACCTGATTTTATTACTTATATTATTAGGATTGTGGTAGCCATTTGTACAAAAAGTAGCCATAATCGATATTACCTGTCCAAACTGGCAAAACGCCAGAACAAGGTCAGAAGGAAACGTTAAAAAAACATGATTTATCTTTGACATGATATTCCTATTACTTAGAGCGGCCGCGGCGCGCCAATTTAATCTAAATCCGGCCCTGGCTCCAAATTGGAAAGTCTTTGAACTTTCCCCTCTGAGTGTTAAGGGTAGGTGGAGGTACACCGGTTTACGTGTACGAATCTCTGAATCGACGTTTATGTTTATTGATTAGCGGGATGAAGACAGATTTCAATGAGCTCCATTAACCAATTTGGTTTGAGTTCTGATGGTTTAAAGTTTATAGCGTTTCAACGATCAAGTTGATTAGTCGGTGGTGGCTGTCAACTGTTGCTTTGAACTTTGTGTTTTGATTTACATAATGATACTCGTAACACTTTGAGTACTTATGACATTGCGATGTATTATCACCATGCTTTTTTATTTAGTTTTGTTATACACATACAAACATTTTAATCCAACTTTTTCCCTCCAAATCAGGCAAAAAGAAAAGAAAGAAAGATAGCAGCATATTTGATGCTGTCATTGAAATCTTCCTGTGCAAAGACACACATAATTTGGACAAAGGTAAACTAATAAAAATAACCACGAACTTAGACTACGACGAAAAGTTCATGTACAAAAAAATCTCGAAGCGTATGTAAAATGTTTGATCCTATAATTTTTTTTTCAATATAACACAAATGCCGTGAACTTGTATCAGTAGTGGTGACCCAATGAGTACTACACTGTCTTGTAAAACTATAATTTTGATATTTACTCGTAAGTTGATATAAAATTCGTATCAGCAGCTAACCAGATTTGCAAGAGAGAAGCTCCTTGAAAAAGAAGCAAGCAAGAATTCAACTATTACGGTGGTGGGTGGTACTGTAATATGATTCTACTTAATTTAGCAGGGTTTTCATGCAACATGAATATTTTAACCTAACGATGTGTGAACACATTTAAATTTAATGTTAGCGTTATATACATTACTAGCTGTTGCCCGCGGCTCCGCCCGCGTAGATGTCGATTATCGCGTTGTACGACTCTACTCGATTCACTACTTGCCTCTCTATACTACTTTTCCTTGCTGTCATGACAACGGAAATTGTTAGCGATATTAGCGCCAATGTATAGAAATTTACCGGATCAATTGAGATTTATGATTATTACTCCGCTCCCTTGTATGGTAGCGTGATGATATATAGCCTATGTTACTCCTAGATATTGTAGCCTTTTAGAGGTGAAAGAATTGTTTAAATCGGCCCAGTGCCTTTTGAGCCTATTCATTACAAACATACAAACATACAAAAATAGGTACAAATCTTTCGTCTTTATAATATTAGTATAGATATATCGTATTTGTAACTAAATGGCAAGATGCAAATACATCTTAACTAAAACTATGTAATGGTTGCATTAACTTACAATTCGATTCAAGGGGAAGGTGCCTCAGAGCGGTTTCCACTAATGATATGAACTGAGATCGATTAAAACTAAATTTCGAACTCCATCAAGTACGGTATACCAGTTTAGTTAAACAGATTTTGAGCGATAAGTTCCAGGCTTAGAATTAAAAGAACAATTACTAAATTAGGTTGAACAAAGGTAATCTAGCAGTGACTTTGTCAATACATTATATGATTTTTTCAATACACTTTCGGATTTCGCCTCATTGGAGCTAACAATGAGGTAGGTATATCGGTCTCAAACCGGCTAGACCCACTTTGTGTCTCGTCATATGGGCTTCTGTGGTTAGGGAATATGGTGTAGGTACACAAAAAGATTAAGGACGTCAAAAATTTGGTGATACACTATTTCTTTTTAGTATTTTTATATCAGCAATCAATTAGCTTATTTATGTAGTCAACTACTTCTAATATCTGTAATAATTTTCCATTTTAGCTTGAGCTATGGATTAAAAAAGTGCTCAAAATGCGCTCTACAGGCGTAGTACCCATTTGATAGATAGATAGATAGACAATTCTTTATTGTACACCAAAAATAAAAAATTACCAAGAACAAGTAATAAGAGTTATAGTTGTTCTAATGTACAATGGGCGGCCTTATCTCTGGAAGAGATCTTTTCCACGCAACCTTTTTTTTTGAACTATCTTTTAAGGATAGGACGGGGTGCAATGGCAGTGGTTTCTCTCACGACTTAGCTCTATGTACCGATAGGTATACCTTTTCATGTTTTATAGAAATACAACCTTTTGCTTGCACTATATGGAGGTAAACACGGTCGTTGTCTTTGACACGAGTTGCACAAGAGCTGAGCAAACAGTCTGGTCACGGAGAGTACTATACAAATACCTGTTCGCTTTCCAATTAACGTACCGACTGTTTGAATTCTCCAGCTATCATACCTGAATGCCTTTGACGTCCTCTCATATTCACCAAACTGTATCCATGATGTTTAATTTGCTTTGTGAATGTTAATGTTGTAGGCGAATTAATTGGGAAATTAATTGTTGGTGGAACTACTGAGTGGCTGTTTATTGAATATCGTATAGAGTGGTTTTTTTTTTGAAGTTTTGTTTTCGCTTTGGTCCAGTGGTATTGACATTTATAGGTGAACATCTTTTAAGTTCTATTATACTTTATTTTCCCTTAAGTATGGGGAATTAATGAGTAGTATACCTACACATTGAGAACAAAATCACTTTTGAAAAAAAAAAACAGTAACCTAAATTAATAGAATTCTTCATTCAACCGGATTTGATCACGGATCTTCTCAATATTAAGTTACCGATGCTTCTTTTGCATAATAATTTTTAAAAACAACATGTTTTTTATCGAACTAGTTTAGCTAGTTAATAAATTAAATAACAATTATAAGTTAAAATAGTTAAGTTAATTGGCAACCAATAAAGCTAAAATACTTATTTATTGTATGGTTAACGTCTAAATTGCTCTGCTAATAAATTTAATATCGTTTCGAAGTTACACATGGTAATAAAAATGTCTAGGGTTAAACAATGGTTATTGAATGAGTTACAGTAAATTTTCTAAATTGAGTTTTGCAACCGCCACGAACATTGCCATATCTTAAATTATAATAAACTATGATTTTATTGTACTATGGACATGTCTATTACATTTTGAATGCATACAAATGCATCGTTTTCAGTTATGATAAGTAAAATATTGTTGTCGCGCTATGAAATTGAGAATGTATTTTAGGTTCATATTTGTGGAAAATTTTCTGAAGCTGATTAGGTATTGTGGATATGACTTTTACAAAAGTGAAAATTATGTCCACTCTCAAGTCACAACTCACAAGTAGGTATACCACAATCAGTATGCGAGAGGTTGGGCTTTTTTTTATACTACGTAGGTGGCAGACAAGCACACGGCCCACCTGATGGAAAGCTGCCACCGTGGCCTATGAAAGTGTGCAACACTAAGGGTGTCACACACGCGCTGCCCACCCTGAAGGGAAAGGGGGAGAGCTGGGAAGGGGTGGCTAAGCAGACTACCAAAATTTGAGAACTACTTACCGCGAACGTTAAAAAGTTTGTAACTCAGTATTAATCTAACAATTAAGTAATGTTAAGTAAGATATAATAATGGTGCGATTAAGTACCTTTGTCCCTATTCAACAATGATATAAGCTCCAACGTAGTCCTGAATGGGTTATTCACATCAAGACGGTATCTATTGGAGTAGAAACAAAAGGCAAAACTCGTCTCACTTAATTTGAAAAGTCATAAGCCGCGGTATATTCATAAAACAATGCAATGATTGTGTAGCCTGTCGCCAACTCCAGAGGATGAGTGGCGTATTGTGTACGGTATGCTCGTCTGCTTCAAATCTGCTTTGCGAATCCCTTTTCATGAAAACGGCGGTTTAAAACCTCATTTAGCCCGGTCTCGACGCCTTCACCACTTAGCGTTATGGCCCAAGAAAATTGTCGCGTAATTTAAATAACTTTGTCGAGACCTTTCTATTGTCTTCGGTTTCAAACTCACAGTACCTCGAGTGTATAAATCTTCCACTTTCTGGGACGCATCTTCATTTTTATCAAGAACATTTATGTCGTTCTCCTTGGGATCGCGTTTAAACCTCTCAGTTATATTAAACGTTAAAGTTACGTAAATCTTTTTCAATTTTATCTTGCCCTGTTTTCGTTTATTGAATTTTCACTTTATCTTTGTCGCTTCTCGGATTATATTCCTATCAGTGGGTCGGTAATTTGAAAACTTGTCTACAGTAATTTTATAACGTAAATTTTACACGATTATGTCATACGCGTTACGAAAATGAAATGCAGTTTATTTAGGACCCATAATGTTGAGTGGAGCTTGTTTGACTTTCCTTTGTTTTATTAGGAAGGTAAGAGGATTTATTATATTCAAAATCGCTAAGAGTTTAAAACTCATTTGGTTTTACCTGGGACTTGTTGAGTATCCTGTACGGTATGTTGTTTTTAGAGACGTGTGATGTCGCGAGGGTCTAAAATAAATTAATGGCCACAAAGTACTCAGAACAAATTTTATTTTAATTAAAAAGTTAGACCAGACTTTTTAACTAAAAATGAGACTGCTTGATCGTCAAAATATTTTACTTACGACTATTTTAACAATCAATATTATTTTGTATTATCCGTTAGCAAAAACTATTTTGTAGGTCTACTAGAAACTTCTACAAAAACTATTCTTAAATCTGTTTATTGAAATTAGAATTTACAGTTCCACATTTAAATCCAGTCCTTCCGTATCTTGCGTATACGTTATCGTCGTGCACTTACACCAGTGTTTTTGCACGTGTAAGCCGTGGCTGCAGGCAAGCGGCAAAAGATTGTGTGCCGCGATATACGGTGTGCATTGCACCTTTGTCTAATCCCTTGTTGCTACGTTCTTTATTTTAATTTATAGCGCTATCTTCACAATGTACGCGATATCTAGCGACTGCTGCAATTTGTTTTCTGTTCTGTTTTCCTCCGGTAGAAATGTATCCTTTTGTATGCAAGATAGTTGCTAGTTTTATGTTGTGTATTTTTGAACGAGAATTTTAAATGTAATGCGTTACAATTCGATTGTTAATGAACGACTAAAGGTTTGACTTAAACTTCACCCGGGGCGTGAGGGACATGCCAGAGGCTCCCAAACTTTCGGTAACTGATGGTCCGAGACGGCCGTGCGGTTTTAGTCGTTATGAGTCCGATATAGTTACCCTTACTGACTTCGTTTGGGCAATCGAGGTGGGGCTTACTAAACTAACAAAACTTAAATGTATTTTATTAACATCACCTGTGTGACACTTACAAAGAGTCGCACATTGCTGCTGATCTTTGGGGATTATACGTATTTGTTCCGTACAGCAAGTCTAGAAGATAGTATACAATTATCAAACTTATAATAGAATAAAAACTATCATAAAATGTAAACGCAAACCTGTCTATCAATCAAATCCATCATTACTGCAATTACTTAGAACCCCATGATACAGCTCTATAATTTCGAAACGCAAATGGATAGGGTAGGCGGGCGCTGTCAAACTAAACTTGAACTAGGTAGGTACAGTCTGCGGCTTTTGATTTGGACTGCTTGTCAGAAAAAAGACGGAGATTCTGGCTATGATCGGGCTGCTTCGGTTATGCAGACTATTTTATCAATCATTCATCTGATTGATAGTTTGATAATTTTATAGAGAATTTAAAACTGTTAGTGTTTTTTTTTACCATACAGGTGGCATACAAGCACACGGCCCACTGCACATGCAGTACTAGAGGCGTTTGCACAAAAGTGCAGCGCAAAGTGCGTCACCCCATACCCGGGGCCGGATGTGGACACCGTGGTCCCTATACTCGAAGGGGGTCATCTCAAAAGAGAAGGCCACGAATCGGTCGGGGTCCGAGGGATATGTTCGCTACTATCTCACGTCATCATCATCCCCAAAGAAGCGTTTTAGTCGGTTTGAGTCCGACATAACCTCTCTTACCGACTCTAGTGAGATTGGTATCCGTGGGGATTTCACGCACATAAGAAAAGCATACTATATCAAAAGCCGTGAATTGTACGCATGGTCTGTAGGCGTGCAAGTTTAAGTGGCGATTGTCACTGTACCTGGCTAAATGCCAATCAAGAAATGTCATACTTATACGTACAGTTTATAATTCAGTTTAATTCATAAATTCGAACATTTGAAGGAATAGGGGGGATATCTTGTGTAGCTAAGTAATTAGAGTTCCGTACCCGAAGCCCTCACTCACTGTTATAGTCTTTTGAAGGGTGTGTCTACACATTTTCTGCATCTCTAGAAAAGTGGCAATACGTTTGGAGAAACGAATAGAATAGATTGATCAATGTATGGGATTTTCAAGCGTTGAGGAGGTACGCATCAATCCCATATATTTATACATAAATAAATATTCTATGACAATCTACACAGCGGCGACTAGACCCATGGTAAGCGTAGCTTAACTAGCTTGTGTTCTGGGTATTAGAATGCGGTTAAACGGCGGATATACTTGTATACATTTTTGTACATATTAAACAGAAAAAAACTAGGTGTTTCTCTACCAATGCACACAAATATTTGCACTGAGCGGGAATCGGAGCCGCGCCTCCTGCGTAGCCAGTCGCGTCCAATGCCGGTACAGAAGTTGTCAAAAATTTATCATTCTATTCTACAATACACTTGCCAAAGAATTGCCATTATCTATGGGGTTAGTGAGAAGAGACACAATAATACCATGCATATATCCTGTACTATCTGTACCCATCGTTTTACGCACTTTAGATTCGAGAGTGCGGAGCATTTCGATTGGCGGGTTTCACGCACACACAAGTTCACAGTAGGCAAACCGACTGTTGTAATGCTCCGCTCTTTTGACACCTTTTCATTAGGTACATATTCGATAGATTTACGTGATAAGAGCACTGATGCTGTATTTAAGCTCCATCCGCGTGAGTTTATAATCCCGTTCCCGTAAACTATGAGAATCAATCCCGGGATGAAAAACTATGTATTATGCCAGATTATGGTCAATCCCTGCTCCAAATTTCAGTCCTTGATTTCTTATGAAAACAATAAAACCTTTAAAATCATTTTTAACGGTTGGACAATCATGTGTGGGTGGAGTACGGTAATATTAAGTAAAATTGTATAAATTGGTACAATGTTCTTCTGTTCTTAAATACTGCCTAATATACGACGTACAATGATTATTGCCTAACATACCGTATAGACAAAACATACCCTTAAGTCCCGCTGAGTTGTAGGACTTACTGGCGGAGAGTTAATGACCCGTGACTGTCCACTGACCATTTAATCCTTACCCGTTATTGCGGTTGTATGGTTTAGTAGATAGTTCGAGGAGTTCGCTAGGAGGGTGAGGAAGCTTGTTATAGTTTATACTAGTCGTGTAAGAGATAAAGAGATGTTAGATCATTTCTGACCGTGGTAGCCCAGTGGTATGGGTAATGGACTGCTGAGACGAGGTCTCGGGGTAGATCTCAGGTTTCACCATGGCACACACCAATGATTTTATTTTTATATTCGATAGGCTCGATGCTTTCCGAAGTTATGTGTGTATTTATCGCAGGTTTATAAGTGTCCGGTTAATGGCAATAGGCTCGCCACCTATTACATTGGAACCTAAACATAAACTGGCGAAATGTGGCTGCTAGCACCTCTGCCTACCCATTCGGGGATATAACCGTCAGTTTATGTTTATGTTATGTTATTTCTATGACACAATATCCAGAATGGCAATGTCCTTGGATTCTTATTTAAATTCCTAAATATCTTCGAAATTTCTGAAAAATATTCATAGTAAAATAATAACAACAAAACTGAAACTGTGATAACAAAAAAGATACTTCTAGATTCAAATCACAAACGAACCGTTTCCAGAATACAAAAAGCGCGACTTTCTATGATATATGAAACTAGATGAAGTATCTAGTCCCGAATAGTTGCCAAAGAAATGGGTGCAGTTTACCATAATGCGATACACTCCGTCATCCGGTGGTTATCGGACTGAATATATTGTGGACTTTTAAGCTATTAATCAGCTAGTTTCTGCGGAAAAATAGTCAGAGTTCGTAATTCTGTCGGTTCGATAACATCTCAAGAATGAAATCCATTTATTAGACAGTTTGATGTGGGTTTATGAGGGATTATGAAATACGAGTATGTAATCATATCAACATGATGGATTTGTTTACATATTTCATAGCATCCTTTATAATTATACATTTTTAACCGACTGCATCAAAGGAGAAGGTTCTCAATTCGATCGGTATTTAAGTATGTTTGTTAAGCGATTATGTGTGTATTTATCGCAGGTTCATAAGTGCTCGGTTAATGGCAATAGGCTCGCCACCTATTATAGTAGGGCCTAAACAAAAACTGTCGAAATGTGGGTGCTAGCACCTCTGCCTACCCCTTCGGGGATAAAGGCGTGAGTTTATGTTATGTTAAGCGATTAAATTGGTTTTGTTTTAGGGATACTTCAAGGGTGGTAGTGGTCCCATATCCTATGTATTTATGGTATGATCTAACGATTAAGTAAATTTGTAAATTTAGTTTTTCACTTAGCCTAGATACATGGTTCGAGTGAACAATAGTGCAAATAATACGGCAATAGGGCTACCTCCTATTATGTGGAATCAAATACTATGGTTGGTGAAATGTGAGTGTTAATTCAACCTCTAACTACCCCGGAGAGAAATATAAATAAGCATAATATGTATGTATAATGTATATATGATCTCAGTGTTGAGTTCGGGTTGTATCCAAAGTCCCCACCTCGAATCCCGAAGTCCATTTTCTCGCTTCTTCTCCCAATTTTTTGCATGGTTTCCAACATCCATATCAATGGGACCATTGCTCATGTAGGATTTACAATAAAACATCATAATTTATACTTCGAATTCTGAAATTACTCGGCCATTATTGTGTAAAATTTCAAAAGGTTACGAGAGTTTGTTCGTCGCCGTATATTTCAGCAGTTGACATTTATTGCTCAGGTGAGTGGAAATATGAGCTGCAATGCCTTGTTTCATTTTTTAACCGACTTCCAAAAAGAGGGAGGTTCTCAATTCGATTGGTATTTTTTATTGATGAAGTTGCGAAATGAGAAGTAATTGCACTGATAACACCACGTCGTTTTTACGTCGGGGGTTAAAAAATAAATATATTATATTATAAATAAATAAATTAATATATAATATGATAAATAAAAAATTCTACACGTGATAACGCTGTTTAGATAGTCTCAAAATTACACAGCATCTAATTCTTGAATGCGGATGTTCTTTACAAATACATACCTATACATATCTCTATTACCCTTTATTTTCCCTTCCGGGGTAGGCAGAGGTAAATTAATAACCACATTTTACCAACCATTGTATTCGGTTAGGTACAAGTAATAGGACTATTGTCTGGGTTGTATATATCTGTCTGATGTTAAACAGCTCTATCCCCTGGTAGCTAATCGCCTTGGACAACACCGCAAGGGAAGAGATTGGGTGGCCCAAATTCTACTCTGCCAGACAAATATTATTTACATATTTTCGAATAAAAACATCCAGACCAATTAGTAAATAAGTTGACGAACGTAGGAGAAAATCTTAAAAGCCTTAGTGCCTTTTCAGGTTTCTGTATTGTCTATGCTTATTTGTGTATAAAATATTCTTACTAATAAAATAACCCTTCAAAGCTACCTACGGATATGTCAGCGTAGTACCACTTACATTCGCGTAATGCCTATGTCGGCGGTAAGTACGCAGTGAGCCCTCAAGTGGTACGTGTTCGTCGATTCGAGTACGGATAAGTGTACAGTGATTACAGCATAAATCTCGAGATACCTACACTCAAATATAATAATAGACTATTGTTGCTAACTATTGAAGGGTTGTTGAACGTTTCTATGTTAGGTTTTAGAATTGATAAACGGTGGAAAATTGTCCGTAAAAAACTGTTTTATAATGTATTACAGGATGTTAACGTTTATGAAGTCAAAATCTTCGGGATTTAAAGTCCACGGCACTTGTAAGTTGGTAGTCCTGCTTATTGTAGGACGAAGGCGTCTGGATCAGGCCTTCCTGTCAGGGTTGGTGGATGAACCGGGAATGATTGGATCAGATGGCGTTAGCTTCCAACTACATTTTTTTTAAACTTACCACTTAGGTGGCAGACAAGCACACGGCCCACCTGATGGGAAGCGGTCCCCGTGGCCTATGGACGTTTGCAACATCAGGGGCGTCACACTCGTGCTGCCACCCTGTAGAAACCTTCTAATGCCCTTCTTCAAGAACCCCATATTGTAGTTGATTGGGAAAACCACTGCAGGGAGTTCATTCCACAGCTTAAGCTTGCGTGGGACGAAACTCCTTTCATACATGGTAGAAAGGTAGTTAACGTAATATTACCAAAAAAATCGCACGTGGGAAATTAACGTATATTAATAAGCGACTCATAAAGTAGTTGATGTAAGTAAGTAATTACGAGGTGACCACATGCATATTTTTAACCCAATATTTGCTAATTGAGCTATTTGTCTGTGTTATAACTTATACATATTTATATCAGAAGTGTTACAAATCGGAAAAAACTTGTAGAGTATTGTAGGAGTATTTAGGATTTGCATCCAAGTCTCAAAGACAGGTCAACCTCGCAGAATATCTTCCATCCTTCGTAACCTCCCCAACCGACTCTAGTGGGGGAATCCGTGGGGATTTACGACGCGATACAAAATAAAAAAAAGGACAGTGAACACCAAGTAACCACTTACAATGTGTCGAACCTTTTAACCCTCCATTCGTTAACACTTATCTGTGTTATAAACTGTGCACATTTAAAATTACAAATTGAGGCAACTGAAAGAGTTTTACAAGAGTATATAGGTATCTGTTCCTGAGTTTAGAAGTCGTTATCGAGTCGCGCGGGCTCAAGCCTTCGACTTCTTCCTAACAATAAATGTTTTGCAAAAGTTACCCGGAGTTCGACGCCGGCTAGATAACCGACTGCGTTTGTTTCGGCTAACTTTGTCGTTGTTAGTTTTCTCTAGAAGTGTTTTAAAATTCAAGTGGATTAAATATTCGAGTAGTGAAGTGTTAAGACTTTTGTTTTTTTTTAATAGACAGCACGCGGGTGGTATGATGAACTCCGTCAGTATTACTGGAGAATCAAGTACCTCCCTAGTTGGAGTGAGACTCCAACTAGCTTTAATAGTCAAAATAGCTGGTGATATCGACGTTATGTTTGGGGTCAAAGTTCCATTTTTCTAAAAAATGGTACGCGCAGTATAACGACGAACGAAGAATGTGAAAGTAAAGTAAAATTGAAATAATATTACTATAGGTATAGGTGGTAAGGCCCCAGTTGTTAATTTTCTTGTAAAAATGTTCAATAATATTAAAAATATAACATTTCTGTTACCGGTAGGTACACAAGAAGCATATGATTATTTTCCTCAAGTCCATTATACTGTGATCTTGGGTTTTATGGGGTTCGCCATTCTTGGGGGTAATCCATGGCGTAATAAAGGAGTACTTTTTCGTAGATTTCCTTAGATAAGCTCAGGTGAGCGGCGATATATCAGGAGATTAGTCGTTTGCCAGCGCCGGGAGAGCGCGTTGAATGCAAAGTGGTGAGCTAGGGATGGGATCCTAATCGATAGCATCATGAAGGAAATATTTTGTTAAGTTTTTTATTTATTTTTTATTTAGAACACGGCAATTTGATTTCACCCCGCCTGATGGTAAGCTCAAGGCAAAGTCTCAGGAACGAGTGTCATCATTACAAACACGTAAAATATTACAATGGTGGCACTCAGCTTGACGTCCTCATCGGATACTTTTTCACGCACTGCTTAAAGGACCCGGGACTGTAGAAAGAAGCAAACATGTGAGTTGGCAAGGAATTCCAAGACTTAATGGTGCGGCAGATAAAAGTCTCAGTACCTATGCATTCCATAGTTTTGTGCATATGCATGTAGGTACTGGTTTTGTAAACATAAGATAAGATAAAATATACACATACATACATATGGTCATGCCTGTTGCCCTCCGGGGTAGGTAGAGGTGAATTAACACCGTGGGATTATCAATTGTATCCCACGTACTCAAGGGGACATTATTGCCGCATTCCGGGCAATATTGTTGACTAGAGCTATGAGGCTGGAGGAGGTCTAGACCGTATAAATCTACAGCCCTATCCCTTAGTCGCCTTGTACAACACCGCATGGGAAGAGATGAAATGGCACAAATTCTACTCTACCGGGAACTACGGGGCGCAATTTTTAAGTGAAATGAAAAAAATAACCCTTTACAATATTATTCGACCGAGTTCAATTTATCTGACAATATAAAACTTGCTGGATTCGTTACAATAAAATATTATCACATGATTGTAAACATTTTGAAAAATTTGTCGATAGATTCATGGAACATCACTAGGTTAAAGGTCCCATAAGTTAACAGCTAGCTGGAGCCTGTCATATATCAGGAGGGTGACATATTCGTCGTCATGTCGGTTTGTGGGGCCTCGTAGAGCCTACGAGTTTTGTTTAGACTTAAGTAAAGTGTGTGTATAGGACTGTTATTAGACATTTTTGTTGATATATTTGATAGCAGTTATTATTAGGAATATTATTTTTAACTCATAATAAATTTGGGGAGAGGGAGAGACATTTGAATTATTGGATTTTTCTAACCTTTTAATTAATATCTTACCTTCAAAACTTTTTTAACAGCGGCAAGGCAAAAGTGCGAGGTTAGGCTTCCTACCTCTTTCTTTTTTAAATTGTGGTATCTCCCTTAATTGTTACAACTGTTTGTACCTCAATTGATACTTTATTAAAATTTTCCTCGGTCAACTACATAGTAAGCATATATATTTCAAATAAACTACGAAAGGGTGGATTTCTCTTTCAAATATCCTGACAGCTATTCTGACCATAGAATATTTTTACCCCTTTAAATTGCAAGGGTGAGTTGACAGTTGCTAGCTCGGAAAACGTGACTATTAAATATTTCAAGAACCAGCGCCTTGGAACAGGTACAAGCATATTTTCAACGTGAGTAGACACTAAGATATGCAGATTTATTAATTTGTCTACCATTATTGGGATAATACAAACGAAACTTTAAATAAATAAGAATATAGTCACTTACTTTTTTATTTTATAAACTTGAAGAAAGAAGCGTAGCTAATATTATTTAGGTGCATTGAAAAACTACTTTCTTCTATTTTTTATCATGCGGCACCACGATATATTGCGGCTCGAAAGCTGCGTACTTTCCAAGATTTTTAGTTGTCGAATTTTGAGCCGCTATCATCCAAATTTGTAATTACACAATACATTTCAGTATATCATTAACTATCATTACTATACACACATTATCTTCAGAACATGATACTTGTGTATGTACTTGGGTATCTTACCAATTAGCAATGCTGTTTAACTAAATTAAACCTATATTATTTGATATTGAACCTATGAATTATCGGTCCAAGTTCAGTGATTAGACCTATGCCTATTAGGTCTTGAATACTTACTACCCTAAGCTGATTTATGTTCACATTCAAGACATCATGGGCCCGCAAGGAATTAATCAAGGAAGTGATAGGGGCATATATACCAAGGTTGTAATTCTGTTAAATAATGGCACTTTCAGGCAGTTCGCATCACTGAATCCCGGTTCCTACACACAAACACTTACGGTGTCCCTTTGTAAGCTACTAAAGCGGTGTTTTGATTAATTACCTGCTTTGAAAGTAGCTTTGTGATTGTGAATACGTTGGTAAGTGAGGAATTAGAGCGGTTTCGTCAAGTCAGCATTCTGTTAGAATAATTACATTCAAAAAGTCTTAATAAAGGATAAGTTTAACTTTGAATTGTGTGGTACAATGAAGTTGTTTATTTTAGTGTGTCATCCATTAATGTGTCATTTTAATTGAATAATATTAATGTGAACAATAATATCAAATAATTATTTATTATAAATTGGAAATTTAATTGGTCGATGTTATTGTTATTGTCAAACCCATGCCCTGTGATTTTTTTAAATTTTAATTACATTATACTATTAACATACTTAACTATAAGCTAAATATTTTTTTATCAACTTCATGAGTCATAGTTACTTGACAATAAAGACATTATTATTATTATTAATTATTAAGTGTACAACTTAGACTTTGCCTTCAGCTTACCCTCAGGCTAGATGAAAACTAATTAACGTTTCCTACATAAAAATCTATTCCCAAGAGTAGTGGCCACCATTCTATATTTATTATTCTCAAAATGGTGGTGTCTGGACAGATTCTTCTTCACTCAAGATCGTTGGAGTAAAACCAGCCTCCCCTGTAAGTCGGTACACCGACTTCTTCCAAATTGGGAGGTCGGCTGCGAATGCTTTGGTAAATACTGAGATAATGAATACGTTTGTTAAAAATGTTAAATTGTTTTTATGATCATCACCGTATAATTCGCTAAGCTTTTGCCCAACTCAGTTGATGGCTTTCCAGTCTAACTGTGATGAGGCTGACGTTCGATAATCCTCAATATCGAATTAGACAAATCGAACTTTGTAGGGCGCCAACTATAAGTAACGACTACCATAGATGTTCGTATGACAACCGGTATCGACAGGTTAACATGCTCTCCGAGGCACGTTAGTAGGTATCTATCTGTAACTGTTCGATATTGTTCAGAAGCTTGAGTAATGTGATAGTTTATGCAGAGTGAGGTTGACTCTACCGCTGTATTATCATTAATCTTATGTAATAATGTTGGAAATTGTTACTATTAGATTAATGAAACTGTATAACGGTAATTATATTGATCATTATCTGGATCCTAATTCTACTAATTGTCAACTATAATTATGTCAATAAGTTTATAATAATAATGGCATCTGGTAGAGTGAATGAAAAAATATAATAAACTTTTATCATCTAATCTCTACTTAATTCACTGCACTCAATTTTAAATACCTACAAAGATAATTATTAGCTCATTTCTTTTCTTTCGTTTAATGGTGCACAAATTGTCTCCAAATCAGGGCCATTTGTAGGTAAATTATAACTTGGTGTAACGCTGTCTCAATTGAAGTACAACAATCGACATAAAGGAGTCAAGAAGTCAAACCGCGATTGGTGTCGGATAGCTTACTCCTATATTGTATGTAGGTGTCATAAAGTGTCGCAAGTCCATCGTAAAGTGACATGGGACAAGAACCCCGCCATAAATCTGCGTATACTGGGCACTTACTCATTGTAATTTGTAACACGGGTAGTAATAATTGTAATAAAAGTAAATAAAACAAATTTATGATGAAGGCGTTTTTGGAGTCCCATTAGGGTCTTCACGGCCCAAGTCAACTTCACCTGCAAGCAAGTACACCAATAAATTGATGGTTCAAGTTCTGGCGGAAGTAAGCGGACCATGAGTGTCGAAATAAAAGTCTTGGATGAAGACGACTACTCTCTACCTAGAGTCGAATATATCATGGGGTGAAAAAACTTCTAAAATCCAACACACGTCTTGATCGATCACTTTTGATATCGTGATGGCCGGGTAAACAGAATCAATTTTATTGGTGTGGCTAACGTGTCTGTAATAGTAGTATACCTTGAAAAACTTCGAGACTATGCTGTGATCCTACTGCGAAGCCACTAAGAAGAAGAATAGATTATAAATATTATTTATAGTAAAGGGCACATCAATTCCACTTTACTCCACCTGATGATAAGCTAAAGGCAAAGTCTCAGGCAAGAGTGTCACCATTACAAACACGTAGTGTTACCATAGTGGCGCTCAGCTTAACTGCCTCATCATATACTTTTTCACGTCCCGAATAACGGACCCGGGACTATAGTAAGACGGATTTTTTTAAACAAAAGTATATATATATCATCAATTAATCAACTAGCCAATCGCTATCCGTTGCAGGACATAGGTTTCTCCCAATTTGCGCGAAAAATAGCATATCAAAAATATCTACAAACGTAAGTAAACATTCGATGGCCCTCACAAAATACCAGCCAGTCCTTTGTGTTGAAAGCAGACGCCATTTTCATTGATCATTCAGTATATTTCAGTTGTAGCAGTTACCTATCCGCAATTTTTGTTCTTTTAATGCGTCTGCTGCTACCCCTCGATAAATTGCGACGTTTAGCGGGGGAAGCCGGATGTTTATGTATGTAATTTGCCGTTTATACTACACTCCATGTTTAAAGGAAGCTTGTTTAATTAGAAGAGGTAATTGGGTTATGTTGGGATATTTATATTTTATTAAACCTTTAAAAAAGGAAGTTTTAGAAATTTTTGACAAGTATAAGTTGATTATCACTACATAGTATAAAACGAAGTCGCTTTCTCTGTCCCTATATCCTAATGTATGCTTAGGTAAATCTTAGCTTAAAAACCTATGTTCGAGGCCTCTCCGTGAGTAGTGCCATGGCAACTAAAAATGCCGTCGATTCGACAGAAAAAGAAACTGGATAATGACAGCATCAATAACCATTAAATCGTAAGAATATATCTTTTGTTAAATGCAATAGGTAGGTATAATATATTTCTCATACATTTATGTTACCCAGCTGTAGCTATCGAAGTATTATGGAACATAATATTTCTACTCGAACTTAACAATTTTTCTTAATTCAGTAAAAAATATGACACAGCTTGTGATATAATAAAAAGTTCACTAAATTTTCTTTTTTTTCGTCTAACTGCAGAAAGTTATAAAAATTGGTAACGGCACTTCTTATAATTTAGAACAGTTATAAACGTTTGGCAAGGTAAAGAGGGCCATTAAAATTTTATTACCGAATTCTGATAGCCGATACAGTATTGAGACATAAATTGTTGTCCTGAAGGCTACAATCACAACAAGGTTATAAAAGCAACAACCTGACATCGAATCGATGAAGAGGGCTTCAGGAATACTCTCACTAAATTCTTAATACCTCACGTAACTGTAAGGAGGGTTCGAACTAGTGTTGCTACGCTACGAGCTCCGGGAACGGGATTATACACGGGATTTGGATGTTGATAACTGTGGTTAATTATAAGGATTTATTGAAACGATTTAACTCGTTACTAGGTTCGTCGTTACTCGTTACTATTAAGAGATAATTTTGTGTATCTTTCATATTCTTCATAAGTGGCTTATTAAGGTTTAAAATCTGATCAAATTGAACTTTAGATTAGAAATAATAAGCGGATATTTTTCATCTTAAGGAAGGTGGTTACCGTGGCTTATGTATGTGGAACATGCAGGGCGTTACACTTGCACTGCTAAATATTATTAACAATCATGAATATTATTCACCAAAACCTAACACAAAAATGACGATGATAATTATTTACAAAATAGATGAATTACTATGAATCTCAAATTTAAATAAAGCTTGCTATCTAATAATACAAAATCTTTAACGCGAATTTATCTGATACTTACCAATGAATGCTTGAAAGTAAACATTCCCGGTATATCCATAAAGTCCCGTGAATCCGGGATCCTTGCCAGCCCTATATCTACTTATCTTTTATTGTGCAGCCTCGAGACAATGTTGGCGATCGATGATAATGCACTAAGTCTTCAAGATCAAGTGCTCTGCTGTTTCCAAGTTTGGTAAACGTGTTTGTTTTGAATTAAAGGGGGAACGCATTGTGTTTTACTGTACCTGATTGTGTAGGTAAATTGTGAAGATTATTTACTTAATATTGTAGGCAATGTCATAAAGTGAGTAATTTCGTTAGAAATAAGCAGTGTCTACCATTGTAATAAAATCCACCATCTAAATTATGTAATGTTTTATAAATTTTTAGTGAAAAATAAAATAATAAAAGAAGTGCTATGGTGGTTATTGGGCCCTATCACGGTAGATTCAACTTTAATCATAAACTTTCACACATGCTCGAAGTTTATACAGGTAGGCAAGTAAAAGTGGTAAAATGATATGTAGAATTAAATATCGGCATCGTCTGTAATTGTATGTCGCGGGTTCGATTCACGCTCTGCGCTATGCGAATATTTGCATGCCTGAAAATATCTATACTCCTGTATTGATCTTGATGTTTCAATGTTTTTCTATGAATGTATTGTCTTTCCTCTGCCACACAATTAAGTCTTGGGATGCCTTACCAGCGCACGTGTTTCCTTCTTCCTACAGTCCCGGGTCCTTTGAGCGGGGTTTGAAAAAGCATCTGATGAGGGCGTCAAGCTGAGCGCCACCATTGTAATACAGTACATGTTTGTAATGGTGACCCTCTTTCCTGAGACTGCCTTCAGATTACCATCAGTCGAGGTGAAGTCTAAATAACGTGCCATATTTTTTTTTAACCTCTATGGGTACCCATTAGCACCCGTGATATTGATTTAACTAGGTACCTAAAATTGCAACCAATAAACAAAAATATAAAATTAACTAGCACTAATAAACCCGTATTAGCGAATACTTTACGATCGTATCCCGATAAGCAGGATAACAATCTCCAAACGAAACGAGATCCACAAACGAAATGTATCTGAGGACTCGATACACAATAACAACAAATTTAATATCACAATATTTCGTTACATAATATAGGTATAATCCTATTTGAGGGTTGCACTGGTACGAGTAACTAAGCCGATTACATTATTCGAGTGACAGTCACCCCAGCCAGGGCTTGTTTACCGGTTAATGTATCAAACCGGTTTCAGTGTAAGTACATAAGAGCGTTTCATTTAGGTTTGACTCTACCTTAACCGATAAAAACCCTTTTATGTTTGAACTCAATTTACCGGTTTTGATTTCGCTCTTACCGACAACATCGATGCACCATTCACATTCAATTCGCGCGGACTACATGTGTTATCCACTAGTACAAAATTTCAATTTTCAAGCGTAGGGCTAAAGTGCTTCCATATTTTAAAGGAGTAGTGAAGGTCACCAAAGTGTAGTGCGAGCGTCGTCGATCGCGTGCCTCCGGCCACTTGGATCGTGGACTGTATGCGCAGTCCATTTTCAATTTAATACAATTTTTTTTAATAAAATTTATTTATTTTAATTATCAAAATATTATAAGAACAGTTTTTCTAATCAAATATTCTATTGATAAATGATATTGGTAAAAATTCTATTGATAATGGCATGTATTAACTCCCTATAATTTTAATTATATATAATACTAGCTGTTGCCCGCGGCTTCGCCCGCGTGGTTTTTTTTTGACAATTACCTACTCATTTTTGACTCATTATTATTATTAGCCCACATAGTTATTTAATTATTATATTGCATATTTTATAACCACCTTCGGTTCGCCGACGATATCGTCATAGTTGCGGAGTCGCTGGAGCAGCTGGGCGAAATGCTGCACGGCCTAAACGAATCCTCTCGACGCGTCGGCCTTGGTGTAAACTTGAACAAAACCAAGGTTATGTTCAATGAACACGTTATACCGAGACTGATTGCCGTCGAAGGGGCCACACTCGAAGTTGTTCAACAATATATCTACCTGGGGCAAACCATACAACTTGGTAGAAACAACTTCGTGAAAGATCTAGCCAGAAGGATCCAATTGGGCTGGGTAGCGTTTGGCAAATTGCGTCGGGTCTTCTCCTCCCCCTACAACAATGCCTAAAAACAAGAGTCTTCGACCAGTGCGTTCTGCCTATTATGACTTACGGTGCCGAAACGTGGACATTGACGGTGGGGTTAGTCCACAAATTGAAAGCCGCTCAGCGGGCCATGGAGCGAGCTATGCTTGGAGTCTCTTTGAAGGATAAAATTCGCAATGAGGTCATCCGACAAAGAACTAAAGTTACAGACATAGCTCGCAGAATAACCAAGCTGAAGTGGCAGTGGGCTGGCCACATCTGCCGGAGGACCGATGGTCGCTGGAGCAAACGAGTCCTCGAGTGGAGACCGCGAGAAGGCAAACGGAAGGTAGGACGCCCCCTAGCCAGATGGACTGATAACCTGAAAAAGGCGGCTAGGACAGACTGGATGCATTAGGAGAGGCCTATGTCCAGCAGTGGACTGCGATAGGCTGATTGATTGATATTTTATAATGAACAAAACTAAATCACAACTTCTGTGTCTTAATTATGAAATAAAAATAAGACTCCCAATAATGCAGATCGCATGTCGCTGCAACTAGTCGAGAGCATCTAATAAGTACTTTGCGGAGCCATCCCAGAGATGCGAGCAGTATTCCACGCAGGAGCGAATTTGTGTCTTGTAATGAAGACACCGCTGCTTCGGCGTGAAAAAACGTCTCACTCTGTTCAGGACTCCGAGTTTACGAGAAGCTGTTTTGATGATGCTCTCGATATAGTTCTTGTTCTTCAGTTTGCAGCGAACATCCATACCGAGTATATTGAGGTTATCCTGAAATGGCAGTGGCGTGCTCTGAAGAGTGCGATGAGGAAGGAAAGTAAAGAGCCAGCATTTACCTGCAGGAACTCCGAAGCTCATCCATCACAAGGAACGCGAATGCGGCGCCCCTGCAAGAAGCTAGCAACCCAATTGCACAGTCTTGGAAGCAGACCGAAGGTTGGTAGTTGGCTAAGAAGCGATTTGTACCAGACTCTATGGAAAGCTTTAGCGATGTCCAGGCTAATAGCCAGTGACTCACCATGCTTGTCCATAGCCTCACCCCAAAGATAGGTTATATACCGCAGAAGATCACCCGTTGACCGTTTCGGCCTAAACTCTTATTGCCGGTCAGTGATCCTCTAGGTGACGCATGAGCTGTGTGTTGATGAGGTGCTCAAAAACTTTACACAGCACTTAGGTGACGGCTATGGGTCGATAGTTGGCTGGGTCTGAGCGATCTCCCTTCTTGGGAATCGGCTGTATATTCGCTTCTTTCCACGCCGTCGGCACTACTGTACCCGAAATGTGGGAGAGTTGGTACAGCCGCGTGAGCATTGTAGACAACTCCGCTGCACATTTTTGAAGAACCACCGCTGGTATACCATCCGGACCACTGGTTTTCCGGACATCGAGTGACTTCAGTACTGCACGGACGTCGCGTTGCCTGATACGGATATCAGGCATTGCGTGGTCACTGTTGGGTGGTCGGTGGCTGCATACCACAGTCCTCGATTCGGGAGTTGGTCGTAAATAGATTAACCAGAAAAATTGTTTTCTCTTGCGGCTCATGGGCCAGGGATCCATCAGGGTTGTGCAGGGGGACGGGGGAGGGGCGGGGGCAGGGTAGCTGGGCTGCCGGGCTGGTAGAATTTAGCTTGCACGGCTCTGGCCAGTACCCAGTAGCCACGGCTGCCCGTGGGATGCACCACTAGTTCTTGACCAATCTGTGCTATGCGCTGGGTATTTTGCAGCCTACTCAGCGTTCGGAAACCGCTCCTTCGCCTCATCTGCCGCCTGACTCAGACATTCAAAGAATAGTGTGGTCTCGGCATCTCCGGTATGGCAACGGTAACGGCACACATAGATTTGTCTCGTACAGCTATGGTCTACGTGTACCCACGGGACAGAAAAGGATGGGTCCTCAAGGCAGCGCAAACGACGACAACAAACATCCGCCCTAACAAACACGCACTCCCCGGTTTTGGCACGAAAATTTTCCTTTGGAACATGGCCGGGGTAGACCAGGCAGGTGTCGTCATGCAGCATATTTGTGTCTCCGTCAGAAAGAGCGTGGCTGGTTTCGCCGTCTCTAGTTGTTGGTGGACGGCGTTGAAGTTTGCATGGAGCCCACAGATGTTAGTAGACTCCACCTCAAAAAGCGAGCTAGTGGGAGAATAAAGAGCCGCTGTGTTGCCATAATCTCTGATATGTACTGCCATGGTAGGGGGTAAGAGAAGGCGTGAAAAAAGAGGTGATTGTCGTGGCAGCACCGCGTGACAAAGCGCAGGAGATTGGTTTTATCTGTGGTTGTGGGGCATGGCGAGAGCCGACGCGCCGAACGGAAGGTGCCTGAATATATGGTCGGCGGGTTCCCACATCCGGTCACCAACCTGCACGACGAACCATTTTAGTATTATGCGCGGCCTGGTGAGGCAGTCTCCCAGGGTGGTTAGCCCCAGTTGAGCCTCTGTACCTACTAGGCCGCGAGCGGCCCGCGACACCAGTTTCTACGGGTCTCCCTGCTCGGCGGGTCACCCCGCACCATCCCCACCAAACTACGCCAATACCCACTGGTCCCACTAATGCTGCGACTACCACCACCTCTGCCCGGCTATGTACTTGCTGACCCCTGAACGCAATCCAACCGAAGTTGCTACCCACCCGGTCAAAATTTATGACAAATTTATTCCATCAAATTTCTACCACCAGTAGTTATAACGTATTTTACGCCGCATCCTTCGATTAGACATTTCTTTCGTTCAAGTAATCAAAATAAATAACTATATATTTTGTTCTTTCTCTTATGACCCATTCTTTACTTGAAAACCCTAAAATAATTAGGAGCAAAGCTGCGAAATTACCAATAACTTAGCCCACTTTAAGTTAGCAATCGTTTAAATAAATGCATCACTCTCTGAACAATTACAATTTACAAGCAAGTTAGTTCAAGCGATGCCGACGCGGGTAGGTACGTGTCGCTCTGGATTAAACCGGTTTATTAAAGTTTTAGTATGGTTCCCATTCTGGTTTCGCTCTGAATGAAACCTTTACTAAAAACAGGTTTAACCTTTATTAACCGGTATTTTCTAAACCGGTTTCAAGCCCTGCCCCAGCACTCGGCAGACTTGTTAGCGACTAGACGCAAGTTTGTCTTGTTAGACTCGACCCGACTTAGACATGTCTACACATACGTTTTAAACCTTATTGTGTATTTTTGAAGATGCGCTGAGAATACTTCACGATAATTGGAGCTGGGATAGCGGATCATGGTTCATTTTTATTGTAACGAGGTAAGTTTGAGATATGAAAGCGTACATAGTCTACGTACTGAGTCGTAATCTATGTCTTCTACAACTGATGCCTAATTGAACTCGAATCACATCGATGGGAGATGCCGCGGTAGCCTAGTGGTATGGGTAATGGACTGCTGCGACAATGTATCGGGTTCGTTCCCAGGTTTTTCCATGGCACACACCAATGACTTTTCGATGCTTTTCGAAGTTATGTGTGTATTTATCGTTTATAAGTGCGGTTGATGGCAATAGACTCGCCACCTATTACATTGGGACCTAAACATAAACTGGCGAAATGTGGGTGCTAGCACCTCTGCCTACCCCTTCGGGGATAAAGGCGTAAGTTTATAAAAAAAAATAGATGGGAGACAAGCACGCTGCCCACTTGATGGCAAGTGTGTACAAGGTGTGTTATCATTAATGTATAACAATAAGTTCCACCAAGTGATATCAATTAACAGCATAAATAGGCGAAATATTTTATTTTTATACAAACTTCTTTTATACGAGTTACTTCGATATTTTCCGTGAACCGTCCGTTACCGTGAACCGCGACGGGCAGCTTAACGTGCCCTCCGAGGCCATGCATACAAATATTTGCACTGAGTGGGAATTGACCCCGCAATGTTGCTGGCAACCTCATGCTATGTAAAACCTGTAATATATGATCACCATTAGAGTTTACCCTTTTATAAAACGCACGTGTAACAAAAATAAACGTGTTAATATAACCCCGGAACCCATGTCACGATTTCCAGCCTTCCCCCTTCCCCCGGATTTGCTTAACAAGATTAGAAGAACGAAAAAGGCCAGACAATAAGAACGAATTAACTCCGAATACAAATGTCACACGTTTGTTGTTAAACGTACTCGCCATAGAATGCTGTACTTTTATTCCTGTAAATCCTGGAACAGGTAAGCAGAATTTTTTTATACCACTCATGTGGTAGACAGGCACACGGCTGAAGGAAATCAGTCACGTCAGAATCGTGCTTTGGACCGAGTGCGGTAGGGAGGGGGTTAAGGTTAAAAGAGATTTTATGCTGTCAGTGCAGAAAACAAAGCAAAATTTTACTGGTCTTTGCAACGACTGGGTACAAAGAGATTTTGACAAATCATCATTCTCTGAACCTTTTCCCAACTCAATTGGTTTCGGCTTTCCAGTCTAACTGTGCAGCCGAACTTCGATATTTTCCGTGAAGCGACTGCCATATGACCTCCACAACCAATGGTCTAATAACCAATGGCGATATCGAAGTTCCAAGTTAGGCTGGTTGGACGATTACGGCTGACCGTAACGATTGCCATAGATGTTTGTATGGCAATCAGAACCGACGGCTTAACGTGCTCTCCGAGCCACGACCAGACAGCCATCATCATGCATACAACTTTTTGCACTGAGCGGAGATCGAACCCGCACCCCGTACTTAGCAGTCGCGTTTACTACCACCATGAGTTTAATTATGACTACATAGTTTAAACAAAGTCGCGTTCTCTGTCCCATATGTGCCTTTGTATACTTTAAAACTACGCAACGGTTTCTGATGCGGTAGATAGAGTGATTGAAGAGGAAGGTTTATACCTATAACACGGAGCAGAAGTGAAAAATGCTGCAAAAACGGGGTGAGGCAGACAAAGTTGCGCGGGTCAGCGGTCAGCTAGTTTTCTTATAAAGAAACAAGACATAGATTTAATTCATTTTATAAATGTTATCTATATTACTTTTTCGTTAAAGTTAACTTAAACTGTCAAAGGATTTTAGATCTTAAGATGTTCAGGAGCTTTAGGAACCCACTGTACATCCAACCAAATCTCTTGACAAAAACAAAAATAAAATTTTCAATTTTCGAACATCATTACAAAGGAAGAATATACCCGAAAACAAAAATAATCTCACCCTTTGAAACGATCGCATGCATCGAGTATCAATTTAACGGTAATCAACTAACATATGGAGAAGTTCGTTTGATCGTTTACAATGAACAAACTCTGTGATTAAAAACTTTTCCAACTGCTCCACTGTGTAAATAATCCTGAAATAACGAGACAGCAATTAAACAGAGCTTTAGACAACATTGAGTGGACAGGAGCTTACATCAAAGCGGGTGCAATAGGCGTGGTCACGTGTCATCGAAGATAAATCCATTACTTAGTGTAGTGCGGCCATGAAAATCGCGTGTATGTTATTTTATGTGATTTTAGTATTTTAATAATGCAGCCCGTGTTATTACTGCGTGAATTTTATTTTCTATTCTTCGTGCTCACAAGGTCTACAGAAGTACTAAGTTATTTAAATTTTAATTGTTAGTTTCCATTTTGACAAGATGCCCGATTTCACTTTTTTCCGTGTCTATGACAGTGAGTGTGTCAGTTCCGGTTAAGTGGATGCATTTTGAACCGATTTTCACTAAACCCCTAGTTTGGTGAAAATCGATCATCACGTGTTCTTTGGTTTAAAAAGCAACTTAAGTCGCCTGCGTTTCTATTGATTCCAAATCTATTGATCTTGATGTTTTAGCTAGTTGTTGTGAAAAAGAAAAAGTAAAGGTTAACTGTGCCCGTGGCATGTAAAACTATCGAATTCGAAATGTAAAGGTATCGAAAGAACGGACTGTTGTCATTGGAGGTCTTCACGAACATACAGGTTCATAACGTGATGCCTATTTTACATTACTAATTCGATAGCTTTTCGTGTTAAAACACTGTTCATATAACTACTAGAAATATTATGAACATTAAAAACGAGAAAATAAATCAGCAGATTACTTAGCTGGATGGGATGGAGATAATATTAGTAATATCGTTTTTCAAATTTTATCTAAAAAATCTCTAATTTCTTGGCCATACATTGGTTTACTCCATATTATGAGTAGGTTCTACGCCAAAACGTTTGTCGGTCTCTCTTTCAAATGAGGAATGTTTAATATCAGTACACATCGCTTTTATTAATGACGGCAACTACTGTCAGTATCTGTTTGTAGGATTTGTTTTTAATTAAAAGGTTTCTACATTTGAGTCTGCCATATTTGAAATTGAAATAGCAAGTACGCAGGTACAGTTTATTTGTCCAGTGTAATCAAAATACTTATTTGTACTTTTAACCGACTTCCAAAAAGAAGGAAGGTTCTCAATACGATTGGTATTTTTTTAGTTTTTAATCCCTGATACGAACACGTGACACTGTAACACCAATTAGTATATTATTATATTATAATAAAAGTCTAAGTGTGTGTATTTTAACTAATAGTATCTTTCTTAGTAGATATTGAATTGAATTAAGGTACTTAATAAATGCATTTTGACTTTAATTTATTTAAAATATTTATTACTGGGTCTGTGAAAATACCTTTATTTAAATAAGGTTATATAATATATAATAAAATTGGCCAGTCGTGTACGAACACGACTGGCCAATTTTATGTGATTTCAATGTTTTTCTAGCAATAGAAAAATGAAGACTTTTCATAAAATGGCAAAAGTTTCACTAAGAAAAGTCCAAGTGAAGTACTTACACTAACTGTCTATAAAGCTTTAAGTCTCACTCACATAATCACTTTTATCATCATAAAATGCCATTGAAGTTGTATAAACTAATCCAAAAGTAAGGAAACCTTGGGCTCCGCTCATTAACTCCTTTGTGTATAGGTATAACCCACCAAGAACATAAATGTCAAAAAGAGAGCCAAGTTCAATACAAAAATTATGCTTTATCGTTCAGTAAATATGTACCTACACCTAAATCTAAAGCTGCTTACAGTCCACTTAAGTCTGCTACATTAATTTGTAAGTTAATTAAGTATGTGGAAAGGTACAAAAGGACTGGCATGTATATTTGTATAAAAGTCTCCAATAATAAACAAAGAGGAAAGGAAAGCAATCCTGTTGATTCTTATGAAGCCTAAAAAGATATAGCTTATAAAGTCGAAGAATAATAAATAATGTGCGCTGTATAAAGTATTTCTTTCATATTCGCTCCCCCACATCCCCATTCCAGTAAATTCGAAATCTCTTCCATACATACAACTATAATAAAGACACAGATTAAGCTCAATCAGATGTTACTGAAACGTTGGAAAGTCGGTAATTTCACTGTGGTCGAGAACTATTTGGTCCGGGAACGTGTACGGCATAAGTAATAGCTACTGATTAGGACAGTACAGGTGTTGGGACGTGACTCCGAAGGTCCTTACGTGTCCAGTCATGCTGGGGTGGGAGTTTCCCAAAGTCGTATGTGTTATTAGGTTGTTATCTTGTTTTAGAGGTTGATAATTCTTGATTTTATAGTAGATATGTAGTTTTAGGTAAAAATATTAAGTGTGAGTCATGTGAAATAAAAGTGATGTTTGGCGGTGTTCACGTTGAATAAATTAGTTACACTAGTTCAACCAATGGTCAACCATAAATATTTATAGTGCTTGTGCATAAAGTTAGTTTAAGTTGTCACCATCATCTTTGCATTAACCCCGATATTTAGCATGTGAAGCTGTCACCTGAGAGTAAACTTCGATATTTCCCGTGAAACGACTGCCATCTGACCTCCAAAATCTATTGGCGAATATCGAAGTACTGCAGTTAGACCAGTTACTAGACTTTTAAGGGGTCCGTCTAACCGAAACGACTACCATAGAGGTTCGTATGACAACCGAAACCAAGAGTTAACGTGCTCTCAGAGACACAATCAGACCAGTGCAAATACTATATTCATAAATAAAAATATCTGCACAGATCGGGAAAGGAATACATGCCACGATAGTGAGCATGACTACTATCGTCATGCCACAAAGGTTATTTTTATATCTTTCGTTCTATTATTAATTAAAGTAAGTCTAAGTTGTAATTCTATAAACTAAAATAGTTCAGTCAACTCTAAAGCCCTTGGTACAATTTATTCATTTATTTTAGTGTGTTAGATTAAATCTAAAAATAGGTACACGAAGGCTAATTACAAGTATTTACGATTACGTACAGTTTTAGTTCTTGTACTAGAATACAAGGTATAAACTAAAGACTTTTGCAAATACTGCAATAGGTACTTAAATAATGCAAAGAGATTTGCATTATTTAGGGTGGTACGTGCGGATCATGCAGGCACTTAAAAGCTTAAAGCGCATTTAAATAAAGAATTAAAATACAAAAATTGCGTAATGGATATGTAACTTTACTAGTAGATAAATAGAAATTTTCCGAAAGGATGTTCTCCATCAAGATCTTTCAGGCTCAAGTTAATTTACTACCGGTAAGCTTGTAGGTACACATGTTCATTAATGTACGAGGGTCAGGCGAAGATTTTCTTTTTGGAGTTGATTGGTCAAACAGTACTCACTTTCGTAAAAAACCAAGGCAATAACGGAAAGGAGAAGGAGTACTACTACTAGTCCAGGACACCAAGGTATACGTTGAACAAAAGTAAACATTGCTAGTGCCACAGGATGGTATGGACGATGGTATAAACTTATTATATTGAAGTAGGCGTTACATGGCGGAAAATTATAATTCAGCCACTACTTCATCGAAGGAAGACAGGAACTTCCTTCGATGAAGTCTCGTGAAGACGTGAAACATGGTGTCGAAGTTTGTTCTTCCCATTTGCGGAATAGGTACTGCACATATGAATTCCCATTCAAGTCCAAGTCTTTTACTTGCTTTGAGAGGTGCGGCATTCCCCTCTATGACAGTTAGTAATTTTTCACTATTGTTATCGTTGGAATTGTTAAACCATACGGCCTGGTTTTGGTTTCATATCTTTTGAGTTGTGATAAAATATCACCTATTTCGTAACGTTAGGAAAAGGCTCAGAGGCTCAAAGGTTTGGATTTGGTTGCTATGTAGCACCAGATCCCCGGGACCATTACTAAATTAGTTGAAATTAATTTACTTTCATTTTTGTTAGAGTACTTAAGCAGCAATATGCATGAGTTATGTGTATATGAGAACTTTATATATCAGATATGAGATCAATTAGCGAATGCGGGTTGACGTTGTACACTGTTGTTTAGTTATTGTGTCAGAGTAATTTGGTCTGGTCTCCCCGGGACTGTACGAACTTGGGTTTGCAGCTGTTCAATGGTCGTATGAATACGTTTGGTTAATTGTGGCATGTCTGTTGGGAGAAGTTTGTGCAATTTTAACCCTACTCTTTCGAAATGCAGTTGCAGATTCAATTTGACCATAGTCAAATACATAAAAACGGCATTATTTTATTAAAACTATTTATAGTCGATAAGGCTGAAAATATTAGTTAGTAAAAGCTGAAAGGTCCCCGGGACCCGGGATTTGAAATGAAAGTCTATAACGCATCTCGGCTTCGCACACGAATATGGCTTCGTGATAAATCCTTGACTGACTTGACTTGACTGGTGGTAGAAATTTGATGGCACAAATTTGTCATAAATTTCGACCGGGTGGGTACCACCGTGCACATGTGCGGAAAACCCTCCATAGTAATCCAACCTCGGTTGGATTGCGTTCAGGGGTCAGCAAGTGCATAGCCGGGCAGAGGTGGTGGTAGTCGCAGCATTAGTGGGACCAGTGGGTCTTGGCGTAGTCTGGTGGGTATGGCGCGGGGCGACCCGCCGAGCAGGGAGACCCGTAGAAACGGTGGTGCCGCTGGCCGCCCGCGGCATAGTACAGGGGCCCAACTGGGGCTAACCACCCTGGGAGGCTGCCTCACCAGGCCGCGCATAATCCCGATATGGTTCGTCGTGCCGGTTGGTGACCGGACGGGACCCCGGCGACCATATTCGGGGGGGTACGGGGGCCCTTCCGTTCGGCGCATCGGCTCTCACCATGCCTCACAATCACAGATAAAACCAATCTCCCGCGCTTTGTCACGCGGTGCTGCGACGACAATCACCTCTTTTTTCACGCCTTCTCTTACCCTCTACCATGGCAGTGCATATTAGAGATTATGGCAACACAGCGGCTCTTCATGTTCCCACTAGCTCGCTTTTTGAGGTGGAGTCCACTAACATCTGTGGGCTCCATGCAAACCTCAACGCCGTCCACCAACATCTTGAAACTGCGAAACCAGCCATGCTCTTTCTGACGGAGACACAAATATGCCGCCCTGACGACACGACCTACCTGCTCTACCCCGGCTATGTTCTAGAGGAAAATTTCCGTGCCAAAGCCGGGGTATGCGTGTTTGTTAGGGCGGATGTTTGTTGTCGCCGTTTGCGCTGCCTTGAGGACCCATCCTTTTCTGTCCTGTGGGTACACGTAGACCATGGCTGTACTAGTCAAATCTATGTGTGCCTTTACCGTTCCCATACTGGAGATGCCGAGACAACTCGACTCTTTGAATATCTGAGTCAGGCGGCAGATGATGCGCAGGAGCGGTTTCCAAACGCTGAAATGGTATTTTTGGGGGACTTTAACGCCCACCATGAAATCTGGTTGGGCTCCTCCAAAACAGACCATGCGGGAAGAGCCGCCCACGCGTTTGCTCTGGCTCACGGCCTGACCCAACTGGTACACGAGGTCACTAGGATACCAAGGGGGCCGGGCCTAGCACCCTCCTTGCTGGACCTTCAGCTGACGAGCCACCCAGACCAGTACAATGTCTCGGTGCGAGCCGCTTTGGGCAACTCCGACCATTGTCTGGTCTGTTCCAAGGTGCCTATCATAGCGCCCTCACGACCAGTGCAGGGAAAACAGCGTCTCTGGCACTACTCGTCGGCTGACTGGGATGGACTGCGTGACTATTTTGCGTCCATCCCGTGGGTTGAGCTCTGCTTTGAAGGTAAGGACCCATCGGATAGTGCAACTGCTGTCGTCGGTGAGATCAGTCTGGGTATGGAGTACTATATCCCATACACTGATGTCACCGGTGCCCGCGGAGTGCGCCCTTGGTTTGGGCGCGAATGCGCAGAGGCTGTTCAGCATAAACAGTCTGCGTATCGCGCTTGGGTAAGGGCGCGCGCTACGCACGATTCCAACATCGGGTACTTTAAGGCAGCGTACAACAAAGCCACTAGGGTCTGCAAGAGGGCTTTTGTCAGAGCAGATGCTCAGCGCATAGCACGGGTTGGTCAAGAACTAGTAGCGCATCCCACGGGCAGCCGTGGCTACTGGCGACTGGCCAAAGCCGTGCAAGCTAACTTCTGCCAGCCTTCGCTGCCCCCCCTGCGTAACCCTGATGGATCCCTGGCACATGAGCCGCAAGAGAAAGCAAATTTGCTGGTTAATCTCTTTGCGGCCAACTCCCGAATCGACGACTGTGGTATGCAGCCACCGACTCTACCCAATAGTGACCACGCAATGCCTGATATTCGTATCAGGCAACGCGATGTCCGAGCAGTACTGCAGTCACTCGATGTCCGGAAAGCCAGTGGTCCGGATGGTATACCAGCGGTGGTTCTTCAAAAATGTGCAGCGGAGTTGTCTCCAATACTCACGCGGCTGTACCGACTTTCCTACATTTCGGGTACAGTGCCGACGGCGTGGAAAGAGGCGAATGTACAGCCGATTCCCAAGAAGGGAGATCGCTCAGACCCAGCCAACTATCGGCCCATAGCCGTCACCTCAGTGCTGTGCAAGGTCTTCGAGCACCTTATCAACACACAGCTCATGCGCCACCTAGAGGATCACTCCCTAATTAATGACCGACAATATGGTTTTAGGCCGAAACGGTCAACGGGTGATCTTCTGGCGTATGTTACCCATCTTTGGGGTGAGGCTATGGACAAGCATGGTGAGTCACTGGCTATTAGCCTAGACATCGCCAAAGCGTTCGATAGAGTCTGGCACAAATCGCTTCTTTCCAAACTACCAGCCTTCGGTCTGCCTCTTAGACTGTGCAATTGGGTTGCTAGCTTCCTGCAGGGGCGCCGTATTCGCGTTCTCTGTGATGGACGAGCATCGGAGTTCCTGCAGGTAAATGCTGGTGTGCCGCAGGGGTCCGTCTTATCACCCACTCTCTTTCTTCTGCATATCAATGACATGCTGTCCACCGGCAGCATCCACTGCTATGCAGACGATAGCACTGTACACGGGAGCTACCACGGACATTCTGCGGCCAAGCAGTCCGATATAGCGGAAAAGAGGCGACTTCTTGTCACTGGGCTTGACGGGATCCTCAATCACGTTTCCCAATGGGGATCTGAGAACCTGGTCGAGTTCAATGCCAAGAAGACGCAGGCATGCGCGTTTTCAGCAAAGACATCTCCTTTCCTTCCTCCTCCCACTCTTCAGAGCACACCACTGCCATTACAGGATAACCTCAATATACTCGGTATGGACGTGCGCTGCAAACTGAACAACAAGAACTATATCGAGAGCATCATCAAAACAGCTTCGCGTAAACTCGGAGTCCTGAACAGAGTGAGACGTTTTTTCACGCCGGAGCAGCGGTGTCTTCTTTATAAGACACAAATTCGCTCCTGCGTGGAATACTGCTCGCATCTCTGGGATGGCTCCGCAAAGTACTTATTAGATGCTCTCGACAGGTTGCAGCGACGTGCGGTCCGCATTATTGGGAGTCCTGAGGTCACAGAGTCCCTCGAGCCTTTGCAGATGCGTAGAGATGTTGCGTCCTTGGCAGTATTTTACCGTCTCTACCATGGTGAATGTTCTGATGAGCTCTTCCAACTAATCCCACCCTCCCCTTTCCTACACAGGACAACGCGTGCAGGGCTTAGGTGTCACTCGCATACGGTACAGAATATTCCATCAAGAACCAAGCGGTTCGGTGAGTCCTTTCTCTGCCGTACCATTAAGTCCTGGAATTCCTTGCCGGCGCACGTGTTTCCTTCTTCCTACAGTCCCGGGTCCTTTAAGCGGGGCGTGAAAAAGCATCTGATGAGGCCGTCAAGCTGAGCGCCACCATTGTAGCACTGAACGTGTTTGCAATGGTGAACCTCTTTCATGGGACTTTGCCTTCAGCTTAACATCAGGCGAGGTAAAGTCAAATTGACGTGCCATAGATAAAAAAAAAAAAAAAAAAAAAAATCCTATAACTCTACTGTAGGGTCACCGAGTTTCAATAAATTGCAAGTACCTACTGTATTGATAACATTTGCACAAGTGCAAACAATAAGTTGACAACATTCTATTGCCTTCGTATATAGTAAACCTGTAGTTACAGCAGAGCATAAATACGAATAAAAAGACGTTGCTTTTTAATAATATAATAGATATTTATCACACGATACATTTTTCACAAATATATCGAGGCAGTTTATTTTTAAACTGCAATATCTAACGAAGGGTCCGAGCGTCACATTTTTTTGTCAAAGAGCTATAGTGTCCCTTTTTGTGTTTAGTTTATAGCCGTTCAATGTTGTGGAAGTGTGTGGAAAGTTCGAGATATGGTGGCAGCATAACACGCCATAAATAATGTGGCCAATGTACGGATTTATTCCGGGCCTCGATGCTCCGGATAGACGATTTTTTTCTGGAAAAAAATTTAAACTTTGAAATGTGTGCATCGTTGGAAAATTTTATTTATGGGGTAGGTAAGTGTCTAATTTATTCGGGCGAGTGTTGGCGAGGGTTGATAGTATTAACTGTGTCAACCAAAAAGAGGCAAATACTAAGACCGTTTAAGGTTTTACGATTGTTTGTTTTTAATTATATTCATAAGATAATGTTCCAGTCAACATTTTGTTTGTCAGTGCTAACTTTTGGGTAGTATTTAAACGAATGACTGCAAAATAAAGTTTTAAATGCAAAAATAATTACTGCGATTGACAAGAAATCAACAGAACATCAACTTACAAATATTAATTTGATTTACTTACAATACAAAATGAGAAGAAGAAGAAATAACCACGAAGTCTTCTAACCTAACCTATCCAAGTCGGAGCGCGCAAGTTCGACTAGAATATCTCACATGGCCAAATAAAAATCGAAAAAGTTGTTCTCTCTTTCTTTCTAGCAGAGTAGAATGTGTCTACACTGTCGGCAGCCACGCGACCGATTTATAAATATGATCATCTGAGGTTAAAAAACCGATTACTTTTTACTTTTTTCTGAACATCACTAATCATCATCAATAATTCAGTTCAATCACTAACAATAATATACCAACGTTCTCATCGAACTATCGCGGCACCGATCAAAATATCGTGTGTAACGAAAAGCGGCCAACCAAAGCACTTGCAAGCTTACTGTGTTTATGTTTCATTAGCTTGTTTTGTCGAAAGTGTACTTAAGAGTATAGAGCCCAGGTGTACGACTGTTTACAGGGCGCAGAGGTCATGCCGTCGAATTGCGAAGGGTGTCGAGATTAGGGAAAGACGTTGAGCATAGTTACAATATATTGTTTTTTATATTTTGGATATATAAATAGTCTACAATGTGTGTGTTGCTAAGGAAAATACGGGTCCCAAACTGAATGCCGACAAATCCTTCTACGACAAGATTTTACATCGACATCATGGAACTCCGATACGACTCAATTTCGACAATATCGAAACAATTTAATCCCGACACTGCCCTCTCTGTGAGTAGCGGCGCTGCTGTGAAACAAATTACTACATCACGATGGCAACTCAAAAATGCCATCGATTCGACAGAAGAAGTGGAAACATTATGTGCTACTGTAAGTTAACATTGGTGGTGAAAGTGATTGTTTACAGGGAATCTGATTAATAGTACAAAACTCTACAGTTCATGGTATCTTAACCTTTTTTTTCTATAGGATACAGGAAAGTAAATTTTCAACGTGTCACAGAGCGTAAGTCTAAATTAATACAAAATCGTGCCGTTTTCGTTTACGTCATACATACATTCACATTCCACTAGTACTACTTGGGTACTGGCAATCAGAAAAATCTGGTGTGACGCTAACGTGAGTGAATGACTTTTCTGTAGAAAAGCATGACCCTTCATTTTGAATTTACTGTCATCATTTACCATCAGTGAAATAGTGATCAATACCCTTCATAGTATATTACATAAAGTTTGAAGATCTGGCGACGACTATATGCGGGTATATACTCCTTAATTTTTAATAATGACATGACTACATCTGTTTTAATATATCTATATAAAAATATTTAAAAAAATTCTGTTTCACCTGAACCTGAAAATTTTTCATTTTAAATAATCTTATCTTGAAACTGCAACTCCATATATTTCCCTATCCAATTTGAAAATTACGAACGTCGAAGATTATCGCTGTCAGAACCCCGAGCGGACCGGAAGCTGCACAATGCGAAGGGTGGCGCGCCCGACCACGGTTATTATTATCTACCTGCAACGTCACTTCCGGATGGACTCACCCGCTTGGTGCCCTCTCGTTCCGTACGAACATTGGGATTCGATTTTCAAAAGTGCATGTCAAATGTTACTGTTGGGGCTTTCCCCCGTAGAAAACTTTACGCATGGATTGGTGGATGCGGAAATATTTTGTTTTGGCGTTTCTTTTGATTCTGTTTGTGATGGTTGCGTGGGTTTTATCGACAAAATTGATTTCTTCATGGTTTCGACATTTAAACATACATGATTAACTTAGGATAATGGGGTGGTTTTGCGTTAAATACTATTTATAATAGTCATAACTGTGGATATTAGAAGGAGAAAGTAGAAGTACTCACAAATTACATACATACATACATATGCTTACGCCCGTAATTCGCGAAGGGGTAGGCATAGGTGTATTAAACACCTACATTTCGCCAACTATGATTTTCGGTCCTACGTCACTGGGGGCGAGCCTATTGCCGCCAATTGGGCACTAAAATAAATTCCTAACCGAAAACGAAGCACCAAAAATTTTACACTTGATTGATTTGAAACGATTCCTTGCTATGCGGTGAAAATCGCAAGGAATTAAATTACGTGCTTAACCGCACAAGCATTACCAATTAACGTCTTGGAGAGTATCAGATGGTTTAATTCAATATTACCTATAGAAAATTTGTTGACATCAACGATATACTTCTTCAATACTCACGCTGCTATTAAGCTGATAAATATGAATGATACTGACCACCACAGACTGTAGCGCAAGCTTTCTTTTCAGGATTGGAAGGTCAAACGGCAGTCGCTCTTATAAAAAATATACACCAAACCAAAAGAAGGAGAAAGAGTGAATGGAGCCAGATTTTGTATGTGCAAACCTTGGAAATAATGCTAAGATGACAATGATGGTTGCCAGACCTGGGAATAAAGCCGCTATGCCATCGAAGCACCCATCAAAACATTATCCGCATAAAACTTTTCTAACAGAATATAGCACGTCAGCAAAAGCAAGCTCTTCTAAGTATTCGAAAGATGTATAGTTAAACAGACAAGTGAGTTCAAAATACAGTTTTCCTAATGCAAGTAGCGGCGGCGCTCACAACTAAGATGGAAATTGAAATAGCTTCCAAACTAGATGTAAGTATACATGGTATTGAATAAAATATCGTTAGATATATTTTTCAACCGCTGTAGCTTAGTGGTATGCTGACTGTGTGGACTGCTGAGACGGATCTCGGGTTCGATGCCAGGTTTTGACATGGCACACACCAATACTTTTCGATGCTTTTCGAAGTTATGTGTGTATTTATCGAAGGTTTATAAGTGCCCGGTTAATGGTCAGGCTTGCCACCTATTACATTGGGACCTGAACATAAACTGGCGAAATGTGGGTGCTAGCACCTCTGCCTACACCCTTTCGGGGATATACGCGTGAGTAGTTATATGAATGGTTAAAAGACGTAATTTCGTTAATCACATTTCCATACTTACAAATATACGAATGTAATTGGTTTTAAACCTCAACACGAAGACATAGTGGTAACAGGAAGTAACTCCATTCCTGCAACAGAGGTAATATGAATGGTGTGATAGGGACTGATTCAACCAAGACGCGTATAGAAAGACACAAATGAATTAATAAAAACTTATCCATTCATAACAATATCTGTGGCGTGGAGGTAATGAACGCGACGGCTACGGTTCATGTATGAATATGGCTATCTGTGCTGGGGCTCTAGCCAAAATGCATTAGTTCCGAATCTACATTCGTCATCGCTCTGAAAATGTATGGGAGTGACATTTGTTGTCGAATGTCATGTGATCTGATTCCGACAACAAATGTCACTCCCATACATTTTGGCTAGAGCCCCAGGTCTGGTCGTGTCTCGGAGAGCACGTTAAGCAGTCGGTCTCGACTGTCATACGAATATCTATGGCAGTCGTTATGGGTAGTTGGATCCCCAAAAAGTTCAAGAACAGGTCTAACTGCAGTATTTCGATAACGCCTATACCTATAGGTTATGGAGGCCAGTTCGCAATCCCTTCACGGAAAAAATATCGAAGAAATTTTTTTATGCATAAGTTGTCAGATTATAAATCCTTCACAGAGAATATCGCAACCGGACTTAAAGTAAGGATAATGATGAATAACTTATTCATTCATATATTAGTTTCCAACTTAAATCTTCTCAGGCAGCTAAAATTCATCTAAAGAGATATCTTAATTCAATGTTGGCGGCTTGCTAACTATCAAGTCCCTCTCGATTACGAATAACGGTCTAATTAAACGCTTCCTGGCTCCCAGCCATGTGTCTTCGAGCTTCGCAGGTATCAATTTGTGACATACTGACGTAGAAATTGGAGAGCACCGGTATTTGTTAATCCTATATACATGAAAGTTTGTCGAGTTACAACCAACCGCCTACATTAATAAACACAGTGGAGAAGTACAAGTGTATTATCAATTATGAACAAACCCTTTAGTGTTTATTGTTATTATTTATTTCTGGACGGATGGATCACCCACGATTCTTGTGGGCCACTTCGTACATTTTCCCATTTTTCCCCTTAGGGAGTTTATGGTTAATCCAGCTCGCCATGGTATTACGTTGAATCTTTTTGGGTCCCTGATGAATCACAAATTTTAGTGGTTATTAGGTCAATATCTATTTTCCACCAGTATCCTCAAAGATTTTTCCCAAATAAGTTAGAAACTACTGTCTGAACTTCAAAATTATTCGTGAAGCGATTGCCATCTGATTTCTATAGCCATTTTCCCAAATTGAAGATCTGTACTTCTTTCAACAAACGATAGGTATTAAGTACATAATTACTCAAGAAATAAAAAGTTATACCTATAATAAAAATAATAATATGTGACCTTTCGAAATTTTTCTTATTGTTTTCAGTTAATATTTTAAAATTAAATCGTGTAGTATCCGTTATATTCGTAAGTGGGTAATATTGGTCGCAATTACAGGCGTTAGATGGATATATAGATATATTTAAACTAGATTTATAATTACTTAAGTTCAACAAACGTTTTTACCGTATGTATCCGAATATGTTCAAGCAAATTATCATGTTGTGCCCCAACGAGGAGTCAAACCGGGAACCCTTCTGTCGGCTTGTGTTTTCGCATCACCGCGCAGGAAGGGTCTGCTATAGAATGCTGTTAGGAAGGCGCGTCTTAAGTCTTTAGCCTGTCAGATAAGGTTTTGAAAAGCTCTCTATAATGAATACATATGCCATTTTGTATATATTCATACATTATGAATATGAAAAGTAGGTACTTAATTTTTATTTTATTTTATGGCATCACGAAATGGTAGGTAGGTAAACAACTACATAAAGCCAACTATTTACAAATTTTAGATAAGGGTCTAGGTTGAACTGTCCTCAAGGCACTTAATAGGCTAACTGACCACAGTATTTGTTTAGGTATTATGCAAGTACTGAGAAATTACTAAAATATTTTTTTACTAGGTACACTTTGAATAAACTAGGAATCGAATTGGTTACTTATGTTTATACACACTATCATTGCTGCACGGTGATATTATTATGTAGATGTGTAATAAATATTTTCATTTTTGGACCGCCAAATATTATTTTTCGCTGACATGTTACTGGGTAGGAGTATTTCTAAAATGTCCAGTAACATGCATGGCTGAGAATGTCCGATATTACTATAATATTGTACCAAATTATGTAAACCTCACCTATGTAATTTCCATACAGCTTCGGGACCGTCACAAGGTTTCATTTATAAATTCGATAATTATTATAAACCAGCGGTGCCCAAACTTTATTGTAACTTGGTCCAAGTTCTTTCAATATTCTCAATTGTGACCGAATACATTTTTCCTCTCACCTTAGGAAGTATAAATGAAACACATTACACTGTCGATATAATACAATTAAATAAGGGTATTCAAATAAAAAAAGTTATAGGTACCTCTCAATGCCACAGCGGAGCAGGTGAACACCTTTGCACAAACACATTGAAGCAGAAATAAAACACTTTTCTTTGATGATCGGTATATTAAGGCATTATACAGAAGAGTAAAGTATAAGGCGTAAAGTATAACTAAAGCACTTTTGCCTGACACAATCGTTCTACTATCGCGTCGTTACATATGATTTTAGCTTATGCCTTATTTTTATGAATACAATGAAACGAGCCACCATTGTGACATTATAAGTATTTGTAATGGTGACCTACTATCCTGAGACTTTGCGTTCAATATCATCAGGTGAGGTGAAGTCAAATTGACGTGTCCAATTTGAAAAAAAAATATTTTTATTCTTTTTTAGTCGATCCCAAATTTTTATTTTCGTGCCGTACCGTAACATATCGGGTCGTAACCCACCGATTGGGAAATGCTGTTATATATAAAATATCTGAATAGCTATAGGTCTATATAGACCCATTCGATAACGTGTATGTGTTTATGGTACCCCACAGAATGTTGTTCATCTTCACATCTGGATTCCATTAGCAAATACGGTTAAGCCCGTCTTACAAGCCCCGGTTTTAATTGACCTTCCCCGGCTCCTACGTCCGTTATATAATTGGGTGTGTTATGAGTGGCACGCTGTTTAATCAGGGCTCAGTTATGAGTGGTCGTGTTTAAGACGCAACGAACGCCTGAGGTGCCATCAACCAGGTAACGAGGCAGGGTTGTCAAAGTTTTAGTTTTACTACTTCATTACATAGTTTAACAAAGTAATTCTTATAGTGTTTCCTCTTTTTTTTAATCCCTCAACAGAATTTGATACAGCTTTCTTTATATTGATTTTTTTTGTGTTCTTGCTGGTTGTATTTGTGGCTTTTAACACGAAGCCACGGGTATCTCCGTTTGGTTTGTATAATGGAAAATCAAACTACACGCGTGATTAGAAGTGTCGTTAATATGGAAGACTACTACAGCCAGTAAGTACACGTTAATTATTACTCATATGTCAATGACAATAGTGCAACAATATTGCAGGTATCAGGTTGTAGAGTAGGCGCTACTAAGATCTCCGGCGTCCGAACTAATCTAACCTGGCATATGTTTCCTCTCGAATAAATTTCAGTAGATCCATTGAGCAGTTGAATTAGGTGGTCAAGTATGGTGATTATGGAATGGAGTAGTTTAGAGATCGGATCCAGTGCTCCAAAACTTAAGCTTTGAATGGAAACAAGATTGATGCTTGGTTGAAGAAGAAAGTGATGTGCTTCATATGCTTAGATAAAACTGTGCCGTGTCAGCCAGTTTTTGCACCCAGCACTAACCCTTATAAGTTAAGTGTAATATAACTCATAAACTATAATATATGTAGATGAGTCTTGTTACTGTTCCAATTAATAGGATTAGACTTCAAACACTAATCCTACAAATGAATGCCAATTACGTCATGTTTACGGCAGATTATAGGGTTATCATTTCTAACTATGTAAATACTAATGAATGCCCGTGGTTCCACCCATGCACGAGCACAAAACTTTACGACTCCTTCCTTCGTTTTTTACGTCCTCTTTACGGCATCTTGAAAGAGAGGACCCCGGGTCTGCCTGCAACCTGCAATCTCACCTCCGGCAACTGAAGACCCAAAGACAGCGTTTTAGTGGGAACGAGTTCGACATAACCTCTCTCACTGGCTCTGGTGAGATTGGTATCCGTAGGTATTTCGTGCAAAAAAAAAGTATTCATCATTTATGTTAACGATCCATTTATGTTTAAACGATTCGCGAATAATACTTTGAAATGTCAATCGCACTGTCGTTGACTTTATTCCAATCGTCTTTAGTGCAGAAGGACACGAAATCAAGTTAAACGCATCATAGACCGCACGGGGGCACCGTAGTCACATGTGGTCAAGCCCGGGTTTCGCATTCCCCACCTGAGAATTTGTTTCGACCGACCGTTGAGACCGTGTGCGTAGACCGTTGAGAGACCGCCATACCGATCATTGGAGGACGACCTCCAATGATCGGTATGGCGGTCAATGATAGTTACGTATAGGTACGAACCCAGGAGGTAGTTTTTTCCTGGGCAGGCAGGAAGTCAGAGGTTTGTGGTAGTTCTTCTCTTTGAGCCTGAGCCTATTCCCAACTCCGTTGGGGTCGGTTTTCTAGTCTAACTAAGATGTGGCAGAACTACCATCGGACATCCACAACCAAATTGGTGATATCGAAGCTCTGTAGTTAGTCTAGTTGGACTTTTGAGGGTTCCAATCCAACTACCCGTAACAACTGCCATAGATGTTAGTATGGCAACAGGGACCGACGACTTAACGTGCGCTCTTGCTCTTGCGACTTAATGTGTGCGCGAAACACGACCAGACCAGTGCAAATAGTCATATTCATAGATACAAATATTTGCACTGAGTGGAGATCGAACCCGCGCCTTCTGCGTAGCTAGGCTGTGTGCTAGTTCCACTCTCCATAGGGAAAATCTCATCACAGTAACATAATTCCTGTGCGGCATTCGTGTTTTTAATAAAAACTCTTTCGACTCTTCAAGCGGGCTCTAGGTTTCATATTTATGCTTTCCATTTATATTTCATTGTTAATATTTCGAATATTGGGTATCACTAATTGCTACAAGAAAAAAAGAAAAGATGTAAACAGAAATCGTTGACTATTTGCCATCCTTGGAAAGAGAAACATGTCAGCTAGCCCCTATAATCTCGTTCGAATCGCGACCATGAATTTAATAAGAGCACGGTTCACTTAATGGACGAGAACATTAAGTCCTAGAGGCAGACGTACACGACTTTGTCCCCAGTGTCATGTTGCCATATTTGCATATCCGATTGCGGCTACCTTTCCCTCCCCAATGAATCGTCTAGTTTACGCAGCGGTACCATGTCTGTTTTCCCTTCATATACATTTTAATTTTAGCTTCGGGTATAGTGATATCTAATGGCAACACTCTCTGTTTGTATTTCCACGTTGGTTGAGTGGATGAAGCTTGTACCGTAAGAAAACAAAACAATGGAGCAACGTAAATTTTTTTCGTTCTTTTTTTCTATTGAAACAATAGTCATTTTGAAATGTTTTTACAATATTTTATTATCTTATTAGCGTTCATATATCACATTGGAGGCCTTCATCCCAAATCTCCGGGCCTACTATTGTGACTAACATATTGTGAGAAAAACTATCACTTTGATATACAAACAAAGATAACAAAGTTTGATATACCTATCTTTACATAAGACCTAGGCATGAGAAAGGGGCAGAATATACGAACCCTGAAACGTTTTTATAAACTATTGTCAACTTTGACAGAAATAGATTTTGCAGTGGAGTCAATTTCTCTATACAAAAATCACTAATGCCACTGACATATTAATTTCGGTTACAGGGCTACGAAGGAGTCTATGGGTCTACTTACGCTAGTAATATTAATGCCTATGGTTATGTTACATGTAGGTACTATACGATACGATATACCATCTGGCGTTGGAGAATTTGACTGCATCATGAGGGGTTGCAGTTTCAATTCAAGCCCAGTGTAAATATTTGTATGTATGATATTGCAATGTTCTGAGTAAGTATTCCTGCATTGCAAAACAAAAAAATATGAAAATAAATTTTATCATCAGCCTGTATGAGAGTGTGGAGGCACTGAGTGGGGTCGCTGTACATAGCGAACCTTTGGAAGCAATAACAAAGTTATGGAACATTCGAGTTCAGTTTAGGGTCACTTGGAGTATGTCGCCAAAGTTTGCCAGCGGTCGCAGGTCGTGACTGTTTATTTTCTTATTCACTTTTGCCCTCATATTGATATTTGTGAGGATAATTCATTATACAGCGTAGGAGAATATTTAAACGAGTATTCCAATAAACTCAAAACCGTGGGTTATGAAAAGAAAATTGAATAAGTTTTCTTGTACTAGCAAATAGAACTAACTGATAATATGCACATTTTCCTGATACAGAACTGATAATATGCTGTTTATCCGGATAGCAATAACTTGGAAGACTAGAGTGAATCGGTTACTTCTAGGCAATCATGCCATCAGGTGAGATAGTGGCCAAACGCAAGCCTATCAAACATGAAAAAAAAATTTTCTACATCTTAGCTTTATTTTCAGTAGATAATGTACACTGATAGAAAACTAATAATTATAATAGGTAAGACGGTAGTCACTCTCTAGACTCCGAGGTGAAGGCCTCAAATGCGAAAGAAAGATGATGATGACAGTTAGGGCCTTGCATTCCATAGAGACAAATAGACACTCCATTCCTTCCTTATCAAATCAAAAATTATATGTACTTTACGCATTATACAGGGTGGAATTTTGTAATGCCACCTGAAGGGAAAGTACTCTTAATACTGCAGATAGAAAATTTTACTCAAAGGAAACATTCCTTTATTTTTGAAAAGAAATAAAACTGCATTCAACGATTTTTAAAAATTCGCTTGCCGCACTCGGTAATCGAACCGACTAAAATCTGTAAAAGTTGCACCCTGTACTTTTATTGCATAGATCGTTAGGGTCAATTATAAGGACGAAATCTCTCTAACAAACTTTATAAATTAAATGAAAGGAAAACAATTAAATCTTAAATTAATAGTTCCATGGGTCAAGTTAAAGCACTTTTACTCAAAGATCCATCTATTTAATTATGTTATTAATAAATAATTATTATCACTGACGTATTTTATCCATTAAAATGACAAATTACTATTGATGGCATTGAGAGAAATATCGAGACCGACAGGCACCAACTCGGTTTGTACTGAAAATAATAGTAGAAAAATTTCAAGAATACGGGTAGTTCCAAAAAGTGACGGTAGTTTCTTCAGCAATACTACTTTAATTTTGATCTAAATGTTTGTATCGAGTAATTAATCAGTTAGTTTACCAATTTTTTGTAAATAATTTAGGATTTCATTGTTTTCCTTTCATTTTATTTATGAAGTTTGTTAGAGAGATTTCATCCTTATAATTGCCCCTAACGATCTATGCAATAAAAGTACAGGGTGCAACTTTTACAGATTTTAGTCGGTTCGATTACCGGGTGCGGCAAGCGAATTTTTAAAAATCGTTGAATGCAGTTTTGTTTCTTTTCAAAAATAAAGGAATGTTTCCTTTGAGTAAAATTTTCTATCTGCAGTATTAAGAGTACTTTCCCTTCAGGTGGCATTACAAAATTCCACCCTGTATATGTGTAAGTACATACAACGATTTGTGCGGGATGCAATTTTTGTTCGCATGTATCTACTTTAATATATTAAAAGCTTAGATTCAGACTCTAAAGTACAAGCTTTAGGTGCTTTATTTAACTGATATTGGTGCTCGGATGAAGAGTTATTCCCAAGTATTAATTGTATTGAAATCACAGTTCCAAAACAAAACAGCTAACTGAATCAATATAAGCTAATAATATCATGAATTATTACCCACGTTTCAAACGATGATTATGAAACCGAAACTGCTGTCAATGTACACTGGAATCCGTTGACATAGATTTTGAGCCTACCGAGAGCGAGGCGACATCTCAATTAGACGATTGCTTGCTCAGAGCCGAGGCGGGACAAATGCAGCTTTTGTGTGAGACTCAGTGACGAGCTCTCTACTACCCGTCGAGAGCGTGTCATAAGCCTATATGGCGGAGCCGCTCATGAAAGCAATATTTGACGTTTATTTACTTTTTAAAAATATGACGGTTCGAGATTTATTACGGGTTAATGGTAGCCTAATGGAATGGGCAATGGACTGCTGAGACGAGATCTCGGGTTTGAGCCCAGGTTTTACCATGGCACACACCAATGACTTTTCGATGCTTTTCGAAGTTTTATAAAGGCTCAGACAGGTTTATAAGTGCCTGGTTAATACCAATAGGCTCGCCCCTTATTACATTGGGACCTAAACATAAACTGGCGAAATGTGAGTGCTATATCTCTGCCTAACCCTTCGGGGATATAGACGTGAGTTTATGTTATGTTATGTAATGGATATTTCTAGAGTGCTCGAGGCTAGGTGTGTTCACTGTTCGATACACAGTCAATGGGATGATTCCTGGACGTAGGCTTATCGCCTATCTTCGATTATAATCTATAGATCTGATATAGTTAACTGATTGTCATTGGATCAGCAAAGTTAATACAGAATAATAATATTTGAATCGTATAAAAACACATAAAATAGAAACAAAATCCCTCTGAAAGAACAATCAAGGAGAATGGAGAAGAAGTAATTAATTACTACTTAATTTTTTTATAAATCTTCTGAAGTTGAATAATAAGAACATAACAACCACGACAGGAATTGAACCTCTAACAGTCTCGTCTTGTGGAAATACTCTGCCAAGAAGTTCTTTAAACATTTACGCTTAAGTAAATCCAAAGAGACGCTTTGAAATTCATGGATTCGAAAGCTTACCAATAAGCTTTAAAATCCATGAATTTCTTAGCGTACGCATTAGATATTCACGAATATATGATATTCTTGCAAAGGTGATCGTTTAGAGTCTTTGTACGTAATGCGAACCATTCTTACGCACTGCGGTAAGTTCGTTTGAACGATCTCACTGGAGAGTCCAGTAACTCGCACAAGTCGGTGAAATTTTTAAATTACTTTTTGAGATTCGAATGTGATATGACTATATGTATTATGAATTTCATATTCTATTTAATATTTGTATATAATTTATTTCGATTGGATATTATTTGACGTAATCACAAAAATGAATATCTAATTTGACAGATTAGATTCTGTTTCTTAATTTCTGCCATTAGTGAATACCACGTGTTGATAAAATGTTACGTAGTACTGATAATCATATACCTACCTTGATAAGTCGTCAATAAATCATAGATACATATCCATTATTTTAAGATCTCGAATATTATCAGATAATAATTCATTATGAACATCAATGTATTGTATGTATAATTATGCTAATACGTTACAGTGCTGAAGTCCAAAGATTTTAATCAAATGAAATTCGAACTTTCCTTTTTTTTAGTGTACTATGACGAGCAAATGCAATTAATGGCCGTTGATTTGTAATAGAGTCTATTAAATAATTGTAGTACTCAATCTCTCGTCGGGAAGCATCAAATTCAAATGGGATTTTTTGCTATATCCAATAATACATTTTAATATTTGATAAAAATAAGATAACGAGGATTCAATATTTAAATATAGGTGGTAAATATTTGTTTCACCTATTAAAATTATTATAAATAATGAATAGTAAAAATGTAGAAAAGCGTTTGTAATTAACACTTCACCTATTTTATAAGCGAGTGTGCTCGATCAAGTAATATCGCGTACTGAAGTGAGCTTAAATGTTTTTTTCTCTGAGCACAGATGCTCTGAATAGTTCGACGTTTTACGATCAAGAATATTACATTTTGGATATAGTGACGGAAGTAGGTGTGCCTTAAAAAATGTTCTATAAATTCCAATTTATTTATGTACAAAATAATTTTTACATTTATATTTTTTATCATCTTAGTATTGGATCTCACTTATATTTAAAGCTTTCACCTATGAAACTGATGTCCACTTTCCAGATTTTAGTAATTCATTTTGAGTGAAACCATGAAACGTGCCGCACAACATGTTATCTACAAATACCCAAGAAGTTGGCTATGTCTACACATCTTGGGTAATAAATGATTTTAGGTTGACATGGTCATTTTAAATTCCGCTATAGAAGTCGACGGGACATTTACCATGTTCATTGGTCTGTTGGTGTAATATTTCGGCGCTGTTACAAGCGCCATAATCACGGTGTACTTAAACCAAGACACAGAAAGAAACATGGTAAATTTATTTGCCTATTGATTTTTATAGAGGAAACTTCTTGGTTATTTTCTTCATACCAGTACTTTTTCTTCGTGATCATCTATTTATCTATTCAAAATGATTTTGAATAGAACCTCCATAAATCACAACTACATAGTGTCCAGCTGATTGGCAGATATTGACGCACATGTCACCTAACCTATCTCTGATACCGTAATCATTACAATGTCAATGAATCTTTCGATAAACAGCTTGGTTCCCAGTTCCTAGTGTTGAATATTCAAATGTATTCAAATAGAACAAATTTGACGTACCCGTTCTGTCCACAATCTATTTAAGTAATTGCACGGTCGTTGACGAAATTATATCGTTGATTGTATCCGCTCTTGCGATCCCTTGTCGCCTGCGCGTGTACTGCATACCGATCACTCTTGCAATCAGTTGGATTTAACGAATATACTGGTAGGACTGAACATTATAGCCAAATACTATTATTATATACTTATTGACCCGACAGACGTCGTCCTGTCTACCTACTGCCTACCCATTGCCTACCATCTACCTACAACCTACTTACTACCTACTTACCTACCTATTATACACCTAAAAAATAAAAAGTAAGTATTCTATGTCCGTCCCCTGGTTCTAAGCTACCTCTCTACCAAGTTTCAGCCAAATCGGTACAGCCGTTCTAGAGTTATAAATAGTGTAGTACACTACAACTTTCTTTTATATATGTGCACATGTGAAAATTTGTGATGTTTGTTACTCAATCACACTAGGTGGCACTTTCCATTCGTGTGCTTACACGTATGGAAAGTGATTACCGTAGCCTATACACGTTTGCAACACCAGGGACGTCTACTCGTGCTGCTTACCCTGTTGAGGGAACGGGGAAGAGAATGTTAAGAGTACCACACTACATACACATACCGTCACATAGCAGTGTCAACTTAAACCCTGGGTCTTCCCATTGACAACACGAAACCTCTATAGAGAGCTCTGCTTATTGCTACCGAACTATCATAGGCGGTAATAGGTTGATAGGCATAATCAAGAGGCTAAGTGCGGAAAACCCCAGTACAAACAAACAAACAACAAACAAGGTTGATAGGCATTTGTTTTATTCACAAAAAATAAACCAGTGTAAAAAAACTTTGTTTTTCATTTATGGCACGTCAATTTGACTTCACCTCTGCTGATGGTAAGCTGTAGGCGACGTCTCAGGCAAGAGGGTCACCATTACAAATACGTACAGTATTACAATGGTGGCGCACAGCTTGACGGCCTCATCAGATGTTTATTCACGCCCCGCTTAAAGGACCCGTGATTATAGGAAAAAGGGAACAGGTGCGCTGGTAAGGAATTCCAAGACTTAATGGTGCGGCAAAGAATAGACTCACTGAATCGCTTGGTTCTATAAAAACTCTCAGTTGAAACTATCGTATAAGAAACCTTTTGAAATTAATATCATTGGAATAACATAAAGTAAATTTCATTTCTATCTGCGTAGGTACTATCGCGTTTAGTTTATCATTCTATTGAAAATAATAATTCGACATTCTCAATCACAGCGCTTACTACATATCTATTTCAAATAAACCGAATTATTATAACAAAAAACCTATAGAACCCAATTTAGAAAGAGCTCTGTCCTTAAGACCTTTTCTTCTGTGACGAAGTGAATGGCCATGTTTGTCCATTAGTCAAATAGGTTTTCTATCAAGATTAACTTATCTGTTCGTAAACAAACCCCTGTAAGTTATTCATTACGTAATTACGGATTGTGTGTTTGCGTTTCTTCGAGTTGAATGTAAGGATGAGTTGTTGGCCCCTTGGAGAAGTCATCTGCGCAATTATCTCATTTCTACGTTTCAATTACGTGCGCAATTATATCATTTCGTACTGAGATGGAAAATTAAATATAACATAACATAATCTCACGCCTATATCCCCGAAAGGGTAGGTAGAGGTGCTAACACCCACATTTCGCCAGTTTATGTTTAGGTCCCAATGTAATAGATGGCGAGCCTTTTGCCATTAACCGGGAACTTATAAACCTGCGATAAATACACACATAACTTCGAAAAGCATCGAAAAGTCTTTGGTGTGTGCCATGGTAAAACCTCGGATCGAACCCGAGACCTCGTCTCAGCAGTCCATTACCCATACCACCAGGCTACCGCGGCTACCGTGGTGGAAAATTATCATTTTAATTTTTCATTGCATTCATTTTAGAGGGATTGAAATATAAGCCAAGAACGTTTCAGAGTACGCGCAGTGCTGGATATCATACTTAGGAACTAACTTACCACAGTCGGGTATAATCGGGTCATAGAAATCACAACCCTACTCAATCATATGCCCATCGTAGTCCATATCCGTAGCCCATAGCGGGACCGAATTTATTTATTTATTTACACACATAACAGATTACAACTATTACATGAACTAGGTACATATGTATAAAAATGAAAAATATGAGCTAGGTTGCAATCCACAAAAATGCGTTTGCATGGAAATTAGACGAGTTTAATACATTAATGAACTAGAATGATTAATTATTATACATTAATTTAGGTACTTATATATAGCTGCTTATGTATACAATATGACAAGAAACGATGAAAATGACAGATACTCTGAGCGGAAGCCCATTTACAATATCAATGCTTAAACTGTTCCGAATGTTGAGAAGCTATGGCCTATTGTTTTCATGCTAGCCAGAGTGGTTTGTTAAAGGTTTTATTTCGAGTTTTCTCGCAGTAATATCATCTATGTATTATTCAGTTTTTCGCCCCTTACGACACCCTTTTGCATGAACTGGGATGGTAATAACCCTACTATTTTTTAAAATATAAAATTTATGAAGATGTTTGTATGTTTGTTATTCAATCACGTTGTAACGGCTGAACTGATCTGGTTGAAATTTGGTATAGCGGTATATTATTTTCTGGAATAACATATTGCATACTGTTATCCCGGGGATAGGTTCCTATTGGTAGAAGGAACTGGATTAAAATTTCTGGAAACCTCGTCTAGGACCTAAAATGAAGTGGCATTACTGAATCCTATACTTATGACTTGGTAATAGTACAGGATCTCCATTGAGAATTAGTAGTGCTTTTTAATCCTTCAAATCAATCAGTGGGCGTATTCCTCATTAGCTAATACGTTTCAATGCGTGACTCATATTTTAGATAATATTTTAGAGAGCACTTAATACCGGTGCGTCACAGTAGATACTATTATTATTAATCATTATTAATCTTATTATAATCATTATTGGTATTTACAACTTGATTATAAATAAAAATAAAATATATACAATTAGATACAAAATATATACAAACTAGCTGACCCGCGCAACTTCGTATGCGTCACGCCGTTTTTGCAACATTTTTCATTCCTGCTCCGCACCTGTTTGTTGTAGCATGATGTTATATACATATAAACCTTCCTCTTTAACCATTCTATCTATTAAAACAAACCGCATCAAAATCTGTTGCATAGTTTTGAAGATTTAAGCATACAAAGGGACAAGAAAAATAGGGACAGAGAACGCGACTTTATTTTATACTATGTAGTGATAGTGATAGTGACTATAATAAATATACCAAAACAAAAAAGTAGGAGAGACAGCAACTTTAGGCAAATATTCCACCCCATCGACCTCTACTGGAATCGTGCCCAGCGGCGGCATTACCACTCTGAATGGCGATGCCAATTCTTTGAGGGAAGTAATGGTCGGCCCTAGGTCACGGTCAGTTCACGGGATGCGTCGATTAGTCGCTTCGTTATATCTTTGAATAGCATTATTCAGTCCACATTTTACAATTGTAATAAATATACTATACCTATAGGATTGCCTTGCTTACATGCACAATATAAATTGTAAACAAAACTACATAGAAATACAAGAATAATCCAACTTACCGAACCAGCGAAGGGATTTTCGCATGTTTAATTTACTTTATAATGTTAATTCTTTACAATATCATGTTTAAATTACTTTCTATAATATTTTTATAATATGATTTGCAACTTAAATTTGCGAAATTTGTATTTATTATGATAAACAAGAAGACTTGAAGAATCAATGTCGTTTAATTCCGTTTATTTATGGAATTATATTCAGTCAATATTTTAAAATGTTTTACGTCAAGAAATATTATAAAAATATTAAGTAAACTAAATTAACTATGTGTTCTTGACGAACATATAAATTATAAACTGAATAGATGAAATTGTTTCTTTGATTAGTGTATTTTAATTACATGGAATGTGTTTGAATGTGTTTCAGTGATGAGTAGGGTAGCCAGAGCTCACTAGAGAAGTGTTGTGTTGTCAGTGGGAAAACCAAAGGCTTATCCTACTTCTTTTGCGCTGCCGACACAGAATGTCTCTGTTCTTACAGGGGTTACGGCACGAGTGTTATTCCTCTGTGTTACACTCGCCCATGGGCCACGGTAACTACTTACCATCAGGTGGGCCGTGTGCTTGTCTGCGACCTGAGTTATATTAAAAAAACTAGAAGTGAGGTTGATTTGATGATTTCATATGTATCAATTGCTCTGTTATATTGGCGTTTCTATATTGAAAATCTAAGACGGTAGGTCGTAATGTCACGGACAGCAATACATAGCTAAGCAATGTCATAAAATAGATAATTACGACTATATTACATTAGTTTAAGTAAAAACACGTGACTACATTTATCGATTTATTTTATCAACGTGCGTTGATAACCTTGTCGAGGCTAGAATCCAGTTTTACTCGTAACAATAAATAACTTCATCGAATGAATTCCTCACCCTTTTGTAAAGACATTTTAATTTGACGTTGTTTTTCATTATGTCTTCAACTGTTTTAAGACACTTGGTATGTGGCAGAACTTTCATTAATGCTTGTCATTTATTAGGCTCATCAGAAACTGTTTGGTAGTCGCCATAGTTTTGAGTTTATTGGCTACTCTTCGTGTTTCCTGATCAAGCAGTCAATCCTATCAATGTATATTACAATCTGCTTTTAAAAAATCTTGATAAATGTTGTAAGATAACTTATCAAAAAAAAACAGTACATATATTCAAAATACATCACAATAAAAGACGTTTAAGTTTTTCAAACTATTAAATATTGATATCCGATACAATTCTCTAAGCCGACTCAATCTAGATACACTTATATTTTACTGATTAGATTATATAAATATTACCAGCATATGAGTCAGTTGGATAAGATAATGTATCGATTTTGGAAATGGTGACAATGATTATAAGTTTAGGTTTTGTGTAATGGCAATCGAGATCCCCGTGTCAATCAATATTTGGCGACAAATTGCGTTTGTTTTCAGGATTTTCTAAATCACAAATGTATTGTAATTATTTTCCAATCGTTACGTTGCTTTTGCATAGTATTATTACTATGAAATAAATTTCATTCAGATGAGACACGGTCGAAGTTTCCCCGTAATCTGGCTGCTGGAAATCAGCTGAAAAAACTCAACGCAAATAATAAAAGAACATCCATTATAAATATATTTTTATTTCCTTCAGACTTTTTTACATCATAGGTAAATAGTATAAAGGCATATGCGGGGGGGGGGGGTATATAATATACATTTGCAAAGGCAGGGGTGCTACGAATACATTGACTCTATAAAAATCTCTATCCTTTTGACAGAACACCAATGATGTAGTCACGAGAGATGAGTATGGAATGGACCTAGATAATGCTCGGAGAATCTAAGAGAAGGATTATAGCATATAGAATATATAACATCTAGAGTACCATAACTTATATATCTTGCTTTCACCCTTATCATTTAAACACAGCTACGTAAACGTGATATGATTGTAATATTTGATACAGTAGCACGTAGGTAATATTTACGGAGATATTTATGATATTGATGATCTTACTTAGTAAGACTAGAAGGTAGGAATTTTGGACCACCAACTGAAAAGTATCATTATAACTTTTTTTTTTTATTATTGACACGTCGGCAACTACTATCTTATTTCTCAACATTGAGTGAAACTCTACCGTTGTTTAGCAGCTGTAAATACTTGCACGTGAGGTTCTCTTTGACCTCGAAAATGTTACTAGGGACCTGCACACTCCGGCTGGAAAATCAATAATATAATATAATCACCCCTGTAAATCCCCGTAGGGGTACGCAGAGGTGAATTAAACACCTACATTTCACCAACTATGATTTTTGGTCCCACGCAAAGGGGGCCTAACTTATTGCTGGCAAGCGGGCGCTTTATCGTGAGCTGCATTTTACTGTTGGATGGAGAGTAGCCCTATTCCTTAATTGCCTTTTACGGCACCCATGGGAAGAGACAGGGAGGTCCAATTCTACTCCAGCGGTTTTCAACATGAAAATCAATAACCTGTGTATAAAAAGAGTCAGCTATAGTTAGATAAAGCTTCGTTTTATCTGTATCTCATCACTTATTATCTATATTCAATGTTACTTTATAAATCCGTGCAATATCATGCAAGCATTAGTTCTGTTTCGTGTTCAAACGATACAAGATATACCTAAGTCAGTATTTTGACTTATCGGAACAAGGTTGTTCGTAGGAACGTATTTTCTGTGTTTATTATACAATGGATGCAAGTGATGGTAAGTGAACTCATAATCTATCTCCCATCGTAATTGTACTAGTACCTTTGCCGTACAGAATACCGCGGCTAATAATAACCTTGTGTTGTGTTTCCGGCGTTGAGTAGGGTAACCAGAGGTCACTGGAGAGGTTTTGTGATGTCATTGGGAAGTCTGAGGGCTTAGGTTGTTACCACTATGTGATGGTATTAAACCCAGTTTTGTCTTCTACACTAACAGCATGGAAATTCTCTTAATCTTCACCCGTCCCTCTCTTTGACCTCAGGGGCCTTTGACCTCTTATTTTTCTCCCCTTTCTTTTTACAGGGTATGCACTAAAACAAGTAAATATTCTTTTAAATGTTGGCCGCCATTATTAGATAAGCAATCTATTTAGATATAATTTAAATCTTTGATTTAAAGTACTTACCTACTTATGAAGTACTGAAATTAATGAAAGAAGTTATGAAAATAGAAGAAGAAATAGGTACAACATGTTAAGATCGTGCAAGTGGACATTGATTGTCTATGCCCACTCCAATGGATAAACCCGTCCTGAAGTCCTGGTCATATTACCTAAAAATCAAATTAACTACGAAGCAACTACTAACAAGTGAAATGAATGAAAATGAAAATGCCCATCACATTCACGAATTTTAAAATACTTTCCTTCTTTTTATTTCACGTAGTTAGCTTTGAAATTTGTATTAGTAATTCAACAGTAGGTATACGTTTACATGGCTTACTTGATGACAAACCTCAAGAGGATCACTTTCTTGTCCGTCGGTTCATCTATCTGTCAAGACCTTTTTCTCAGGAATGCGTATAGGTATCAAGTAAAAATTCATACCGGAAACTCAGGTCAGCAACATCTTGAAGCTGTGAAAAAATCAAACTTCTACGTCAAGCCAATCAAAAACTGCTAACGTTTATGTAGCAAAATAAGGCAACACGTTAACCGCGATGCCATTTTCCTTCATATGGCTGCTTTATACAAAAAATAATAGCGGAATCAAAAAAATGACGGTGAAGCAAAACTGACTTTTGACAGCCTTGTAAATTACAGAATTAGGCCTCAGTCTATTACCCGTCTACAAAAATTATATTGACAATGGAGTTCATGAAGGAATTATTATATATTCGTTTTTCAGTCATCATTTTGTAAATCTGGTTTTATACATAAAAAAATAATAAACAAATAAACTTGATCATTTCCATAGTGTTCCAACACTATATTTGCTTCATATTCAATTAGATTCACTTTGAAAAAGACTTCATTATTCACCTCCCCTTCCTTTCATTATACCCATTAAAAATCGTTGTAAATTACACTAAGCCACAGACTACTTTTACTAAACTTAATATAAAAATGTGTACTATTAATTTCAGATAAATCCAGGGCAGGAAACCCACCTCCATATGCGGCACATTCGGGACAACCAGCTCCCCAAATGGCCGTTGGAAGCCCAATAATGGTCCAACCAGGGATGGGCGTACCTGTAGTAGTAGCACCTGCGATGGGACCACAGCCAGCTAACATAATATGCCAGTCGTGTCATGCACAAATCCAGACCAGGGTAGAGAAAAAACCTACAACAAAGACGCATCTCTTCGCTTTAGTACTTTGTCTATTTGCGTAAGTACTTTTCTCATTTAGTTTTAGGATCTTATAACAGATGAGGACAATGATGAAGGAGAAATAATTGTCCGGTGGTGAAAGAGAATGATCACTACCCCATCTCATTCGAAGGAACTTATGAAAAGGGCAAACGATATCAGATGTGGAAACCGTACGATAAAGTCTGAAGTCGTGCCTTATGGACGTTTGCAACACCAGGGGCGTCACATGCTGCCGATCTTGTAAAAGGCAGTAGAGGGGAGGAGGGGCAATAAAGGTTTAGAGAGTTTCTGTGCTGTCATCACAGAAGATAAAGCAGCGCTCATACCGCACAGAGCAGTGGTAACGTAAGTCCCATGGACAACATCACAACTAATTGCTATGGATATAGTGCTAGATGTTCACGTGAAAGAAGTTAAACGCACCGCTGACGCGTTCGGTTACATAATTTTAGAAAGTGACTAAATTTACAGATGTTACAAAGTACTTAGTAGCCATATTTTTTTTTAAGTTAAATCTACTCCATCGTTAAAAGCTAAAAAAACACACTGATTTAAGCCTATTCTCGACACATCCAATATAACAATATGGGAAAATGAGCTTTTCGAAAGTGGTTGCATATTTCTCTTGGGTCTGGGAAGATTACCATATTTATACCTAGTTAATTAAAATTAAAATATTGTTTATTTTCTCACCACAAACCAATAAATACAAAATATGACACAAGATATTTACTGTATGCACATTGGATTGTGGATCGCTGGTGCCTGTGGTAGGTAATAGAAACCTGAATTACAGGTCACCAGGAACCCACGAACTGATACAATTCAAAGACTTAGGTACACAAAGCAAAAATGATAGCCTAACCATCTAATACAATCTATTTATGATTTGAGTCAAGTGGAAGAAGCACCCGTATGTTTTACATATGTGTGAGAACAGTCAATATCAATAACAATAACTCATTTCTTTGAAGTCACATATGTGTGCGTTTTTGTGTTTATGTGTGCCAGTGAATTGTGAACGATTGAATATGTGTTAGTGAGTGATTTGCCTGCCATCGAATGAGAAGGTAAATTTCACCAATTCAGCACAGGCTCACGTAGTTGAGTGGTATTACAGGCGTAATGGCAATGCGAAGGTTGCGAGTTCGAACCTCAGCTATATTGACATAGGCGGTCTGATTAATTAATAGTTTTATTTTAGTTCTTTATTTTGTTTGTGATATTAAAGAACCATACAGTCGACTTTTATACTAAGTGTTCCGTAATCTCAAAAATAATAATAATATGGAAAATAAAACAACATCATTTATTTATTTATTTATTTAGTAGACCTAAGAATAGTCATATACTATTGTGCGGGATAATTGAAATCCAAGCGGGCGTAGCCGAGTGCAATACGTTTAGGTTTATACATTAAACATTCTTTATATAATGAATAGGTTATTCAATATTATCCTTCTGGATGTTTAAATCAGACAAGTATGGACGCAGGTAAACTAATTAACTTTCAGTAACTAAAGTGTAGTGAATCACCATGTTAACGTTTAGAAATTATACTATATGCAAATATAATAACTTCTCATTTCGTTAACAATAACATCACTCACTTATTTACAGTTCAATTTCTTTATTTGTCAAAATGATGCCACATAATTACCTACATCTTTTAGTTCCTAGGCACTAGTGCGAAGAAATGGCGCAACATATTCCAACTTTTATTATAAACAGTAATAATAGTCATTTATTTGCTTAAATTTGCCTATATATTAGATAGTAAGTATATAGGTATAAGTATATAGTATATAATAGGTATATAGGTATAAGTATATAGGTTTTATTTATTCCAAGTTATCTATACCGGAGTATATATACCTAAGTATAATTGAAACCACTAAAATACAGACTTACAATGTAATTAAACAGAGATAATAATAATAAGAGGACATCCAACTCCAGTACCCTAAAGTAATATGACCACTAGACCTGCACGGTAGAATATTTTTTGGCAATATCGCTCACCTGCTTTTCTCCATAAAATTTTGAGTCTATCCTTGTCTGATTTAAAACATTTTTCGTCACTAAATATTACTATATTGTTGCACCAGTCAAAATTTAAATAGTCCCTGACAAAACTTAACCTACTTCGACGATGAAGATCCGACATCAAAATTTTTCTTGCCGGTCTGCGACATTTGATCCCAGCCGCCCGAAGATGGTTCCTTACGGTTTGCAATGTAACATGGTGTTTGGTGGTCATAACACGGGTGGACATAAAGGGGTTTTCTACCTATATGTTTTTCCACCACCTCTTTATGCAAAGAACACGCATCGGTGTAGGCAAAGGCTTTGGGGCCAGGCTGAAGACGGTCTATGGTGCCTGAATCGCCATATCGGCGCACCCACTGCTGCACAGCTTCCATCTGTAATGAAAATAAAGTAATAAAATTCCTTGTTAAAATTCTGTAAAATTTATCTACTTATATATTTTTGTTCATTATTAATATTGGAAGAAATAATAGATTATCCAGGATTATAAAATCAAATAACTTTCATAATAATAAATTGCAGAAAATACTACTTACCGATATGTTCAATTTTCGAGATATTTCATGTATTGAAATATTTTACTCATGCAAAGTAATAATATGCGCTCTCATAATAGTTGTAAGTTGTTGATTCATTTTTATAAATAAAAAAGTTGTTATTAACCGTGTGGAAAGCACAACGAATCCAATTGTTGACAGATAAAATTAAAATTATCATGTTATTTTAATCATGAGAATGAGGGTAGCATAAATTCCAATACATACGAGAAACATTCATGCAATCATGTGTGTGCAACAATACTCGCTCAGTAATAATAAAAATACTACTGATTTAAGTTGCTGTAAAATTATAACTAAAATATCAAGATACTTTTGTGATGTTACCTAAACATTCCCTTAATAGGTAAATAATTAACATAAAGATATACAAAAACAAATATTAAAAGTTCAAAAAGTAAAATTCGACTGGGAATCGAACTCAAAACCTTACGATGTTTAAACTTTACAAAAGCGTATCTGTAAACCCCGGGGTCACAAAGGCTTACTAAGAAGATATCAAAAACCACGTTCATATAGTAGTAATAAGAATTTTATGAGTACTATTATTGAAGAAAATGTAAACTGATGATTGAAGATAAATAAATACGAATGGTTTTGAATCAATTGTGTGTAGGTGTGTGTGAGTGAGGAAACGAGTTATTGTTACACACACATACATGTCGAACACTGGTGACCTTTTCTGCTTGCCAAAATCAATATAAAGATCTGTATAATACTTATATCACTAGACAGGCTATCGTTGTTGTCTTGTGTACAGACATTATACATTGTTTATTTATATGAATAAATCCATAGGAGAAACAGAAACTTTGTGAATAAAAAATTTTAAATTAGAAATATTTATAATAAAAAATAAGAAAGGATGTGTGTGTATGTGTGTGTGTGTGTGTGTGTGAGTGTGAGTGAGTACCTAGTGAACGTATGTAATACTCGAATCAAATATTTAGAACCAAAAACAACAAATATAAAAGTATTTCAGAAAATAACACTGTCAGAAGTTTACATGAAACCTCTATTCAACGAATGCCGCAATTTATTTGATACTAGCTGAACTTCGAGCTTCGTCTGCGTCACCCCGTTTTTTCAACATTTTTCACTTCTGCTGCGCACCAATTGATTGTAGCATGATGTTATATACATATAAACCTTCCTCTACAATCACTCTATCTATTAAAAAAACCGCATCAAAATCAGTTGCGTAGTTTTAAAGATTTAAGCATACAAAGGGACATCCAAGGACATAGGGATATAGGGACAGAGAACGCGACTTTGTTTTATACTATGTAGTGATTATATATATTTAGACCGATGTTCTGGCTACTTCTCAGAAAGTATAGGTTTTTATTACATATTTCATATAATTCTACATATATTTTTATAACTTTTCCAGGTGTTGGTGCTGTGCGTGCATACCCTACTGCATAGATACCTGCAACAACGCCGATCACTACTGCCCCAACTGCAACGCTTACATTGGCACCTATCTCCACTGAAGAACTATCAAGGCACAATATGTTTATAATTTGGGATGAGAATATAATTGTTTTGTGATTTTGAAGATCAACTTGTGCTGAAGCAAGTAAACAATATGAGTAATATTTATGTAAAAAAGTTGCACAATTTTTCGGTTCCAACAGAATGTGACGAAATAATTGAACTGATACACCCGTCACTCGATCAGATATGTATTTATTTATATAATATTAGTAGCTAATTGGAAAACTTTCTGAATTTCACTGACAAATAATCCAGATCCTAAAATTAGTAGCTTAACTAATTGATTGTAATGGGATATCAAGTTATAAAAAGTAGAACTATAATTTCTATGGAAATCATGAACTTTTTTTTCATTACTCAGTTAAACGAGTCATGCATACATAAGTCTTCCATATATTTTACATTAAATTTGAGCACCTGACATAACTGAGACCGCAATACCTTGATAAAAGTATTACATGTTCGCTTGTGTTTATGATTAATATCAATAATGATAAATGAAATCGATCAAACGGATCATAGGATTGAAGTTGAGGTGTGAAAAGAAAGAAGATAAATGCATTGAAACATAACGTATTTTAATGAATTTTGGCACTTTTTCTTCCATTTTCAATTGAATCTGAAGCCTTTACCTCAGAGCCTAGGTCTGCTTTAATGTTATCAATGATGAAGATCACCATAGTTGCTGAACTGGAACATTGAGAATGCAAAATAAAATAGCAATAAAATTTGTTATTAACAGTTTTATTTCTTAGAATATTTGCGGGGCTTTATTTTAATGGTATTTTTGATTCCTAAGAGTTTGAGATCAACATTTGTAATAAGACGTGTGATACTGATTGCCTTACTTTTTCATAGTTACCTTTTGTACCATATTAACGTTTGCTTGGAGAATGTTAATCTTTTATAGTTTTAAGTTCTAATTTCTTTGATAAGTGTACCACTCTGTAAAATGTAATAATATGTACTGTAAGTAAATTATTTTTTTTATAACCGCGAAACAAAAAAATCTAGTGCAAATGTGCCTTTTTAGCATAACTTTCTTTAAATTAAATTTTTGAATTTATGGATAGGCAAATCTCTAATTCCATAAGAGAGCTTGTTAAAAAACCTATACCTACCCTGAAATGAATTTAAAATTTCGTGAAGTACTGTGACACACTACGAGATTATTTTTGTGTCTGGTATTTACGTTATGCCTATCACAAACTCTTGGAAAGTTTGTAATATATTTTCTAACATACATCGAGTTTTCTAATATAATATATTGTGAGACTACGGTAGGAATGTTTATTTCCTTAAACCTATCTCGTAGGGAGACTCTTGGCCCCAAATCGTAAATAGCTCTTGTCTGAGAATGAGCTTTATAGATATATTTAAATGCTTATATATCTATTATAAGTTTATTGTATTGCACTAAACTATTTATATTATATGCCTACAATTCGTATTGGAAAATTATACGATTTAGAGCAGGTTTACCCATTCACCATATCACATAGTTATATAATATTATGATGTATTATATATTTGTGGACAATTATGGTTTTAGTAGATGCAGTTAACGAAGGATTATAAGTATACACCTTATTTTATATAGTTATATATGTTGTTATGGTTCAAAATTCATAATATAAAATCGTTTATTCTGTAAAGACCTCTAAACGATACTTACAAAAAGTCAATATCAATAATATAATATATTATTAGTTAGCAAATGGACCATCACTTCGAAATGCTAGTCAACATATAGTAATTTGCTTGAGTAACAAGTCGAGTGAACAGCTCATTTTCAGGTTAGGTTATCATCCAAATAATCCTAGATTGCCGTTATTATTGGTCATTTATGTTATTGTATTACTCAAGATCATTTGAAGTGGAGAAATAAGAGCCTGAAAGACTTCGAGGTGAAGGCCTCGGACTCAAAAAGGATTATTGCAATGGCAATGAGAATAATGATATCGTCTGAAAAAGTGTATAATATTCTTGTGATATTTTACATAAATTTCAGTTTAATCCCAGAAAACTCCAACCAGATGACAATAAAGAGGCTATTGGTCGAGTTAATTTTACGTATATTTTAATCTCTGTTAATTAATGTGTTTAATAACTCAAAGTAAGGAATAAGTTATTATGTACATTAGATATTTATGTACGTTTAACAATAAATATATTATTTTAAGTATGTTTTAGTATTGTAATATAATTAATTCTGAATACAGTACAATAAGAAAAGAACATTTTGTATCAATTTATTACTCTTAGTCAATTCAAGGACAAGTCAATTTAACAACGGCCATAGTTTCGCTGTATCTTACCTACTTACATCTAGTTTCACCCCTGTCGGTAGGCACCTTACAGTTTTTTAGGATTTACATTTTTTTTATTTATGGCATGTCAATTTGACTTCACCTCACCTGATATTAAGCTGAAGGCAAAGTCTCATGAAAGAGGGTCACCATTGCAAACACGTTTAGTGCTACAATGGTGGCGCTCAGCTTGACGGCCTCATCAGATGCTTTTTCACGCCCCGCTTAAAGGACCCGGGACTGTAGGAAGAAGGAAACACGAGCGCCGGCAAGGAATTCCAGGACTTATGGAAAATAATTTTGAGATAATGAAATCACGGTAACATACATACCTACGATTAATCATATTGACGGGAAACATTTAAATTCTTCAGAAACACCTATGATATCATACAAATTTATCAGATTTGTACGGAATTTAAAGTTCTTCAGAAGAATGAAAGGCATATCCGAGAATTTTTGTTATCTGGACATGTCTTACTACCTTGATAACTTAACAATAAAAGAAAATGTATTGAATTTATTTAGTATCACTTGGGGCTTATACATACCAAGTTAATGGTCAGGTATATCTTGAATTGGAACTTCGTGAAATTTGAAACAATATATTATATGAGGCTTCGTTCATTATTACAATCTGAGTAAAAGAACTGTTTCAAGATAGATAATAGGTTATCTAATATTTGTCACCACTTATCTGTATTCTTTTTTAGTTATAAATTCGTTCGATTTCAGTCAAAGATTAGTGTTATTTTGAGTTCGCACTGTTGAAGTTACAAGTGGATTTGTGTTGAAGATTAAAAATAGCATTTCTGTGATATCTTTTTGTATTTGTATTTAAGGAAAATGGATGGTAAGTGATATTATTTTATGTTTTTTAGTAAACTTAGGGTGCGGCGTTACTGTCAGTTGTCAATTAGGTTATGTACAAAATAATGTGATAACTATTGGTGAGTAATCTTATCATTATACGAGTATTTGAATGTTTTTTTATTGACAATACATAAAAAAATAATTACGTAAGATATCCGCGCCCCGACTCAGATAGATAAGGTTAGAAGGGTATGGCTGACCTTTACCTGTTTATTATGTCTGTGTACTGTGGTGCGTGTACTTAATAAATGTTTCAGGGCGAATCTTTATGAATTCCGTATTTGCCCTATATTATTATTATTGTTGACATCCTATATTGACCATGATTATAAATATCTAATGCTCAATACTCGATACTCAACACTCGAAGCTCAATACTCAATATATTTATTGCATTCCATAATGTAGTACAGATGTTCAAGTTCAATTAGGTTACAATTACGGACCCTGTCGGGCACAGCACAATGTTTGGAAAGATTAAGATTTTGCCATATTCAGTTCTATAATACACGGATAGTCCTACAAACTTGGAAAAGATAAATGTCAATAAATAATCCAAATATTACTATACAATTAAAAATTAAATTTTGTTTATTTTTATAGATGATCTAATTCTTATAATCGTAGTTATTTTACTATGTATACCTAAGTATGCAAATGCAATGATTTAAATACAGTCTAACCATGTGCTGAACTGATTACCCTTCATGTTAGTGTGCCTCAATATCTCTCACTAAGTCATATCCTAGGTAAACCTTTGAGAATGCCGCAAGGCGAAACCGGTTAGGTACATTAATACATACATTGGAGAAGTACAAGTGTATAAAAGTGAGCTCCAACAAGTGCCATCAATCAAGAGTAGGTATAAATAATTTAGGATACATTTTGGGTATATGCACATTTGGTACACACATGATAATTTTTAAAACCACTAATACGCAGGTTCCCAAAATTAGATCATAAACATGATATTTCTGTTCTTTTTCCTTATAAGAATGTATAGACACAATTCTAGAATCAATATTAAATTTCAATTACAGACAAAACAAGAATGAGTAACCCACCTCCATATTCTCCTCCGGAACAACCACAGCCCCAGGTCGCTGGGGTTGCAAGCCCATTGCTAGTCCAGCCTGTGGTTGCTGTCCCCGTCTTAGTACAACAACAATCAATGGGACCAAAACCAGCTGCAATTACGTGCAAGTCATGTAATGCTCAGATTGTGACTAGGGTTGACAAGAAAACCACTACAAAGACACATTTGTTCGCACTTCTCCTTTGCCTTATAGGGTGAGTAGTTTATCTCCAATACAAACGATTCTGTACTTGATGATGAAACTTTGATAAATTGAGCCATGACCTGTTTACTTACTGACTTGCTAGCTGATGAGTGTAATGGGAATTTTAGATTCCCTGAACAGCCACTGTGCTTATCATGAGTTGTAGGTAATGCACCTTTTACAAAGATTGTTACATAACATAACATAAACTCACGCCTTTATCCCCGAAGGGGTAGGCAGAGGTGCTAGCACCCACATTTCGCCCGTCTATGTTTAGGTCCCAATTTGATAAGTGGCGAGCCTATTGCCATTAACCGGGCACTTATAAACCTGCGATAAATTCACACATAATTTCGAAAAGCATCGAAGTCATTGGTGTGTGCCATGGTAAACTTGGGATCGAACCCGAGACCTCGTCTTAGCAGTCCATTACCCATACCACTAGGCTACCGTGGCTTGATTGTGGCGTGGTAGATTGTAAATATCCAAAAAATATTATTGATAAGATCTTGTTACTCGTTACTGGCTACTTTATTAGCCGTTAGTTAATATTAAAATTTCTTTTTCAGATTCTGGCCTTGTGTGTGTATACCTTATTGCATGGACTCCTGTAATAACGCTGACCATTACTGCCCCAATTGCAATGCTTACATTGGCAGTTATTCCCACTAAATATAGTTAAGAATTATTTAAAAAGTTATGTTTTTTTTCTTTTCAACACCTATCAGTATTAATATGAGCATTATACAGAAATAAAAAAAGGAAAAGATAATTTTTTACTTGAGGAATTAAATACATTTTGAAAATTTATGAATTAAAATTTACTGTATATATATAACATGTATAATATTTTTTTGAATGGTCTCAAGTCCGTATTACTTGGATTTTTTTCATCTATGACTAGGTAAGAAAACGTTTCGATTTTGTTATATTCACTTCGCCGATTGACTGCACTGCTGAATGGTAAGAAGAAAACAGGCTACCGAATCCTTAAACTCCAGATCGTCAAATTCAACCGATGATCCTGTATGTCAATATCGATACTAAAATTGCGGTTCCTTACTGCGATTGGAAGTTTTCCGTACATCGCATAACTTAGAGAAGCTAATCAATTAAATGCACTATGGTTTATCAAACCCATGGTTTATCTATCAACAGCTTCTTATCTACATTTACCTACTGGTTTTTTACCGGTGACATATTAGTTCTGTTTTGTGCTCCAACAGTGAAAGTTTTTGATGAAAGTTTTACAAATGTACTAGAAATACGAGTAATATTTTTGTATTTATTGTACAATGGAGCTGAACGATGGTAAGCAATTAAAGAAAATTTTATATAGTTTTAATCTATTGACCGGGTTTCATTAACCAAATATCCAACGCGAAAGTTTAAAAGTGAGTATAAGGAAGGACATACATAGGTGTATGGTATGTGACCTATTAAAACTTCATCCAAACTCACCGTAATGATAAAGAAGTTGTAATAATACATTATAAAACAAAGAATAAAATAATAAAACGACGACAAACGGACTACACACAAACTACGCAGACGATATGATTACGAGAAAGAGATAGAGGCACAGAGAGAGTGTAAGAGAGAGTGAGAGAGAGAGAGAGTGAAATTCTAGACAACGTGTAAACAGTAGGCTATAACCTCCCAACATAAGGAGAGGTTAGGTCCAGCAGTAGACTGTGACAAGCTAATTGATTGATTGACACAGTTGTAATGACTTACGTGCTGACATGATATCTTAGAGTGTACCATGCGTATCAATGGTCTCACTACCATGGATCCCTAACACCACGCGAAGTGGACGAGTAAAATCTGCAAGGTGGAGCCTGGTGAAGGTCACGGATGCAATCGGGATACAATATCTCTATCATGATGATGATGACGAGGTAGCTGTAATGAATATAATTCAAGTGACTATTTTTAGTTTATATATGGATCATTTCAAGGAAATATCATCGGAAATTCGGAAATCTAATCTGTTAATGACAATCATATTTGATGACTAATGTATTTCAAGATAATATGACAAAATATGATACAGGGTTATGGGATTGGTAGTGGTTTTTAAGTAAAAGGTTGTCGATGCAAATAACGCTTATTGCTGAATGCCAAATCTTTTAAGTTTTAAGGAAAATTTACGAATGACATATTTTATACAAAATAACCTACGTAGTGTTTCCAAATTTACTTACAATACAACATGCTTATTTATAATACAAGATTGACCACAAATTACAACACTACAATATTTTGGATGACAGCCTCCGTGGCATGGCGGTAGTGCACGCGACTGCTACGCACGGGGCGCGGGTTCGATCCCCGCTCAGTGCAAAAAGTTGTATGCATGAATATGGCTGTTTGCACTGGTCTGGTCGTGCCTCGGAGAGCACGTTAAGCCGTCGGTCCCGGTTGCCATACAAACATCTATGGCAGTCGTTACGGGTAGTTGGAGCCCTCAAAAGTCCAACCAGTCTAACTTGGAACTTCGGTATCGCCATTGGTCATCGGACCATTGGTTGTGGAGGTCAGATGGCAGTCGCTTCTCGGAAAATATTCTCAACCGAGTTGGGAAAAGGTTTAGAGAATGATGAATATTTTGGATGAAACTTACTGGAAGTTTTTTTGGAAGAATCATTCTACCGTTACGAAAAAATATTTTATCATTTTACACTCTATTTCCAGATAAAATATCTAAGGACAGCAACCCGCCCCCATATGCTTCAAATATTCAAGAACCTTCTCAATCAGCAGCTGTTGTAACAACTCCATTGGTAATCCAGTCAAACATGAGTTTCGCTGTTCCTATTGTAGTAGGTCAGCAAATGGGTCCATTACCAGCGTCAGTTGCATGCAAGTCATGTCATATGCAAATTGTGACCAAAGTTGTTATGAAAGCGACAATAAAGACGCATCTTCTTGCAGTCTTGCTTTGTCTAGTAGGGTAAGTGAACTCTGCATTGACCTTCCTCATTATGTATCATTTTAAATGACTAAGATTCTTCCTAATGCTTTGAGATTGAACTGAATAAGGAGTATGCATACAATTTAAAATAGGAACAAGATTTTTTTTAAAAACAACGGGTGTATTTGAAGTATTATGATGTACTTTCCACTTCGGAAGAGTTTCCCTAACACCTGTATAGCCTATGACATCAAAAGTAATGTGACTTTCAATTAGTGAAGGAATTTTTCAAAATCTTACCGAAAAAAACATTACCTCTTAATAATAATTGAATTATTCAAAAATGAATCAACAGTATAGCCATAAATCAGTAGGATCTGAAAACTGGTGCAATGCGGCCTTATCGCTGCAAGTAATTTCTTCTAAGGAACCTTAGAATTTGAAGAAATAGATCAGAGAATATCAAAAAATGTATAGAGATATAAAAATAATTTTCAGATGCTGCTGCTGTGTGTGTGCACCTTATTGCATGGATTCCTGCAATAATGCTGACCATTACTGCCCCAACTGCAACGCCTATATCGGCAGTTATGTTAACTAGAATATCCTTCAGTTCACAATGTGTTTCTAATTATAAAAGGTCTACCCCGTAATGATTTACTGCTAATTATATATCAAATATGATATAATGTATATGTCAAAAATACTATAGTAAAAACTGATTTAAAAATATTTCCTACTTGGGAGATTTGCCTGGAGACTAGATAATGCATTTTTACTATTTGCACTGAGCAACATATTTTTTTTATAAGAAGATATAAGTAGCTTGGTTTGAAGTAATAAATTTAGATCTGATAAAATGGCGATGTAGCTAAATAAATATCCTTTTTGGGTTTTATTGTATTTCTATTACAATATATAACAATTATACAATCAATAAATGATATAATTTATTATGTATTTTATTACACATTTCTAGATTTACATTTGCATTGGTATACTAGCATTAATATGTACGTAGTACGTATCTTCTGTCACCTTCACCATACTAACAAAAAGCGAATAATAATAAGACCATGCCGTGCATACTAGCATGGATCATATATTATTATGAGGGCATATATTTGCATGCTTTTGAGAACTACTACTAGCGAAATGTTCTACTAGAGGTTCATTATTTAGATCTTTTTGAATTCAATTAGCTGTTGCACAGTGATCAGATAATTTTGCTACGTCTAGGCAGACATTTGCTGGAAGCATTCTTGAGACAGGAAGTTAATAGTACAGTGTTTATTGGGTTACAAAATGCAGTGACTTTATTAAAGAATACATGCTTGCACATATGCAAGGTATTTTAAAATCCTCAAAAGACTATAAGATAGGAAATGAATGAACGAAAGAACGAAATCTTACTTAAATTAGATAAAGCTAAAACTATGCTTTATCTGTCCCTTGTCATTGTTATCTATTTTCGGTGCTGAATGATAGGAACGGCAACAGGTATAGTTACGTACAACTAATCGTTAGTGCAGTTTTGTAACCAATTTATACAAGCTATACGTAAGTGATAACAAACGTTTTGAATACAGTAATAAAAATATATTTTGTTCAGTGTGAAATGGAAGCTAATGAAGGTAATTGGCGACAATTTATGATATTAATAAATACTTTCAATCAGTTACAAAATTTCAACCGAAGTGGCAACGCTACATATTTTAATTAACGTTCAGGCAATTAGGTTTAGGTAATTAAACTTAATTACGTTTATTATGTACATAAAATCAATAAACATATTCAGTTTATTGTACAACTATATATTTCTAGCTTTTAAAAATGAGACTATACAAATGAATGATGTGCAATATTATAAATTATATTGATTTGAATTTCGTGAATTTTATATATAAATTATTGACACCGTGCTGTAAGGTTAGCAAACCCGAGTATTAAGGCAATCATATTGTAAATACAAAGGTCACAAGCTTGGTCACGGCTAGTGCAACCTGGTCGAGACATCAAGCAAATCAAAAGGTAAATTATTGTATTTACCATAATGATCGCGTTAATATCCGGGTTTCGCTAACCATATATCATGAAACGCGAAAGTTTAAAAATGAGTAGCATTCTCTAAGTATTATTTTCAAGAATTTCATTATATTTTTCTTATTGGGTGCGGTGCATAAATTTGTTGTTTGTAAGTTATGACCTTAGTATGTTTATGTATTTTTGTATATTTTTGCAAATTTATTTGATTCCTTTCAATTAATTCATAAGCTAGATATTAAACTGAGTTTATTTTGACAAAATTAATATTTTAAGAGCATAGAAGCTACATTTTTCCTTCCTAAAATTTTATAGACTAATAATAATCAATATCACTAATATCATTATTATCATTATTATTAGTAGTAACTGGTGAGCCGATGGGACCAGATCGGGTTCCACTTATATGTCATTCTTGTCAAGCTCGAATCGTGACCAGAGTGGAGAGAAAGCCCACAACAAAGACACATCTCATCGCAGTTTTACTTTGCCTAGTAGGGTAAGTACTAAGTATTATAGTTCTCCGAGGGGGCCGTCTCCATACCGGAGATGGACGAGAGTCAGCCGGGGTGAGAGGAAAATGCCTTATTGGACACCTTACTGAATTAATCGGTTCGAGTCCGAAATAACCGATCCCGACAGCCGGTCGAAGTCTGTGGAGATTTCCGCATGAAAATAAAGTTTAGCTTAACAGAATGTTAACATGTTTGTTCAATTAATTATTTCAAAGAATCAATTTCTTTTAATCAATTTGGGCACATAAAGAGTAGGTACATATAAATGTCAAAGTTTTACAGTTTTATTTGTCAAGAACTTCAAAATATAGTAAATGAATAATTTTAAATCGATTCTTACACTGGTTCGATAGTTGGATCTACTGAGAAGAGAGCAGTCAGAAACTCTGGGGCTCCAGACAAAGTGACATTCTATTAGCGAAAACGCTAGTGGAATCATCGTTTAGTAATGAGATTGACATGAATCTGTAATATAACTACAAATATCTATTGTAATTTGAATCTTTGTGACTCAAAATATTGAACTTCACATTCACATCATTAAAATCACCTCAGTGTCAAGCAATCTACTGATAACAAATTGAAAACGGTTCGCTTCGATGTTTAGTCTTTTGAGTATAGCAGCGGGCGCTACCTGTCTACGTACCTACTCTTGGCATTTGGGTTACAAGATAGGTATATATCGGTAGGTGAACTTCTTCTCGCGTTTATTTCCTCTGTGATGTAGCCGTAGTGAGAGTAGTGAGTTCGACTGCTACGCCAGAGAGCGCGGGTTCGATTCTTATTGAGGACAAATATTTGTATAATATATTAAATGTTGTGTTTAATGTTTTTTCATATCGTTTTCAGACTTTGGTGTTGCGTCTGTTGCCCGTACATGAAGGATTGCTATCACAACGCTGATCACTATTGTCCCAACTGCAATGTATACATCGGCAGTTATGTCGACTAAAGATTATACACAATGGACTCAGAAAGTGCTTTAACTCGGAAAGGGATTTTTAAATGTAGTTTAAGCAAGTTAATAACTTTATTTTGTAAGACTAAAATGATTGTGAGTACACGTATTCTCATACATAACATTACTAGGAAGAAAAAATATTGTAAATAAATATTTATTTGTAACTGTATTCTACGAGGGAAACTAAAAGCCCGTAGCAAAGTGTTTAAAGACTGTATGAATTTGTATGTATATAAAATTGTAATTTATTGTCTAAGTCTTGATCGTGATCGTGAATGACTGATTGATGGAATGTATTCTTTTTTTTCTATTTGTATAAAGTATGTCTTCCAGCCAGATGGACTGATAACCTGAAAAGGGTGGCTAGAATTGGTAGGATGGACGGGTGTATCCAGAGAGATTTCAGAACGGGAAAAAAGTGGTTTGACAATGATTGACAGTTAGTATAATTAGGAATTGGGTATCTGATGATGGTAGTTTTTATACGTTTTGTATTTTACATTCAGAATTTTTGCCAATTACTGTATTGTAGATATTATGTTTGTATAATAATTAACCAATATTAGAAATTTATGAGTTTATAATGAATACTAAACAATGAAACAGATGCACAAATTGATGTATTTTTTACCCACCTACGTCAAAACCAAAGGAGGGTTTTGATTTTGACAGACTAAGGATGTTTGTATGTATGTACAGTAGAACTCAAAAGTGCAGTAGCAATCCTACGCAACTATAGCGTCAACATTCTAACGCTACTTGTGACCTTTTTCTTTTAAGACAAGCCAGCGTCGCCTCGTATTGTATAGTAACATTACACACACATATAAGCGCGCCGGCCGCACGCTAAACCATTTTGAGCCTTGATGTGCTAAAGCACTTATGAGCTCTGACTGTACATATTTATGTATGCAGGTTCATCTGTTTCCTCATAGCACCTCAACCAGAGGTAGACACACTCAGAGGGTAGCTACTGTGCCTTTTGACATACAATACAACTAACTTTGGGATATAACTGCATCTGAGACTAGTGTACTTCAATCAGAAGTATCACCTCGCAGGTCACAATAACAAAAGTCACAACATCAAATCAGAGGTCAACTGAGCCTATTGGAGCTTTGGGGACCAACTACTATATCATGATAATATGACACTCTCCTATACCTACCGTCTGTTGTTCGTATGTAACCATTGCTTAAAATGTTTTTGATATTAGTGTTACGATACTATGAACGATTACACATTACCTACAATTATATGAGTATAGTTTTTGAAAAAAGTTGCCAGTACCGAGGAATAAACTTTCTCAATAGCTGGTCTAAGTTGGATAAAGATAATGTTTATCTGTTACTTTTAAAGTGGTTATCTATACTTATTTTTATTGATAAATCCCTAGCATACTGGGTACGTATTAGTACAGTTTTTAATGCAATCAATAGAAGATAGATATAAGCGAACAAAGAAAACAAAGGTTTTAAGTACGATAACACAGTTTTTATAAGTGTATTTGTGTTTGTTGATATATGGATGGTAAGTAGACATGGCTTATGATCTTTGGACCTAGAATGTAACATAAGTACATACGGTTAGCGGAACTCGAATATTAAAATATCATATGGTAAATACAATAATTTACCTTTTGATTTGCTTGAAGTTTAAACTAGCCGTGGTCAAAGTCAGCTTGTGACCCTATGATCGCGTTAATATTCAGGTTTCGCTGACCATAAATCATGCAAAGCGAAAGTTTTGTTAAAGCTTCAAAGAGCTTTTATTTTAACCACCTAGACAGTTAACAATAAAATGCCAACAAATTATTAAGGTTAAAGCTTCAACAATCAAACAATCAAACAATCTTGTTAATTTTTTTTCAAGTGGGCAATAATCTGTATTTAGAATCATTATACCTATTGAAATAAAATCACTAATTTACATCCTAATTACCCCTACGAGATTTTGGCAACTTTTCAGCTGTCATGGTCGCAGTGTGACTAAAGATGATATTTGCCACATAGTTGGAAGTGTAAGCTATTTCAAAGTACCCGATCTATGGATGAATTTTTGGTACAATATTTCAAATCAGTGCGTGGGTTTGCTTTCTTCTACAGTAAAAAAATCGTCAGTTGAACACCACAGAAAGTTAAAAAAGTCAAATCGATGTGCCCTAAATAAAAATAGTACCCAAAATATGGGTGAATTGTTGGTATCACTAACTTGACTTGACAGTCTTATTGTATTATGCTTAAAAGAAGAATTCGTTCTAAAGTTGATTTATTTATTTTTATTTACTGTTTTATTTTGTTTATTTGTCACAGGTAGTTCAGACAAAAACATTGTACTTTATTTTTCAGAAAAAATGTCAAGAGTCGACAACCCTCCTCCATATCCAGGATATCCTCCAGGGCCGTCACCTTCTCATATGTCCGGTCCGCCTCCACCAGGTTTTCATCCACCTCCACCAATTATCCACCCGCCTCCACCTGGAGTAGTGGTAGCCTCACCAGTAATTGTTCCTGTAGCTGTCGTACAACCGATGGGTCTCGAACCAGCCACTTATATATGCAGATCTTGTTCATCTCAAATTGTGACCAGGGTGGAGCAAAAACCTTCATTAAGGGCTCATCTTTTTGCGTTGTTGTTCTGTCTAATCGGGTAAGTAATTCAGACGCAAAGTGAAATAAATTATGGTTTCCCATATTCATTTTTTTTATTATGGAGAACATCATGCTCCATCCGGTGCAGAGCAGAAGTGGAAAATTTTCCAAAAACGGGGTGATGCAGACGCAGTTGCTCGGGTCAGCTAGTTACATTATAAAGCTGAAGAGTATGTTTTTTGTTAAATATTTTATATGTTTACTTGAACGCGTTTATCTCAGAATGAATGCGGGGTTGAATTCAGATTTTTTTTTGAGTTGAATTGTTCGTTTATCGATGAAAGTTATATGATATGCACCATCACGTTAGTACCCAAAGGAACGGAGCTAATTATAGATGTCAACAAATACGACCGATTTCCATACCTCTGGGTAACGGGGAAATAATATTCACCATCTCATGAGAGGGATGTCGTAAGCGGTGACTAAAGAAAAACGCAGACGATATCACTGCGAGAGAAAGAAAGCTCGAAATAAATGCCTGTAGCAACATGACTGGTCAGTATGGAAACAGTAGGTCAAAGGCGTTGAGAGAGGCCTATATTCAGCAGTGGACTGCGAGAGGCTAAATTGATGATTGATTGAAATTAAAATTTAAATTAAAGAGAGAGACTGAAAGTTCCAAAATATGCAATGGATCCAAAGCAGTCCACTAACATGATAACCGTTAAGCTGTTAAATGAATAAGGTATAATGGGTAGCTAATGTAAGATAGTATTTAGTAAGAACTAAGAAATACTAAAGGAGATTTATCGCACATTTTGGCTTCATTTTCAGATTTTGGCCTTGTGTCTGCGTACCTTACTGCATGGAATCTTGTTATAGTGCGGACCACTATTGTCCTAATTGCAACGCTTATATTGGAAGTTATATCAACTAGATTATTCTTGATTATAGGTAATTTATACTAACAGGTGTATCTATTAACTGAGTGACAGTTATAGTGTTTTCTGAATTTATTAATGTGGTAGTGGTTTCTGTCGAAGCATAACCATATTTAAGAATCTACATGTACCTAGTAATATTCCTTACATTCATATAATGTATAATTTTTTTGAGTTCAGGTCACTGAAGTAGTTATTACGTGCTATCACTTAGTTATAATAAATTTTGCTAAGGTTATAAATAATATGATGAAGGAAGGTGAAAAAAATAAGAGTGATAAGGGAAAAAAGGCATCTAGAATTATATGAAACTTATTGTCTTTGTAATGTTTTCCTAACTGTTATTGTCTATTCCTTTAAAGTGAAGTTATCACCAACATGTGTAATGATTTATTATATCTAAAGAAGTGTAATTTTTTGGGATAGAACTCTGTCTGCATATAATATAAGATCAAATTCTTGGAATAGTTTTATGTTAGTATATGATTAAGTTAAGAGTCTCGATTTGGTTTAAAATCTGTATGTACCAGGTTGCATTTATTAATTGTATCAATATCTGATTTTACATTTAAAAAGTTATTGTTCATTATTATAGAGTATTTTATGTATAATTTGTGTAAGCAATCATTCAGAAAACATATTTATATTTATTTTATTCATAAATAGGTATATTTTTATTCATACATAAATGCTCTCGAAAAAACGGTACTTCATTACAACCACTTCAAATCAATTCACTGCCAATAGATTGTGTTATACTTAATTGAAAGGTATTATTCAATATACGTAGCTTGAATTGGATTGCTAACAATATAATTTGCTATTATATGTCTATTAGATGATGTGTCATTCATTGTATAGCAATATAATTTTCATTATCTAATCTATCTATCTTCTCACACGTAAAATTGTTTGTTTCGTAAAAGTATTGACTCATAGGTGCTTAAGGGTCTGCTGATATTTTGTTATATCCAGCAAAGATCTTGTATCATCGTCACCGCCATTTAAGAACGCTCTTTTACCCGTATTAGTAATAGATGGTGCTTTATCATCAACTTGGTAACTTAGTTTTTAAATTTGTTTGCGCCTTTATGAACTCTTAACATGGCGTTTATACATTTTAATTCAAATACATTTATAACTTGTAACAAAGTACTTACCTATTACAATGATAACAGTGAGCCAACTTAGCGAGTTGACAAACTTTTAATGCGCAAAGTGCTTCTCCCCATATCCAGAGGCTAGATGGGGACACCATGGTTCCCACTTGAGGTAAGGCGGTCATCTCAAAAAAGATGTCTCCGGGTTTGCCAGGGTGCGAGAGATATATTTTGCATTATCTCTCCTCCGGAGATGAAAGACCCATAAACGGCGTGAGTTTTAGTCGGGGAGAGTACGACATAATCATTTCCACCGGTTTTGGGGAAGGTGATTGTTAGGATTTTGCGCAAACACAACTAAATACGCTTTAAGTATGACGAAAACAATTAAAACAGTACAGCTATTGTAGAATGTTGGTTTATATAAACAATACCAGTAATTCGATAAGTACCTGTAATGTTTGAAAACATTTTGATTTACACATATCACTATCGACACTCCTGAACTGATGTCAAACCTTTCGGACTTAAGTCCATCATCGTGAAAGACAAGCACGTGAATTCAAAAGTGTATATTTCAATTGAAAAAGGAAAGTAATATAATAGGTATGTAATAATGTATGTATATAGCCTTTATATAGGTATACCGTATAGGTATATTATAAATATGAGATTAAATAATACTATATAAATGTGTATGTAAGGATTTCGTATGTATAATAGTATTTTTTTTTTATGAAATTATTGTTTCATTTAGATTTACTAACACGGTGGAGAGTAAATGATGCTAGTTAAACAGTATTAAAAATTAAAAAGAAAAGATATACCAAATCCTATTTTATTTATGTAGTATGGCCGGAGTGCCTTCGGTTTCGGGAACGTTTTCCTAACACCCTGTATAGTTCATTAGAATATTGTGTCATTGATTACCAGTAGGTATGAGTAATTTATAAAATATAAAAAATAGTGAGAAGCCGCGGTAGCCTAGTGGTATGGGTAATGGACTGCTGAGACGAGGTCTCGAGTTCGATCCCAGGTTTACCATGGCACACACCAATGACTTTTCGATGCTTTTCGAAGTTATGTGTATATTTATCGCAGGTTTATAAGTGCCTCGGAGAGCACGTTAAGCCGTCGGTCCCGGTTGCCATACAAACATCTATGGCAGTCGTTACGGGTAGTTGGAGCCTCAAAAGTCCAACCAGCCTAACTTGGAACGCCATTGGTCATTAGACCATTGGTTGTGGAGGTCAGGTGGCAGTCGCTTCACGGAAAATATCGAAGTTCAGCCGCATCACAGTTAGACTGGAAAGCCGACCCCAACTGAGTTGGGATAAAGGTTCAGGGAATGATGAGGTATGAGTAATTTTTTGCCAGAAGTAGCGAAAAAGTTTGCACAAAAACGCAATACAAATATATACTTTTTCAAAAATTTGGTGCAATATTGCTAATACTACGTGAACTAGAAGCAAAAAAGAGAAAATATTGAAATGTATGGTTTATCTTATCGAACGTTATCTAAATTCATTTTTACCTATAAGTGCTTACCATGTCATGTACGCACTAGTACTGTTGTGTGTTCGATAGAAGTTAACGTTCAACTGATCGGTCCAAAGATTATAAAAACAGTTAAAGAAATATCTAACGTGCAATTTCATTGTTTTTGATGAAAAATGGATTCCAACGATGGTAAGTACATATATATGCTAAGCAATAATTATACTGATCAGTAATAGTAGTATTCTTCAAATTTAGATATTCACTGATGTGAATCATTCTAGCTTAGTAATAGTAGTGTCTATTTAAACAATGTCTTTCATCATTGTATTTACCCAATATTATTTAATTATAATATTGGGTAAATACAATGATGAAAGACATTGTTTCATGCGATTTAGAATATGGATGTACTTGAAGATAGACAAAGGGAAATACTCATATATCATCATTCTCTGAGCCTAATCCCAACAAAGTTGGGGTCGGCTTTCTAGTCTAACTAAGATGCGGGGCTAAACTCCGATATTTTCCGTGAAGCGAAAATATCGAAATTCGATCGGAAATATTCATATATATCTAATCTTTTGGCTTTATCTGCCTATCTGTCATAGGTGTATGTGAAATTACAATACTGTATCGATGACTTCATTGGATTATCGTAGACAATAAATATGATTAAATATAAGTGCACCCAAACTAACAAATAAGAATGCTTTTTATTATTGACTAGCTGAACCGCGCAACTTCGTCTGCGTCACCCCGTTTTTACAACATTTTTCACTTCTGCACCGCACCAGTTGGTTGCAGCATGATGCTATTTAAATATAAACCTTCCTCTTCAATCACTCTATGTAAACTGTATCTATATAAACAAATGACTATCGATTGATTGATTTGGTCAGGGAATGATAATTTTACAATTGTCAAAATTGTTTGCTACCGTAATCAGCTTATAATGTCACTTTATTTTTTTCGAGACACAAAATTCTGATAAATTATTATTGTGTATAAATTATTATTTCAATATTATGTCCTAAAATTATTATTTATACTATTTATTTATGACACTTAGTGGAACTGATTGTTATACATGTGTGAAAAAGTACAAGTGTGTTATCAATATCAATCATGTATTATGTCTTAATTTCAGAAAAAACTTCAAGATCTGCAGGCAACCCTCCTCCGTATCCAGGCTATCCACCAGGCCCTGGTGGACCTGCTCCAGGTCCACCACCTCCCGGAGTTGTGGTTAACCCCCCAATAGTCGTAGGTCCTTCTAACGTCATTATGAGCACACCTGGGGTAGTTGTTGGCCAACGTGGAGTTGTTGTTGGTGGTTCTAGTGTAGTAGTTGGGGGAGGAGTCTATCCAGTAATGGTAGGGCAGCAAATGGGAAGTAGACCAACTGCATATACATGTAACTCCTGTGGAGCTCAGATTGTGACCAGGGTGGAGCAGAAACCCACGACAAGGACTCATCTTTTCGCACTTTTACTTTGCTTAGTTGGGTGAGTAAATTAGCTATGAATTTTTAAGTAGTTTGGGTTATAAGTTTTTGTCTGACTTTTTTATTATATTTTTATTTTATTTTTATTTTATTTTATTTATGGCACATCAATTTGACGTCACCTCGCCTGATGTTAAGCTGAAGGCAAAGTCTCATGAAAGAGGGTCACCATTGCAAACACGTTCAGTGCTACAATAGTGGCCCTCAACTTGGCGGCCTCATCAGATATATTTTCACGCCCCGCTTAAACGACGCTTACAGGACCCGGGACTTTGTCTAGTGTAGGTGGTTTTGTCTACATAAAAATATAGAATACCATGGTTTACCTCGTCTGATCTCAGGAAAGAGTCTCACCATTACAGACATCCTCAATATTACAATGATGAACTTCTGCTTGGCAGTCTTTGCGTGACGTAGGTATTTTATGCACAGCCCCTTACCGAAGTTTTATAGCAATCAGTCGAATGACAGGAACGCAATGCAAAGTGCAATCAAATAAAATTCATTCTATTTGGATATGAAAATGTGAAACTACAATATAGTGTGTTTAATTATTAGTTAACACACGAAGTAGTCAAATTACCTTTATCAAGAATTATTATTTACATAATGCACATCAGTAATATTATCTAAATAAATATCATGACAAAAGCTTGGCTCGCTAAATTGGCTTCTGTATAAAATTTCGAAATAAATGAAAAAAAAAATATATGTATAAAAATAATACACAATATGGACAAAGCTGTATGTTCATGAGCTAAATATTTCCTCCTCATCGACGTCAATCAAAGGGATGGTCAGAAGATTATCGACATTGCCACGTTGAATGAGAATCTCAATTCTTTGTACAAGGAATAAATCAGCCTCATGGTCACGGGTAGCACCTATTATGGAACTTAAAAAACGTAGAATTGTACTTTAAATAATAACCAATACATTTTCATTTCGTTTTCAGATGTTGGCCCTGTGTGTGTATACCTTACTGTGTGGACTCCTGCCAAAGCGCGGATCACTATTGTCCCAATTGCAACGCGTACATTGGCAGCTACGTGAACTAATTTTACAATGAATCGGCGCAAGAATACGGAAAATACGAAATACTATGTGATAGTCTGTCAAAATCATCTTGTTAATGATAGTTTGATAAGAACTTGGATGCATTTACAGAACTAAAAAAAATAAGAATAGAAGGAGAGTGATGGAATGCTACGGCAAATATATTGAATATATATATTTTAAGATTATCAAATACATTTATAATCTCATAAAACTATAACAAAATTTCCGAAAAAATCGTTTTGTTAGTCTAATGTGATTTATTCTTAGACGACCCCTGTGGCGTGTCGGTGGTGAAGGCGGCTGTGTAGCAGCACAGCAGGCGCAGGCTCGATTCCCGCTTAGTGCAAAATATTTATGTGCATGAATATGAATAGTTTGGGTGTTTCTATGTATAATATGTATGCATTTACAAAAAAGCCGCGGTAGCCTAGTGGTATGGGTAATGGACTGCTGAGACGAGGTCTCGGGTTCGATCCCAGAATTACTATGGCACACACCAATGACTTCGATGCTTTTCGAAGTTATGTGTGTATTTATCGCAGGTTTAGAAGTGCCCGGTTAATGGCAATAGGCTCGCCACCTATTACATTGGGACTTAAACATAAACTGGCGAAATGTGGGTGCTAGCACCTCTGCCTACCCCTTCGAGGATAAAGGCGTGAGTTTATGTTATGTTATGTTATGTTATGTTACAAAAAACCTACTTATATATAAACATCCGCATTCCAGAACCGATAATACAAGTTAGTTAAACTATGCTTACTACGGGTCTAGGTGGCATTGTGTATATTGTCTTAGAATATGTAATATTTTATTTATTAATTCGTGAAGTATTTTTATGGATATCTTCTAAATATATTTAGCACTGGTAACTAAGTGTTTTTAATAATGCGACCCTGTTTTTTATATTGAAATCTGTATATTTTGTGATAAAATTTCATTGAACTAAAGAGAAATAATCATTAATGTCTGTAATTTGTATTGGGAAATATACGTGTTTTCAGAAAATTAAAAAAATAGATGTTCTAATATTCTTTTAAATTTCTTTTATTCTTTTAAAGAAACAGTACGTATCTATATACGTATCTGTGTACCTAATTATATGTATAAGAAAATAAAAGTGTAAAATATTTTTGTATTTCTCCTTTTCCGTCACCATTATTATTATAATTATATATCACCATCAAAATTATCCACAAAGTGTCACTTTACTCATTCAATACAGGCATACAGGTAAACTACTTGTACTTGTGTAGTATAGTATAAAGTCTATGGTATGAGACATGTGCTGGGCTGTGTTGCCATATGGAAAATGTATCTTGCATTTTTATTGTCATATAGGTAGTGGATTACTATTTATTCTTATTTTAGATATTATGTGGTCTATATGCTACAGTTCCATAAAATATACATTATCTTTTTACTTTCTATTTTTTTTACTTAGTACCTACCTTTAAAAAATCAATTGGTAACTATTTATCTGTAGAGTTCTAAAACGAATATCAGACAAACATAAACAATACTCTAGTACTACCAGTTAGAGAACCAGGTTTTTAGAAGTTCTCGATTTTTACTAGTACTACTAGTACTATTAGTAAAAAATCTAGTACTTATTTATTACTCTATGACTCGTAACTAACTGAGACAAGGACACATGTCCTTATCTATGTCGCCACGATATCAACCTGTGGTTTATCTGCTAAAGTGTACGATACTAGAACAAACTAGTCAGTTTCGAATCGTTCGATAACAGGTTACAATTATTAATTGTTCAAAACAATATATATTTATAATCAACCTGCTTGGTTAACTTTTTTGTACAAAATGGAATACAGAGACAGTAAGTGAATATGTATTATTATGTAATATGTATTTTTAAATACAATTTATAGTGTAATATAATGTAAAATATGTTACAGTGCAAAATTAAAATAGTCGTATTATATTTTTATCTGTAAATTCATTGAGTTGAGATTTTTTTCACAATTATGTACGGTGGATATTTAGGTTATGTTTGCGTAGTGAGTGATTATACTCATTATACTGAATATGTGCGGGGCTTTACTGGGTGCTGAGTTCCTCGTCGACGACTTCTCAGACCTCGGGTCGCGTTTCGTTTCAAACCGGTGCACGGTGGTCCATTTGATATCTAATCTATAACTATATATAATATTGATTATGGAAATGTATAAATATATTTTTAATGTTGCGGCTTTGTTAGTGCCGTTTATTGGTCAATACAGAATAAAGAATATTTGAATTTCGAAATTTGTAGAGGGTCAGACAATGACAATGAGATATATGGAGCTAGTTTTCCTCCCGGAGTTGGGAAGGGTGCAAAAGAGGTATAGGCATTTTTTTTGCAAGGGCAAGCAGTATTAAGATTTGTTTATCTATTATTTTATCTATTAATAGTTTAGTATAAAACTTTAGATAAGTTTTGTAGAATAATAAATTATTGTACAATCTCTGTAGAGTGGTTGTGAACGTGACTGTTACGCAGGGAGCTCGGGTTTGATTCCCGCTCAATGCAAATATTTGTATGCATGAATATTATGGCTAACTTCATTCTGATCGTACCTCGGGGAGCACGTTAAGGTTTCGAATACCGTACGACCAGTCATTACATGTAGTTGGAGCCCTCAAATTTCTCTTCGATATCCGCAATTGGTTGTAGAGGTCAGATGTCAGTTGTTGCACGGAAAACATCGAAGTTCGGCCGCATCACATTTAATCTGGAAAACCAACCCAAACCGAGTTGAGAAAAAGGCTCAGAGTATAAAGAATTACTGTAAAATCTCTCTGTAACATAGATATTATGTTTTTATATTATACAAACAAACATAGTTCATTTTGAAGTCTCTAAGTAACCTTATCAATAGTAATTTTTTGCTTCCTATAGCGCGACTGCTACGCAGGAGGCTCGGGTTTTATACCCGATCAGTGCAAATATTTATATTCATGAATATGGCTATTTGCCACTAGTGTGGTCATGCTTCAGAGAGCACATTCTAAATACAAACATCCATGGCAGTCGTTACCGGTAATTGGTGCCGTAAATAGTCCAATAACTGGTCTAACTACTTCGATATCGTCTGTATCCATAGATTTTGGAGGTCAGATGGCAATCATTTCACATAAAATATCAATGTTTAACCGCAACGCTGTTAGACTGAAAGAAGCCTCCGGATTCCGAGGTGATGGAAATGCAACCGAAATTAACGCACGGATGATGATAATGATTCTTGCTTTCAATAATGTGGGACTGAAAATCATCATTTTATCTATTACTAGCAACTTCATCTGCGTCACCCCGTTTTTGAAATATTTTTCACTTCTACTCCGCAGTTGATTCAGTTAGTTGTAGCATGATGTTATATACATATAAACCTTCCTCTTTTATCACTCTATCTATTAAAAAAAATCGTATCTAAATCCGTTGCGTAGTTTTAAAGAGCTAACACCTCTACCTATCCTTCAAGGATAAAGGCGTGAGTTTATGTTTATGTCATGAGTTTTAAAGATTTAAGCATACAAAGGGACATAAGGACATAAGGATATAGTGATCTACCTTTTCACACTTCGGGGATTAAAAAGCTATATGTATACTGACTTTAGTATTGCATTCAGTATGATGACTCAAACTTATAAATGATAACGTAAATTAACTTGAAAACAATATAACATATTGAAACAATGGTAAGTAATCACGATGAGAGCATGACTCACCTACTCGTATGTGTTATTGCACTAAAAAGGACATAATATCTTTCATCATCTTTTTATCATTTATCAGTCTTATTTCCTTGAGTCATATCGTCGTCTTCTATTAGGGGCGTTTTTTAGTAGATCAACGGTATCAAAGACTATTTTTCGGTTTACAGAAGATGTAAGAAATTTCAGGGTCAAAATGCTAAGTAGTCTGTTATGGTAGCTTAAGGCACACCGTGATAGCTGCGGTAAGATCAATCATGAAGGACTCGCTAGAGAGATCTCACGGAGGCCTCTCGTACCAGCTAACGCAGGTGACCTCAAGGCACGGGTGCTTTGGGGATTACCTTTGTCTGATCTGGAAGGAGCCAACAAACGAATGCCATCATTCTGATACGAGTGATGACTATGAAGGAGGCGGATCCGGAGGAGACGCCGAGCCGCACAGCCCGCGACGAGAGGAGGCGAACATAAAATGACCTCCATCCTCCATGAGTGCAGGCCTGGAAGTGGCAGGTGTAGCCGCCGGTCACCCTACCAGAAGCAGGCTACGGCAGCTCCAGGGGTAGATGGGAACACCATGGTTCCCACATTAGGGGAAAGTAGACATCTCCAAGAGATGTCCCAGGGTCTGCTGGGGTGCGAGAGATATGTCTTGTATAATTTTACCTCCGGTTACATAATATATTTGAGCAAGTTTAAATTTGCACAACTATATTGTAACATGTGTGGTTACCAGAAGGGCGTAAGTAGTCTCACCCGGGTCATTCGGGCCACAGTAAGGTTTTCTTTCGGGGTTAGGGTGTCAGACGTTACCGTAAAAGCCAAGATAAGTTTATCAGGAGAAGTACGAGAGCACTCCCTGGTCCAACTGCAAGCTTTGGATGCAACCAGCGCTATTGTTGAATGATGAATACTAATAATAATTGTAAGATAAACGATGTATGAAAAAAACAAATGATTGCAATATAAAAAACTCGTTCTTTTTATTACAGCTAAAATGGCCGGTGGGCCTCCAGATGATCCTCCACCGTACTCAGCTGCCCCTCCAGGCCCAGCCTATCCTTCTGGCCCAGCCTATCCTACTGGCCCAGCCTATCCTTCTGGCCCAGCCTATCCTTCTGGTCCAGCCCCAGCCTTCTCACCAGGACCAGCTCCCCCACACATGGCTTCTTCGGTACCACCAAGAGCGGTTATTCATACGGTGGTAGTCAACCAGATGGGACCGTCACCAGCTCACATTGTATGCAGGTCTTGTAATCATCAAATAGTCACGAGGGTGGAAACCAAACCTACGATAAGGACACATTTGTTCGCTCTTATTCTTTGCTTAATAGGGTGAGTAGTGACTTCGTTCAAAACAATGTTAATCCTTGGATCTACAGTAATAGTTGCTAGTAGTATTGGTCCCTTACAACAGTTATAGCAGCCACGCCTTTCTCAAAGCAAAGGATAGATATAGAATATTAGAATACCAACGATGCGCCATCAGGAGGTATTTGATCTCACTGCTTGATTTGGTGCACTGAAAAATAATAATTCAGCGATGAGATCAGCTTCAAGCGCAACACATGCTCTATCTACAAAATACTTGGAACACAATCTCGATCATGTACTGATGGAATAAAATCCCACTATAGAATGACCTTCACCTATCTGTTTACTGATTGAAAATTATTTTTGGAGGAATAAAATGTCGATCATAAAAACTATCTCGAAAACGATTCAACGTGTTAAAACGTATTCAAAACAGAAAATTGGAGGTAATTATAATCCGTCTTAATGTTGTTATTATACAAATAACGAAAAGCCCATACCAGTCAAATGTTCAGAAGACATTTTATTCGCTATAATGTATTTTTCATTTGATAAACAAACATCTGTTCTACAACAAATATCATCTGTTCATCATATTTAGCACATGTACCCATCTGTTCAGTAGAACTCCTATAAGTATATACCATGACTATTTTATTAAAATATAATCCGTAAAATGTGTGACCTTGTAGCAATCTAGCTTATAGACTTTTATGATTTTAGAATTTTTATTTCTTACATAATAAAATCTTCATCTTGTGGAAACTTTTTCTCGCATTTCCTTGTTATCTTTGGCAGTTTTAACTTCATTGCCTGTGAATGTAATACGCAATCAACTTTTTTGTCCATCACCTTCAATTTTATTTTATTTTATTTGCTTTGGACGAAAATTAATATCATATTGCAATAATGATATTTATAAACTGTTAAAATCAGGGGTCTTACCACCGTCCAATAAGAGTAATGTTATTAAGGTTAAGGTTGCCTGTAAGAGATTGCCGCAGAGCGATAAGGCCGCCAATTGTATTTACCACGTGCAAACATCTCTATGTGCTGTATAATTTCATCCTTGGTGTACAATAAAGACATATATTATTATTATTATTATTATTTCAATATTACTTTATTTCCATAATGAGATTCGTTAGGATACCCAGGATACTAGTATTTTATCTTAAAATGGGTCAAACAGTATCTCTTACTGAAGTGGATACATTTGTTTTACTTGTTTTACAAGATACAGTACAAAATATATATCAATAGACTACAACGGCCCAAGTCCGAATCACACTATGTAAGTAAGATAAGATTGAAATACTATTACTTTTAATAGGTAGAGGTAAGGCCCCAGGTACACGATAATATATGAAATTGAATAAACTGTAACCATACCTACGTATAAAATATACATTTATTTTCAGATGCTGGCCATTCGCGTGTGTCCCTTACTGCATGGACTCATGTAACAACGCTGATCACTACTGCCCCAGTTGCAACGCTTATATTGGCAGTTACATCAACTAATTTATTAACGTGCTTATTTAGGATTTATATTAGATGAATATGATGATACTGTAAATTAATAATCTGATATATATCTTGTTATTTCGAATCAGATAACTCAAGATCTCTAAGGGACCTGCGATAATCATTTTCGTGGTAGGGCGCTCTGCAAACTCAGCTGTCTATTCGGACCCATCGTGGATGTATCCATGACCAATCAATTCTTCTATTCCGGTCTAATGCTGAATATAGGCCTCTTCCAATGAAATTGGAGCTCGGAGATTTTAAGCAATTGCAATTGGTTCAAAACTTTCATAATTAGTATGTATGTCTTCATAAACCTTTAGACCAAATCATTTATTGTGTCAACAATTTTAGTTATGAAATTTAAGATTATTTTTAATGACTGCTATGTTGAAATGTTATTGTACGATAAGTAACTTTGTAAATAACTCTTTTCTTCACAGAAGAAAGACTAATTTAATATTATAAATATAATATCAAATATAAGTTGTAATTACTTATGTAGGTAATCTATTAGGTTATTGCAGTCCACTGCTAATGTATAATAAAATAAATGCACAGCTGTATTATAACTATAAAATGTATATGTAAATATTATATCTAGAGATAAATTAATGGCGATCACGAATATTTATAAACTGAATATTTAGCTGATTGCCTACACTATTAATTTTGTTTTATTTTTTCTTCTCCTGGCCTTTTCCCTTTTCTAAACGGGGTCGACTGTCGTTGTCCTTCCTCTGTATAGACTTCATTTCTGGGTCATTGGGAGGTCTTTCCTACGGTACTATCCATGTATACCAAGGTCGGCACGGCCTCTCGGCTCGGTCACACGATCATGTGTTCGTTGAGTCGACTGTAAATCCTCAAAAAATTTCATGTCATTTTCTATTCTAGCTTGTGTGATTAGTACTTTGCTAATAAAGGCAAAAAGAAACTCACGCCCCCAAGGAACGATAATATATATTGTATATATTTATTATTATATTTTGTAATATTCCATTAGTTGAGAAATTACCGATTAAAAGTAATTTCTCTATCGGTGAATATTTTTCTGCGTTCAACCGGTTTTTATTTCTAAAATATATCGACAAGTTAACTATACAGTTTTACACTGTTACATTTGCGAACCGGTATTCCTTTTTTGTTTAATGCACACAATATTTTTTGTCCTTACATACAAATCAGCATTTTGTCTTTTTGGCCACTTTGAAATCAAATAATATATTATTTTGATATATTTTGTTGAGGTGAACTACCAACGGCGCCCAAGTGCATAGGTAGCAATAGTATATTCTTTGATTGAATAAAATTAAATATCTACACTAATATTATAAAGAGGAAAGATTTGTTTTTTTTGTTTGTTTGTTTGCAACGAATAGGCTCCGAAACTACTGAACCGATTTCAATAATTCTAATATCTAACTATTTTTTTGTTGTCATGACAGCAAGGAGAAATGAGAAGTAGTATAGAGAGGCAAGTAGAGAATCGAGTAGAGTCGTACGACGCGATAATTGACATCCACGCGGGTAGAGCCGCGGGCAACTGCTAGTAGGTATATAATAATATTGACTTTATGTTCCTTCCTTGCAAAACGCCTATTTCATATATGACTTAAACACCATTAGTATTCTCCTAAAAGATTTAAAAGAATTTCAAGGTGAATTATCAAACACTTGTAATTGAAACAGTTGTAATAGGAAAACTGGTTAACGTGCGGTGTATTTATATCTAGACGTTATCTGTATTCGTTTTCGTGCGCTTTAGACGTGGCTTGTTAGTTTCGCATTGAATCGTTGGAAGCTATATACGATAGTTCTGAGTTCGGTCGGACGGAATATCTAAACATATTTGTTGGAATTGTTTGTACAAAATGGATTCAAAAGAAAGTAAGTGTTCTAATATTTATGTTTTAGCTTTTGATATTTTTGGAATGAAATGTGTTGTGAAAAATGAGTTTACAAGTTGTAAATAAAGTAATATCGGGCTCTGTAAAATAAAATTCGACCGAAAAATCTACATTAACTTTTTCAAATCGACTATGAATGAGATATTTTAGGTTAGAGTGGCTCCCTAAGCTTTTTATACGCAGGTTTACCATCTTTGAAAAATAAAAACACGTAGACAGAGGCGAGTCTGACTAACCTAGGAGTTGATGTACAACTTTCATAAATATACAAACTTACATAAATTCATCCATCATGGGAATTAAGTCTCGAAAACTAATATTTATATAGCTAAAGTTCGTAAACTATGAAAGCATCGAATATTACTTTAGAGATGAGACGGATTGGAATATAAACTTAACTTTGTCATTTATAAAAAGTTCTCCCATTCTTCAATATAATGTCACGGTCAATTCTCTGATAGCAAATTAATGTTTTATAAATCACACAACAACCAGTTTTAGTTTTGTTACTTATATTCTTTTATTTTCACTTTGTTTTTAGCCAAATAAGTTTTATTTCATAAGTTATCGTTTTTTAATAGGTAAATGAACTTAGTAAGTGGAATAAGAATTGGTTTTCTAAAGGTTTTGGATGTTTAGTATTTTATAATTGTACAGAACAGCATCTGTCAGGCCTGACAGAGATTTTATTAGAGAGATTAAGGATAATTTAACATTTGTAAATTATGGTTTATCATCGATATAATAATGTTCTTAAAAAAATTAAAACTTGGTTGTCAAGTCTTTAAGGCGTCCCTAAGGGTTCATTCTTTACGTTAGTCATTTTATCTTTGATTGCATTAAAATTTCTGACTAACCACTACTCTTCAAGTATACGATAAGTACCTAATCTAGCTGATAAAACTATAAACATTTATCCGCTGGATCAAGTGTTTGAATATCTTAATAACATCATCTTAGCTCGTCCTTTGCCTTTTGCCTTACATACATGCAAGCACCTCGCGTCTGCACTATAATAAATACATCAGTATAAATTTTGGTGTTTGGTGATTTTGTTAATGCATATAATTTAAATTTAATGATTATAATTAATTTTGGCTTTGTGCAAAAATATACGTGGATGGATTTTTCACCTTGGAACTCGGGGTCTCCTGCGAGTCCTGCTTTTGATTTGATTTTGTAGTTATAAATTTATAGGTACATCATTAGAGTCGGCTACTTCCTTGTTTATACATATATAGTAATTAATAATAATAATTACTTATACCTATGTCTTATTAACTACTTGCTTCATATTATTTTCCTAAGCTGCAATTAAGATGAATAATGCGCTAACAATACAATTTCAAATTGAAAACAATATGGGTAAGCATAATAATGTGTCGGTTACGGAATTTCCTTATTGACCTCGATTTCACTTCACAAACATTAATATTAATTTATTTCTACCTATAGATATATCATAATTTTTTATACCTAGTCCAGCCATAAGTATTTTCACAAATAAAAATGCATTTTTAATGAACTAATGCAATATTATTTAAATTAATACCTACATGTTTATTAGTCTTAGCAAAAAGTAAAAATTAACCTGTTCGTAATGGTTACCTTTGGCTTTTTATCGTTTTTATCGATCCATCTCTTGTAAATCTTGCTTTAGGACATGTCCTGCATATATCGGCCCGAGTTACACGACACGACGGACCTTCATTTCTTCCTATTATGATTTTTTGTACTGTAACAGCAATATTGGCTGTTACAGCATTTACAGCCTTTGTAGTTCTAACAGTATGCGTTTCCCCCAATGTTTTTGGTCTTCGACACACGAAGTGTTGTTCTTGTATATGGTGCTAGTACGATATATATGAACACACGGCTGATACCAAGTTTTTGAAGTGTCTGAAATATGATCGACGGGTCCATAGCCACTTTGTGCAAGGCGAACACCCCATTCCATATTCTACTAAGATAATGAAAACGAAAAATATGGATAAAAAAAGAAACGTATTTATGTAACAGTATATATGACCAGGCTAGTTAAATACTAATCAGTATACAAAAGTAATGAAATACTTAACTTAAAATTAAATGTAAACATTATCTCAATGTCACTGACATTACGATTATAGGGTCGCTCTATGACACTGACCGTGACAGAGTCGCGATACACACCGTTAAGACTACGATAATACAAGTTTACATATTCCTACATATCCGAATATTTGAAACGAATCATGAAAAATAAACACGCAGTGAGGCTGCATCAAATTGATGACTACCGTTAGAACATTGTTATCATATTTTGTAGTTGTCACCTTGAGATTTTGTAATAGGTGAAGGCATTTCATTGACCAGGAAAACAATAATAAGTTATTTTGACTATTTCTTAACCTAACCCATTAAATACGGATTTGGACTGGAAGTCTTCTGGCAGATGTAAAAAAAGCTGGACTAGTAATAAAAGAATGCGAACATCTCAACGCAGTAGCTGTTATGAATGACTGACGTAGAAACAGTAGGAACGAGTACAATTCAGCAGCACTGTTACAGCATCTAAAAATAAGAACTCTTTAGGCAAACAGACCTAAATTCAACTACTAATAACAACTACCAGTAACAAGAATAGGCAAAGCAAAACAGACTCCTGAAATGAAAACAAATCGAGTGTTGAAACATTGTTTAGAAGACGGACGAATTCAACTGATAGTTTCTGCATCATTGTGGAGTTGAATGACTAAATTGATTGAATTAACTTAATATACATTAATCATAATCATCATTGTATTATTCGCTGTCGCAACCGAGGACTTCACCTCAGGGCAGACAATCTAACTGCGTCGTTGCTGAACTGAATATTACAGAACCAAACATCGATAGGTACAAACATTTTCATAATCTTTGTTCCTTCGGGAGAGCGTAAGATTTCTGCCACGCACGATATAATTATCGCTAAAACGCTCACGTTTATTTTCTTATAATGTACAATTTGTTAGTTTTACTGTATTTTATTTCATTGATGTATGTTTTTTAAATATTTATTTTCCTGCCACCTACCTAGCGATATTCTTACTAATCATTAAAATTGTTTGTTTTAATTGGGAAGGCATGCCTCCACCATACACAACAGCTGATCCTCAACCAGCAGTCTATCCACAACTGGCAGACTATCCACAGCCCACAGGTTATCCACAGCCCGCAGGGTATCCACAGCCAGGTCCTCCTATCATGGTTGCATCAGCACCACCCATGGTAGTTGCTCAAACAATCTTAGTACAGCAGCTGGGACCTAGACCAACTAGCGCTGTATGCAAATCCTGTAACCAACAGGTTGAAACAAGGGTGGAATACGAACCAACGACGAAGACACATCTTATTGCTCTAGCATTATGCTTAGTGGGGTAAGTTGGTTAAAAATAAATTACCAGTATTTCATTGGTCCCAACGCTTAATGAAATGGAAGGCATATTGTATACAGGGCGTCCCACGGCAATAGCACATGGAGGGAAAGTACCTTAATTACTGTAGATGGGACTTTTTACTTTAAAAACTATTTGATACATTCATACATTTTTCATAATTGGTCCGTTGAACCGGGAATCGAAACCGGTACACGAGAAAAAATATCGGTCTGTAGTTTTATGATACCGATGGGAAGGTATCATCGTAAGGGTTATTTTTTGCTAAATAAATTAGTATCAGAAATAAAAGGAAGAGAATATTTAGCATGCTAGAAAGTAGTAGGGTATGAATAAAATAATTAAAGTTAAACTATTTCTCAAATATTTTTGGTGTTTGTTTTGTTTGACAGAGACCTTTTGGCTGGTTTCTGAATTGAGAAATGAAGTGAGTGTCTTTCAAAGTCGACATAATCTCTGTAGAAAGACTCAAGTACATTTCTTAATTCAGTAAGTGGTAAACATAACATGTTGTGTATATAAATACTGTTCATTTTCAGATGTTGTCTATGTGCGTGCATCCCCTATTGCATGGACTCCTGCCGAACTGCTAACCATTACTGTCCCCGTTGCAACTCTTTTATCGGCAGTTACAACAACTAAATTTTTATTATTTTTCTCTTATTGAAACATAATGATATAATGTTGGCTAGATGTAAAAAAAGTCTTTAAGTTCTATATTATATTTATGATTGCAATTGATCTTTTCTTTGGATATTATTAACAGTGTCAAATAAAATAGGCCATTTGGTCATTTATTGATATACAGACTGTAAAAAACAAACGCCTGATCTGAAAGTAATTTGTTCAGAATTGGTTTAAGAATCAATTTGTATCGTTATTTCTAAATGTTAATCCGTGAAATCTTTTATTAATTTAAATTAGATGATACTACCTTGTCAATTCACTACCTTTGTTTGATTTAACATTTTTATTAGTAATTAATCTAATCTTTATCATTACTTTAATTAATCGTTTAGGCAGTATCAGTTGACTTAGTTCAGTTTAACAAATTCATAAATGTATATAAATTAAATTGTATAATTCTATGTACTAATTTTATTGTTTAAGTTCTTGTATTTAATTTTGTACATGTGCTACTTCACCAAATGTGATCAACTTTATGTGCATGACGTAATAATATAGTAACATCTCAATTTAAATTCATTATTGTTAATTGTAATGCTAAGAATATAGGTGCTAAATATGTTACAAGTGTATTTACTATCTTTCACGAATAGTTGGATTTCATTAAAATAATGGAATATACTATGTAAAAATAACGTAATGTATACTGCAATACTGATAAGTTATTCCAATTTGAGAATATTAATTCAAAATAAAACGTAAGTATATAAAGTGAAACATATCTTTAATCTATTGTTTTATTAATCTATTGATGATTATATTATAATAATAATCATATAATTCAAATATAGTACATGTCTGATACGTATTTTATCACTAGAAATATTTTTTTATTTTGTTGTTTAACAACGATTACTAATATCTTTGTTATTCATAGTCTTAAGAAAATAAATACGATTGTAGAAATAATATCATTTAATTTTAACTATTTATAAAAGTACTTACCTCTTATTAAAATGATATACGAATATATAAAATGTTATTACATTAACTAGTTGTTATTTTAATACTAATATCATCAAACTGCTAACATGCCTAACAGGAAAATATTCGTTTTAGTCACACACAATAATTGTAATAAAACTAATACGGTTAGATGTAATTGATGTTTAATTTTATTGTAAATACCTGCATATTGATATAAATAAAAATATCTAAATATTAGAGTAATTTGAAAAATATGTGATACAATATTTATCTAAGTTAACATGAAGTGGTTCTAGGGTAAATGAGTAGATTAACACATTGCAAGGTTAAGTAAATCTAGACAGATCAGAAATTTAACTGCAGATCATTTTGAACATATTAAGATTTCAGTCCTCGGAAATATTGATATCACACATAGATAATTAGCTCGTATGTAAATAAATAATGATATAAATTTTTTATCAGAGGTATTGGGATATTAACCAAAATGAAAGTATTCGAAAAAGGGCAGATCGCTAGGTAGGTACATGTACTCTAATTCTTTCGTAATTATGGTGCTTGCAAACGGGAGTACTATTACCAAAATATCGGATACTTCGACAATACATGCTATTATCCTGGTAATGTGAATGATTTTTATATGCCTAAAAATGGTGATAAATGTTATACAGAACTTTGATATCGCCAATTTGGTTATTTAAGTCCGATGGCAGTCGCTTCACGGAAAATATCGTAGCTCACCCACGTCTGTTATCTAATAGGCTCAGAGTATGATAAATGATATTCAATATTGTCAGAAAAATTTGTAATATCTGTTTGAATTTATTTTGTACAGAAAACTGTAGAAAAATACTTCCTCATAACTCGTTGGAAAGTTCACCAATGGTGATTTATTTATAGAAACAAAGTCGGTTTGATTGGTTCGACGTATTTCAGAGCTGCTGTTTTCTGCAATTTCTCGGAGTATGTATGTATGTATTACATGACGAGTAAGCATTGATGCACGTGGGTTTATATTTTCTTTTAAATAAAATGCAACAAACATCGTATTATTAAATTCATCTTGCGAAAATGAAAATGTATTTTTTCGTGGAGCATAAAAACATAAAATAATGCCATTTGCTGAAGATAAAATAATAATTAAACTAAAAAAACTGTTTATCCAAACCCAACTTCGCAGACTTGAATATGTATAAGAACCATCTTTATATTTATTTTACACAATTTGCAAATAACTAAGAAAATCAATAAGTACTATTAATTTGGAATGAGTTAGTAGGCGAACTCGGATATACCTAAAATAAAAAGTGAGGATAAAACGTAGGAAAGTGACAAACCCATCATATACTGAGCGTCATAGGTAAATAGTATATTTTGAAAACATTAAAAAATAACGTAGTATACTTGCTAGATATTTATTTCAGTGGAAAGAAGAGATGTAGAAATAAATTTGTTTGTGTATTTAATAAAAAACTAAACAAGATCTCAAAAACGAGTCACAGTTCATTGAAATTGATTAAAACTAGGTCATGATAAGCGACATGTCATTATACCAGACTAAGTGAAATAATTATATCCAACTTAGTTATAAGGAATTTTATATAAAAACTAAACTTTGCTCTGTAAAAACTAAACGTCGTTATAGGCGGTCAGTCATTATAAACAGAGTCATAATAAGCGGATTCTACTGATTTCTACGTTTAACGTTTATTACTATCTACAATGTTATTTTGTAGTATTAATAGTAACAGTAATTATTTGGGGTTTTTGTGTGAACCACGTATTATGTCTGTCATCTGATTGTATGAAATGTTTGGTTTATACGTAATTTTCAGGCACGGCTAATATATTACTATACTTTGTAAAATATAGCTTGGGTCCTATGACAGATGCCAAAATGACGTTCATAGGGATGTCCGAAATTCGATGAAATTATCGATACTACCAGCTATTATTGATGCATGTTACATATAATTAGGTTCAATTTAATTGTATGTATGTATTTAATTGTAATGAGAACGGAATATACGCAGCATACAAGGCGTCGGCACTCGTACTGATGAGAATGAGTGGAGTGGATCAGTGGAAGTTCATATCAAACAAGATGTTGGTGCGTGTATCTTATGCCTATATCATGGCCCAAGAGCCAAACGCGACGTGTCTTCTTACAAAATCCAAAAACAGGTTCAGGGAGTTGATGGATTGAATGTGGGATTTTATTTACTCAATATTATTTAGGATCAAGTATATTGAAATATAAATATTATTATGATATTAAAATACCTAAGCAATAAAATTAAATTCTAATTAATTTTTTCTTATATTAATTTCAATTTTAAATTAAGCTTTATTCAAAATATGGATAGTTCATAGTATGTGGTCACGATGATTCATCGCCCGTCACTAATTAGATCGGTATGCCCATAAAGTATGACATTGACTGCTACTACATTCAATAATAGAAAATTCAAGACTTCATGTGCGGGATTTCACTGACAGCTGTCATAGGACCCAAGCTACATTTTACAAAGTATAGTGTTGATTGAGTATAGGGAACTTTCTGCTAAATTCCAAGCGGTATCTGTCAATAAACATATATATCTAGTCGTAATATTACATTTTAATGTAAAATTAATGCGAGGGCAATGAAGCTCCATTCCTTAGAAGGACAGCAAAATAAAAGAAATTCTCAACCAGTTCTGTGTAATTTTCCTAATAAGCAGATTTGTGTCATTCGTAAGATTATAACCGTGGAGATAAGTAATATGTGTCCTAGAATGTTGCCTTGTGGCACTCCTACAATATTAGGCAACATATAGAGATAAATGAGTATCATCTGTAAATTACTTTATACCAAATTAATACTAAAGTACTAACATAATTTATTACTTGTATAAAGACGAGAATCTCCGTGGTTCGGACAATTACTATTGATGACAGTACACCCTATGACGAAAAGAATACTTTCTAATTCCGCATGTATTCATTAGACGTCTTCGCACAGTAGCTTCGCAGAAGCTTACGTGAGCAGCCTCCATTACCGTTCATTTGTGGTATGGTAACATGTGAGTACAGGGACAACTTGATATGACGTGTGAGAACAAGGAAGAAAACAATTGAGACGATGCTCTGAAGTTGTGATGAAGATACTCATGGGAATAGATCTGGAGACCCTTCTATGCTATTTATACTTAACATACATTTAATTACAGGTAAACTGATTAGTGGTCTCTTCCTCCGCCATACTCAGCAAGTGTACTAGAACCACCTCCTCCAAATGTGATAGTCCCACCGCCACTACCTCCACGTATGACGACTGTTGTACAAACAATGATGGTACAACAAATGGCACCTAGATCAACTGTGACTGTGTGTAAATCATGTAACCGTCAAGTAGAGACAAGGGTGGAGTTCCAACCAACGACGAAGACTCATCTTTTAGCTCTCGTACTATGTTTAATAGGGTAAGTAAATATATTCGTACCATATTCGTTTTCAAGAAAATAGTCCAATGGCTAACGGTTATAAAGAATAAAAATAAGTCTATTTAAGGCTACATGGTATTGTGATGATCTGACGACTAATTATTTGTAGCCGTCATAAAGATGAGGTTAATATACCCTTGAACCCACAGAACAAAAAAGTAGTAGAACTGCGACACGATAACTTCAGTAGCGGAACCGATGTCGTCAAACAAATAACTTTGCTATAGATAGAAAGTTTTTACGGCGTTTCATACTTTGCATCGAACAAGCTTGAATATTTACGAAAATGCTTAGGCGTATTCTCATCAAAAAGGTTCATATTGTCGAATTTACGTAAATACGCACACGAATGATACGTGCGCATGGACTACATCACATTATTAGTGTGATGCGCGCGTGTCAATCATGTATACGTCCAATTTCAAATTCCATTGTTTTATATTACAGAAAATATAATAGTACTAATAGTTCCAAAATATTTTAGATTGGTTTGTTCCAGGTATGATTTCGTATCAAATAAATTATTTAAACAGTTATAATTAACTATCACTTTTCAGATGTTGGCCATTTGCGTGTCTGCCCTACTGCATGGATTCCTGCAACAACGCCGACCATTACTGCCCCAGTTGTAACTCATACATCGGAAGTTACGTTAGCTAAACCATTTATATTCTCACCTTTAATCTTTATTACAAAACTGATCTCAAACACAGTGATGGAAGGGACCGTCACGAAAATTAATTATTTATTTATTGTAACTGTATTGTCTCTCTATATGTTAGCGCTAAAAGTTCGCCTAAAGTGTCTGTGGCATGACGTAATAGCGCCATTATTTATAAAGTTGTTGCAAGGTCGAGTTCTACTGAGAGGCCGCTCTGTGGTGGTACGCGGACGTTGACTTCCAGCCATGTTGCTCTGCCTGAGTATTCAGTATTCAAATCGCATCTAAATTATCTATACGCTTCACAACAGATATAGAATTATCATTATACGATAAATCGAATATTGCCTAGCGTCAACCAGAAGGAGAGTCACTTTTAGATAATTATTATATTTTGCAACTGAATGAAGCGTCTGAATTTTCGTATTAACACTATAAAATATTTATATGTCTTTCGTCTATGTCGTTTATGGATAGTTCTAGGATTGGAGCTAGGGCATTACATTGCCGATGTGAACTCAGCACTAAAACAAGCGACTAGTAATTTTGGGTCTGTAGGAATATTATGTATTTAAAAAACAGGAGAATTTCAGTATTTTTTGGCCCTCTCTTATATGCCTCTTAGTGCAGCGACTATTGTATAGGTATATAGAAACCTACGGTTTAACATGCAACGCTTTTTTGATATTTGTATACCTACTTATAAGGTAAAATGTTAAAATATATTGTACCTGTACGTGTATGTTTATTTTCTTATTGTACCATATTATGTCCGCCTAGCGAAAGTGAAAAATAAAAGTTGATTTTAAAGTTTATAATTTATTTCGAAATAGATTTGCAATAAAATGATTAATAAAATCAGGGTAAACATAAAAAATACATTTCATAACAAAAAGCCAACAGCACGTGGTATTCCCAGGCGGTCACCCATCCAAGTACTAACCACGCCCGATGTTGCTTAACTTCGGTGATCGGACGAGAACCGGTGTATTCAACGTGGTATGGCCGTTGGCAACTATCTACCTAAATTTAACGTTTATATAATAGTGTTGTTACGATTGTTACGTTACGTGATGTTACAATTCAACGATCCCAAACTTGTTTCCAAAATATCTGAAAAGTACCTAGGTATGTATGTATAGGTAGGTAGGTATGTATGTATATTTTGCAATATTATTTTTATTTTTCTAGAACTTTGCTCGCGATTACCGCTTTTTGGGGGTTCGCACCTCGTCAAAGTTTTTATCTTATAACTTTTTTTGTTGAACAAATTAGGTATTTATTATTTTTATTTTTATAGACATAGAAATTAATTTTCTAAATATAAATTATTGAAAATTTTCATTTAAAAATTAAAAAGTAGTAGCCCGTTCACATCGCTTCGGGTACAGAGACCAATCTATCGATGGTTAGGATCCCAGGAGAAGGAACTTCATCGCGATGCGCTCTGCATTGAGGAGCATAGCCTTCTGCATTTGGCCCTTGACCCAACCGTCTAACCCGAGCCTTTTCAGGTGTAAGTCGAGTCTCTGCTGTCAGATCGTTGACTGACATGACATTATTATTACAAAAAATAATTAAATCAAATCAAATCAAATCAAATTTATTTGTTTAAACATGTGTTATACATACATGTGCATGCAAGATGTTAGGGTAATAATTTTATTAAGCCCTACATGTTTAGCCGTATATAAAATATGGCGGCGTACAAATGTTTAATTTTTTTGTAAAAAGAACCATACAGACAAAAAACAATTAAAATAATATATGAGTCTGAATAAGATAATATCGACGTCCCCGAGGAATAAACCGGTAATCGCAAAAATCAAATTTTACAGGAGAAAAGATTTAGTGTTTTTCGGTTCTAACTTTTCTATAAAATATAATTATGATAACATTTTAATACGCCGGGAAAGCTAATTTTTGCCCAAATAGATCACAGTTAGCCTTGTAACTATTGATTAAACACAGAATTAGATATTCATCAAAGTTCAAATTACCGAAAATAATTTCTAACAGTTTTTAGGGTATTGATATATTACCACCATGAACTATCAATAATATTCCAGCAACGTCTACTTACCGAATTATTCTTGTAAAATAAAAATAATTTCTTAAAAATCATAGACATAACACTACTTTACGGAGTTCTCCAACAATGTACATGTTCATTAGTAAATAAATGTAATGTTCAGTTACCGACTTATTACGGTAAACATTTTAATAACCTTATAATGGTAAATTATAGAAACTGGAATATTATAGATCTTTCGGGTAGTTATATTTTAATGTAATGTTGTAAACAGATTTCGGAAATAAATTTGTTATCGGTATCTCTAAGGGAAAATTAAAGAAAATTCATAAAATTTAAAAAATATTGTTTAAAATGGGCAAAATGTCTATAATGAGATCACAATTGTAGTATAAAAAATATAAAAAAATAAAAACATCAAACGCAGTACTCAATCACTAAGTTCATTGTTATCATCATTATTATCTTGTTCTCTCTACGCTCCGACCTAGAGCTTCCCATATACAGTACCCCGAGAGCTTACAACTCGAACTTTCGAATTGCTTCTCTTGCCTAGAAGAATGCAGTACAGTGGACGAGATAAATAACAGGTTAGTTGAAGCTCTCCATTTAGTGCGCTTCAAATTCTTCAGGCCCCGTCGAAGAGATAGACCGGTGTGATCGGTGAGCTCCTGTGCTCACCGATCACACCCTTAAACTCATGGCCGAACGACGCTCTATGAGGTTGCAGTCTACCAATGACGCTGAAGCACATCGGCAGCTCAATAAACGTATCCAGCAGTCTTTGCGACACGACATCCGTGCCTTTAATACTCAGTGTATTAAGGAAACGATTAAGCGAAATAAAGGCTCCAAAGTGTTCGCAAAAGACTTGTTTATTAGGCAGAGCCAGTTGACAAAGCTAAAGAGGAAGGACGGCAGTGTCGCGTCGACTAAGGCAGATGTTTTGAGGGAGATCGAGGGGTTTTATGGACAGCTTTATACCTCAGTCACCAAGCCTGCTACTGATACGGTTAAAGATCCAAGAGCCAAGCTAACCCGACACTACACCGAGAATATCCCGGCCATCAGCCTGTACGAGATTACTCTTAAGAACTACAGACCCATCTCGCTTCTGAGCCATGTTTATAAGCTGTTTTAGAGGGTTATCACGAATCGTCTTCAACACAGGTTTGATGACTTTCAGTCGCCCGAACAAGCCGGTTCCCGAAAAGGCTATAGTACCGTAGACCACATTCATATGCTGCGGCAAGTCATACAGAAGACTCAGGAGTATAACTTGCCACTATGTCTAGCGTTTGTGGACTACGAGAAAGCCTTTGATTCGATCGAGAGATGGGCAGTGCTACAATCTCTCCAGCGGTGTCATATAGACTACCGGTACATCGAAGTGCTGAAGTGTTTGTAAAAACGCCACCATGTCAGTCCAAGTACAAGATCAGAGCGCAGCGGCGATACTGTTGCAGAGGGGAGTGAGACAAGGAGATGTAATATCCCCGAAGGTCTTCACCAATGCAATGAAGGATGCCTTTAAACTACTGGAATGGAAAGGTCTTGGCATTAATATTAAGGACGAAAACATCACTCACTTTCGTTTTGCCGACGATATCGTGCTCATGGCACGCTGGAGGATCTTAACACAATGCTCGACGACCTCAACCGAGTCTCTCAACAGGTGGGCCTCAAGATGAATATGGACAAGACCCAGGTTATGGCGAATGCTCATATTCTAAGGCCCTCCCCAGTGTCAGTTGGAGGACCTTTGAAGTTGTAGACAAGTACGTCTACCTTAGACAAATGGTCCGATTAGACGGATCAAACTTCGAGGTGGAGGTCAATCGTCGAATCCAAATCAACAGGTCTATTATTGTGCTTACCTCTTAAGTCTGTAACGCGGTCATCTGTTTTAAATTTTACTATTGCTGTGTATACCCGCCGTATACCCGGAGGCCGCGGTAGCCTAGTGGTATGGGTAATGGACTGCTGAGACGAGGTCTCGAGTTCGATCCCAGGTTTACCATGGCACACACCAATGACTTTTCGATGCTTTTCGAAGTTATGTGTGTATTTATCGCAGGTTTAAGTGCCTCGGAGAGCACGTTAAGCCGTCGGTCCCGGTTGCCATACAAACATCTATGGCAGTCGTTACGGGTAGTTGGAGCCCTCAAAAGTCCAACCAGCTTAACTTGGAACTTCGATATCGCCATTGGTTATTAGACCATTGGTTGTGGAGGTCAGATGGCAGTCGCTTCACGTAAAATATCGAAGTTCAGCCGCATCACAGTTAGACTGGAAAGCCGACCCCAACTGAGTTGGGAAAAAAAGGTTCAGGGAATGATGATTATTGCTGTGTATACCATTTGTTCATTAATTTGTGCAATAATATTTAATAGTCTGTGTGCGATTATTTTTTCGTTGTAGAGTCATTCGTTTGATGTTTTCTGTTTTAGTATGTTTAGCAAAGTATATCTATTGCTGTTTTCGATCAGCTAGTTTATAAAATTTATCAAATATAATTATCTTGCCTATCTAAACAGGTAAATTTGCTACCACAGTTCAATTTACAATTACCTACAGGCCCTATAGACTTTTGTGGATATTTCAGTAATTTATTTTTCTTGCTAGACCATAGACCTTCATTAGTTTTACGTTTTCTGGTGTATTCATTTTCATTTAGGGAAGTGGAAGGTACCTCCAAATTATTTGGTTCAACTCTATTGAATGTTGTATTAATTCAGTTCTAACATCAGGTTGCTCATTTTAACAACAATTTAATTCAGTTCCAATATCAGATTGCTTATTTTGACAACTATTGGTCAGTGTGGTACCTATAATAAGTGTTATTAATTACGGGGGAGCTTTCAGGTTGCAATGTTTCCTCGAAATGCGAAGCAGTTAACGCCAATACCTATATCACGATCCCAAATGATTACTGTAACTGAGTATTACCGAAAATGTCAATCTCATAAATCACGAGAATAAACCTGTAATCGCTTTAACCAGTAATTAATAGAAAATATTTTGCAGTAATATTACTTTACCGAAATGTAGCCACACAAATGAATTTGTAACAATGTATTATGATATTCTTCTCGTACATAAAAATTAACACTTTTCCGAAGAACAAAGGTGTCATAGGGTAAATAGTTGGATTTTATCGCTAGAAAAATTTGAAAAAAATTACATAGGTGCATTCCGACCCATAGATACCGAAAATGCAATAACAGTAATAACCCAGTTATAGTACAATACAGGTTTATTCCTCGGGGACGTCGATATATGAATAAGCAATTTCAATTTGTGTTTTATAAAGGTTAATATGAGTCAACGAAGTGCAATATTGACCTTCTAATCTGCTAAAGCGACTAGGTAGCAGTGGCGAAGTGTCCATATAAGCCGATTCCTGCCGGCTTACCTTTGCAAATACCCCTAAGCATTGGCTATTAATAAATTATAAATCAATATAAAACAAAAAGTATTCTGTTACGTAAATCGCAATTATAATAATTATTTACATACATTACATATTACACATATTTCTCATAACGCCATCTAGTTCTCAAATAAAGAAGGAAATGATTCTATCTGAACGCGCGCGTTAAGACGGTAAGCCCGCCGGCGAAATCGGAATCTAATATTCGGAGTAATACGCAGTCGCACGCACACATGCGCAATTTTTCTTAGTAGTGTTCGTAAAAATATGTGGCGGGATAAGCCGGTATTCAACGAGTTATGACAAAGAGGGAATATACGATAAGAATTTGCGAGAGCGAGAGAGCACTAATGTGAATGTAGTTTGTTATGATTTCATTACCCTGAAGTTGAGGCGAATGAGCGATGTTATATTCAAATATTTCAAATTCATCATTCATTGACATTAATTTTTTATTTCATCAATAATTATTTATGTTATAAAGTACTGCAAGTAGTTTGAATTCGCTTTATTGTGTGAAGTAGTTATTACTAAGTATAATTTGTGTTTGTGTTTGTGTAGTGTAGTGAAGCCGCGGTAGCCTAGTGGTATGGGTAATGGACTGCTGAGACGAGGTCTCGAGTTCGATCCCAGGTTTACCATGGCACACACCAATGACTTTTCGATGCTTTTCGAAGTTATGTGTGTATTTATCGCAGGTTTAAAAGTGCCTCGGAGAGCACGTTAAGCCGTCGTCGGTCCCGGTTGCCATATTAACATCTATGGCAGTCGTTACGGGTAGTTGGAGCCCTCAAAAGTCCAACCAGCCTAACTTGGAACTTCGATATCGCCATTGGTCATTAGACCATTGGTTGTGGAGGTCAGATGGCAGTCGCTTCACGGAAAATATCGAAGTTCAGCCGCATCACAGTTAGACTGGAAAGCCGACCCCAACTGAGTTGGGAAAAAGGTTCAGGGAATGATGATGTGTTTGTGTAGTGTACTGACTGTTGTGCATTGATTGCCATTATATATTGTCGCACTATGTAATATTTACCGTGGTTCACTGTTATAATAATCATCAGTGCTCACACGTATAGTAAATGTGAGTTGAAATTTCTCCAACTATTTGGGCCTAAGCATCGAACCAGCCAGTCAGCTTTCGAAAGGAGTACCTACACATTACAACCGGCCATGGTAAGTTTTTTTTTCTTTCGGTCGGCTTCCCTTTCAAAAAAATCCACCCTTCGCCACTGCTAGGTAGTTAGCCTTAATTAGACTTGTCTAATACCTAGTTGTGTGCTTGCCTCAGTTATGAGCTCTCGCTTGGACATAAGAAACGAGACCCTAACAAGATATACACTCATAATATTCATCGTATCGATAAATACGATGTAGATTATCAAATACTTGGTTATTAGTTGATCCATCGGCTGTTAGTTGACTACTATTTTTCGTTTTTCTTTGACATATTTTGACTGTAAGTGTGTGAGTGTCATTTCGACCACATGATGTGAGGCTTGGAGTATCAAATGGCGCGTTAGGTGATCAGTGTGTACCAGCTAATGTATAGATGTTCAGTACAATGGAAACATAGTGTGTAAATCGCTCTTCTCACTCTCACACACTCAAGCACACACAAGCGCGCACACACACTATATCGATTTAGTATGTGTGTAGGTTGTTGTGTTCTTACTTAACTTTTTGATGAAAACACTGATGAAAAAATGAAAACTACAGTCCCGGGTCCTTTAAGCGGGGCGTGAAAAAGCATCTGATGAGGCCGTCAAGCTGAGCGCCACCATTGTAGCGCTGAACGTGTTTGCAATGGTGACCTTCTTTTATGAGACTTTGCCTTCAGCTTAACATCAGGCGAGGTGAAGTCAAATTGACGTGCCATAAATAAAAAAAATGCAGAAAACTGCAGAGAAGGAGAGAGAGTGTAGAAACTATTCTGAATTAAAACATAGGTAGGTATCCTGAAAAACAAAACAAGGATAAAACCAAGGAGTAGGTACCTATCTCGGCAATTAATAGCTTTCTTGATCTGATATAAAACCATATAGTATGTTGTGGAGTAAGTATATATTGAAGTAAATATTATGCATTTGAGTTTAAACCTTTTTCATATAATTTAGGTGGTAGTAGAATTAAGTAGTCACCTTGGCCTAGGGTAGGTGTAAGTATGTATTTTTTGGAGAGGTACCTTTTGTAACTTTAGTTCTACCAGTTCAACGTTTCGCCTATCCCACTTTAAGGTCCACATGGCGACCCTGCCAGCCAAATCGATTACTTAAAATGATAACAGTGTTCAACTAGCAAATATATTAATACCTATATTATAATATAACAAGCGGATATTACATTTATCGTGACGTTTGTCCTTGTTTATCGATTCACTTACAAAACCAAAGCTTATCAGTATGAATTTCAGTTCCATCAATATCATTCAGCAAGATAGGCAATAGATCTTTTTTTTTGCTATGTTTTTCTGGAGTTCAAGTGACCAGTGACGGGAATTGGTGTCATATAACAATCGTACAATAAATAAATTTTGTTTGGTTAAGCAATATCAGGTATGGATAAAAATAAATGTAAAATATATGTTTTACTAGTATTTTTCATTAGGTGACGTCATTACAATGTGGTGATGGGTTTTATATTCATAAACAAGTATGTGACTGATTTTTTTTTGTGCCTGAAACCAACCAACCAACTAAAACGCCCACCATTCTTGGTAGTCAGTGAGATAGTAGGTGACATATCCCTCGCACCCTGGTCGACCCCATTTTACTTTTGAAGCATTTTTGTCATGGTTTTGTACCATAAACATTGGCTGCACAATATCCACTGAATAAAACAAAATTTAAACTAAATCAAAATACGTAAGTAATTTTTTTTTGGTGTCACTCACAAAAAAGAACATTAATGTTATGCTTTTCTATACACAAATTGGATCTTGGAATCCGGGAGAATGCCTGGGATGTAAATGGGACTAGCCCATGGATAATGATGTTTTTTAATCCATAATTTAAAATACAATAGATTAGAGTTTATAAAGAATACTCTTTATTAGTCTACTTGGGCCACCATCCGCACGGGAAAAAAGGGGCCCGAAGTCAACTTCATCTACTAACCAATACTGGGTATTAGGGAAACGCTCCCGAAGTGGAAGTCGAAGACATCAAAATGAAAAAAAAAACAAAACACAAATTGAAAAAAAAATACGAATCGGTAATTTATTTTTATAAACCCTTTAATGAGCATTATTCAGCAATTTGTTTTTTTTAGTGATTTTTATAATGGAATTTCCGTTTCATTTAGTTTTACTGATACGATAGAGGGTAAATAATTAAAAATATTAATAATACATTACCAAATCGTCATTTGTAAACAATGCCAGTAAAAAATATTAAATAAATTACCAAATCGTCATTTTTTATGCCAACATTTAAAGTGTACCCGGAGTACTATCCCGTGTCTTCGGCTTCAGAAGCGTTTTCCTAACACCTCGGCTTATATGTGTAGAAATTATATGAGTAAATAAAATGCAGCACTAAATAAACACCCAATCAGGTATTAAGGTAATTTTATGTACATTTGTAAAAGGTTTGGGTATCTAAATTGCCTAATATCAGACTACAGTCCGTTTATCTATAATTATGATAAAAGCGTGATAAATACAGTTCTGATTCTGACCGATAACATAATTATCATTAATTCCCTTTGTCCATAGGTTCTGAACACCAAAACAAATGAAGCTAGCGTTAGTTCATTTTAATCATAGACTCTTCTTAGAGTTCTTGCTTTTAGGTTCGAACCCTGCTTATTATACTACCGTCTTGAACCCACTCGTAACAAAAACAATTCAGTTTAGTTAGCAAAAATATACAATTATTAAATAAAATTTACCAAGGACTGTTTTCCTCCAGATAGAGTCGTGAGCCTGCCTCCCATCTTAGTACGTACTTTATAAAGACGAAAGTAGACGCGGTAGCCTAGTTGTATGGGTAATGGACTGCTGAGACAAGGTCTTGGATTCGATCCCAGGTTTTACCATTGCACACACCAATAACTTTACGATGCTTTTCGAAGTTATGTGTGTATTTGTCGCAAGTTTATAAGTGCCCGGTTAATGGCAATACGCTCATCGTCTATTACATTGGGAGCTAAACATAAACCGACGAAATGTGGGTACTAGCACATCATCCTACCCCTTTGGGGGATATAGGCGTGACTTAATATTATGTAATGTAAATATTTCTTTCAGTAAAAATGAGTCATCCGGCCGGTCCTCCGCCATATGATGCGGTATATGCCCAAGGTATGCACACAAGACCTGTGCAAATACAGCCCCAACCACAGCACGTCTATGTAGTACAACCTCAACCACAGCCAGTGATCCAAGTACATGGTGGCAGTATGCTCGTAGCGTCTATACGTATTTTTGTTATTTTCAGATTATGGCCGTGTTGTCCAATTCCTTACTGCATGCCCAGCTGCAACAACGTGGATCATTTCTGTTCAAATTGCAATTCCTATATTGGCAGCTATAGGGGTTAAAATTAATGATGAAGCGAATTTTTGATTACTCTTTAAGTAGCATTATTTATATCTACCTCCTTAGGTAAGTAGCAAATCGTTATGTAGAATAGAATGATAAATGTACGGAAATAATACATATTTTAACGTTTACGATAGATGTTAATATATTTCTATCCCATGCCTTAATAAATAATATAAATGATTAAGTTATATTCCATTCTATTCTATTTTATTATATTCTATTCCATTCGATTGCATTCTATTCCTTTGTTTACCATCTTATTCTAGTTTATCCTAATCTACAAACGTATTGCTACTGGACCAGAGAGGCCGGGTTAGCTAAAGGGGAGAGTATTGTAATATTTAGTAGCAATAATATGTTATATATATTAGTGCTAGTCTCATCATCATCCCAGAGGTTTATCTTGGTTTTACAAGCGCCACTATTTGACCTGGCCGCACAACTCGACCTCCAAATGAAAACCTCCGCCAGAGTCTAAGTGTATCTATGTATGTACTAATAGATGAAGTGGACTTTTAGTCCCAAAATCTTAATGGGGGAGGTCCCATCCTGAAAAAAAAAACGTGTTAACTAAACGAATGGCGCACTCCGCCATTCATTCACATCGGGGTGTTTTTTGTTTCAGTGTAGCTGTCTTTTAGTACCTAGGAAGCCTTTTAAATATCGGAATCCGTATGGATTTTGAAAGCTAAAATATATTATTAGAATGTAAACCGTGACGCAATATTTTTTTATTTTATACTCGAACGCCTTATAAGTGTGAATAGCAACAATATTTAGTACTTCATCAGGCGCCAAATTTATCAGAATCTAACGAGTTAACGAGTGTATATATAAGGTCCGCTCTACACGTTGGTCAACACACTCACTCTGTGCTTCGCCACCAGTCAATGATACAAAATGCCGTTCTATTCTATGCGTTCTTAACAGGTGTTGGTTCGCCAATGTGTAGAGTGCACATAAAGTAAAGCTGCATTCGCTTGGCGGTGCAATAGTTTTCTTCTTATGAGTTCTCCTTGAAATAATAACCACTTCTAGATTTTAAAATCAACTACCTAGTCATAATTGAATGACAATTAGAAATATTGATACTATTGTAGTACATTACCACAATATTATAATTTATATTTATTTTAATATCCAAAAACATTGTTACATATTTTTTTTTATTTCTGTAAAACAAAGAACTTGAACGAATTTCAGGTCAAAACCTTATAAAAATCTTTTTATTAGCTCACAATGGTATCTCCAAAGGTTTTCTGTATCAAGATTATTTTATGAAAATAAATTTTACACAGAGATGTCTTACATTATTTTTCCTGCCCTTTTCTCTCATTGAAAAACAATCACCTACATTAAAGTTTGCACTTCGTCGTTTGGGATGTTTTTTGTCTTCTGAACCCCTTCGGGACGACCAATGTTATATTCAGTGCGCTGTCAACTGAACGCAGTTTAAGTTTTATTCATAAGCTGTGAGATATTTGTACATACAATACTCGTCCAGCAGTGGACTTTTTTTTTTATACTACGTAAGTGGCAGACAAGCACACGGCCCACCTGATGGAAAGCGGCCACCGTGGCCTATGAACGTGTGCAACACTAAGGGTGTCACACACGCGCTGCCCACCCTGAAGGGAAAGGGGGAGAGCTGGGTAGGGGTGGGGAGGCTAGGAAGGGGAGGAGAAGGAGGGGTATAGTGAGCTCTGGCTACCCTACTTACCGGCGGGAACACAACACGATGGTTATTATGACCGCGGTCTTCTGTAGGGCGGAGGTACTACCCCAGTTGGACAGCTCATTTCGGACGGGACCTCCGTTAAACTGACTGCCACAGGCTGATGATAATGATGATGAAAGTCTTATAACTTTTTCATTGCGAAAATGTCAGTGCCAGTGACACAAATCTATATATTTTAGTCTATGTAAGTATTTTAAATTCGGTTACGCGGTAATGAAGGAGTCTGTAAGTCTATTACGCTAATAAACTCTTTAACGATCATATATAAATATAATAAGTAAGTATATCTAAACAAATGACACTCGTATTCTCACTTACACATCTCACATAACCATATTTTCACTTGGTTACTTGAGACCGGCGCGTGTCGTTTGGGTTTCAGCGCTAACTTATAAACATGTTACTAAGCATCCCATCCCATCTCTTAAGCTACATTTATCTGTGTCGGTAGTAATGTAATACAATATTTACCTACTGTAGTTGAAATACCTTCGTTGGTGGCACAAGCTCATTTTAGGGTCCCGTCCCTAAAGAAAAAACGAAACCCTTGTAGGATCACTTCGTTGTCTGTCTGTCTGTCTGTCCGTATGTCTGTCTGTCTGTATATATAGATATCAAGTTGAAATTCATACCGAAAAGTCAGGTCAGCGACACCGTGGCAACACCTTGAAGCTGTGAAAAAATCAAACTACTACGTCAATACAATCAAAAGCTGCACACGTTTATGTGGCAAATTAATGTAACACACTAACCGTGACGTTGTTTTCATTTTTATGTGTGCTCTATACATTATCTAACATGGTGGCAAATATTGTGGCAAAGTTGTAAATTTTGTATTCAGCAACAATGATAAAATAGACTTTTCAATTTTTTATCGCCATAGTTGCCAAGTGACTACAATATGGGGTTCTTCAAGAAGGGCATTAGAAGGTTTACACAGGGTAGGAAGCACGTGTGTGACGCCTCTGGTGTTGCATACGTCCATAGGCCACGGTGACCGCTTCCCATCAGGTGGGCCGTGTGCTTGTCTGCCACCTAAGTGGTATAAAAAAAAAAAGTTAACATCAAGTATATAGGATAAAATTAACTTTTTTTACTAAGTTGTATAAAATTTCATAGTATGCGGTCTCTTGAAATGTGAGCTTCGATGTTTTCAATTCATTAAGGACTTTTAAACAGTATGTTCTGAAAATAATATCAGAAACTTCAGCCATCTCTTTTCTGCCACGCAAGAGAGAATCAAACTATATCAAGCCCGGATTATTTGTGGTATGAATCAACTATATCAAAAGCAGTTCTATAATATTTAATATCGTAGTATGAATCGCCAAAGCACATCACTATTTTATGGGTGGTTTCAAATCAAAAAAAATCTACAATTTGAACCGTGCACTATGGTGTGATTGAATTGTGGTATGAAATATCCAGGCATTATCAAGAACAATTCCTCATCAAATGAACTAGGCTATAGACATCACGAGGCTGAATGATGTACAATAGGGCATTGTAGGGTGATGGAGTGACCTTGACCGCCGTCTCGCGCCAACGCGCCGGTCTGCCGCTGTGCGCAAGTGCGGAAGCCTGTTTTGACAATGACGTCATGAAGGCCAGACTAACTCTTGACGCGCCGTGACTAATAACGTTTTCAGTTCGGCAATTAAATAAATGAATATTGTATCACTATGACGATTTTATGTTCATTTGTCTATAACACCTATACGACAAATTAATTAATACTGTTTTAATTTCTAATAGTTGATGAAATAATATTATTTTCTGAGCAAGAAAATATATGGTAAATATTTTTTTTAATCGCGCGAAATTGGGAGGTTATGTCGGTCTCGAATCGACTAATACGCATGCCATCTTTGGGTCTTTAGTTGCCGAAGGTGAGATAGTGGCCAACATATCCCTCGCACCCCGGCAGACTCGGGGCTTTTTTTTTCGAGATGACTCCCATCGGGTATAGGGATCACGATGTCCTCACCTAGCCCCCGGGTATGAGGAGGCGCCGCCGTCGTGGCCTGAAATAAAAGATGAACTGAGCTCCCGCTCCCGTATAAGTCAAGAAAGAAAATGAAATGAAGAGCAGAGTGGAAATGCAGATTCCAGGAAACATACTAGGTACAGGAACATCTATCATCTTTGGATACAAATAGCGGTGCGATGATGAAGACAAGCGTGCTTATAAACTGTATGAAATGCATGAGATTAAATAAAAAAATATTCTGTATTTAACTTTTCGCAAAATTAATACCTTCAGATTGTTTTACGATTGAAACTGTGCCCAAAATCTTTTTTTCGAAACGAATGTAAAATCAATCGGCTGGTATACATGTTAATTTTTGAAATCACTATTTCTAAAATATAATAAAAGCTTGGGTATAATACCAAATCCAACAATTTGTCACCTTTGAGTCTGCTGCAAAGCGAAACTGGCTAGGTTCAAGAATAAATATCGTGGAGAAGTACAAGTATATCATGTGCGAACTTTTGTATTTATGATATTAATATGATACTGATACAAAATGAGTAGCAATAATCCATTTTACTTTTCAATTCTCAGCTCCACCCGAGTGGAATACTGAAATAGTCTTTAAATTTTCTAGAAGTATTCTTCAAATTTTCTATGCAGTTATTATTAATTTATTTTCACTTTGCCTGACTTTTCAGCAGCCATAATGTGGTGACTCAATCCTCAAAAATTGATCGCAAAGATAGGTTGCCCGGAAGTCATCGCAGTTAGAGATAAGGCATGGAACTATAAACTTATTATTACTGTACAGTCAAGGAATTTGATTCGCGTACCGTTCTAAGTCTAAATTGCCGATGACAATCTATAATATTAAGGATTATCTTTCCTCGACGACGCTTTTGTTTACCGACACAGTCTAGAAAGAGATACTACGATGATACTAAACCGAGCCAAACCGAGCTTTTCCGAGCTCACTATTTGACATCATTCAAGAATACTATATTTGACAAACGATAAAGGGTTGACTTGACAAGGTAATTTTTCCAAATTCTTTGAGATTGACCGTGACCATAGAGTTATTTTATATTTTACAAGTATAATGAGTTTTTATGGCTGGGGCGAACATAATCCTTGGCTGTTATCATCTATAACTTCGTGGTTGTCATAGGTGACTTCAAAATATTAGCTGTGGACGTTAAAGTTTTAACGTCGACTAGTTCTCCCGCCATTGAAAACTAAATGCTACGTTATAAAATAAACATCAGAAATTGTATTTTTAATACTTTTAATACTTAATAATAAACATCAGAAATTGTATTCTTAATACTTTTAATACTTAATAAGAACCACCTCCACTGTCAGACACAGCTTATTGAGTCTACTATCCGACTACACAAATGTTTGAACCACGCAACGATTCCCACACAACGTTACAACATTCCACTGAAGCTTGTTTCGTCCTTTCTTGACCATTTTGCCACATTTGCACCATAATTCTCCAATTATTTTCTATTGGGTATAAATCAGGTGATTCTTCTTCTTCTCCAAATCGAGTAATCCATAGTGTTGTTCAATCCTTACAGTGTTGTTCTCGATATATTTAATAACCGAGCTATGTCGCAAACGCCGCGGCCCTACTCATGCAATGTAATTATTTGACTTCTTCCTTCCGCATTTTAAAATTTTACGTTTTTATCAAACACGTTCAATGTTTTAGTTGACGTTTGACTGTGTCACTAATTTGACATGGCCGAAGATTTTTTTCATATTTTAAATACGAATCTAAAAATAGGTTAGTATTCAGATTTAATTTCACTATGTCAAACTGTCTTCAGTTTGACATAGTGAAATTAATCTAAACTTACTTTATCTAAGGTCGAAGTTTGCAGACCTGTCAACCGAACATGTGTCATTTTAATTATGCAAATCTATTTTACCATAATTAAACGAATATAACCCTTATGATATTTTCATAGTTCGAGCAAAAAATCATCGGAACGGTACGCGAATCAAATTCCTTGTCTGTACTGCTACCTCTGTCCTTTGGTAATCATTCTCTGAACCTTTTCCCAACTCAGTTGTGGTCGGCTTACCAGCCTAACTGTGATGCGGCTGAACCTCGATATTTTCCGTGAAGCGACTGCAACTGACCTTCACAACCAATGGTATTGGACCAATATGTCGTGGCGATATCGAAATATCAAGTTAGACTGGTTATACTTTTGAGGGCTCCAACCCGTAACAACTGCCATAGATGTTTGTATGACAACCGGGACCAACGGCTTAACTCTCTGAGGCATGACCAGACCAGTGCAAACAGCCATATTCATGGATACAACTTTTTACACCGAGCGGGGATCGAATCCGTACCCCATGCGTAGCAGTCGCGTGTACCTACTACCGCCACGCCATAGAGGCCGCCTCGGCAAAAATATATCTAACTAGCAGAATTCGTTCAAAACTGATCTATTAATTAAAAATCACGTGAATCTTCTACAGAATATCTATTAAATTTTTAAGTCCTCTGATTTGTTTGTTACTACTACATAATAATATGTCAGATACATTCTTTTCTTAGGTGAACATTTTACTTGAATTATACTCTATTTTCCTGTAAACTTTGAGGCTGGGGCATTTGGAATCCAAATTTTACTAGCTATGTCAAATGTCTGACGTATATTAAGGTGCATTCCTAATGATCCTATTACCGGCTATTCGGCACGTTTTCTGTCCACTTGATATGTCTTACTGTCAAAAATTTTTACTAAATAACAATTGCTCAACCTAAGTCCAGTCCTTTACAGAGTAAACCTTTATTCTCGAATAGATTTTCAAAATGTTATCAACAATAATTCCTACTGATAAGAAATCTAAGTCCAAACATAACCGCGCAGTGACATCATTATAAGAGACCGATGCTTGCATAGCCAGTCGAAAAGATATTATTATTTTCCTTGTTTGTTTCTGCCGCTGATGGTGTATGTACACCATCACATGATTAATTGTATTATTTTGTATGTCACTGTAATAAAACATTGTATCTCGTTAACATCGTATCTTCTTCTGTTAAATCAATGGTTCAAATTGTAAATAAATAGATAATAAATTTCTGCCCCCACTGTGCTGATACCCTGGATTGCGTTTTTTTATACCACTTGGGTGGCAGACAAGCACACAGCCCACCTGATGTGAAGCGGTCACCGTGGCCTATGGACATTTGCAACACCAGAGGCGTCACACACGTGCTGCCTACCCTGTAGAAACCTTCTAATGCCCTTCTTGAATTACGTACGTGCGTTCTTGGAGGCACTCATAAAATTCTTCAGGAAATATGTATATGGAGTATATGGCACATGTCAACAGGTAGGCCGTGATTTGTAAGGAAACTCTGCATTCTTACTGTAAAACCTCAACTAGACCAATTCACAGTGCTTAGGGTATAATACTCGATTCAGTAGGTACCTTATTAGCAGCGTACGTCTCTGGTGGTCCAGTCTCTGGTGGTCCAAAATATCAATTCAATCCAAAGATTCAATAGTGTAACATTGTGAAAAACAAGACTATGGGCCAATATTTAAAAATAGAACGTCATTCCCATATTAGTAAAAAAATAAATAATGCATAAAATATAAATATAAAAATTGTAATGCGATTCCTTGCTACTATTTCGCTTTCGTTACACAAGTAAAGAAAATAATATTGAAAGTGAACGCACCAGTGTGTAGCGACCACAACGGATGACTCATTTTACTACCAAAGAGTACTAATGATTCGTGCTCAACCGACTAGAAATGGTCCAACGCCAGTTGTACGTCGATAGTGTTAGAGTGTGCCCGCTTCGGCGTTACAAAAAACTTTTCACCCAGTAGTCCTACTGTTAACAAGGTGAGTACCTTTTATTTATTGATTGTAAACAAATTATTTTGTGTCAATAATAGTCCTTAAATTATGACATAATTTAGTTTAGTGCGTTGTTTACATTCTCTTGTTTCTTGTTACTGCCTTCATAACGTGTTGCGGGGATTGTAACTATAATTGTTTCTTAGAAGTTTACGAAGGAAGATACTTCTGAACGGATGTTTTGACTACAAAACAAAACCACATTCTTAGGTACTAACTGTGCTGTTTACTCGTATTTCATTCTCTTTCACTCACAGACATATTTATTACACATTCATGCTTGTGATAACTAGGTTGAGATTGTACTTGCTTCGATAAATAGTTTACCTTGCAAACGTGGTTTTAATAATATAAATGTGGGTGTTGTCACGCGATGCTTGGGTTCAACGACGTAAATATATATAATTGGTCCTCCGTTCTATAAAACAATGTTGAAAATTTTATTATTATTGCATTTCCAAATACATAAATTTACAACTTCTGAGTTGGTAAGATTTATATTATTGCAATATACTTACCACTTACTTTTACTACTTTTTTACTTTACCAGTATTTCTTACCAAAATATCTTTACATACTTACCTACTTCAAATGTTTTCCCGCGGGAACGTCAAATATTTTAATTAATACCAGACGCGAACACCGCTGTTCGACCGATTTTACATACAATAGAATCTAGATCACCCATTGGTTTGACTTTTAATGTAGAACACAACACATGTGCTAGATTAGATTCTTCGTTAATCTAGTTAGGTAAATAAACGATTTAATTATTAATATTAGTAGTTAAGTATAGTAGTGACATATTTATTCATGTCTGATGGAAATTACAAAATATAGATTTCTTTTATATGTGCACGTGTATGTATTCGTATGTTACCTTGAAATTATAAAGAGCGCTAGTGTAAAATGAATCTAGATTATTTTTACAGTGGAATTCAAAACATACTGGGGATATTATTTAATTTTACCATCTGGTCATCTGTTTTGAATAGTGGGATTGTAGGAATACCCTGAGTTATTTCGTTTTATAATATTTAATTATATAGGTATTTATTTTATCTGCACCTACACGTGTAGATATTGGGTAATTTATAAAGATTTTGGTACCTAATCCAAAACATACTATATTATAAAGTTTAATTACGGGTATCCTTCATATTAAACTCGGGGAAGTCCCAGTATGCGAGTCACGCATACCGGGCCTTCTCAGAGTATGATTGTTTACAATTTGACTGATCAGAACTCATGACTTTCATTGTGACGTATAAATTTATTATGATTAGAATAATTAGCATTCTTACAGTATCCATCAAATTAATAGAAAAAGCAATGTCTTTTTTATTTCAAATAATATCATTATCATAAACGAATCTATGTAAACTATAACATTTTATAGCTTTGAAACAAGTTTATTTACCTTTCCAATTCTGTTTAGCGTCTTAAAAAATAAACATTTCAAATTATGATTAGAAAAAAGTTATGGCACACTTGGTTTATGCAATTTTTTTTAGGTCTAGTCTATGGTCTTTTTAATGCGTTCACGCTAGGCAGATATTTATAGTACTTCATGGTCAAACATCGAATTTAGCGTAAGATGTGCCTTGTACTAGTACAATCTTAACACGCGTTATGTTATTTTTAGATTTTGTCTAGTTCTCAGCAAATGTTTTAAAGTATTGTGTGTGCTAAATAGTTGGAAATATAATCAAAGTGCGGTTCGACTAACCTATCTATAAAACGTTTAAATATTAAGCACATGTTTAGGTAGGTATACATAATATGATCACGCCAAGTCAAGGCAGACTTACTTTGCACCAACCATTGTACGCGCCCCGCGCAGAATGGGGCCCTTATTGCCTTATACCGGGCAATAATTGTTGACTTAAGTCATACATCTAAGGCTAATGTCTGGGATGATAAATCTGATGTTAAACAGCTCTATCCCCGTGTGGCTAGTCACCTTGGATGACACCGCATGGGAAGAGTTTGTGCGACTCAAATCGTACTCTGGCGGGAATCACGGCCGGGTGTCAGGGTAAAGAAAAAGTGTACAAAAATTGATAATGTAGTGCTATAGAATTCGAGACAGATGTTTAGTTTTTTTTATTCAAAATAGAACTTTGGAATTCAACTTTATTTTTTTCAATGATATAAATGTATTTTTAGTCTTATGTATTAAACGGTTGAAATCTTGTGTTGTCGCATAAACTTCGTTTAAACGAATAATAACAAGAAAATTAAGTTGCACTAATCGTAACAATATAGGTATATTATGCTACTTTACACTAGGATTGTTTTAATGGACAACCAAGGACTTTACTTTACTTCCATAGTGAGATTCAGACAATGTACTAGTGTTATATGGTTAAAATGGGTCAAACAGTATTTCTTCATGTAGTGGATACATTTATTTGTTAACATTTACACAAAAATTGTCTTACACTACGATAACCGACTACGACTACGGTCCGAGTCCGGATCACATTATGAAAGTAAAGTAAAATTGATCGGCTCGCCACCTATTGCATTGGGACCTAAACATAAACTGGCGAAATGTGGGTGCTAGCACCTCTGCCTACCCCTTCGGGGATATAGGCGTGAGTTTATTTATGTTATGTTATCTAATTAATTGAAATTCATTATTATAGCTATGCATTGATTTATGAAGGGTATTTTTAATGTTGGTTAAAAGCCGCGGTAGCCTAGTGGTATGGGTAATGGACTGCTGAGACGAGGTCTCGAGTTCGATCCCAGGTTTACCATGGCACACACCAATGACTTTTCGATGCTTTTCGAAGTTATGTGTGTATTTATCGCAGGTTTATAAGTGCCTCGGAGAGCACGTTAAGCCGTCGGTCCCGGTTTCCATACAAACATCTATGGCAGTCGTTACGGGTAGTTGGAACCCTCAAAAGTCCAACCAGCCTAACTTGGAACTTCGATATCGCCATTGGTCATTAGACCATTGGTTGTGGAGGTCATATGGCAGTCGCTTCACGGAAAATATCGAAGTTCAGCCGCATCACAGTCAGACTGGAAAGCCGACCCCAACTGAGTTGGGAAAAAGGTTCAGGGAATGATTTTTAATGTTTGTTATAAGTAGAATGTATTTATTTGTTAAAGCAAAATTCACTCATCTGCTTTATGTAGGTAAGTAATTTTTATTCATTCATTCATCATCTTAAATATTTAGTCAAGAAGATTTTTTCTCCAGATCCATTTGTATAGTCAATTTATCATAATTTATTCTTCTACTGTAATGTCTGTAATGTGTTTGGGTTGCCTAATGGCTAATATCTATTTTATCCTCGGCTTTATTACGTCAGACAACACTATTACTAACGTCAGAATACATTGTTGTATTTTTGATTGTATGAAAAAAAAAACCAGCAACAAAATTAAAGATGTGTCGTGCTGATACATCTTTAATACTGTTGCTGGTTATTTTTGTCAGAATTCGTGATATTGAAGTTCTGTTGTTAGACCAAATTGTTGAACTTTTTAGGGCTCTTACTACCCGTATGGCAACCGGGACCAAACGGTTCAATGTGCTGTCCTAGGCAGTTATGGACGTTATCATTGATTTATTATAATTGACTTATAAATTGTAATATCTTTAGTGTTGATTATCAAAGTACTGTAAGATCTTAATTGCAGTACTTCAATATCACCTATACTTATAGGTTGAGAAGGCCAGATGGCTGTCGCTTCACGGAAAATATTGAAGTTCAGCCGCAGACTCGTTAGACTTGAAAAAAGCGGTCCCCGGACACCGAGGTGATGGCTTCGGATGCGGCCGGGATTAATGCAAGAATGATGATCATGATGATGGGATCCTCGTGACTTAAAGATTTGAATATGCAATCAATGCGATGGTGCTGCAATAAATATGTGATGTCGATGATCGCCCAGGTTTATGTATGAATAAAATAATTAATTTCTTGCTTGAAATTTCAATTATCATTCAATTACTTTTTTAATATGATGTCAAGGCTGCAAGATTAGCCTCCTCATAAAAATTACAATCTTGCCTTGAAGCTAATAAATAATATAATTTAAAAGTAAGTAACAATAGTTGAAGATTGTAATGAAACTTAAAAGTACGGAATGTGACCATTGGTACTTTTTAATGTTCTCTATTGTAATAGGAAGACCTTTTACTCTTGTGTTTTTTAGTTCATTGCACTACGTAATAATGGTTACACAAAAGGCTTAGTTTTTTGTAGTCTCCTTATTACTCGTATGTCAACGATGTGAAATAGCTGTATAACCTCACCATTCACATGTTGAATAGTCTCTGCGCATGTGCGTGTCCACGTGTTTTTTTTTAAATTTGAGTTACAAGATCCACTCTTAGCTATAATAATATGTATTTTGGAAATGAAAAATTATTAAAACATTTTATACCTATCAATGTAAAATCAAATAAAATTTTATACTCTGTAATACTACCCGTGCCAAGAGGAAAGTTATTAATAAAAAATGGCTTTGCGAACGGTCTTTTACAATTGACTGATTTATAATAGTATTGAGTGGGCACAGATGTGCACACAATAGTCTATTTTTTTATTTGAATAGCTTAAGTTTCAGTTTTTGCCAAATATAAATTATTTAAATTTGGAACACGTAACTTTTGATGTTGTTTCATCTTTTTTGTGTGAACGAATTTTGACTTATTTATACATAATTATTATAATGAAGACGTATACTCCCGCTTGCATCAGGAAAATACCCATATTAGAGATATGTTACATGATATTATGTTAAAAATTTAATTTTTGGTAAAACCATTCTCTAATTAGAACAAGTCAACATAGCAACAAAGTTAAGTGGATACGTCCACATTGAAATTCTGTAATTATAATTTAAACTAAGTAATTGTTTGACGAATTTAATTCTAAGAGTTATATGTTGGCCCTTGTTGGCCATAGCTACATATTTTGTACATGTCCATATTGAAATTTTACAAGGTTGCAAAGGCGAATTCATAAGCAACTCATACGAAAACAAAATCTGTAGTAGATAAAGATTTAGGGGTACAAAAAACCATTCCCATTCTGTTGCTACAATAGCGAGTTAGACAAGAATAAAATATATCTTCGTCTTTTTTTTTCCTCTTCGTTATAAAGAGGTTTGTTGATTTTTTGTTACTCTTGGTACCACAGACGCCAAAAATACTTGACATATCGTCACCTCGTTTTTCAACAGTCATAATTTTGTTATTTTAAGTGCTCATATTCGTTTCAAAGGTTTAAGTAATATTTGGTTGTTTGGCCCTCTCTAGAGATCCACATACCACTTTTGATTCTCGTTCAAGCGATAACGTAGCAAAATAAACAATCTTATTATGAACTACGTAGGTACTACCTACATTGAGGAAAAATATAAAATAAAATATGGCTTAATCTCGAACGGACCACTCTTCAAGATAAAACAATTTATATTTTTATCATTTATTTGAATTCAAATTATTTCCACAGAAATGTAATAAATGGTTTTAATTCAACTTAAAACTGGAATTCAAATTATTTGAATTCAAAATAATTCGAATTCCAGTTAATTATTGCAGTATTATTTCAAATAATTAACTTCTTTAAAGTTCATGTCCATCTTTTGAATACTTCTACTACTTTTGATCTTAAACATTTTTATTATTTTATTTTTGTAGTCAAACTTGTTGGCAATCATGAGATTTACGGACTTGTACTAGATTGGGATTGCATATCAGCAGGAAAATAAAATAGAATCCAAGAATTTTTAAAGCTAAGGTGGTAAAAGGAAATCTAATAAGAGAGAATAAAGAAGAGTAACTATACTTTGTAAAATATAGCTTGGGTCCTATGACAGATGTCAAAATGAGGTTGATAGGGATGTCCGAAATTCGATGAAAATATCGATACTACCAGCTATTATTGATGCACGTTACATATAATTAGGTTTAATTTAATTGTATTATGTATTAAATTGTAATGAGAACGGAATATATGTAGCATACAAGGCGTCGGCACTCTTACTGATGAGAATGAGTGGAGTGGATCAGTGGAAGTTCATATCAAACAAGATGTTGCCGCGTGTATCTTATGCCTATATCATGGCCCAAGAGCCAAACGCGGCGTGTCTTCTTACAAAATCCAAGAACAGGTTCAGGGCGTTGATGGATTGAATGTAAGATTTTATTTACTCAATATTATTTAGGATCAAGTATATTGAAATATAAATATTATTATGATTTTAAAATACCTAAGCAATAAGATTAAATTCTAATAACTTTTTTCTTATATCAATTTCAATTTTAAATTAAGCTTTATTCAAAATATGAGTAGTTTATAGTATGTGGTCACGATGATTCATCGCCCATCACTAAGTAGCTCGGTATGCCCATAAAGTATGACATTGACAGCTACTACATTCATTCATGATTAGAAAATTCAAGACTTTGTGCGGGATTTCACTGACAGCTGTCATAGGACCCAAGCTACATTTTACAAAGTATAGTAGTAACATCATGGTTCAAATTTAACGTGGTGAATTTAGATTACTCGTAATTTAAAAAATATTTCCAACCATAATCGATATATATGGTTTTTTACATTGGCTTAGAAAGGTTTAATTGATTCTTATCAATTATCATCTGAAGTACAAAGCTGTTAACTTAATAAGAAATTATTATTTTATTTAATCAAATACTTACAACGTTTATTGAAAATGTAATTACATTGACTAAAACAACTACGCAACATTTAATAAATTCCAAAATAAATTTTAGATCACACACACACGCATGAAAATTAATTAAAATGAAGCTCGTCAAAGAACCATATCAACATTACTTACTAAAGTAAGTGTTCGGAACACGTTTAATGCTATAAATAGAAATTACTGATGGGAAAGAGAAAAGTAAGGCAGTATGACAACCGTTCAATTATGGACCTGTTTTATTACTTTATGGTAGACCTAATTGAAGACGTATAATGAATTGAGCAGTCAATATTATTAGTATAGCATGATAATCATCTGGTATTTATGGTGAAAGAGCGTTGGACTGTTAAGTCAGAAGTTATGGCTTCGATTCTCATTAAGTTTGAATATTTGTATGCGTTTATATGTACGTATTTATCTTGGTTAATAAATTAGTCTATCGCAGTCCACTGTTGGGCATAAGCCTCTCACAATGTTGGGAGGCTTTGGTCAACTGGTTCCACGCTGACGAGACGTGCACAGGGTTATATTTCGAACTTTCACTCTCTCACAGAGATATCGTTTTCGTACTTTTCCATATTTGTTTATACTAAAAGAATATTTTTATTTACTTGTTGGTTATGTTACAAATATTTGCACTTACAAAGCAATGGTGGCTTAAAAGGCTTAGAAGGCTTAGAAGACTAAGGAAGTGGTAGTGAAATAGATACCAATTTTACATTTAGAACTTCCCCAAATGAGAGATTGTAAGTACTAACCTTTTAAAAGGGAAGTCCCCGATCGAACCAACCAGTTTAAAACCGGAATTACACAATAATATGCAAGTTGTTCTCATTCATCTTCAATTTATGCATCTCAATTGGATACAAAATACGTTTCCTAAGTATACAATAATTACTAATTCAATATGGAAACTGTCTCTGCGTTCTTACTACACGACTTTAGACCACATTGTGGTCATAAATAAAGACTTTCACTCTTACTTTCCTAGTGGCATATGGGTGAAAGTGGTTAAGTTAGAAGAGCGCTCATTAGGGCCATAGATCAATGTGTGATCCTTGTACGTATGACCTTGTACTAGCCAGTTAGATTCAACTGACTTAATGAATGAATAAATTTGAACGAATTTATTTATTTACAAGCAACAGAGTGTCAATATTTGTTAGTATTTACCTCACTATGACAAAGGGGATTGTTGCAAGCTGGGTGGGTTTAAATAATATATGTGATAAGGTGGTTCAATTCTTTCCAATAATGCTTAATACTAAAATATTAAACAGTACCTATAATTTAAGGTTTATTGCGTAAACATAACTGTTGCCTTAAATTAGTTGTACTGTTCACAAAACTGGCTAATACAATCAACCATCACGAGACTTCACTAACGCAGAGACATTAAAAATAATAAAAATGTCATTGAAATTTAGCACATTTCAATAATATCGTTTGCGCCACACACGACTGCGTAGGCCCCGCCAATGTTGACAGATAAGTCCTTCCATATTCGGTTGGCTTAGTTGCACGAACTATATGTCATGGTCATGGTCAAAAACAACGGTCACCGTCAAATTTAACAGTTTGATAGTAATGGTTTGGTTAACTCTATGGTTAGTACACAGAACAGAAAAACTAGTAGAAGTGCGACGCGATAGCTGCAGTAGCGGAACCGATGTCGTAAAACTCACAAACATAACCGTTAATAATACCGTGCTCTACTAGTAAATAATTGTTTTTTTGGCCTACCCTTTCCGGGATATAGGCGTGAGTTTATGTTATGTTATAATACATTAAAATATTAAATAATTTAAATAAAAAACATGGTTATTCGTTTTACAAATACCTTTCAAATATAGAATTTCGAAATTGGACCTTCATATTTTAAAGAACTTTCTAAAGGACGGCCAAGGACAGATTATGTAGTTGGAAAGTTCATCGCGGAACAATTCTTTTTAAAATCTATGGTTGGCACTGTTTATAGAAAAAATAAAAAATATATATTAAAAAGTTACTTTGTCTCACGCAGTGGGCGAAATCGCATTTTGCACACTGTTGTTATGCAGTAAAACTTACTTGTTTGAGCTGCCGTAGTGAAAAAAGTATTTATGGCATTTCATACTTTGAATTGAAAAACTTGAATATTTACGAAAAAGTTTAGACGTATTCTTATCAAAAACGTTCATATTATCGAATTTATCCTTCGTAGCATAAATACGCCAACCAATGGACACGCGTGTACCGACTACATGCCGCTTCCACTTATTTTTGTTTTCCATGATTTTGTAGCTCTGTTTTTGACAGAATTTGACGTTTGAGCATGGCTGGTCATAGTTACAACCAAGGCTATGACGTTTTATACCTGACCGTACCGGTCAACCAGCTTTGTCACGGTCAAAGTAAGATCGTGCAACTAAGGCTTAATAGTGTAATACGTTGAGAGATAATGGTGTAATATTATATTCAACATTTGACAGAACTGCCACGGTGATGACACCAATATGTAGCTTATCATGAAGACCAACGTGTATGATGAGAATTTGTGGACACTATCGTTATTTAGGTTATTAAACAAACATAACATTACTTAAAACTCACGTCTATATCCCCAAAGTGGTAGGCAGAGGTGCTAGCACCCACATTTCGCCAGTTTATGTTTAGGTCCTAATGTAATAGATGGCGAGCCTATTGCAATTTAACCGAACACTTATAAACCTGCGATAAATACAAACATAACTTCGAAAAGCATCGAAAAGTCATTGGTTTGTCATCATCATTCCCTGAACCTTTATCCCAACTCAGTTGGGGTCGGCTTTCCAGTCTAACTGTGATGCGGCTGAACTTCGATATTTTCCGTGAAGCGACTGCCACCTGACCTCCACAACCAATGGTCTAATGACCAATGGCGATGTCGAAGTTCCAAGTTAGGCTGGTTGGACTTTTTGAGGCTCCAACTACCCGTAACGACTGCCATAGATGTTTGTATGGCAACCGGGACCGACGGCTTAACGTGCTCTCCGAGGCACTTATAAACCTGCGATAAATACACACATAACTTCGAAAAGCATCGAAAGGTCATTGGTGTGTGCCATGGTAAACCTGGGATCGAACTCGAGACCTCGTCTCAGCAGTCCATTACCCATGCCATTAGGCTACCGCGTAACTACTGTTAGTAATAGCAAGTAAACTAAGCACTAATGAAGCTTTTGGTTAGCTCGGAATGTAACTAACAAAAAATGAGCTATACTTTTAACAGTATTATTACTATGGCCATAGAACTCTTAGTAATAATAACACATCGGATACAGTTCTTCAAATAACATTGAGCACTTAAAAGCACATATCAAACCCCACAAGTATACTCGTATTACATTTCATTTGCCTTCTCACTCCTGTACTATATCGCTTAGGTGTGTAAGAAAAAGATAAAATTATCTCTTGAATGCGAACGTGATACACAAGCAGATAACAGTTTGTGTATAATTTTTGTATGTATATACGCACATTGTATACATTATCCAAACAATGACATTGGTTATACCTACTTATAACTGTACTGCAACTGAGTCTTTTCTCTGCCGCACCATTATGTCCTGGAATTCCTTGCCGGCGCACGTGTTTCCTTCTTCCTACAGTCCCAGGTCCTTTAAGCGGGACGCGAAAAAGCATCTGAGGCCGTCAAGCTGAGCGCCACCATTGTAACACTGAACGTGTTTGCAATGGTGACCCTCTTTCATGAGACTTTGCCTTCAGCTTAACATCAGGCGAGGAGAAGTCAAATTGACGTGCCATAAATAAAAAAAAATCTTCTATAATCGGTTGCATCCATAGTCTTGGAGTCGTTTTACGAGTTCTACTCCTCCTTTCTTACTTCGAGTTTTATAGGTGCGACTGCCATCACACTCATAAACTCGTAAAGACTCCTCGTTCCTCGATCAGCAGGAGTCAGGATTACGTGCGGACGAGGTTAATCTGACTCGCATCAGTGTCAATATCCGAGGTGTGATAGGTTTATGCAATGACCATGTAGTTTTATTAATAATAGGTAATAAATAAAATTAGTCTTTTGTTATTACCTTTTTTTTGCAATTATGACACATCAATTTGACTTCACCTCGCCTGATGTTAAGCTGAAGGCAAAGTCTCATGAAAGAAGGTCAACATTGCAAACACGTACTACAATGGTGCTACAATGGTGGCGCTCAGCTTGACGGCCTCATCAGATGCTTTTTCACGCCCCGCTTAATGGACCCGGGACTGTAGGAAGAAGGAACGTGGGACCACAAATTAGTAGGTATTTTCTAATCTGCGGCATGTCAATTGACTTCACCTCGTAAGGCAAAGTCTCAGGTGAATAAGTGACTGTTCTTATTTATTTGTGTATAACACAATCTGTATGTAGTTATCCTTTACGATTGATAACACTTGAGTCATAGATTACTCTTGATCTGAGTGTGTTAGTCATTATTCATTATAAATAGGGTACTTCAGATATAAATATGATTGATGCCATGAACAGAAAATAATAGAAAATAATGATAATTATTTTAGTAATTTTATAGGTATTCGATTAGAATGCATTCAGAAACTTATCTTTTTATTAAGTGACAACACTGGCAACAATAGAACTGGATAAGTTTAATAATATCAATAACGGTAAAAAATAATAGTAAAATGACACATATTATTTTAGCAATCATACAGGAAATAGATTAGAATCATTCACAAAATTATCTTTTTAGTAAGTACCTAAAACACTGGCAACAATAAGACGATAAGTTTAATGAAATTAATGACGGTACAATATAAAAAATAATTGTAAAAATGACATATTATTTTACCAATCATACAGTAATTCCATTAGAATACACTTAAAAAATTGTTTTTTTAGTTAGTGACAACACTGTCAACATTAATACTGGATAAGTTTAATAAAATAAATGACGGTAGAATACAAAATGTTTTTAGAGTTTCACAAATCGCTATGAGGGTAACGAAGATGCAGAACTTAAATCGTTTGTGTATACTTTCAGACATCAACATGAACGTTGTACCAGTAGGACCTGATCCCTCCCAGATCACCTGCCCCTCATGCAGGGCAGTGATCGTCACAAGAGTGGAGAGGAAATCAACGACAAAAACCCACGTGATCGCTCTTCTCCTGTGTCTATTTCTGTAAGTACTATCAATAAATTATGATTATTATTACATCGTTCTACCTTATTTACATTATATCATACTTTTTTATTATAATATATATTATATTTACAGTATAAATGCGAAGTAAACCTACTAAGTCGCTTTCATTTTTATTAATGTTTATTTATAAGCATGTTAATCAAATTAATGTATTAGGCAGCAAAAAATAATATTTGGAATATAAATGTGTTGAATTTCAATAATGACTTCATAGAAGTAAGCTTTATAAGGCTAGTGTTTCTTTCTCTGTGTGTTTATATGGGCATCTCTGTACAATGTTGTATATGCTCGTATGTCGATTATTATCGTGTGGATTATTAACGAGTAAAATGATTGTACCTTTTATACGAAAGTGAAACCAAGACATGAGATTAGATCGTGTTATATGCATTGCAGTATGTAGTAGGGTATATTAACAGTATCTAGGGTAAATAGCTATATTCCTTTTCTTGATATATAGGTAGTCGTACAATGCAACGAGAGTTTGAGACTGCTATTAGAGGTCGAATAGTGTAATGATAGACAGGTGTAGACAAAATAAGCTGAACCGGCTTGTTTAGTAAAATAACACAGTTAAATAGCGAAGTCAATCGATTTACTAAACACCAATGTCCTCTATTAAGTACAATAAAAACTATTCAAGGTTTTCAATACGGAAGACTATAACAATATACTTTTTTCTCCAAATTTGAGCATTGCATTTCGTTTTCAGTAAATATGTGCTTAATAAAAATGTTGTTCTTCCTGTACTGATTATAGTGATGTAAACTCTTTAGAACGGTATTTTTATCGAAGTACTTAGTTTCATTTTATTATTTTTAATTTTTGTAGATGTGAAATTTTGCGAAAATTAGGCGATAATCATTCACGATCGCGGTTGAATAAATCTGGCAGATATTTGAAATAGAAATAGATTAGTTTCGAATGATAGGTACATTTTTTTATCCCTCTAGTTGCCATGAGTTGCGGGAACTATAGTCCATTTTTGTAGGTACTTAAATATACGTAAACATGATCTTAGTGTGTCTTTTTAATATGTTTTGTTGAAAAACTCAGTATTAAAATACTTTTTTGCTTTGTAACGCATTTTGAAGACTAAAAACTTGTATTGAACCACTAGATACTCAGTCAGTTAATCTAGTTTATTTGTTTAACATGTTGTTTTTATAAAATACTTACTTAAATGAAGGTAAACAGTATTGTGGCAACTCCACAATACTGTTTACCTTTATTTAAGTACCTAAACAAATGAAGTATGATCAGAATTCTATGAAATAAAAGCTAGTATGTTATTATTCAGGTAGCTGAAAATTAAATTTCGTACAATCCATGTATATTTCATAGGTTACCTAATGTCTTATTTTTCAATTGGTTTTCCTTCTATTGTGAGTAATTTCTATTTTAATACATCGAGGTTTTCAGTTTAATCTAATTACATTTTACAATAATAACTATTAACTAAGTTATGGGTACGGTGACGGAGAAAAAATATTACCACTCCGTTTGATCAGAAAGGTGCAGTAAGAGGCCACAAACGGAAAAATAGGCAGATGGTATCACTGCGAAAGAAGGAAATAAAGCCAATTTGTGAGGTAATCGTGGAAACAATAGGCCAAAGCCTTCCAAAATTAGCAGAGGCTTTTGTCCTTTTTTTTAAACGTGCGAAACATCCCCACGCGGACCCCCCACCGGAGCCGGTTGAGTAGGTTATGTCGGACTCGAACCGACTAAAACAGATAGGTATATATCCCTCGCACCCGGCAGATCCGGGGCCTTCTCTTCGAGATGACCTTCGTCGGGTGTAGTGACCACGGAGTCCCCGTCTAGAGTGACAGGCGGCTCCACCCGTCACCCCCAGGCCCGCGCACATGGAGGACGGAGGTCAATCTGCGAGAGGCCTATGTCCTGCAATGGACTGCGATAGGCTAATTGATTTAGCTATGGTTAGTGAATATTTATCCATTTTAATTGGGATATTATCCCACTGTACCTACAACAAGGTCAATTCAATTATTGCAACAATTTGCTGTAGCAAATAAAACCATATTAACACTCTTGGATCCATTGCTATGTTAGCAATCCTACTTTGTCGTTTATCAAAGTACAAATATTAACATGATAACAATATCTACGGCACACATTATATATGTCTGCAGTTATTTGATATCGTTTATAATTTACGGCTGTGTAGCACACATTATAAGTACGTACCTACCTAATATTTTTTGTAACACAGATTGTAGATAGATACTTCACACAAATAGGTGTAGGACAGCACTAAAATCGTCTGTCTCTAACCCAACCTATCCTGTTAGCCTCCTGATTAACGAACAAGACTCTGGCGCAGACTATCTTCCGACTTCGGTAACTACAAACCCAAAAAAGGCTTGCGTATTCTTCGGTTCGATTCCGATATAACCTCTCCAACTGGCTTCGACGGAGAGGGGCGAATCTGTGGGCATTTTATGCACTACTAGCTGTTGCCCGCGGCTCCGCCCGCGTGGATGTCGATTATCGCGTTGTACGACTCTGCTCGATTCACTACTTGCCTCTCTATACTACTTTTCCTTATCTTTCCTCTTTATCATATTAGTATAGATTAAAAGCTATCTTCTCCGGGCTAGGGGATCAGATGGACTTCTATAAAAGTCAAAGTTCAAAGTATGTGACAGCATTATTCAGTTCATGGAATTTTTGGTTTACCTAAACTTTCCATTTAACTGTTGAATGAATTTTCGGACTATGTTTTGATTGTATCTTATTATGTTAGTACAGCACTATCTTTAAACAATCTGAGTTAAGTGATGGATCAAGTTTAACGATACAATATTGATTAAGTGAATTATAAAGATTATAAATATTATAAGTACCCGGTTAATGGCAATAGGCTCGTCACGTATTACATTGGGACCTAAACATAAACTGGCGAAATGTAGGTGCTAGCACCTCGGCCTACCCCTTTCGGGGATATAGGCATGAGTTTATGTATGTATGTATGTATGTATGTATGTATGTATGTATGTATGTATGTATGTATGTATGTATGTATGTATGTATGTATGTATGTATAAATAGGGGAAGGTGGGGGGACCCCGGATAGTTAAGGCAAAGAGTTCATAAATAAATCACTATGTTATTTATTAAGATAAGCAATTTTATAAATCTTCAAGTACCTTATAGGCTACACTTTAGAATCAAAATAATCGAGATCAATCGTAGGGAAACGGCAATAAAACAGTTTTTATGAAAAAAAAAATATACGAATTCACCCCATACCTATGGGTCAAACCGGATAGGTATACGGGGTGAATACGAACACTAATAACAAGGTGTTTGTTCTTAATTACTTACTGGCAATTTTAGCAACAAAAAAATAAAAGGTCTTGTTTCCTACAATATATGCATTCTTCGTGATCTCATTTAAAACACGGGGTACATTGGTACCATTCAGATGAATGGTACCAATGTACCATTCATCTGAGAGAGAATAGGCTATTGACACGAGAGCATTAAAGTAGATACTTTAATGCTCTCGTGTCAATAGCCTATTCTCTTTTTTTAAATGCGGTATTGGCATTATGTCTCTTGGTGATACAAGACACTCTTCTGTATGTCTTGTATCACCAAATGCGACAGATGTTCCAAGTTGCGGGGATGGAGTTCTTCCTTCAGGTGAAATCGTGTATCCGAAATCACCCCATCCGCTTGTACCCCACAGGTACATAATTTGAAGTTTTAATATCTGACAGGTTATGTTTACACTCATAGCTACATTAAATAACGTTTTAAAAACTTAAATATATATCACGTCTTATGGCATACTATTATTACTCATAACACACGATTGATATAAATGATATCACGTCAAAATCTTTGAAATATTAGAAAACTTACCTTTGTTTTCAATTTTCGTTCATAAACGCACGCGTTGAGATGTTACTATCGCTGCCATTTGCAACCGCACCGAGCGAGCATTCGCGAATACTTTTCGACTAGTTAGAACGAGACAACTACATGCAAAGCAGGGAAATAGTAACTATCTGGTTTCACCCGCTATCCGATTTCCCCCCACTTTGCCCTATAAAAAGTCAGCCAAGAGTACTTTATATTTACGGTGTCAGACTTGTCAGAGTAGAAATCTCATGCGGTATCTTACAAGGCGACTGAAAGATAGGGCTGTTTAACATGTACAGCCCAGACTCGGTGTATGCATGGCTCACGTCATGCTCAGTTGCTCAACCCCTATTACGTAGAGTGTTAATTGACCTCGGCCTAACCCTCCACGGATAAAAGTGTAATGTATGTAATTTCTTGTTATTAATGTGCTCTTTCAAGTAAATATTTTTAAATTAAGTATTAGTTTACTGATTATATTAATCAACTGATATAGAGATATCAATTTACATTATAATGTAAGTGGTAAATAAAATGAAACTTATCTTAGTTTCATGACGCCTGCAATATTGTAGGACACGATAGTACCTCATGTCCTAATTATGAGGGACCCATGAAAGACAGAATTTATCATATAAATGATTTACAGCATTCATGGTATAGCGAGATCCGGGTATTAGCGCAATCATAGTTTATGGTAAATACAATAATCTACATTTTGTTTTGTTTGAGGTTTTGTCGAAACCCTGCTTTGTCTTCTGCACTGATATCACCCGAACCTTTCCCCCTGAGTATTCCGAATCTGTTCTTCTGCTACAGAGACCTCTCCTCTATAGGGTCGGCAGTCACAAACATCAACCCGTTCGTGTATCAGGTGGGCTTGTCTGCCACCTAAGTAGTCTAAAGAAAGAAAATAACAATTAAAATTATTATTACATATCAAATACAATTATGACAAATATCTTTTTCACTCGTATTAGACGTGTGACGTCATATTTTATAATAAACTAGCTGTTGCCCGCGGCTCCGCCCGCGTGGACTTCTGATCCCGTTCCCGCTGCTCTTTGTTCACCTTTTAAACCTTGTCTGGACTTCCACGAATAATTCAAGACCAAAATTAACCAAATCGGTCAAGCCGTTTTCATGTTATGTCGTGACTACGGAAAACAGGTTTCATTTAATAGATTATATGAATTTTGGTACAATCTGTTTGCTTAAAACAGAATACTTATAAACCCGGTTTTATAAAAGTACGATTGCCCTTTTTACGGTACATTATTATCAGCAGGCTACTTGAGTCAGCTCCGGATGGTGTTATCAGCGTTACGACTGTATACAATTATTTCTGCACAGTAACCTTTATTTATACTTGAACATCAAAAAACCATCGCCAGTATAAACTGAGCTTGCAAAATATTTGTGATTTGTGTGTCAAACACGTTGTTTATTCCACCAAGACGACGAGCCAGATTTTCCTCATATTTCCTTCCTCCTTTGAAGATATTTCTTCTTACAAATATTATATAATATTAATTTATTGTAAACATAGTATACGAATGAAGTACTTATTTATTTATCAATAATATTATTATGTAATAATAAGTTATTGTATAAAGGAATATAGTATCAAAGTGATTTCAATCTATACAATTTAGCCTTGAGCGACTATTTGTTTTTTTTTGTTTTATACCTCTGACATTGGATTAGGTTTTGTCTTCAATATAGGTATTATTAATGTAAGTGTTGATTTTCCTCAAATTAGTACACCAAGCGTTAGTGCGTTCTACTGACGATTCGTAGATAGATCAAAGAATCAAGGAATCAATTTCGTTTATTCAGTTTAGGTACATAATGAATGTCAAAGTTTTACAATTGTATTTGTCTAAAATATTATAAATTATAATAAATGAAATAGTAAATAAATTATTTGAAAATAATGCTTTCGTAAGCATTATACGTACACGTAAAGAACTGAATATATGTAAGTATAACGTCTTATCACTAGAAGCGATCTGTACCAGGCAACCAATTATCTATTTATTTCTGTCTATAAAATATATTACAAAAAGATATGTTAAAATATCAGCATTTTAATGAGCATTCTAGATCCCTTAAATGAAATACTTTGCTTTTTTTTGTCTAGATGCCAATGCGTAGTACTTATATCCTAGTATTCTTTATGGACCTCTATGAAATTTCCCTTCTCGTAACTTATGTATGTTACTATTATCAAAAGAAATTATACGAACATTACACTTATTTCAAATATCATTCTTGTTGGGATGTGAGTGGAATGGGGATGTGGTGAATACTCACCACCCGGGCCGTCTTTACCTATGACGGGGGCACTGGGCACACAAGAATTGGTCCTAGGCACAAAATAATTCGGCAAAAGAGAAAACGAGCAAACCCAGTCGTGTTAAATCGACCATCATAACGTGCTGCAACTATAGTTACCATTTATTTTCAATTATTGTATTATGCAAATAATATGTGTTGCTATAGAAGCCAAACCATAAATACAACCGTTTGTGGTACACAAAAGGTTAGTATACTAATCGTTTATTCAGAATATCATTTGTGTGGCTGAAGTGAAGAGTTGACACGAGCCATTCGAACATTATTATACCATGACATCATTGTTGGTAGGCTAAAACCATTTTATTTGACCTTCAGTTTTAGACACGCTGAAAAAAGTGGGCAGTAGAACTGATAGTATACCATTATAAATGTATTATTATATCGTACTCATTATCAACCTTTCCATAATATTACATTCATCCAGCTCCATCCAGAGCCATCTCTAGGCTCCAAAAGTTCCTGGAAGTCTAAGATTTATAACGCTTTGACAGCCTAAGTGTAATTTAACATAAGGAACATAGATAGTGTTAATAAAATAAACTATCGATGTCTTGTTTCTTTATAAGAAAATAAGTTAACTTCTGCAAGTAGTATCCTAAACTTAATTACATTAATAAGTGGATCTATTATCGAGTAGTTTCTAAAACTAGTAGTTGTGTAGTGGCATCACTTCATACAATTTTTTTTCAAATTGTCCATGTACTTTTGTAGCCCACTGTACCTCTTTCTTTCCGAATGGGTTAGGCAGAGACCACATGTTTCTACTTTCACCCGTGTTCCACACTAAGGATACAATATCTTTACTTTCCCTTACTTTCATAATTGCTTGCATATAATCCGAAGAAAAAAAAGACTTCTAAAAGGCAAAAATCATCACTACGAGTTGATGTTTATTTATTAAATTATTGTTTCATTTAGCGTTACTAACGTGATGGAGGGTGAATAATGCTAATTAAACGGTAGGTATAGAAAGATAAACAAATACTAAATGGTACTTTTTATGCCAATATTTAGTATACCCGGTGTACTAATAGGAGCCTTCGGCTTCGGGAGCGTTTCTCTAACATCCTGTATACTTGATCTAGTTTTCTTTTAAAAAGTAGGAAAATTATATGCAATTTTGTCAATGTAAATTCATTATTTATTTATCAGCCACTTAACTTTACACTTTTCCTCCATGCTATAATTTCCGTCAGCATGTTCATTATACTATTATGTTGTTAATTAAGCACTCCTTATAATCCTTCTGCCCATATCTCGTATTTATTTGGGGTTGTTGTAACATGTTTGCTTCATAGCCTCCATGTTACAGAAATTTTTTTAAATCTTTTTTAAAGATTAGCCTGCCTTTCAAGCCTCCTTGGGAATGCTATTGTTGGTGGTTTAAACCACCAACCTATGGTCTGGGATAGGTGTGAGTTGTTTGGGATAACCAAATGCATGGGTCCCTCTTGCCTTGATATGCCTCCTACCTTTCCTCTATTTTTCCTATCTTTCAGTAATCAAATCTAAAAAATCCCTGACTGCCCTAACTATTCTTGCAGTGATAAACAAAATTAAATAGAACAATCCTACTTCTTAAGCCTAGTGTTGAATGATTGGTATTGATCCATACATATTTAATGAGTGACCCGATTCAGATGAAAGGCAAGTCTGATGATGTCTCGAATAGTATATAGTCTATTTCATTTTTATTTATACTTTCCCAGTAATAGGTTCCTAGCTGGCATATGATCAATATATTTGTATAATGTGGTTCACTCTAATAATCGTATAGTGCGGTATTCGTTTGGTGACGGAGTAATAATACTTATTCACCACATCTCATCCGAAAGGTACCGCAAGAGTTGACTAACGGAAAACTTAGGCGAAATAGCTGCAGGAGAAGAAAAGCTCGAAATAAAACCCAACCAGTTTGGCCGGCATGAAAATAGTAGGCCAGTCTCCCAATATTGAGAGAGGCCTATGTCCAGCAGTGGACTGTGATAGACTAATTGATTGAACTGATTGAATGTGGATTACAATCTGTCATGATAAAGATGAGGATCTGTCAATTTTTTAGTGGTCGAGTCGACTAGTAGACCAGGGCAAGTTTTAGCAGTTGACTACAGTTTTTTAGTGGATGACTCGACTAGTTGGCTAATGCCAGTTATATAAGGATTGACTCGACTAGTTGACTACTACCAGTTTTCTACAAGTTGGCTCGACTAGTTGACAACTGTCAGTTTATTAGAGGTTGACTCGACTAGTTGACAACTGTCACGTTTATAGCGGTTGACTTGACTAGTTGTTTACTGCCAGTTTTTTGGTGGTTGACTCTACTAGTTGACTATTGCCAGTTATGTAGCGATTGTCTCGACTACTAGACTACTGCCAGTTTTTTTCCGGTTGACTACACTAGTTGGCTACTGCCAATTTTTTAGTGGTTGACTCGACTAGTTAACTACTGCCAGTTTTTTAGCTGTTGACTCAACTACTTGACTACTGCCAGTTTTTTTGCGGTTGACTCGACTAGTTGGCTACTGCCAGTTCTTTAGTGGTGGACTCGACTAGTTGACTACTGCCAGTTCTGTAGTGGTTGACTCGACTAGTTGACTACTGCCAGTTTTTTAGCGGTGTGACTCAGACTTCGGCAAGCTAGGTCGTTCCAACTATTAAGTATTTTTTTGGATTAGGACGATAAATACTTTTGATTTCACGATACTGAAGTTAGCCGAAAGACTGGCTTATCAAAGATACTTTGTACTAATCGCGATAAAGCCGTTCATTGCTTTTATTTCTATCAACATGAAATGTCTAGAACATTTTCATTAAAATTTTCAATAGATTTAATCATCGTAGTCTTCGTATACAGCAAATGTGGAGATTAGACGTTGGTATCTATTTTTACGCATTTATTGGACTGCACCCAAAAATTCAAAGTCGATATTATCCAAACTCATCGGCGTGACCTTCGTTTTGCTATACAAATCAAAATAAGAGAGAGTTCTACTGTTGCTGATGTGAAAAGTTTAGATGGTTTTTATATAAATATAAATAGCTCGCATGTGTAAAACATATAGGTATACAACTACATAGGGATAGACTTCTTCTGAAATCTTTTTTTTGTATTGAATGTTACGGTTACCATGGCAACCTGTCTATAACAAATAATGAGTTACTACATATTTCCCACATCGAGTGAATTCATTGGCTTGTAAACTATTGCGACCACGAGCGAACAATGCTGTACGTGCGACTTTGCCCGTCTGTGCTTAGATCTATGTTGTATGTTTTTAAGTAGATCATTTATACTTTTTTAAGACAGAAGGAACCTTAGTTTTTTACATATACCACTTAGGTGGCAGAAAAGCATGCGGCCCACCTGATGGAAAGTGGTTACCGTTAACTATGAACGCTTGCAACACCAGGAGTGTCACATTGCAGCTGCTGACAATATAGAGAAGAGGGGGGAAAGGGAAAGGTTAAGAGAGTTACGCATCTTAATACCAGTTATCGCCAAGTAAAAGTCTGTAGTTCATAGATCAGCTAAAACAAAGCAGACAAAAACGCAAAGATTTATTAAAAAACTGTTATTTTAAGTTAAGTTTATATATTAGCTGAGATAGATAGATACGAGTATTTTGGAGTTGATATATTATTAGCTAACCCGCGCAACTTGTCTGCGTCATCCCGCTTTTGCAACATTTTTCATTCCTGCTCCGCACCTGTTGGTCGTAGCATGATATTATATACATATAAACCTTCCTTTTTAACCATTATATATATTAAAAAAAACTGCATCAAAATCGATTGCGTAGTTTAAAAGATTTAAGCATATAAAGGGACATAAGGACATGAAAAATAGGGACAGAGAACGCGACTTTGTTTTATACTATGTAGTAATGGACACAATATGCGTACGTTTACTGTACTACGATGCAACATAATCACTAGCTCACCAGCAGAAAGTTCATGAACATATTAAGTAATAACATGATGTATTTACCTTGTTTCAGATGCTGGCCATGCGTATGTGTGCCTTACTGTGTGAATTCATGTCAGAATGCGGACCACTACTGCCCCAATTGCAACTCGTACTTAGGAACATACCAGCGATAAGTTTGAATATTTTCACAAGCCATTTTAATATTAAGGATGAGTGTATCATAGTTTAAACTCCAATGTTCAGATCAAAGCAGCGTGTTTTGTATAGCTACATTCCCACTTAGTTCAAATAATGTTAATTGACTGCAATTAATTGGAATGAAACCACATCTTATTATCTATTAGAATGGAAAATGAAACACCGTGATTCCGTTCTGCTTAAATACGGCCAATTTGTTAAATCACGAACTATTGTATTCTAAACATTTTTGATGTGAAATTAAACTTAATCTTTGATATTTCTCACTTTTAAAATGAAGCGTGCCTACATTGTTGTGCTATTTTTGCACGAATTGTATTTTTTGTATTGAAATGTAAGATTAAAATAAATAATTGTAAGAAATATATATATTTAAAATGTTTTCTTTCGCTTTTGAAATTAAAGTTTTATACAAAAAAAATTACCTACGATGTAATCTAGTGAGTATAAATGATTCTACATTTTCTGTTCCAAAAATGGTTTGCTTTAAAAAATGTTTAGCTCCTCAGGTATAGCACCTTTTTAAGGTGAGGTTTCCTTCTACACCTGCATGGTTGGGCATCCCCGGCATTGAGACTATTGGCATCCATATCATTTTCTATGACATCAAGTCAGCACTTCTAGCGTCTATCCTAGGTCTACCCTGAGACCCGACGAAGACAGCATGACCAAGTAGCCGGATGATTTAAATGTTCAAAAATATTTGTGAATAGGAAAATATACTCTCCAAGACGTTAATTCGTAGTGTTTGTGAGGCTAAGCACGTAAGTAATTTTTTTGCGATTTACACCACATAGCAATGGATACGGTAAATTTTTTTTATCTAAATTCATTTAGCAGCTACATATTCGGTTAGAAATTTATTTTCGGCATTCCCATTTTTTGTAAAAAGTGCCCGATTAGCAGCAATAGGCTCGCCTCACTATTACGTGGGATCGAAGATCATAGTTGGCGAAATGTTATTTTTTTTTAAACTTATGTTTTTACAAAACTTAAATTGCATTGCAACCGCGGTAGCCTAGAGGTATGGGTAATGGACTGAAGAGACGAGTTCTCGAGTTCGATCCCAAGTTTTACTATGGCAAACACCAATGAATTTTTGATGCTTTTCGAAGTTATGTGTGTATTTATCGCAGGTTCATAAGTGCCTGATTATTGGCAATAGGCTCGCCACCTATTACATTGGGACCTAAACATAAACTGGCGAAATGTGGGTGCCAGTACCTCTGCCTACCCCTTCGTGGATATAGTGGATATAGGCGTGAGTTTATGTTATGTTATGTTATGTAAATGGCATTGTCACTACTAATACTTAGGTATTACCTAATCCGTAAGCACTAATAAATAAATTACTTGAAATTACAATTGAGGCCTTGATTGACTGTTTCAATCAGCAATCGTATCCTGTTGTTAATTAGTGTTTAACTTCCTCAATTCGCCTCAAATACTACGAAAATACATGTAAATTTGAGCATGAACCGTTATTGACATTAATTAAAACCATACTACCGAACATGTTTACCTTTTTTGAGTCTCTGATAAGTCATGTTCACAATAAAAGCTACACCAACCTCCAAGGCGAGTCCTTAAATATCTGAGTAGAATTATAAGATCAAGGGCTTAATTTGATACTTCTAAATGATGTTATGAACCCTGCATTGTTTTTTGTCTTTTAACCTCTAACCCTTGCCCTCCCTCTTCCCCTCTATAGGGTCGGCAGCGTGAGTGTGACGCCCCTGATATTCCTGGTGCGTGCTTGTCTGCCACCAAGCGGTATAAAATGGTTATGCTGAAAATAAATTCCTAACCGAAAATGTTGCAGCTAAATTAATTTGAAAAAGAAAATTGACCCTATTCCTTGCTAATTCCTTGCTATGAGGTGTAAATCGCAAGGAAATTAATTACGTGCTTAGCCGCACAAACACTACCAATAAATGTCTTGGAGAGTATCAGACAAAAAAATATTAAGTATGAATACTTCACTCCTCCATGCTTCTACATAGAGTGCTGGATTAGTAACATAGCAACCAGTGGCAAGGAGACTCTTCGCTACTGACTGCTAAGTTACTGATTCTAATTTAAGGTTTCTTGGTGCATGAGAAATTAGATGGAAGTAAGAGCTCTTTATGCACCAGTTTTCATTTTTGTTACTTCCAAAAGAATTAATTGATTTCTTTATTAAAAAAATTTAACAAGATTTAAATATTAAACCGTTTTTATGTAAGTATATAACTTTTTATGATACGTGGCATCACGAAGACGGCCGACTCGACACGGCAATGGCTGTAGTTCCGCAATAAACTGTGCGAGTGTTTCCGGGCATAAAAATATCTGTCACGCGCCTCCGCATCCGGCCTCCGTGCGGAGCTAGTGCCGCGGCGGAACAACCAACTTTATGTAAACGATCGGGTAAGGTAGGGCTGAAAGGCGTTTAAGAAATAGTTTTATGAATAGACCTTTGAGTTTCATCAGAATACGAGTTTATTTTACTTGTTACATGTCTGACAAAACTAAATCTGACGAACAAAAAATTTAGAGAACATGATTTTGAAGAGAATTTTTTAAATATTTTTTTTACTTATTAGAGAAAATAACTTTTACGAGTAGTAACTATGTCTTTTTAATGTTAATAGTAAAAATAAAGATTTTTTATCTTAAACTCTGTTATCTTCGGAATTGCAATTCGTAAACTTCTATTCTTTTCATATTGTTATTTGGATATGATTGCGTGCTTCAATAAACAAAATGAACTGGCAAGGTAAGTACTCCTATCTCTCTTATCACTCAGTATAGATTAAAAATCAGTAACTAAAGTATTATATACTAGATATATACAATGATTTCTTTCGACCTCAAACCTTTTCCTAACTCAGTTGTGATCGATTATCCAGTCTAACTGCAAAGCAGCTGAACCTTGATATTTTCCTTGAAATATATGTAGAGAACCATTAGTGATATCGAAATTTTGTAACGAGACCAGCCCCCCTAGACTACTATTTAATGCATGGTATTGACATTCGTTCAAGATTGTCATTAACGTCATAATCGTTAAAATATCCGACAATCTCATACAATGAACAATGTTATAAGTATATTATTATACATTTTACAAGTCTACAACCAAAGAATTTCCACTTATCTAAGTGAGTAGTTATATGACTACTTATCTTTTGAATTTTCATTCTATTTTTTACTGTTGCTTTTTTGAATTTAGTATCCCTTTAAGTAACAGCCCCGTTGCAATAACTCTTAAACGGTTACTATTCTAAAGGTAGAAGCGGTGGCATGTATGCAGGTAGTATCAAGCAATCGGAAAACGGTTGGCGATGCAAATTCCGAACTGGCGAAACACACGACAATTTGTTGTCAAGACAGTTTTAGTTTCTTTGTGTCGATATCTTTTAAAATAAAACACACAAAATGTAGTCTAAAAGTGGTTTAAATGTTATATTAATATTTTCATATGTCTTGTGATCTTCGTCTGGTGATTCATATAGTTTATTACGCAATACTTTGTATAAGTATCGTCGCAAAATACATGTTGAAATGAAACCTTAAAATGGCAACCCAGCAAACATCAAATTAACCTACCTTTTAAACTTCGAAATATTAAAATCATTTCGACTCTATAGTTCAAATCTCAACTCGGAGTTGAGATTTGAACTATAGAGTCGAAATGGCTTCATTATGTATGTAATATACCTAGGTAATATTTTATTTAAGTTATTATGAGCTATAGCATATTTAAGCAGACAGTTATTACGATAAATTCATAAACTGTTTTCTTAGTTACTGAGTAATCCTACATTTATTATTATAACGAAATAGTTTTTGCCCGTGGAAATCACAGTGGTTTTTCTGGAGAGAAAAGTAGGTAGGTATTTGATCTGATATTTGAATGCAGCAATCATTCCGCAGAGCCCGTATGGATGTTGGTTATCGTGACCTAACATAGCGTATTCTATGTCCTTCTCCAAATCTAATCAATCTCTGAAAGAAATCGGACAGACTAAGTTAATTTAGAATTTATATACTTATTAGTATCAAAATATGTAGTAAGTCTTCCCGAAGAGCAAAACCCATGTTCAGGCTCTCTCCATGATCCAGCAGCGGCGGTACCGTGAATTAATTACTACACCTCAATGGCAACTCAAAAATGCCGTCAATTCGACAGAAGAAGAAGTAACAAAATAAGTCGTATTTTACCTTCTTGTAAACTTGCTTTCAAAATCCACATTTACCAATGCAAATACGAATTAATCAGTTCCAAAACTTGCATGCAGCAGATTTTAAGCCTGTAGCCGGTCACTGACAAGTTTGTTCGTTGAACTGAGGCGGAAACTTGCAAGAGATGAGCAATCAAATTATTGCTTGTTCAAAGGCAAGAGGATAACGTCCGTACGCCGATATTGAATATACTATGGAAATGGAATATGAAGTTTATGTACGTCTGTGAGGGTACAATGACGTTAGTTTGGCTCTAAAGCCAGTCTTAAAAGGTACATTATTATATTTCAGTAAACTAGTTTGGGTTAGTATTAAGGTCTTTTTTGTAAGCGGTAGCCTAGTGGTATAGGTAACGGACTACTGAAACGAGGTCTCGAGTTCGAGCCCAGGTTTACCATGGCACACAGCAATGACTTTTCGATGGTTTTCGAAGTTATGTGTGTATTTACCGCAGGTTTATAAGTGCCCGGTTAGTGGCAACAGGCTCGCCATCTATTACATTGCGACCTAAGCATAAACTGGCGAAATGTGGGTGCTAGCACCTCCGCCTACCTCTTCAGGGATACAGGCGTGAGTTTATGTTATGAGTTTATGTTATGAATGTACTTTATAAATGTTATTGTGGCTGTAAGATAACAGACCCTTTCTAGAATCAATGCTGAACTAAATAAACAAACAGAACGTCACAAATCTTTCACCAATGAAATTGATGGATGATTCATAACTTCTTGAACCATACTTGACAAGCTATTAAAAATAATAGCTTGGTAAACACTTCATTAAAATAACCTTTAGGTATAACAATTATATAATATGATATTGACAAATAATTACACCAGTAATACGTTACCGCAGTAGCCTAGTGGCATAGGTAATGAACTGCTGAGATGAGGTCTCTGGTTCGATCCCAGGTTTTACCATGGCACACACCAATGACTTTTCGATGCTTTTCGAAGTTATGTGTGTATTTATCGCAGGTTTATAAGTTCCCGGTTAATGGCAATAGGCTTGCCACCTTGGGATTACATTGGGACCTAAACATAAACTGGCGAAATGTGGGTGCTAGCACCTCTGCCTAACCCCATTGGGGCGGGGCTATAGGCGTGAGTTTATGTTATATTATGTAATATGTATTCAAGTATTAATTATTACTATTTGTATTCGAGTAGATATCATGTTTGATATCATAGCGAATATTTACGTTCTCTGTGATGTAGTGTTAGAATGTTAGATAGCTATAAACAAGAACAAAATTCACTAAAAACTCATTAATTAATTAACCAATGTAATGACCAGCAGGTGAGATTAAATTTGGTACAGAGATCTTGGTAAGGTTAATTAACATTGGAGCATCGGTAACTTTGTGGTTAAGGAATCGACTTTACGATCGATTGACCCTGGGTTCGAATCCTGGCCATTACACTATCGACGTAAACCTACTCCTAATACAAGTCATCAAGCTTAGCTGGATGGGTAATTGTGTAAAAAAAACTAGGTCGTCAATATTAAAGTACAAAAAATAAGCAATGATAAAACTCATTTGTTTTGCAAATAAACCTGTAACTATTAATAGTTTCAATTAATTCAATGAATACGACACAACAAGACAAGCATGAAAATCGCAGCGCCCCTGTGGTAATCAAACAGACGGAGTAAATTCTACTAGCTCTCGATGTAAACAAACTGACGAACAGTTTACTTTGCATCTACTGTATTAATACACCATTTTGATTCTGAGAGAATTGTATACTACATACCTACATAGTTGTACATAATGTTTGTTTTTGAAGCGTGTTCAGTGAATAAAGGTTATCATCACTTTTCTCCACACACTTTTATACACGCGATGAAGCGCAGAGCCCCCATGGACACTACCCGTCGGAGACAACTGGTTGCCAGAGGTGAGATAGGTAGAAATATTATATATTTCGTACCCCAGCCGACCAAAGGCCATCTATTGTTTTAAGTTGACCCTTTTTGTGTACAATACCTACTACTGTCACCATTTTTCGGGCAATTTTACAGTTGCATCCAAAGGATTGCAGTATTGCACTTTTAGATTTTTTATTGACATATCAGTTTTTCTAAGAGCTAATGTCATACAGCTTTATCTGTTGTTTGGACGTGCAGAAGGCTGAAGTAAGGTAGTTATTGGTTGCAAGTTATCTACATTCTAAAACAAAAGACAGACCAGGATTCGAGTGGGAGCCTAAAATATTTGAACAGTCGATTGGGCAGGATTTGAATTTTAGGACACAAGTGAACTCGTCGCCACTAATTCCAATTATGCATAATTTTCACCACTTTTTTTGAGAAAAACAATAAATTTATAATCGTAATCACAACATCAGTAAGTAAGTTCGATGGGTCATTAGAGATCCATAATGATCTGAACGTGCTTAATACGTACCGGGCGAACCTAATTGGATTTGCAAACCAATTAATGTTGAACATTCCCTCATTATACGTGTACACTGGTACATATTGTAAAGTCAATACGTTGTGCGTTGATTACTAATTGATTAGTTTTCGTACACAGAACAATGCAGAGCATGGAGTAATAGAAGCCTGTGATGCTAGAATGTTAGTAGCTTAGAAAATGTTGACCGAACTCAATGCACTAGTATCGTTATTCATGTCCAAGACCATAAGTAAACATGACTGTTAAATCAAGCAACATCTATGAACGTCACTAGTGCTAGTAATAACTTGACACAGCTTATTATCACGTCTAGTAAAAAATCGATTTATGTTTCATGACGTCATACTACGGGGTCTAGTTTTACTGATATTTAAAATCAAAATTCTAGTTCAAAATCACAAAGTGTGCACTTAACATATACATTGTTTCGATTTCAATTGCAGGGTCATTACATCAGGTGTTACGTGGGGTTAGCGGGTCCACCAATTCTGTGTTTAGTTGTTGGCGAATGTATGCAAAAACGTAAGTATGTTAAAACGGGGTGAATAGGGATCCAGGGGTGGATAGAAATAAAATGGTCAATAGAATATTTTTAATAACTTTTTTTTACAAAATTTTAACCAAGCCCAAAACCAGATGTTTCGTGATCCTGTTATTACAATGAACTAGTCCAAATTTTCGTTGGAAAGAAAATAACTACAGAATTTAGCAAACCATTTTATTTCCATTCACCCCATTTAGCGGTCATGGGGTTTTATAATTTCGTTACAAAGTAAAAATTAATCAATATAATTTACAAGTTGCACACATTCTTAATCATAATGGGAGATTCAATTACAACTAAAAATATAAATGATGAAATAGAATTATAACGTTATATAAATGATGAAATAGAATTAGGTATAACCCTTGTATAACTGGTATTTCCCTGCAATATGAATGTCTGTACAGATTAGGTACACGCTTCCGTTGTGAGCACCGAGCAGTGATGCCATTGTTTCAACAACTATATGTGCTTATTATTATCTTATCATCACTAATTGTTGGTATAGTTTAAACAACATAGTATTCTCCGATGCTCATGATGAACATTTTACGAATGCCGAAGTAGAGTACGTGGTCCCTTAGAAAAAATGTCAATGCCACACAATGGTTAATGTGGTCATTCAACTGTATGTTTAGTATCAAGTGAAGAGCATTAGATAACTAGGAGAACAGCTGTTTTATAATCGACTAATTGATGCACGCGGCTCTGTCCGCGTGGAGTTTTGATCCCGTTTTTACAACCCATGGAAACCTATTTCAGACTAAATCAATTCTGTACCAAATTTTAGGTACATCCAGTGACGGTTAGAGTATGATTATTTTAAATTTAAGGCACGTTAATTTGACTTCACCCTGCCTAATGGTAAACTGAAGTGTTACAATGGTAGCGCTCAGTTGACGGCCTTATCGTAATATGTTTTTTCACGCTTATATTTAGCGCAACTATCTTATATTATGCAGACGACCTATAAGTATTACACTGACGGACTCATAAACTGCATCAAAGTTCAGATTTACTCTAAAAGGATTTTTTATTATAAGTATGCAAACTTTTTAGATTAAATTATATAAATATGGAAAGACTGGCTCTTAATCTTAAAAAAAAATTAAATATAAAAATAGAACTGCAGTAAAACAAATGAATATAGCCGGGAAAAGAAAATTTACTTGTAGTATCAGATTTGCGTGTTATTTATAGCAAAGTTTTAAATTGATTCTCATTGATTTTTTTTTGTTTTGTCAATTGAATTATTGTTACCAGCATAATTGTTGGGTTAGTTTTTTAACACATCGAGAGTTTTTGAACCATAATATGGATACTTCGTCCGAACAAGCGGCACAAATTGTGGCATTGGTGCGGGAGGGCTTGGATCAACGAACGATTGGTAGAAATTTAAATTTAAACCAGTCTACGGTTTCTAGAATATACAGAAGGTTTGTAGAGACAGGTTCTCACAGGAGGAGACGTGGTACAGGCAGAACTCGAGCAACCACAGGTCGTGATGACCGATTTATTGTTATAACTTCCCTGCGAAATCGTTTCCTCACGTCAGTTAACATCAAAACCGAGCTTAATGAAGTGCGTGGAGTAAACGTGTGTGCACGAACAATAAGAAGAAGGTTAAAGGAAGCGGATATTACCCCTTTTAGACCAGCAAATGGTCCAAAGTTGTCTACAGCTCACAGACAAGCTCGCTTAAGATTTGCGCGTCATCACCTGAATTGGACAGAAGAGCAGTGGGCCTCTGTATTGTTCACGGACGAGTGTAGGACATGTTTATATGGTGCTGATGGTCGCAGAAGAGTCTATCGTCGACGTGGGGAGCGATATGCTCAAAGTTGCATTGAGGAGCGTGTTCCTTTTGGAGGCGGTTCATGTATGGTCTGGGGTGGCATATCGATGAACGGGCGAACAGAACTTGTGTTCATAGACATGGTCCGTCAAAACGGTAATAGAGGGGGTTTGACAGCACATCGCTACATAACAGAGATATTAGAAGATCACGTGGTGCCTTACATGGGATTCATAGGTGAAAATTTTACTTTAATGCAGGATAATGCCCGGCCGCATGCAGCTGCACAAGTTCAACATTATTGCGAAGAGGTTGGGATACGTACAATGAATTGGCCAGCACGCAGCCCGGATCTTAATCCCATCGAGCATGTTTGGGACAATTTAAAAAGAGCTGTATATGCGAGAAACCCTTCGCCCACGACAGTGGCAGCACTAAGAACAGCACTTTCAGAAGAATGGGACAATATTCCGCAAGATCTTTTAAAAACCCTTATAAAATCTATGCGGAACCGATTAGAATCCGTAATAAGGGCACGTGGGGGTAATACACCTTATTAAAACACAAATAAACCCTTGCATAAAGTTTGTGTCTATTGTTAAAACCAATTTTTTAATTAAACCAATTTTTCTTAAATTTCTGTTTTTTCTTCAAAAAAAGTCTTAAGGTCCTTTCCAGTACATAAACTTAAACTTAAAGATATGACCCTACGCTGTTTTAAAGTTCACGAACCAATCTAGAGGTTTCAATTTAAATCTGTATAGAAAGTATGCATACTTGGTTAAAATATTTATTTCAAAGTCGTCTATTACTTTGATGCAGTTTATGAGTCCGTCAGTGTATATATGACTAAACATCGTCAAAAACACTTTTCCTTGAAGTGACTGCCACTTAACCGTCAGCTAGTTGATCTGTGCTTACCATGGGTCTAGGGGGTGTTGTGTAGATTGTCTTAGAATATTAAAAAAAGTGAGAGTAGGTTTGGTCATTCTTTCAAATTTTCTGTGTATATAATATCCGGTATATATTTCATCCCAAGTAGCAAGAGATACGAGGTCCTGATGCTCGCAGATTGGTTTGATATAATCTATGATCGTAGCATCCTGTGATATCCAGAAAACGCTTGCTGCGCGTATAGAGTACATTTTCTGAGGTGATTGAGGACAAGATATATGCCGATAACTATACCTAAAATAATCCATGAAACCACTTCTGATATCCGAAAACTAAATCGGTGCCAGCCAATTCAATAAGCTAGAGCATAGATCGGTGCACTAATGCGTTTGCTTTGTCCAACGCACTCATGCTAAATGCGGAGTAATCAACTCTGAATAGTGCCTTCGACTAATGACTTGGCCTGGAGGCCTTGATCCTTCACTAAAGCTGTGTTTTTAGTTAATTTATTACTTTCAACTTAAACGTAAAGTATCTTGATAAAACAATATTTTCTATTGCACACTATACATACGTGGCGCTTAGGTACGATTCTTCCAGAATATCTAATAATGAACATAATAATATGCGTTATGGCTATACCTTTTTATATTTTTGTATACAATAGGTACAGAAACAGATATTGGATTAATAAGAGAGTACAGAAACATGTATACTATGTTTCTACAAGTATTAAGAAGTTTGTCGAATGCATCAGAAGGTTTTATATGTAGTGTAGTAGACTTAACTATTACTCACTCTACTGATCCACTTACTTACTGGTAAGAGATAACTGACTGGCGATGACGTGTTGGAGGTTAGATAACGTCAGGGAAAATACAGAACTATTCATACAGTATTAGTTTGCGGTTTCCAATAGCAAAGACGAATTGACCTAGGTCTTCAAATTAGAACCGGGAATTAGGTTATGCTTGGTTTTCCAGTTTCTTCGAATTCCGGTAAACTCAATATTTTCTTGTACGTAATAAATAGTGGTTATATGATTAAACTTTCCAATAAGGCCGTCAACATTTTTAAGAATTAGCCCGTAGAAAAAACACATATCGTACTCATAGTTGATCCTGGCCTGTGGATAGTGATTGAATAGAAATGATAATTTTGATAGGTATTATAAATCCGAGTTCTTGCCAGCCGCAATTCGAGTTTGCCAGACCTATTTTAGATACGTCAGCAACTTTATTTCCGTGTATCCACCCCCGTCTATTAGGTAGTGTGGTTGGATTTCAGGAGGCAGGAAGCCTAGAAATATCTAAAAAAGTTTGACATTGTAAAAGATAACAAATAGTCAAATAGAGTCAATGGTCTTACTGATATGGATGTTCAAAATCATGTGAAACATGTATAAGAAAACACAGTAGTGGATCACATGCATAATATCGGAAGCGTTGAATAAAACGGGGATAAACGTTTGGATGACAATGAAGTTTGAGCTTTTACGCCCCATGATAAAAACGCCCTGTGGACACGGTTTTATAGTTGGTATGCGCATACAATATATGTATATTGCAGATCACTTCTACTCAATGTATTATTGCTTGAACTACCATTGAATTGCCATTTGACAACCATATTATATTTGTAATATACCTAATCATATGGTTACGATAACACTACAATAATTTCCTTTTTGTTAAAGTTTAAAGATTAAATTTTGCTAGCAAAGGTATTTAAAAAAATATTTTAACTTATTAGCTAAATCTTAAATAGGTTAAATTAGAGAAAATATAAATCTTTTAGCAAATAGCATTTTAATTTCGGAAAAATATACAAATTATACGAGGCGTAGGACGGTGCCACGCGAGATGGACAAATCTTTGTCAAATGATCAGAGATGGTCAGAGTCTCGGGTACCCGTTGAATACAGACCGCCTCCCAACCGGTATGATTGGAGGTCGATGGGGGAGGCCTAAGTTCAGCTCAGTGGACGGGCTTTGTCTGAAACAATGATGAATGACGGTATTTATTATGTAATATAAATTATGTTTGTAAAATATTTTGTTTGATATGCCATCACGCTCTAACAACTGAATGGATCTGGGTGAAATTCGATATAAGAATAGATTACAGTTTAGAAATACATAAAGGGTACTTTTCCTGGGAATAAATTCCAGTGGGTTGTAGGAATGACATCATAGCTCCACTCGGGCGGAGTGACCCAACTACATAACAAAAAAGGGTGGAATTGCAACAAAGAAAAATAACTTTCTCAATGTCAAATCGTACTTAAGTACTAAACAACATGTGATCCAGTCATTTATGAAAATTGGAAAAGTTTTTAATACTTTTTGACAACTATAGAAACTATTTAATTTAGGCAAAGGTCACAAAATGATTTCACACGTCTGATAAGTAAGTATATAATTCGTTACTCGATTTAAAATTGGAAGATGGTGAATGTCTAGACGGGACTTGAACTCGTGATCAGTCACAGCGAGTTGTCGGTAGGTGGCTCGAACATAACCTCTTATGACGAAAAGGAGAACTACTAATGCTTTCGACGTGGTCCAGTAGCTCAATACATCAGAGCTCCCTGTAGGAGACTGATTACGGTTTCCAGTCCCGTCTGGACATTCGTTTTTTCAAATTTTAAATCGATTTGAATAAATTAGCATACGTAAATTTCATTGAAACAAATCTTATCTATTGTCTTTTACTGAATCCATCCCAGTTTTTAGAATCAGATTCATATAATTTCCGTATTTTTTCCTCACATTAATTGTAATGACTATTATGCCCACATTTTTAACCATTTTTAAAAACAATTAAGGCCACATATTATAAGCCTTAAGGAGAAGTGACAAACTTAGCATTTATTTGCATATTTTTGCACATCAACGAATATATACTAACTATGACTATGAGATATAGGTACCAGCTCATCTCTTACATAAATCTTTATGCAAAAGAGTCATTTATGGCCGATACCAGGATAACATACCGCGGTAGCCTAGTGGTATGGGTGGTGGACTGCTGAGACGAGGTCTCGGGTTCGATCCCAGGTTTACCATGGCACACACCAATGACTGCGATACTTTTCGAAGTTATGTGTGTATTTATCGCAGGTTTATAAGTGCCTCGGAGAGCACGTTAAGCCGTCGGTCCCGGTTGCCATACAAACATCTATGGCAGTCGTTACGGGTAGTTGGAGCCCTCAAAAGTCCAACCAGCCTAACTTGGAACTTTGATATCGCCATTGGTCATTAGACCATTGGTTGTGGAGGTCAGATGGCAGTCGCTTCACGGAAAATATCGAAGTTCAGCCGCATCACAGTTAGACTGGAAAGCCGACCCCAACTGAGTTGGGAAAAAGGTTCAGGGAATGATGACCAGGATAACATAAAACAGTTGGAGATTAAGATCTTTATTGCCTCGTTGAAATACTCCCCCTTCTGATATCGTAAAGGGAAAGGAAATAATATCATTAGATGTGACGTATGTTTGTTCACTCTTCAATTTATTTGTCGGGCGGCGCGACGCTACTAAATAGTTTCAGGTGGAGTATTTTCCTTGTAAATGTGGATGTGTATGTTTGTCAGTTTTATACGGTAGAGTTGTTGTAGGTTACGAATAAGCGTGGCCTTTACTTGTGTTCATACCGTGTGAGTATACGTGTGAATGTGAGCGTGTATATAAAATGGTACAATTACTAGAGAAGACACTATTAAAAAAGTCACACACACTAACGTAATACGTGTATACATTAATATTACATGGAAGAGTATTATACGCTCGTGAATTGCAAATACTATTCCAGTTTTTAGCTGCATACATAAATATTAAGATGATGGCTGTTATTAGGTGAAAAAATTGCACAAACGGAAGCGTATCTTTTCAAATTTCGTTACCGTGATCATGAGTTATGACATTACGACGGTAGACGCATTCATTAGAGCCGTGTATGCTACGGGGTGTAAACCTCTGAAGGTAAGTTGATGATGACGAATATTTCCGAAGAATTAATCCACAATAAGAATATAGAACTCAGGTTGAGATATTTTCATTTGAGACTATTCCATTCCGTAGCAAAACCGTAGCGTTGGTAGTGGACCGTAGCAAACACAGCGGCCCACGTAGCGCTACGATGAAACAACTTGTGCTACCATCAACAAATATTGTTGTTGGCTAGCCAAACAATGAGTTTGCTCACTCGTATCAACCATACAAGTTTGGTTAGAAAATTAATTAAAAGTTCAAACGCGGTATTAACGCGACATTGTTTGTATTGAAAGTTTTCAAATTAAAACCGAATATCTCATGAAAATATTGTCTTTGTTTATTAAAAATGTTAATGTATTAAGGGATGGGCGGTTTGAGTTTTGATCCACTTCAAACAATAAATACTATAGTCACACCTTCCAACTTACCAACCACTTTAGCGCTACAACTCTACTCAATTTAAAGCACAAGACATTTATACGGGTAAGGAAATTTTCATTTGCACAATCAAAATCCTAATATTTATATTACTCTTTCCACATCAATATCGCACAATACAGCTAAAATATCTGGTTTCAAAATACAAACTAGGGGTTGGAAATAACATTATTTATACGGGTAAGGAAATTTTCATTTGCACAATCAAAATCCTAATATTTATATTACTCTTTCCACATCAATATCGCACAATACAGCTAAAATATCTGGTTTCAAAATACAAACTAGGGGTTGGAAATAACATTATATACTAAGTTTTATCCCTGAAATAGATTCCCATGGACTAGCTAAAAAAATATGCAAATAATGTGAGGGCTATGAAAAAATGAAAAATCCATCAGGTGGACCGCGTGCTTGTGTGCCACCTAAGTGGTATTAAAAAATAAGATAACGGTACATTAGGCCTTAGGTCAAGTTTGGTGCCAAAATCAAGGTCACATTACACATACATATTTTTCTATTATACCAAAGAGAGGCATATACATTTGATACCATATATGACAGGCAGGTACGTGATTTCTACAAGGAAGTATAGAGTACAATTAATAATGTTATTAATTAGGAAATCGCATCCTTTGCCATAGTAAGAACAATGCAAGTCGGCACGATCCATAGGACGTGCTGAACAGAACAACTCCCACTCCTCAACTAGTAGTATATAAGAGTTGTTTTTTAGTATACATACATATTCCATTGCTATTCTATGGTATTGAAATAGCCATTACATCGGTAAAACTACACTGTAATATATCAATTATCCTCCGCAATATTGGTGATGCCGATGCGAAAATATTATAAAGTAAAAGAAATATTCCAAAACAATCTTACCCCATTTCGAATTCATTTAAAAATAGAAACCTTATAAAAGTTGCAGCAAGTCGTCAGTTAGAGAAGGCACCGTAAAATATATATAGTTGCTAGTAGAAGCCGTCGTAAGTACGTATAAAGACAATTGAAACACACATGGTCACCCTGTCTTTATTGTAGTGAATTACGACCTACATACTTGACTTTTAGTATACTTAATAAAAGAGACGTACTCTCACTGGGCACATAACCTTTTTCGTGGTTTTTGAAATTAACTTGTTTGATTTAAGTGCTTTTGTTTAGTCTTGTAGTTTTTTTATTGACTTAACTAGCTGACCCGCGCAACTTCGTCTGCGTCACCCCGTTTTTGCAACATTTTTCATTCCTGCTCCGCACCTGTTGGTCTTAGCATAATGTTATATACATATAAACCTTCCTCTTTAACCATTCTATCTATTAAAACAACCGCATCAAAATCCGTTGTGTAGTTCTAAAGATTTAAGCATACAAAGGGACAAGAAAAATAGGGACAGAAAACGCGACTTTATTTTATACTATGTAGTGATAGTGACTATGTAGTGATGATAGCTCTTTGAATGAAAATTGTAGTAGGTTAGAAATATTAGCAGCTTGTAGATAAATAAAGATGCCCGTTTAAAAATGAGCATTAAGATTAATGCTCATTATTGGGCGCAAACGAGTACGTTTTTTTATAAAGAATGGCACGAATTTCAACTCTAAATATAACAAAAATAATAGGGCTTTTTATGAAAATAGTAAATCTGCTACCAAAATATATGGTGGTAGATTTGTAATTTTGGAGGCTTCGGGCGTGGGTAATGAGGTCCTAATTTTCGTTCATCATTACAAGAAACCTAACACGAAGAGAACTATTCTAACCTATACATATATAAGTATGTAGCCAAGTCTGTGCGCGCGGTGTATTTTTTGACGGAATAAAATCGATAAATTTGATAGCGTGTCTAAAATGTTGAGTATCAAAAATACATTTCTTATTTATATGATTCATTAGTGGTTGTTATTGTTGCCTGAGTATAACAAGGTACGAGTTGTGAACCGAAAATGGTAAGAGTAATAGGAAAAGTTGAATAGTAATTTGAGTGAGGAGGATATAAGGTAGGTGTTATGTTTTAACCTACAATTCATTTATTACCTATCCGGGCTGTCAAACTCATCTCAAAACAATATAGTATATTCTCGTAGAAGTCATTATTACTTCGTAAAATAGGTCAAACCACAAATTGAAAAGTTTTAAAAACCAAGCGACTGCCATTTTGAAATGACAATAACGAGTTTGGAACGGCAGAGGGTTCATGTTTCCTGGTTCTATTAGTGACAGGGGCCGACGTGGGTTCCCCTGGTCACTCTACCTCACGCTAATAGAAATTCCTCTTTGTGGACACCCCAGTTGTGAATGCAACGGTCCTGGTCAAATCACTTTTAGAACAACTAACCACTGGTGAATTTTTTTTTGATAAATTATGTTGGTAGTTTTACAATGGTGGTCAAAAAGTTTTTAATGACTAATGACGGAGAAGTGTCTAATGATGTTTGAAACTGTATTAATCTTTTAAAGAATCTTATTGTATTAGGATAGCTTAGTATCATTGATTATAATTGTTAAAGTAATATTATTATATTATTACCTTTTAATCATTCACGTAAAATGACAGGCAGACAGATAATTGAAAATGATTTTTTACAAGTATTGTGTTTACATTCATGTGCACTCATGAAAATACTGATATTTTTCAAAATTCAGCAATCATTTATTATATGCTTAAAATTTTAAAACTACGCAACGGAATTTGGTGCGGTTTTTTAATAGATCGAGTGATTGAAGAGGAAAGTTATATATGTACATAACATTATACTACAACTAATTGGTGCGGAGCAGAAGTGAAAAATGTTGCAAAAACGGGGTAACGCGGACGAATCAGCGCGGGTCAGCTAGTAGAATTAACAATAGATCATAAAGTCAGTTTAGCAAATGTATCATCGATTCGAAACAAGACTGCGGTCTTATAAAGCTAAGGCAAGAATCTCAGCATTACAAACAGACACTCCAATTTGTATGGGTTTTGTGCTATGGGTCTAAAAATGCTATGAATTTTTTTTTCAGTAAATGCGAAGCTACTGGACATTATTCTTAACAGCTTATTCATTCCTCCAGTCCACCCTCACTAGTCGTTAAACGCCAAAGGGCTTCGACGCCCTCTCAATCCTGTAGTGCTGACGTGGCATACAGGGTAGGTTCCAACACCGCTCCTTCTGTCAATTCGAGTGTTTTGTATGGCCAATAATAAGGCCGCAAAACCAAAATAATGGAGGCAATAAAAACCATCATTAAAAGCAAATTGGTGACGTCTGAATAAAAATATATGTAAACAAATTATCGTTTACTTGATGTCTTTATTTGGATTGAAACTGAAAAATACCGTCTACTCCCACCTGTTCTGTTGAGTAGTTCTGTTGGCAGAACTACTGGTAATTTTTTTCCCATTAGTTCTGTCCACAGAACAAATGGGAAAGCAATTCCCACCTGTTCTGTTGAGTAGTTCTGTTGGCAGAACTACTGGTTATTTTTTTTCCCATTAGTTCTGTCCACAAAACTGTTCTATTTTAAATAATTTTAATTACCTAATTCTCCTTTTTTATTCCTTCAGTATATCTTTGTCAAATGAGAACTTGCGTTATTGATATTAAAAAATGATCATAAGTACATAATAAAAAAACAGAAAAGAAAAATAAAAGAAAATTAAATTAAAAATTAAATTAACAAATTAAAAAATAAATAAAACATGCGTTGTCGTGTTGTGGGACCTCTAACTAGTGAAACACTCCCACATGTTTTGTGTCCTACGACTCGACAACGCATATATTATTTATTTTTACTTTTTGGCGGTATTTTTTGTGTGGACACACGCCTCCACACAAAAAATAATTTTAAATTTATTTATTTATTTCATACTTTTTAAATTGATCTCCTTGTCAACCCCTATCATTTGACACCCATACTAAGGGGCTTTTACAAAAATATGTAGTCCGCCATTTTGTAGCAGCGGACAGCTTGAATCGATTTTCATGAAACATAACTATGAACACTCCCGACTAATACAGTTTTCAGACAAAAAACTACATCAAAATCGGTTCCACCACCGGCACTTACGCACACACACACACACACACACACACACACACACAAAACACACACACACGCACGCGCACAGAACTAGTGGGAAAAGTGAGACAAATCCGGTATAAAACATAGTCTTATAAGTCACAGAACTAATGGGAAAAAAATTACCAGTAGTTCTGCCAACAGAACTACTCAACAGAACAGGTGGGAGTAGACGAAAAATACAGTTAAATAAAAGCAATAGATTTTTTCGGCAAAATCTAGAAGGTAGGAATAATAATAACCTCTTACTTTTAGGTAAAAATAATAATATTTATACGAATCTACATTTAGACTAATAAGGTCTTGGTAGCCGCGGTAGCCTAGTGGTATGGGTAATGGACTGCTGGGACGAGGTCTCGGGTTCGATCCCAGGTTCACCATGGCACACACCAATGACTCCGATGCTTTTCGAAGTTATGTGTGTATTTATCGCAGGTTTATAAGTGCCCAGTTAATGGCAATAGGCTCGCCACATTGGGACCTAAATATAAAACTGGCGAAATGTGGGTGCTAGCACCTCTGCCTACCCCTTCGGCGATATAGGCGTTTTATTATAAAAAAAAAGGTCTTGGTGGATTGGTTTTGTAAGATTGGCCATCATGTGATCACTAGTTCTTGGGTTTAGTTTAGTTCCTGTATCGCCACGAAAATGTAATACGATTCATATGAGTATACTAAAAGACAGGCACAGGAGTAGAAGCTTGTGTGCTTGTTATGGACTGCAATATGTTTTACTTGTAATTATTCTTTGGTATATAATTATTACCTACTGCTTGCATGTCAACTATATAGCGACTGTGTTTGGACAAACCGTACCTACTCGGTATTATATCATTTTGTGGTTACACGCGAATGAATAAATGAATTGAAAATAGATTTTTCCTGTCATAATGTTTTTCGATATGACATAAATTATTTTAAAATAAGTACATTGTAATTGCATCACATAAAAATCAGATAAATTATATTTCATACAGCTTAAAGTAAGTAAAATTTCTGATTTGGGTATGGTATGCAGTGCCTATTTGAATCTCCGAAATGCACGCTGATACCTATTATTATTTTTCGCGTGAATATGCTCTCATGTGTTGCGGGAACTGTATCAAAATTATACACGGGCGAAGTCGTACGCAAAAGCTAGTAAAAGACTAAAACACAAAGCTAACAATTGCTCACAATCAATTTATGAGTGGTCTATCGTAAACCTAATCTAATATCAGGGAGGTGATTTTTCATATAAAAGCTGTGGTTTTTCATTATTTACTTTACTACCGTTTGTTTTCTTTCAGTGATGTTAATTAATGATGTGGTTACGATCGATATAATGCTTATCTAGAATCAAACCAGAACTAACAGTTACTACGTGGGCGGTTATAGTTCTTGATTGCCTTTATAAATCATTTTAGGAATTTATAATAATTTTTATGTATTAAAATTGATTAAAAAATAAATAAATTGCACTAAATTGTACACCAAAAAAGTTGCTCTTTCATATTATATCTCAATTTAGGTTTTTAAATTTAGAACTTAAGTAATGTTTTGCTTTGCTGGTTTCGCTCTAGTAATAGCACCATAATCTATTGTGATTTTATTCAGTTGAAATATACCTACTAGAAACTAGCAAACAGTATTCACATTTCGTCAGCATTCCCAAAAAAGAATAACAGTAAAGTCAGAGTCGTAATGAGTACACCTAAACAATTATATGTATAATGCATAGCTAATGAATTAGTACTCATAATAAAATAAAAAATATCCAGAGAATTTAAACTTATTCGAACAAAGTAAAGTCAATGTCATCATTAAAAATTCAACTATCAAAGCGCCTACAACTTTACGCATGGCAAACAATTCGCCCGCGGTTTGCCGATTCGTAAGCATTACGATACAAAGGTACAGGGTAAAGTCGGTAAAGTAAACTCACTATAGACAAACTTGGCTATGTCAACGCTATCAAAGGACTCAACTAAACTCTGCCCATGGCTGAGGGTGACAGATAAAAACGGTGGATTTGGTGTTGCGGTGTACCCGTGTCTTCGTCAGCGTATTTACTTACCCTGAAGCTATTTGCTCTTATACCCTTAACATAACCTTTAAAAGTACAAGTGATAAAAGAGCAACGTTTTTTTTCATAAACTTTTAAATTAATTCCAATTAATGTCTTCTAACAAATAAAAGTGTCTTCAAATTATCTTACACTTGCTGACATGCGCAAATTCGTTTGTCCTCCCCGTATTTGCAACTTTGTTTTTACACCGCACCGCACCCGTTTATCATAGCAGAGTTTATAATATAATAAAATCCATTGCGTTGTTTTAAAAGATTTAAGTATTTATATAGATACCGACAAACCCACAAACAGACAGCGAGAAGCGACTTTGTTTTATACTATGTAGTGAAGTGTTTATATTTATTAAAGTTTTAGGTAAAACAAAACGCTATCGCGATTTATTTTGTATTATTTTACATAGAGTTTATAGATATTGATAACTTCATTGCCTTATTATTTTGTACTTAGTACCTGCCTACTGGGAGAAATTGCCAGCGGACTTAGATACATATTAGAAGAGGGGAGGGGGTTCATACACAAACATTATCATTATCTAACTTCTCTGGGAAAAATAACACAAGAGGCGTAATCGCTTCACGGATAAGCCGTGACTCGGTTAGACTTGAAAACGTGGACCCTGGATTCCAAGGTGACAAGGCGATTTTTTTTCATACCACTTAGGTGGCAGACAAGCACACGGCCCACCTGATGAAAGCGGTCTCCGTAGCCTATGGACGTTTGCAACACCAGAGGCGTCACACACGTGCTGCCTACCCTGCCATTGAGATTGATGCTAGAATAATGATTACGGCATTAAAACTGTTGTAGATTGCCATAAGTTTACAACTTGTACCACCAACCATATTGATTCTGCACTCCTTCTCTAACACTTTACATATTGCTTATTTAGCATTATTTCATTTCGGTGTGCCGCTATTTGTCTTTCGTATTCCGCTGATATTGTTATTGTTACTTCACCTGGAAATTTGAAAGTGCTGATTTTCTGAACGTGATAATGTACCTATCAGTTTTCCGAGCGCTGGAAATGAAAGTTGTCTGGAAGATTGAACGCTTAGATGTACTTTCCGTTGATGTATAAATTGTGGAGCTTTGAAAAATAGATGAGTGTTTAACCTAGTCTATTGTAGTTCTATAATCAGATAGATAGATTATCAATTTTTTTTTTAAGATGTTCTTGAAGAAGATAAATTACGGTAGTTTTGCCATGTCTTGGGAATACTGGCATATTTTAATATGATCTAATAAATTTTGAAAGGTATGAGTTTATGTCCAGCAGTGGACTGCCACGAGCTAATAGAGTAAATCAATCAATTTGCCCATCACAGTTCTCTGCTATCGACTGGCCAGCAATTGGACATAAGCCGATCCTATCCAGTCTCTCTTTCAGTCACCCTTTTCAGGTAACCAGCCAATGTGCCTGGAGTGCGGTCTACTTTTCTCTTTGTTACGAATTTTATACTTTATAGGAAATCCAATTAAGACTTTTAATTCATGGACTAGTCCCACCATCAGTGTTTAAATGAGACTTTTAATCCAGTCACCTAGAAAGTACTAATACCGAGTACTTAATGAATAAAAAATAATACATACATACATACATATGCTCACGCCAGTAATTCCGGGTTGGCAGACGTGTCTTCAACACCCACATTTCGCCAGCTATGATTTTCGCCAGCCGGGCACTTTGTAAAAGGAATACACCGAAAGTAATTTCCTAACCGAAAATGTTGCAGCTAAATTATTTTGAAAATATTTTTTTTGACCCGATTCTTTGCTGTGCTGTGTAAATCGCAAGGAAATTAATTACGCGCTTAGCTGCACAAGCGCTACCAATTAACGTCATGGAGAGTATCACACGATATCTGAGTCTCGATATCAAAGTAGGTATCAGAGAAAAAAATATCAGAAAATAATATAAGAAATAAACATATAAATGAAACTTTCAACTTAAGCTATAGACATAAAAAATAAGTATAAACAATACACAGAATCGAGTGATAGGGAAAGTCATCGTCTTGAGTGTAAGGGGGAAAATGGTGTCTTACGGTAAAGCTCAAGGGATTCCCCCGCCTCCGAAACAGAAAGCCGAGACCGCGAAATCTCTAAGATTCATCCGTCATAATTTCAACAAAAAGCCTACACTTTTAAATAAAGCTCTCGATACACAGTCGTGAATTTTTACCGCCTCAAGCATTTTTACAGGATTTTTTACGACATTATTTTATGTCAGTGTTATGCTGTTACGAGCGAAACTTATTTGTATTTACGGTGGTATACCTCCGTTGTTCTAAATCAAATTTTTGTGATCGACCCCTTTACCGTGTTGGTTTTTTAATACTATTTATGATGTTTGAGTCGCTGTTACACAAAAAGGAATATTTCGCACTTAATATTTTATACGTTGCAAATGGGTGATAAAATACTGTTGTATGAAAAAAGTTTAGTGTCTGAATGGATACTTTTTAGGTCTTATTAATATTATAATAATAAACAATAAATAAATATTTAATCTACACAACGCCACCTAGACCCATGGTAAGCATAGTTTAACTAGCTTGTATTATGAGCATCTAGAATGCGAATAAACATACTTAGATACATATTTTTATAAATCCATACATATGAACATAGAAACACGCAGAATAATGCAAATATTCATATTCATGCACTAAAATATTTGCACTGAGCGGGAATCGAACTCACGCGTAGCGGTAGCGTTTACAACCTCCACACCACGGAGGTTGTCATTTTGGTTTAGGCGCATTAGGGCTAATTCTCATTATGGCAACCGACTCGCTAATGGACTACTTCTCATTATGGCCACTTCTCATATTGGCTACTTCTGATAAGGGCTAATTCTCTCTTGGGCTAATTCTCACTTGGGCTACTTCTCATTGGGGCTACTTCTCATTAGAGCTAATTCTCATTTGGGCTACTTCTCATTAGGGCTACTTCTCAATATTTGGGAACGTTTATTGAAATAAGTACTGTCTTTATGTATATAAATATGTTTATTCATTCATATGAGATCAATCACATTATTTTAAGAATAAATCAACATTAATTGAACCAATGTAATAGGTAAGTATACAACATTATAAGTATTAGGTACTTTTTGTAAATACTTTAGTATAGTTTGGAACTAACATTTATTTATTTATAACATACCAAAATCAATAGTTAAAGGCTACCTAGTAATGTTCACCTATGTGAACATTACTAGGTGTCAGTCACTTAATTGCTCCTTACTCTCGTAATGATTATCGTTTACTACACGACAGTTTTTGCTAGAGTACTATATAAGTATAAATCAAGACAATAATAAACTATCAGTATTAATTAGATTCCTTTATATAAGAAACTGGTAAAAAGTCATTTTCTTTAAAAATGTACTAACTGTTATTTCACCAATTTTTAGTTTCGTAAGTACTCTTTTATAGTTATTATCGAAATGAATGTACTTGTTATGTCGATTTTTGTTTGAATATGACTGTTCTTGGGTTTGGAGTCGAAATGCTTAGCTTCTGTAAGAATAAAAATAAACTTGGACGCCTGAGAATTTTTACATTTATCCGAAGGTGCCATCCCTCAAGAGCGTCGGTACTGCGGTGACGGCTGTCCAGAGCAACTAAGAAGTGCAGGCTTTATTCTTGGATCCCACTGTTTTGCAAAGTATTTTAAAAACGTTGTTTTTAAAATACTTTGTTGTTTTAAAAATTGTCTCGATTTATGCTTATATAGTACTCTGGCAAAAAACTGTCGTGTAGTAAACGATAACCATTACGAGAGTAAGGAGAAATTAAGTGACTGACACCTAGTAATGTTCACCTATCCTTTAACTATTGATTTTGGTATGTTATAAATAAATCAATGTTAGTTCCAAACTATACTAAAGTATTTACAAAAAGTACCTAATACTTATAATGTTGTATACTTACCTATTACATTGGTTCAATTAATGTTGATTTATTCTTAAAATAATGTGATTGATCTCATATGAATGAATAAACATATTTATATACATAAAGACAGTACTTATTTCAATAAACGTTCCCAAATATTGAGAAGTAGCCCTAATGAGAAGTAGCCCAAATGAGAATTAGCTCTAATGAGAAGTAGCCCCAATGAGAAGTAGCCCAAGTGAGAATTAGCCCTTATCAGAAGTAGCCAATATGAGAAGTGGCCATAATGAGAAGTAGTCCATTAGCGAGTCGGTTGCCATAATGAGAATTAGCCCTAATGCGCCTAAACCGTTGAAGTTGAAAGATTTGTGAGCAATATATTAATATTATTGTATGTAATGAGTGATAATATATGATTTACTTGTGTTTCATATTATTAGAATATTCTTTCTCAGATATAAATTATCAAGAAATTTGGTATCTAAGTACTAAAGATGAGCTTTTGGTACATTATCGTGTCAGAACTGCTTAACCAACCTGGATAAAATTTGACATAGAGATAGAAAGGACTTTAGGAATAAGGAAATAAAGTACAAGAATATTGTAACTATTAAATATATGAAAAGTAATATTATTTTTGTGTATTTTGTAACAAGCAAACTCATTTTTAAGTTAATCCAAAAATTAATTAATTAATGCGTCCTTAATTCCAAATGTATTTCATATTATAATCTACATCATTAATGGTTAAGTGTATTCGAAATTAAGCTGCTTTACATACAGAGCTACAAAAATATACACTTGTAGTAAAACATTCATATTAATTATTAAACAAAATTTCATAACGAATTTGGTACATGACCTCTGTAAGAGCTTTTAAGGTATCTTTATTAAGAATGTACACAGTATTTTGGTGCAAAATTAAACACTACGGTGCGTGTTTAAGGAATTTGGAATGATGGCGGTCTGTGTGGTCAGACGACAGAACCTTTTCATCTTGGTAGTGAGTAACATTTCGTGGGTAGTGTGATCTAAACGGTCTCTTGTGAATAAGTTAGAATGTTACCTACATAGACGGACTTTATTACGCTAGTGTATTTTTCTTTAAACGTTCATAGAGTTGATTACTAAACCTGATGTATGTTACGGATTCTTACCAATTTTTTGATGCAAAAAGATGCCAATTAATATAGAAATTATTTTTTCAATTGATGCATATAATTAGATTGAACATGCTGAACTGAGCGATATTCTCACTCGCGATGTAGCAGTCGAATGCTCGACTTTGCATAGAATATGTTAGTTATGTTTTTAAAATGCCATGTTGTACGACGGTTGTAATAACTGCTCGTAAACTTTGAATATTATTGTGAATTCGAGATAGCTGGTAACAGGATTGACTTAAAATTTTAACATCAAGAGACTGCTAAGCTCCCATAAGTACCTATTTATTTTTTAAATTATTTGTACTTTATTTAAAAAGCGAATGCCAAACCTTAATGTTTTGAATTTGTACGAAAATATGAATTTGAATTTTCATTCAATTTCGTTTCGTACTTGCACACAAAAATATGTACACATATTCCAAATTCAAACGCCGCTTATTCTGCACAAATTAGGGATGCTGTCAAACGTGGAGTAACGCCGCATTCATTAGGCTGGTACCTACAGTATGTAGTCAACACAGTGTACGGGCAGTACCTACTGCCCGGGGTCCAGATGTTTTGCAACTTTCTTTTTGTGCCACCCTAAAAGCAAGCTTTGATGGCACAGGAATTCTTTGAATGGCAAACGGGAATATTTACTTTTGGTTATTTGAAAAGATATGACAGGGGCAGCGGTCGCTATAAGATTCGATTTTTGAATGTATTTCAAATAGTACATAAAAATGACCCGTTTTGAGAAACTACGTACATGTATATCATCATCATTGCATTAATTCCGATTGCATCCGAAACTGTCACCTCGCAGTCCATCATCGATGTTTTAAGTAAAGCACTTGCCAAATGTCCTTCATATTACCCATAGTTATAGGTGTTATATACCCTCAGAAGCAGTTCACCAGATTCGCAATTTACCAGATTTGTAATTTAACAGATTTTCGATTCAGCAGATAAATACTGCAGTTGGTTGGAGTTATTGAACTTTTACTACCCGTGACGACTGCATATAAACGTACATATTATTCACATGATAAACGGGACCGATGGCTTAACTTTTTCTTCGAGGCATGACCAGACTCAGGCGAATAGCTATATTCACAAATACAATTATTTGCACTGAGCGGAAATCGAATGCGCGCCTCCTGCGTAGCAGACACGTGCACTACCACTACGCCACGGAGACTGTAGGTAGTACATCTAAAGTCTCTGTGTACACATAAATACACTTTGATATATTCACGGAATGAAGATGCATTACTTTTTTTTCTATGGATATATTCGAATCACATTGCTACTCGTATGTCTTATATACCTACCTGCTTCTACTGTAGGCTGTACGTAAACAGCCAACCGATATCGTAGTCTGGAAAATTTTAAAGAAAATAAAGAAGTCGATGGTAGGCCCCAAGCTACTGGACCGAAGTTAGTTGAGTCGTTTAATAACTTTGTTGGAGTTCGTATGAGTTCAGTTGTTTACAGGTTTGTAACAAAAATATGGTGGCCTAAGAAAAATCTGAGTACTTTTGAATAGTGTATTTTTACCAATATTAACCGACTTTCAAAAAAGAATGAGGGACTGAAGCTGAACTGAGAGTAAAAGTTGCTATAGAGTCGTCAATTAGCAGGTGTCGGCATGCAGGTATTAAAAAACCATAATAATATCAAAATATCTGATTTACATTTCTGCATGATTCCCGGCAAAATTTGGGCCTTATCTCTCCCTATGCGGCGACTAAGGGATAGGGTTGTTCAATACTAGACAGATATATACAACTCAACAATAGTGCCCGGAATACGGCAATAGGCATCCCACTGTTATTAATGAATATAATGTTTGGTATAATGTGGGTGGTGATTCGCCTCTGCCTACCCTAGAGGGAAATAGACTTGAGCATATGTACGTATGATTAACCCTACCAAACTTATATCATAACATAACCTAAAAGTACCTACATTGTAAATAAATATTATAAGCATGTACCTATTAACACGCTTATTGAGAATGCACCAAAATGTACATGAAAATGAAATTCTGCTCTAGCAAGCTGTTGAAGCAGTAAATAAGATCCGGAATAAATATCCGGTGCCAACTGAACCCGACCTCTTCTGTCCCGCTTATTCGTTATGGGAGTGAGAGAGATGAAGTAGGAACCTTGTATGGATGACGAACTGGGATAGTCCCTACGGCTTCCCGTGACGCAGTGATTGACAGTGCAATCCATGCACTGTGTGCTGAATAGGTCTCAAGTTGTACCTAATAGTTTGAAATAAGGATTTTTAAGGGATTTTGGGTTCAAAAGTGTAGAAGCTTGAAAAGTGTAGAAAAATAAAAAACTTAACAGATTTGCTGTTGATATTTTCATTTGCTGGTGATATCCTCCTTCAACGCAAAGAAACGATACTTCGACCAGCCAAGGTGATCACGCCTGGTGGGTCGCGGCCCAACGGTTGTCATTGGGTTTTTGTATGTATGTTGTACCAGCGCGAGAACTTCGCTTCCACTATGTACGATTTGCAGTGACTTAGTAGTTTATCTTGCTGTCACTAGATGGCGCTGGGTACATGTGTTATACCACAGATCAGTCTTTTGAGATTCAGTGAAAACTTTTAGCATACTCGCCTGCAAAACCCCAGAGGTTAAAGCAGTCAGATATAGCTTTCATTCTTTCTTGTTGTTTTAATGGGGATCCAATCAACATTACCAACAGGTACTGGTATCAGAATCCTTCCTCCGCACTTTTTTCCTTACTGAAAGAACGATACATGCTCCGCCTCTTGGATCATGATTCTCTGCCTCCAGTGATGTATAACTCTGAAGCCATTGAGTACTCAAAAAGTGCTAAAAACTTAGGCGTACATATCGACTCCATGCTTGCCTGGGATGTTCACATTGCGGAGGTAAGTAGGAAGGTGTACTGTTCATTTCAATCCCTCAAACGTCTCCAGAAACTCCTGCCACTTCAGACTAAAATTACTCTTGCACAATCTCTTCTACTCTCGCTGTTGGACTATGCTGATGTCTGCTTTCTCGATGCTTCGGAGGAACTGTTGAACAAACTTGAGCGCTTGCAGAATTTGGGAATTCGCTTCGTGTTTGGCCTCCGTAAATACGACCATGTCAGCGAATACCGGAAAAGACTGAACTGGCTCCCTATTCGGCAGCGCCGTAACCTTCACATCTTAACTCTTCTCTATACTATACTTCATAATCCTAATGCTCCTACTTACTTGCGGGAACGCTTTGAGTATCTTGTACCCAGGGGCAAACCCTGCCGCCTTTCATCGTCTCTTCTACTTCGCACACCTGGTCACAGTTCTAGCTGCTACGATGGATCTTTCACGGTGCAAGCTGTGCGTCTTTGGAACTCCTTGCCTCACTCCATTCGTAGTAGTAATACTCTGGATATCTTCAGGAGAAGAACTAAGGATTATCTCCTTTCACAATAATATTGTAGTCTATATATTTATTTATCTAGGTATATATACGTTTAAGTCTACATGTATGTGTGTAGGTATATTTATATGTATGGGTCGTATGTATGTATGTATGTATGTATGTATGTATGTATGTATGTATGTATGTATGTATGTATGTATGTATGTATGTATATGTCTATATATATGTGCCTGTTTAGGTACATTTTTATGATCTTATGTTTTTATCTTTTATGTACACTTCAGACTGCCTTCATTGTGATACCTACTCCTCTGAAACTCAAAGGTTTGCTGGTAGAGAACTCATTGTGAGTTAAGCTCGCCTTTGTACATGATTCTTGCAAAAATGTTTTATAATTATCTCTGTACTTTGTGTGTGCAATAAAGAATTACAGAATTACAGAGGGGGAAAACTGATAAAATTTTATTCAAAACGAATAATAAATCTGGAACAATCATTCCGTTTTGGAACAGATTCTATCCAGGCTGGTTGAGTCTATAAAAGTACGATTTTATTCCGTGTAGTAAATAACTCGCAACAGTGTGCAGCACAATGTTGCAGCGGAAATAGAAACGTTAGACTCAGTGGTGCGCATTGAATTTTAGAAGTGAAAGGTTTCATGGACACTCAACATCATAAATTGCAGTTTGTTTTGTGTGTATATATGTTTCATACTATGTAATGCCCGCGACTCAGGCTGCAAGTATATCGGTTATAGTGACTTTTTTTCATATCTCCAATTCTGCTCATAATTGTCATCAAAAATCATTTTCTTTTATTTGATAATCTTTGTGGCGTGGCCGACGTGATCGCGACTGCTACTTTAGAGGCGCATTCCCACACAGTGTTAATATTTGTGTGCATGAATCATGAATATTTGCATTGGTCTGGGTGTTTCGATGTATAATATGCATATATTCACAATAATAAAACGTATCTAAGGCTGGTTATCCATGTTCTAGAATCCTTAACACTTAGCTGGTTAAGCTATGTTTACTATGAATCTAGGTGGCGATGTGTATATTATTCTAGAATATTCATTTATTTAACGACGGTAAAATCTAAATTTGACCCAAAATTTTCTAATAAATAGTCCGCATTAAAATTTGTTTAGCAGTTTTTGTATCCATCGTCTTTGTCTTTGTAGACACGTGTGCAGTTAAAATAATCTGTTGTACAAAAAATATTGTTATTATTCATTTTAGTACAATAAATAATTATATATTTATATAACCTGTAGGTATAGATAGGTCTAGTTATATAGTTTAACTGACTATCTCTCTTGCCTAACATCGAACTATTCCACCCTAGTATGACATGAACTCGTGTATTGCGGGTAAAGGCGTTATCTCACACTAATTAATTTTATTAATATCGGTACCGAGGTGTTGGCTTTACCAACATAACATAAACCACCTCTCCCCCTCCATTTAATAGAGTTCCAGACTGTGAAAGTGAGTTTATCGGTGTTCGAAAGGTCTATTTATATTGGTCCAATGTAACAGGTGACGTATAGTGATTTACTTGCAAACGATAAATCGGTTCGTACATTCATTACAGATACAAATTTGATAATCGTTTTAGTTAGCCAGGGTTATATGATGTTATATTAAATAGGTAAAAAGTAAATACTTAGAACTGTATTCTGAAAGCTGCGGTAGTCTAGTGGTATGGGTAATGGACTGCTGAGACGAGGTCTCGGGTTCGATCCCAGGTTTTACCATGACACACACCAATGACTGCAATGCTTTTCGAAGTTATGTGTGTATTTATCGCAGGTTTATAAGTGCCCGGTTTATGGCAGTAGGCTCGCCACCTATTTATATTGGGATCTAAACATAAACTGGTGAAATGTGGGTGCTAGTACCTCTGCCTACCATTTTGGGGATACAGGCGTGAGTTTATGTTATGGTATGTTATGTTTTCAGTAAAATGGTGGTACTTATAAATAGAACAAATTTTTCTGCCTTTCATAGCCCAGAACTGTGTACAGGTATCGTATATTAATAGTTTAATATTCAAAGTGATATTTCAAAGTTGAAATATCACAGCTTGGCGCATCATCAGCAAGAGGGTGGAAAATTGCACCCTCTTCACTTGTGTGCACATGAATGTATGAAATACGTTTTCAAGGATATGCATAATTCACATGATATATCTGAAACGTGCTAGACCACAATTCAATCAAGTTTTAACAATAGACTTTCGATAACATAGTGATTTTTTTGCAGCAAAATGACCCAATTAGATGAAAAAATACTTATGGCATTTATTTTTATTTTACATGGATTTAATAGTTTGTAAAATAATTTTGCTTTAAATGCTAGAACGTAAATACCTACTAATAAAATTCTTCTAGTTCGTCTTGTTCGCCTAGTTCTTTCAAATCAATTTTATTCGGTAAAAGTTAATGCTCCCAAGGGACTCGAACCCGTGATCTTACTTGTTCTAACTGCTGAGTCACGGAGCTACGTACACACTTTAGCATTCAAAATTCTCTTATACAAATATTGACAATCATACAAACTATCAGTTACAACATAATATATGATTTTGAACATTGTTTTTGGATAACATCGCCTGAAATTTTAAAACAATTAGTAGTCCCGTCGAAGCATTCATATTTTCCAAACTAATTTGATTCGAAACAAAATTCTCAATTCAAAAATAATATTGTCTGCCAGACACGTTATCAAAGTGGAAACATTTTAGTACATCAGTGAAGTTGCAGCGCAGGTGTCGCTAACTTAAGGACGAAGGGACCCTCCGTCGGATTTTTTGTCGATTTAGACATAAACACCGCTTAAGACTTGCCGACTGTTTATATTTTCTGTGTTATAGCATATGTACGAGTATAGATGTAGTTATATTGATATGGAGGGTGCAACTAGGCTTAGAGTGAAAGTCTTGCACTTATGAATGTGAGTTTATGAAACCTATTTATAAAAGTCAATGTTTATTTGTTCGTACCGCGGTAGCCTGTGGTGTTATGGGTAATGAACTGCTGAAGGTCTCAGGTTCGATCCCAGGTTTTCCCATGGCACACACAAATGACTTTTCGATGCTTTTCGAAGTTATGTGTGAGTATTTATCGCAGGTTTATAAGTGCCCGGGTAATGGCAATAGGCTCACCACCTATTACATTGGGACCTAAACATATACTGGCGAAATGTGGGTGCTAGCACTGCCTACTACTTCGGGGATACAGGCGTGAGTTTATGTTTGATGTTTGTTCGTATTTTTGTTCCATTTCGTTAGTGTTTTGTGCCAATTCTATTAGACCCAAATAAACCTCTTTAGTTAGTCGGTAAAGTTGCCAAATAATTTAAAAGATTATATAGTTGTGTTTTCGATGGTGAGTAGGGAGCTCACTAGAGAGGTTTTGTGTTGTCAGTGGAAAAACCAAAGGTTTATCCTACATCTTTTGCGCTGATGACACAGAATGTCTCTGTTCTTACAGAGGTTGCGCCACTATTGTTATTCCTCTGGTGTTACACTCGCCCATAGGCCACGAAAACCACTTACCATCAGGTAGGCCGCGTGCTTGTCTGCGACCAAAGTGATATAAAAAAAAATTATAGACGCTCTGACGCAAGCTTTCATCTTGGGGTTGGCAGTCACTCTTAGCAAAATCTATATACCTAGTCTAAACAATAAGCGGACCATAGACTCCAAAATAGAGATATGATGATGATGAATATGGTATGGTGTAACGTGCCCTTAACCAAGGGGAATAACTGAAAATATTGCCTAGCAATCCCCAACTTTTTCAAAGTAATTTTGAGCTATGAATTTTAGTGTCTCTGTCAGACTTGAACTGATCCCATCAGTAACTTCGGAATATATTATCGTACGATCTTGACTTCAACTACTCTTAGACATTTATTGCTTCAAACCACACCCTGACCATGATTTATGCACCCCTGTGTTCATATATACATAAGCCCTTATAACGTAGCGCAAACTCACGTAGCAATTGCTACGCCGTAGCAGTAGCAAAACCTGCGTTTTTCGTGTAGAATAAAATTGTATAATTATATAAGAAGAATATTGTTATTATATTACGACCTCCGTGGCGTAGCGGTAGTGAACGCGACTGCTACGCAGGAGGTGCGGGTTCGATTCCCGCTCAGTGCAAATATTTGTGTGCTTGAATATGAATATCTGCATTGGTCTGGGTGTTCCTATGTATAATATGTATGTATTTACAAAAAAAAAAATGTATCTATGTATGTTTATCCGCATTCTAGAACCCATAACACAAGCTAGTTAAACTATGCTTACCATGGGTCTAGGTGACGTTGTGTAGATTGTCCTAGAATATTATAGAATATTATTATATTATAAAATATTTAAAATACTGAAGTGTTCAAGTGCAAATTTTGTCAATTTCAATTAGGATGTTTTTATTTGTTTCTGCAATATATAATGGCACTCATAACTCTAGGTGTGACCAATTAACCAATGATATGTAATGTCCTTATAGTGTTTAATTTAGGCGATTAGGCTAATTGATTGACTAATAAAAATGGTTAATAGGTAAAACCTGTTTAGTGATGATTTTATTTATATAATATACATATGAATAAATGGAGTTATGAGTTCAGTATTTTTTTTGTTTCTTACGACCCACTATTATCACCGACGTCAAGCAGCGGCGCGTGGGATTGGATGCGCACGGAGGCTCCTGTCCTACTTTATTGATGGCAGATGTGACAAAGCCTATCAACCCTATCAACACTCGTCTAACAATGTCACCAGTGATAAACCAGCTTGATTAGATGGTGGTTAAAATATAAGATATATGCACGCACAATGACATCAAAACATCATTCTATGCTTTTCCATTCTTCCAAAAAAGTCTTACGAATTACCTCTTGTCTAAGAGGTTGTACATGTATATGTTTTAGAAAAATTAAGGTCTCGCGACGGCGCGCATGTGCGTCTCCCCATATCCGGGGGCTAGATGGGGACAACATGGTTCACATTATTGGGGGAAGGGGGTCATCTCAAAAGAGATGTTTCCGGGTCTGCCGGGGTGCGAGAGATATGTCTTGTATAATCTCACGTGTGTTGTAGTCGGTTCGAGTCCGACATAATCACCTCATTTCGGTAGGAGGTGGTATCCGTGGGGATTACGCGCATGATAAAAAACGTCTGAAGCGCTATGTTATAGCTCTTTCACTTCATATTTGAATTGAATGAAAAGTTTAATGAGGCTCGTGCTCTGAGAAAATAGTAATTGTTTGTACTTATATATAAATTAAATTATAAACGAGAAATAATTTAGATAACAAGCAACTTGTTTCTAAACCAAATTTTACGTAAATTAAGCACATAACTTTGGTAAGTTATTACACAAAGTTAATATCGGCACTCGGTAGAAAGCAGCGGGCCCTATTAACATCGCGTAAATGTCTTGAGGGCAGACAGATTATCAGAGTGTATTGTCGTTTCCTACAAATATCCGCCATCAGTGGTTACGAAGAGAACACAGATATAAATAATCTAGATACTTAACTTTATTATTTTGAAGGCAATGTCAATTTAATTGATTTGTTCTATACAGACCAGATTAATGGTACTATGAAAATAATCATAGAACCATGTTGTATATGGGTACGCCCCCTATTGCGATATAGTTGGTGGCGTAATATTAACGGAAACAATCGCTACGAAAAAAGGAAAGCTCTACATAAAATCAAAGAATCCATTTCGTTTATTCAGTTCAAATGAATGTGAAAATCTTTTTATGTAAAAACTAGCTGACCCGCGCAACTTCGTCTGCGTCACCCCGTTTTTGCAATTTTTTCATTCAATTAATTTGCAATTTCATTCCTGCTCCGTGCCTGTTGGTTGTAGCACGATGTTATATACATATAAACCTTCCTCTTTAACCATTATACCTATTAAAATAATCAAAATCCGTTGCGTGGTTTTAAAGATTTAAGCATACAAAGGGACATAGGGACAGATAACGCGACTTTATACTATGTAGTGATGATGTAGTGATGAATTGCTGTTCGTTAGTCTCGCTAAAACTCGAGAACGGCTGAACCGATTCGGCTAATTTTGGTCTTGATTTATTTGTGGGAGTCCAGAGAAGGTTTAAAAGGAGAATAAATATGAAAATGCTCGAAATGGAGGAACGGGAACGGGGTAAGAAGTGCAACACACAACAGCTAGTATTAAAATAAAGTAAATAAATTATTTGGAACAAATAAAGTAAATCCCTATACCTATCTGTTTGGCTAGTATGGAAACAGTAGTCTAAAGCCTCTCAGCATTGGGAGAGGTCTGTGTTCATTAGTGGGCTACGATATGCTCAATGATTGACCAGTAGGTTACTAACCTACCTGACTTGGCCCAAAAAGTCCTTGGTAGGCCCCAACCTAATCTTTCATTCACTTCTAGTACCATTAGTTCCAAGATTAACAAGATTTACGCTCACGTTCGTATTACGACACGCTACCTTCAGCGTGCGAAGCGTACAACGAATAAATCAGTCGGGGGCTGTCTCATTCTCCCCTATAGCCCTGTGGACGTGACGGTCGCAGTTTGATGGCTAAGGTTCGTAACTGAATATTTTATTTATATCTGAGCTGTGATTTGGTTGAAACCCATCGGGTATAAAGGCGTATTGAGTGAGCAACGTGGTGGTCAAAAAAGGATTTGAAGATTGAACGAAATTTGGTTAAAATCACAGAATGAAGTAGATGACTCCAGGGTTAACCTGAGAAGTAATGTTTAGAACTATGAACGATCCATATCTTGGCCAAGTAGATCATTTGGTCACAGTATTTCCCCTGATGGAAAGTGATTACCGTGGCCGACGAACGTTTACCACGCCGTATAAGACATGTTATTAACACGTGCTGCTCGTGCTGTGGATCAGGGCGAGAGCGAGGAAGGGGGGCGGTTAAAATAATTTCTGTGCTATCATTGCTGAAGACAAAGCAGGGCTTCATATTATCATAGAGCAGAGTCAACCAAAACCCTCGGCCTTCCCACTGACAAAACAAATCCTCTCAAGTGAATGAAAAAAATACTATTTAGTGTAAAACTTCACTATTACCATTAGTTTGTAAGAATTTTGGAAGATGACTCTAAAGTGGCCACTCCAGTTTTCCAAAAACAAACTTATGTCCTTTCACCAATTCCACCAAGCGGGGCGTGAAAAAGCATCTGATGAGGCCGTCAAGCTGAGCGCCACCATTGCAGCATTGTACGTGCTTGCAATGGTGACCCTTTTTCATGAGACTTTGCCCTCAGCTTAACATTAGGCGAGGGGAATTCAAATTGACGTGCCATAAATAAAAAAAATAACCTGCAATTAAAGTCTGCCCTGTTTTCATTAACCTCACCTGTCATTAAGAATGTAGGTACAACCAATGGTAATTAAACCAAACATAATAAACCTTAAAATACGCCGGTAAAAACATCGCTAAAGCAACGTTGGTACATAATAAATGAACATAATTTATTTAATCACGCTTCTACCCTTTTAAGATGCACTGTTCATTATATTATTCAACACTTCATAATCCGTGCTGCCTGCTACAACTTGCATTAGAAGTTTTAACTCTACGTGGCGGCCATTTTGTATTCGTGCTCGAATTAATCCTGTGGCGTGTCCGGCCCGCGAAAATTATTTAGACTGACGAACGCCGTAAATAAAGGATTAAACGGGATCTCTAAATACCCGTATATTTAGGATTTCGGGGGTTCTCGTAACCGGCAGAATTCATCCCTTTTATTTGAACACGTCAGATAATTTTGAATTAAAAGCGGAAAATGGACAGTAAAACGTTCTATATTCGAACGAGGATATTCGTTTCAAATGTCAAGGTCGGTGAACCTTGCAGGTTGGAGGGCGAACAAGCAATGACGCGATGACGCGGCAGTTGTTAACTTTTATTATCATGAGATATCGATTTATCAGGTCTATTTTCATACATACATATATTTATAGCACTATGAGTAGAGAATCTGAAAAGGAAACTCAACATTAATGAAACACATCAAAAAGTATTAAACAGGAAATTATTAGGGATAGCCGCGAACGTATGCCACTTTCACCAATAATCTATTGTATAGGTATAGGTAGTAAATGACATACGACCACGACTATCTTTGATATAAACATAACATAAACATAAACTCACGCCTTTATCTCCGAAGGGGTAGGCAAAGGTGCTAGCACCCACATTTCGCCAGTTTATGTTTAGGTCCCAATGTAATAGGTGGCGAGCCTATTGCCATTAACTAGGCACTTATAAATCTGCTATAAATACACAAATAACTTCGAAATGCATCGAAAAGTCATTGGTGTGTGCCATGGTAAAACCTGGGATCGAAACCGAGTCCAATACCCAAACCACTAGGCTACCGCAGTTCTTTGATATTTTCTTGATTAATAGTTTTTAGTGTAATTTTACAGTAAACGGATTTAAATAATCTATATATAAATAATCTATCTATATAAGAAAGCTAATAATAAATGTATTTTGTTTCATTGAGCATGTTTTGCTTGTTGAAAGTCTTTTAATAATAATGAGAGAAAATATTATCACGTTCATCATTTTGTTTACAGTATGAAGAATAATACTCAGTAATAAATGTGTGAAAACAATTATGTTCATTCACTGCGAAGCGACGGCTGCAGTGCTCAACGTGTTGTTGTGTTGTAATTCTTCATTTAAAATGAGTGTAAATATTCCAGTTATAATATAATAAGTGCTTGTTTTATTTTCAGCTTTTATTTTTCTTTGTTCTTACTTAGCATTTTATGTGATGATGTTATGTTGTCTTATATAAATCTAACATATTACACATTTGAAACCTTCTTAATCATAATAATAACCGCGGTAGCCTAGTGGTATGGGTAATGGACTGCTGAAACGAGGTCTCGGGTTCGATCCCTGGTTTACCATGGCACACACCAATGACTTTTCTATGCTTTTCGACGTTATGTGTGTATTTATTGCAGGTTTATAAGTGCCCGATTAATGGCAATAGGCTCGCCACTTATTACTTTAGGACCTAGACATAAACTGGCCAAATGTGGGTGATAGCACTTCTGCCTACCCCTTCGGGGATAAAGGCGTGAGTTTATGTTATGTTACCTTCTTAATCAACTATTTAAATTTTTTGCGTGGACGGGTCTACCTGCAGATGAAAGATAACATACAGGTACTGTATTTTCGAGAGGTTTTTATTTGAACACACTACATTTATAAGTTCAAAATAATTTCTACAAGTTTTAAGTACACAATTTTACTCTTTATGAGGGTTCTAACATCTCAATCAAGCTCAACACTGTAATAATACGACTCGCATCAGAACAAAACATGTTCTATCACTATGAATAAGTTAAGCATCCCCCAAAAGCCTATTACATCTACTCAGTGACACCTATTCACGAGCTCACATTCGTCATCTTGTACAAAGTCGAAGCGAACCGCGAGAGAAACGCAAAAAGATTTCGTTCACTCGTGAATGGAATAGACCGGCAATCCCTTGAGCCGTCTTGCGTGATGAATGATGTTGTTCTTTTCATTCGTACTTAGAATCTTGATCTGTGGAATATCTCGGAATACATAACGCGTTCTTTTGACTGATAAAAAGCTAGAGATATATTTTTCTATATTTTTTGAGAAGTGGCCTGGTTGAGGTTAATATTTCAGGCATATAAATATTCTGAAGATATGAGTCATGTTGTAATGTACGATGTTTTCTGAGTAAACTAACAATAAAGGCTGCTATAAGACCAGACTATTGTTTTTTTTTATTTATTTGACTTTATCTTGCCTGATGGTATGCTGTAGACATAGTCTCAGGAAAGGGGGTCACCAGGATCACATTTTATAGCCAGATGTTGAAAGGGTCGATGAGGTTTATATAAACCCTTCATCGTTTAATAGATAACTAACAAAAAGTCGGAATAAAACCAATCTAACATAGCAATTAACTTCATCTCATTATCATTCACCACTGATTGCGACTGTAACATAATAACAAGTAAAATATCAGTATAGGAACTCACGTGAAAGCACACTGTTTTATAATATCTATAACAATATTAGTATACCTACATATTTCTGTATTCATAACAAAATAATTCATTGGAGTTCATTAAATTCAATTATATAAAATCGTTATACAACTATGACCTCATAGTAGAAAACACCTTCTAAAAGTAAACATCATTACTGTCATATTAGACTCGGCAAACATGTTCGCCCCAAATTGACAGTCACTCAGGAAAGTGGCTTCTTTTGACGTCAATGTTCCACTTAACTTGATACTTTCTTCATGGTCATATGCTTGTTCTATTGTCGTAATCCATTAGTGCTTCAGTAGAATTACACATCAAAACATTAACAATAGACACATAATATAGAATATAGGTATTACCAATACGCACATGATTTTAGGACATAATAAGGGAAAACATATTTTCCATAAAGGATTTATTTACCTCATATTAATATTTTTGACAAACATCATCATTCCCTGAACCTTTTTCCCAACTCAGTTGGGGTCGGCTTTCCAGTCTAACTGTGATGCGGCTGAACTTCGATATTTTCCGTGAAGCGACTGCCATCTGACCTCCACAACCAATGGTCTAATGACCAATGGCGATATCGAAGTTCCAAGTTAGGCTGGTTGGACTTTTTAGGGGTCCAACTACCCGTAACGACTGCCATAGATATTAGTATGGCAACCGGGACCGACGGCTTAACGTGCTCTCCGAGGCACTTATAAACCTGCGATAAATACACACATAACTTCGAAAAGCATCGAAAAGTCATTGGTGTGTGCCATGGTAAACCTGGGATCGAACTCGAGACCTCGTCTCAGCAGTCCATTACCCATACCACTAGGCTACCGCGGCTATATTATTGACAATATTTTTGACAAACAATAGTACTTATAATATTTTGGCATTCATTCAACCTTTAAGACATAATCTAATATGCCGATGGCGCCACTGGTTCGATTAAGCTGCCACTGCGACGACGACACAAACTTTGTACGGATACCATCGACGGACAACAGCACACCGATGCACACAAACGCGCTACTACTACTGGGACTCCCAAGCCACTGCTACGAAATAAACTCTGTATCATTAGTAGTAACAATACTAACAATATATTATCTACAGCTCTGGATACCTTCTCATGTTACGATATTTGTCACTATATATTAACAAACTGTGGGATTTGCCAGTTATTCAATAACTTGGAACAAAAACTACTAAACTACACAAAAAACGATTATTGTATAATTTTTGTTGGTGGCAAAGACTTCGAGTCAACTGTCAACTACTACGATCTAGTTGTCAAAATTCGTAACATTGTAACCAAAATGAAACACACTAATATAATATTGTGTTTGCCTACTTACAAATTTAATGACCATAGTATAATGTATAACTCGAGAATAGAGATTTTTAGTAATTTATTGTACCGTGATATATGTACCCACAGATATGCTATGTTCTATGACTCTAACTTAAATCTTAGTTATGATGATACAATGTTCCACAAGCGCACTGGAATGCTGAACAACCATGGAATGAGTGTTATTTTTGACGGCCTGAAGCAGTACATTCTCACAAACGACGTGACTGCAGCGAGCTCACTGCAGTTGAAGCCCCGTAAGGGCACAATACCTTACTACTTTCCAGTAGTATCAAAATCATGTGATAAGCAGTATATTCCCACAAATGACATGACTACAGCAAGCTCATTGCAGTTGAAGCCCCATAAGGGCACAATACCTTACTACTTTCCAGTGGTATCTAAATCATGTGATGTCGTGCCTCTGGAATCTCCAGTACATAAGGTTAAAGACCAGTTTTTTCGTTTCCAAAAACAATAAGGCACACAATCAGAGCTATAACATAGGTAGATATCACATATTGCACCAAAACATTGCTGGAGTCTTGTCCAAAATGGAAAAACTTGAATTGGTGTTAAATGAGTTGTATGAGGCAAATGCTGGTGTCGTCGCTGTATGTTTAAGTGAGCACTTTATATTGAGAGGTGAGGAGCAATTGCTTAATATACATAATATGCATATGTGCGCTAGTTACTGCCGGCAGACTAAGCGTAGAGGTGGCACTTGCATTGTGTTAAGAAACGATTTTCAGGGTGTAGAATTGAGAGAAGTAAATGATCTTAGTATTGAAAATCACTTTGAAATCTGTGGAGTAGAAATTGACCAACTAAAATTAATAATATTATGTTTTTACAGAACTCCTGACTCTGACATAAAAATTTTTTTTGACAAATTTAATTATATTTTAAACAAGCTTGTTCATAAAAAACATAAAATAGTAATTGGTGGGGATTTTAACATTGACATATTACAGACAAACACAATAGGTACTCAATTCTTGGAGCTAGTTTCAAATTATGGCATGGAGTGTCATATAAGGGAACCATCTAGGCTGAATAGATGCATTGATAACATCATTAGTAACATTCCTACAGCAAAAGGAAAGATATATAATTATTATCTGTCAGATCACAACACAGCTCAGGCTATTGAATTTGAACATTACCAGAAAGAGACTGTAGCTAGGTATCATTATATAACAATCAACGATCTCAGTAAAAGTAATGTTGATAGGTTCATTGAGTGCATTGGAAGTCTTACTTTTTCTGAAATTTATAATATATCAGGTACGGAAGATGCTTTTGACATGTTTCATGATAGCCTGACCCTGTTTTATAAACTTTGCTTTCCTGTTAAAAAAATAAAAATCAGTCATGTAGCAGGGAAACCAAAGTGGATTACGAAGGGCCTAAAAACTAGTTCTAGAACCAGACGCTTGCTTCGATACAAATATTATTTGACAAAAAATCCTGCAAACAAAACCAAATACGAAATATACTCTAGAGTACTGAGGAAATGTGTCAATAACATGCAATCTTTGTGTAATAACACACATATATCAAATTCTAGCAATAAAGGTAAAGCCACCTGGGATATTGTTAGGCGCTGTGTGGGTAGTGTTGGACCTGGAAGGCACTTTGATGGTGTTATGGACAATGGTAACATGATTACATCTGGACCCGAAATTGCCAATGCATTTAATAGTTTCTTCATAGATACTGTGAGGGGTACCAGCATTAACGATGGATCAGACCGGGCCGATTGCCTTGTGAAGACAAATAGTTCTAGTGTCTTTTTGGAACCCACAACTCCTAATGAAGTCTTTAACATAATAAAATCATTAAAGAACTCAAGGTCTTCAGGGTACGACAACATCAGCACTAGCCTCCTAAAGGGTATTGCACAATTCATAGCAGAACCTCTGGCTTACATAATAAACCTATCTTTTGAGCAGGGTTGTTTTCCTGAGAGGCTGAAGCTATCTGTAGTTAAACCGTTATACAAAAAAGGATCCAAATCAGAACGGAACAACTATAGACCAATTTCTCTTACACCTGTACTGTCAAAAATCTTTGAGAGAGCCATGTATAAAAGAGTACTATGTTTCATAGATAAATATGATATTTTGGCACATGAACAGTACGGATTTAGGAAATGTAAATCAACGCAGTTGGCGACTTTTACCCTGGTGAAGTCTCTTCTTACCAACTTAAACTCAAAGATTCCCACATCTGCTTTATTGTTAGACCTTAGCAAAGCGTTTGATTTTGTCAGACACTCAATACTTATCTCAAAATTAGATAAATATGGAATAAGGGGAAATGCACTATCATGGTTCGTATCATACCTAGATAACAGAAAACAGTTTACTAGAATAACTAAATATGACAGTAATAGTAACAATGTTGACATCTTTGATTCGGAACCTAAAGTTAACGATTTTGGTGTTCCTCAGGGAAGTATTTTAGGACCTTTATTATTCCTCTTATATATAAATGACCTTCCATGTGCCATTTCCAAAGAGTGTGTCTTGTTTGCGGACGACACAACAATTATTTTGGACTGTAGGAATATAAATAGTTATGAGGATGAAATAAACAAAACCTTAGATGATATAATCAAATGGCTGAATGTAAAAAAATTGCAGATAAATCTTGACAAAACGAAACTGATCCAATTTAAAACTTACAAAAGTAAAAAAATAAACTTGAACATCAGTCATAACGACACAAAAGTCCAGCAGGTACCAAGTACAACATTCTTAGGTATAACATTAGACGCACATTTTGCTTGGAAGGAACATATTGACAATGTATGCACAAAAATAAATAAATTTGTTTTCGCTCTACGAAAGGTCAGAGATGTAACAAGCAGGCAAACTGCCATTATGGTTTACCACTCTTACGTCTGCTCCATAATACGATACGGGATAGTCATCTGGGGTAACTCATCTGAACTCACAAGAGTTTTTATAGCTCAGAAAAAATGTATTCGCGCATTATTTAACCTAAAATGGTCGGAATCCTGTAGACCAGCATTCAAATCTGAAAATCTGTTAACGGTTCCAAGCATATACATTTACGAAGTCGCTAAATTTGTAAAACTCCATGACCATCTATTCGAGAATAACGAAAACATGGGAAAGCGACAGGTAACGCACCTCCCAAAAAAAATGCCTGTACCCAAGTTGTGGCACCACTAATTTTCAACTCCTTACCCAAGGGAATGGCGGAACTATCCCGCTCAAAATTTCTACGCGCATTACGGGAGTGGTTACTTGAGCAAAGCTTTTACGACACTGCAGATTTCTTGAAGGGCAGTTCTTGCCGTTTCGGTGCGCATTGATTGGGAAGCATTGTTTCACATGTTGTAATTGATAATTTATTTGACTTTGAAATCTTTATCTTATTATGATTGTACTATTGCTTGCTACGATAATTTAATCTTGTTGACTGCTCCTAACATTTATGACATATTTTGTAATTTTGACATCTCGATTTTGACTTATATTAACTTTGACATGTTTGCTTAAATTTTCATGTTTATTTAATATATCTATGTCTCAATATATAAATTCGACATTTTGATTTTGACTCATTTTAGCTTTTGACATGTTTGCCTTAATTTTTATATTTAAATCAATTTCTTGGCCACAATAATTGTCACAGCCGCTAGTTTTAAATTAAATTTATAAATTTTATAGACAATGTTGCATGCGGAAATTTCTGTGAGACATGCTGTACACCATAATAATATGTTAACACCTTTATAACTAACCATGTTTCGTGCAATAAATGGTTTTATTATTATTATTTCACTTTATTCTAGTTTTTTCATATTTTTTTACATTTTTAAATATAAATATCATACAACAATAAAAAAACAATATAAACATTTAAAAATATAAAAAAACAGAGTGCCACCGGTATCGGATACAGGGATCAAGCTACCGGTGGTTAGGGCTCCAGAGAAAGGAACCTCCTCACGATGCGCGCCGTATCTAGTAGCACAGCCTTCTGCATCTGGCCCTTGACCCAACCGTCTAACCCGAGCCTCTTTAGGTGTTGATCGAGGCTCTTCGCTATCAGTCCATTGACTGACACGACTATCGGCACAATGATTGCTGAGTCAACACTCCACAGGTCGACAATCTCGCGAGCCAAGTCCAAGTACTTAACCTGTTTATCTTTCTCAGCTTGCACGAGATTCTCGTCATGAGGAATGGTAACATCAACAATCAATGCTCGGCGCTCGGATCGGTCTATCACCACAATGTCAGGCTTGTTGGCTACAACAGTCCTATCAGTGATGATAGATCGATCCCAGTACAATGTGATATGACCATTTTCCAGAACTGGCTCAGGAACATATCTATAGTACGGTACCTCAACTTCCACAAGGTTATATTTCAGAGCAAGCCGTTGGTGGATTATCCTGGCTACTTGATTATGTCTGTGCAAGTACTCACCGTTAGCAAGACGAGAACAACCGGAAGTAATATGCCTGAGGGATTCACCAGGTTGGTGGCACGCTCGACATATGTCGACTGTGCCATCCCTCATGATATACTTCCGGTAATTATTCGTCTTGATAACTTCGTCTGCAATTGCACAGACAAAACCTTCAGTTTCCCCAAAAAGGTCACTGAAACGTAGCCAGGATACGGATGCCAGTTGGTCTACTTCGGGCCTGTGGAGGGCCCGATAAAACCTACCATGTAACTCCTTGCTCTGCCATATCTCCCTGCGGTCGTCAACACCAACTACTATAGGCCTGCGCCAGTTCAGCTTAGCCAAGCCGAGCGGGGTGAGCCCAGTATCTACGTTGACTACATCCTTATGCATATCCACGTTGGATCTAAGAAAATAGTCTCTGAGATTGCACACCTCGCGATTATGAAGGGTCTTAGCATTTAAAAATCCTCGACCCCCACATTTTCGCGGGATGTACAATCTCATGACAGATGAACGTGGATGATGCATTCGAAATGCAGTCAACTGTGTCCGGACTTTTCTGTCGATGGCATCGAGTTCAGTTTGAGTCCACTTGAGTATGCCAAAGGAGTACACCAAGAGGGGCATGACCCAACTGTTACAGGCACGCACCTTGTTACCTCCTGATAAAAGACTGTTAAGTACTTTTTTCAGGCGGCCAAAGAAACGCTCCTGCAACATTTGTTTCATGCCAGCCTCATTGATGCATAACGCCTGTGACATACCCAAGTACTTATAGGTCTCAGTTACGAGGAGTGATCTCAGGTAAGTGGACTCAGAAAGTTGTATACCTTCTGACTCCACCACCCGTCCTCGCTTTACATGAATGACTGCACATTTGTCCACGCCAAACCCCATCTTAATAGAATTACTAAAGGTTTCGGTTACCTTCAGTAAAGCCATTAGTTGAGGACCAGTGTGGGCGAATAATTTTAAATCATCCATGTAAAGCAGGTGGGATACCATCTGACCCTCTCTTCGTAACCTATAACCTAACCCTGAACTCACTAGTAAAGTACTAAGTGGGTTCAGCGCTAAGCAGAACCAAAGTGGACTCAAACTGTCGCCCTGAAAAATGCCCCGCTCTATTGCTATCGGCTCGCCACTCCCCAAAGCCCGACGACATCCTGGATAGAAAAGAACTGTCCTCCATTGCCTCATACATGACCTTAAGAAGGCGCATAGAGTTGCATTAACTTTATACAACTCCAGCACCCTCAAAAGCCACGTATGTGGCACGGAATCGAAAGCCTTCTTATAATCTATCCAGCATGCCGCCAGATCCTTACGGTTGCGGCGAGCTTGTTGGCTAATAGTCATATCAATAAGGAGGAGCTCCTTAGTACCCCGAGCCCCATTCCTACATCCATTCTGAGAGGCGCACATAATAGAGTTATTATTAATATGGTTGTTAATTTTGGCTCTCAGAATGGATGTAAGAAGTTTATAGACCGTCGGTAGACATGTGATCGGTCTATAGTTATTGGGTTCTAGGGTACTACCTGTTTTATGGAGCAAGTGGGTGATTCCGGTCGTCATAAAAGCTGGCAGCATCCCAGATTCTACAGCCGATTGAAATTGTGAAGCCAAAATAGCATGTGAACTCCATTATTATTATTATTATAAAAATCAATGCCACTTTTCGTTGTAATTTTACAACTCAAGATTAGACTCACCTATCCAAATCAAATTTTCTGGCTTTGTTCGGAATGTTTAGTAGATGGTTTATGAGAAGTTTGCAGAAAATTGGTCGAGCGGCTTAAACATACCACAGGCGAAACTGGGGCGGATCAGCTAGTTTTCTTATAAATTATATTTTTAAAATCATATGTAAATCCCTAATTTCTATGGGCGCTTGTTAAAAAAGCGTACCTACTACCTATACAGTTATCCTGGCAAGCGGCGGTAGCTTAGTGGTTAAGGAGTCGGCCCTACGATCGAGAGGTCCCGGGTTCGAATCCTGGCCATTACACTACCGACGTGAACCCACTCCTAACACAAGTCTTTGAGCTTAGCTGGAGGGGTTAAAGGGAATATTAGTAACTTTGGTTGCTAATATTCTTAAAAAAAAAAAAAAAAAAAAAAAAAAAAAAAAAAAAAAAAAAAAAAAAAAATTACATGACTGACTTAGGAATAGGCTCAGAGAATGATATATTTTGTTATATTTTAGATTATTATTCGATTCTTTGATATAACTTATTACTTTGACTTACAAGGAAAAGAGGGCACAGAAAATTGTTTTTTCCATAATACAAGTACCCAATTACTTCGTTACTACGTTTATAGCGCTGTAAGTACCGTCTACATTATTATCTTTATATTTTTTTTTCTTTCATGGCAACTAGGCAACACATTTTAGGGTACATACTTATATATGGCAGTGTTCAGTTATAATTTATATCGAGTAGTTATTGTATAAGTATTGATGATGATGATGATGATGGATGATGGATGATTACTGTTTCGCTTATTACTTTACTAGAGAAATAGATTTTTGGAACCAGGACGAAAAATCACAATAGGGTATTATACACCATGTAAGAAAAAATATAAAAATGAATGTTTATGATAGATTATGAAAAAAGTAAACGAGAAACGTCAGTATTTATTTATTAAAATGCAACGTGAATTTTATAATTCAATTTTATAAATCGTCTTTTTTAATCTGTTTTTTAAATGTCTAAAACGCCATCCGCCACATTGGATTTCGACGTGACGTCACTCCGATAGTAAACAATCTAAGATTCTTGTGGTGCTCTGTGTTACGAAGTGATTTATTTCCTCTATGCTGTGTTATTTTGAAATTTTACGGGGTATTATCACGTTTATGGACCTTTATCCTTTATTTTATTAAAATAGTATCATGGAAGACGGTTTTGTGAAAGCAGAAAGTACAAATCTACCAATGATAGATACGTTGATGGTGGCGAAATTTTTTGCATCCAATCCCGATTTCTGTTCTGCCGAATTGAGAAATATTAAAACAGTAATGTAAGTAACTATCGTATCAAGTTTTGTCTAACAGTAAATATAATACAATAACAATACACAACACGATAATACCTGTGTTTACTATTATAATCCAACCTAACCTATTTTTGTCATCAGGTCGGGAAGGGAATCTTACGGGGACGACGCAATAGGCTATGTGCAGCTCAAGCGAGTTCAAAACACATGCATTGTTAAGTGTACGGTATGCCCGGAACACAAAGTGCGTTCTAAGCCCTATGCAGTGACACTTATTGTGAATGAACAGGAAGAGACTGTGACTAGTGTTAAGTGCCACGATTGCCCCTCGTCAGAAGGTGGCTGCAAGCACAGTGTTGCATTTTTAATGTGGTTACACCGCCGAACCGAAGCCCCGTCGTGTACTTCAGTTGAATGCTATTGGAGGAAATCGAATCTGGCTAAGGTCGGTTCATCAATAAAAATTTTGTGTGCAAAAGAAATCTCTAAAAGAAAACCTAAGGAGATGGTTCCAGACAGCAGTTTGTTAAATGAATTTGTTGTAGAATGCAAAAAAAGAAAAATCAACAAATGTCAGTTTTTGCAGCATGAACCTGATTTTGACAGCAAATCAACTTTATCACTGCATCATCTAATAATTAAATACCATGATGAAAACTGTGACGTTTTTTTAAATAAAATCTCTCATCTTTTCAATCAAAAAACTATATCATTCCTAGAGAATAGAACTAGAGATCAACATAAAAGTGGCTTGTGGCATGAACTAAGATATGGCAGAATCACAGCCTCGAAATGCTATGAAGTGAGCCGGTGCAAAACTGTGGATGGTACTTTGGTCGCTATGATTTTTGGTGCAAAAATTCCAGAAACTCCAGCAATATCAAGAGGTAAAAAACTGGAAGATGAAGTCAGGATAACAGTGGAAAAGAAAATACAAATGAAGATAGAAAAATGTGGTCTATATATTTCTGAGACATTCCCAATGGTTGCTGGCTCTCCAGATGGGATTAATAACAAGACTACTTTTGAAATTAAGTGTCCATCAAGTGAAAAAACTGCACAACACTATATAAATAAAGACGGTACAATTTCAAAGAAATATTTTGCACAAGTTCAAATGCAAATGTATTGTGCTAAAGGAAACAAAAGTTATTTTTGTGTTGCTAGTAGTGATTTTAAAGAAAATAATCAGGTCACTATAATTCCTGTTGAATATGAACATGAGTATGTAATGAAGTTATTAAATAGTGTAGTTGCTTTTTGGAAGAATAACATCTTTCCAATTTTATACGAAAGTGTTAAAGTTTGAAAAATAACTTTGAAAATATACTTTTCTTCTTATTATATGAATAACTGATAATTTTTTATAATATAATACGTCAATGTTATTGTTTATTACGTTGTAACCTATGTACAATACATTTATTTTATAATGAAAATGATTGTTGTTTTATTGAATTAATTTTATTTTTACTTTCTAAGTAATATTGAAAGCTCAATTGATACCAATATAGCAGTGCAGTAGACCCTATACATAGTGCCTATGTATTCACATATTTTGCACATGCACTTCTATTATGGTGGCCACGTTGACCCATTCTTCAAATCAACTCAGTCATGTGTTGACCAACATCATCTTTATACAGTGCACCATGGAAAAAATAAAAGTATACTTATTATTGGTTACATTTTTTTATTATAATATAATGATACATAGTATAAAAACAAAGTTGCCTGTGCAAGTATTCGTTTAATCCTTGATTAATTTTGATACAATTTTCACTATGATGTGTAGATAGCTGTACTAGGGCGAGGCATGTTACCAGTTATTTAATAAGGGCATCTTGTAAATTAATCAAGGCACAAGCTGTTGTAATACACAAATCTAACATACAAATTAAATTTGAATTTATCACTGAATGCATCTTTAACATGCCAAACTCTCTTAATCTTCGAATGACCCTCTCGACATGAATTCTAAGACTGGCTATTTGTTTTGTCTGTCGCGCTTCAGCTTTTGTTAATTTAGAACCAGCAGAAACACTCGGAGGCCTCAGCAAAGTAAATCCTTTTTGAGATAAAAAATGTTCAAGGTGCTTAAACCCTCTGTCAGCTAAAATGCAAGCGTTAGATGGCAAACTATCTAAAAATTTGCTGTGTTCAACTAAGTTTACATCACTTATCCTTCCTGCATATCCAGTAGACACAAAATTCACAAGACCATCAGGTGTACATGATATTAAATATTTTATAGTATTAGTTTTTTTGTAGTCTGACCAGGTTAATGCTTGGTGCATGGCTTTTTTTGGTTTTTGAATTTCAATTTCCAAGCAGTCTATTATACATGTCACTTTATTATATTTATGCCTAAAAGCAATAGGTAGGTTTTTCTTGATTGTATTAGTTGAAAACTGTTTAATAAAGGGTGAAAGTACTTTCACAATTGCTGGCATCGTGTCGAAAAATACATTGCAAGCTCGAGTCACCGATATATCAAAATCATCAGCGAGTTGTGCAAATGTTCTATTTAATTTTATTCGCATCAAGCATAATAAAATATTTCTCTCAGAAATGTTAGTGTGTTTTTCAATCAAATCTATCAGAAAATAGAGTTCCTTTGGTAGACCAATATATAATCGGGGCTTACTTTTTATCTTAGACAAAGTACTCAGTAGGTGTACTTTTTCAACTTTTTCGAATTCCTCTTGAAAGCTAGCATCAGAAGTAGTTTTTGATTGTCTAGACGTTACCGTCGAACCTGCTATTGATGGTGCGTATGACTCATCACTCTCATATTTATCTTCAAAAAAATTCAGTTTTCTTTTGGTGGCTGATAAAGGAGATACACATAGTTTGCTCATTCTTCCTTGAGATACTTTAAAGGGTGATGTTGCAGTACACACAGCTGTCTTGAAAGGTGACGTCATGCTGTCTTCTTTTTTTATACTAGTCTGCACATATCTACTTCTGTAGTGTGTTATCCGACAGACTTGAATTGCTTTATGTTCATGGGCTTGTACTGCTTGGACTGCTTTATCATGACAATTCTTAATTTCATGTGTCAAAAAGTCTGGAAATAATAGTAAAATATGGTTAATATTAGTATCTGTCCTAGTGATACTATTGATAATTTATTACAACTGCATAAACTACAAATAGAATAAATTACCTTGACTACAAGATGGTAATGATATAACATAATTCTCATTTTGTATGGTCTCTTCAATCTCCTTAATTGTAGACATTCTTTGTCTTTTAATGAAGGCATGCCGAGCCTCGCTTGAAGAGGACTTGTGTTTTCTGTTTGCTTGGCAATCAAATCTGGATGGCACGCAGTTTGGTTTCATCCGAATTCGTTTAACAGACCCCATTATCTTATACTTTGTATAATTTTCCATATCATTTTCCAGCTAAAATATGGAATATAATATTTATGAAGTTTACAACTCACTACATATCATAGGTACATAATGTAACCTATAAATACATTACAAAATATGACATTTGTTTTGTAATATTAACATGAAGTTTTAATATTTATTCAATAGTTAAGTTACCATTTATAACGCATACTTACATCAAAGTGGTCTTCACAAAAATACAGTCTAGTCTTTGTGGACAATGATTTTGGGTCTCTTCTTGCCAGTTTCAACCAAGTGTTTCTCATTTTAATATCACTGGGCACTTGAATCCACAATTTTTGTGGCGTTTTTACACTTGTGTTACTGCATTCAGGCACAAGACACCAATGATAAACATTAGAACTCATTATTTTCACAAATCTTGTTATTGGTCTTTTGCAGTCGTATTGTTTACTAACGAAGTGACGTCACGAGCCGAAACAGCATGGCGGCTAGCGTTTCCGCGCGAAAATTCAAAATCATAAATAAAAAATAGTTTTTAAGGCATTTTTCGGTTTTATAAAATTGAAATAAAAATTCTACTGGTTTATTACGATCTCAGGATTAATTTAAAACCGTTTTCAAAAAATGGTGTAATACCCTATTAACAGCATTATGTCACTGTTCTTATATTGTGAGCGTTGTCTAAGACGTTATGTCTAAAAATCCACCAGATTTACATTATAAGCACTGAAATTAACACGAATTCTAAAAATGAATATATCTCTTACACTTCATTCGGTCTTCAGAATCTCAGATAGTGAATCTATTCTCACATTTTCTTTTTTAATAAGGCATGTCAATTTGCCTTCACCCCACCTGATGGTAAGCTGAAGGCAAAGTCTTAGGAAAAAGGGTCACCATTACAAACGCGTTAAGTGTTACAATGGTGGTGATCAGCTTGACGGCCTCATCAGATACTTTTTCACGACCCGTTTTAAGGACCCGGGACTGTAGGAAGTAGGGAACACATGAACTGTCAAGGAATTTCAAGATTTAATGATGCGGCAGAGGAAAGACTCACCGAATCACTTGGTTCTTGACGTGTCATTAACAACAACAACAACAAAACAACAGACTAGTAATTCTTCAGTCTACCTCAGTTATTTCAGCCCGTTAGCAGTGGTAAAGCGAGACGTTTATTATACGCATAGCAAAGTCGCTGTCAAAAAATAAAAAATAAAGCATCTACATAACAAGATAAACACAGTTGTAATTGAGAAAGCTGACAATGATTTTATTGCAGTGTTTTTAAAAATGTTCCCATAAATATCCCAGCATGACGCTAGTCCCCTGCACGGTGGGCACTCAGGGAGGCATCGATTGGCCGTAATTGTATTATCCTACCCCAAGGTGAGAGGACCCAAATCTATGAAAAATAAGGGGCATTGCGGTGTCGCCTGCTCATTTTACTTAAGGCCTGGAGGAATTATTTGGAGTTTACCTTTGATGTTACGCTTTATTAAGATGTCTATACGATTTAACGCTTGCAAATTGATCAAAGCATTTTTTTTTTGTTTAATTTTTGTTTTCTCCCGTAATATAGTCTACAAGTAATGTAGTCTCCAAGTAATGTAGTCTCCAAGTAACGTAGTCTCCAAGTAATGTAGTCTTCAAGTAATATAGTCTCCAAGTAATGTATCACCAGTATCACCTTGGTGTTCGATGTAGAAATATATTATACCTAGACAGGTATATTATAGTTTTTTATAATTCAAACATGTGCTGCAATTTGCAGGCGTTTGAATACTGAAGAGGTAATTTGTTTGTTTTTTAAGAGCCAGATATTTTTTTCTTTTGATTTATTAGAAATTGAAAAAAAACATGTCTACTATTCATACCATAATAATATACTGAACTCTACAAAAGTAATACTTCAAGCGCCTACCTCGACAAATCTCAGCATCACCTTAGGTTAGGTTAGGTTTATGACTTATGGCATTAAGATCGCTTTTGCACAAACGTAATATATTTATGCAAAAAGTTTAAATGAAATAAAATGAAATACACCTCTGCCTATCTTTTCGTGGATTAATATGATTGATGTGTTAGTTCACATCTCGATACTGCCAGCCCTATTCCGAACTACACCATCGTCACAATCAACATTAATATTCCAACTTTGTCGAACGTGTTTTGTTTCTATTCTGTTATTTTGTTTTTGTTTTAATTAGCCAGCTTGTAGCTAGAAGTGTGAGCCATTAAGTGGACGACGGACGGGCAAATTAAATTGTGTACCTGCGCCACAAATGGAATTAACTTTGGAGAGTAATTCAGGAAGGTCTAATATCATTATGTATATATTTTAACTCTATAGGATACTGAATAATATTTAATTTTTTAATATATTGTTGTATATAAATATATGGTATATGTTTTGATGGAAAAATATATGACCACCTCATCGACACACCGAAGGGAGTCGTAAAAGAAATACGCAGATAATATCACAGCAAGAGAAGGAATACTCGAAATAAAACTCCGTACCAACACGTCTGGCCAACGTGTAAAAAGTAAACCAAAGTCTACCAATCTTGTGAGAAACTTATCTATGTCCAGCAGTGGACTGCGATAGGCTAGCAGTTTGACATATAGGTGTATAAAGCCCTATTAAAATATTCGTAGATAATACTCATGTCCCCTATAAGTCAGCTGATTCGGGGTTGAGGGGTTAAACGGTAGTAGGTATCATGACATCAGATTAAATGAGGAGAGAGTACCAAGAACTAGGTTAACGCTAACAAGGCTTTGTTTCTTGATTTAAACTGGAAAACTTGGAAGTTACGCACAAGTATCAATAAACACTTTTTCAATATATTTATAAGAATTCGCCAGCTGTAGAATGTACAGTCTATACTTATTATAACAATTGTAGAGAAGATAAGTTTACTCAAAAACTACTAGACCATTTCTAAAAAAAATTTTCATCATTGAAATGCTGAGTAACAAAAGCTACTTTTATCCCGATATTTCTACATTATCAGAACTGAAATAAAACCACGGTGCGAAGTTAGTCAGTAATTTTATTAGCATTTAGACCCAACACGCTTATAAATTATTCAATTCATAATTTATTTGAAGTCATTCCACAACCTACACATTATTTCTTTGAAATTAAAGTGATCCTTTCATATCATTCAGTTGTAAATAGGTATCACCCATAAAAACATACCCGTAATAATATTTTTCAAACCCTCGACAGCCCTCTTTCGCATCAACGCATTTAAAAACAAAAACAGACAGTTTAAAAGGCTCTGTGTACAAAGCGAGAAAAGGAAATCCTCTAATTGCGGCGTCCTACGGCCGGCATTGAGGCGATAAACATGAATAATGTCGCGAGATGTCCGACACTACTGTCGGACACTTTATTTTCTCGCTCTTGAATAGGGTTGTGGGGGGATTTGTTATCGATTTAGACAATTGTACAATCGTTTTAGAATGTTTATACGGATTTCAGAAGTTGTACATTTATGAAAGTTGAGTTGATATGAATATCATGAAATAATAAATATAGTGGAGAAGTACAAAGGTTATGTATAACAATAAGTTTCACCAAGTGCCTGCAATCAACAGTATAAATAAACATAAACATAAAGAAAAATATTTCTCTCACACTTCTTCTTATCTTACACTTACTCTTAGACTTCTTTTGATAATGTCTCTTACACAGGGAGAACACTGCCCACCTGAGCTGCTTAACCCGTTTAAAGCATTCAAAATTGGAACTCATTTTCTTTTCTCTCTTTTCATAAAGTATTCGTATAATTTGTTATCAATATTGAAACTGTAGAACTTGTATGAATTGAAATTTCGGTTGGATTTTGGATTAACGAAGTGTTAATCAAGAGTGTGGTACTTATAAATACTATATAATACTTATAAAGCTTTCTGCGGTGTACTGCAGCTGTGGTGGGCGAACCTGATAGCGTTCAGCGCCAGAGGTGGCTCGCGGAAAATGCACCCCCTCTAGACAACATCCAGCCCGCTGAGAGTCTACCGCTCGGGTATAAACTGAAATGGTCCACCTGGAAGTCCCTAAATAGGTTGAGGTCTCAGGTCGACTGCTGTAAAGCGAACCTGGTAAAATGGGGTCACCTAAATGCGGGGAGTGTTGACTATGAATGTGGAGCACCACTGCAGTCGATGGACCACACTCCTGTCGTGCCCGTTTTGCCCTCACACCTGCACGGTCGCTGACCTAAATGAAGTGACAGAAGGTGCACTTGGTGTCGCATCTAACTTTTATTTTATTGTTGCCACTGAAACGAAGAAGAAGAACTTATAGAAGTGGATGTACCAACAGAACCCAATCAACATTTTTCAATACCCAAGCACACCTCACAGACCTGTTAGTTGGTGCACATGATGAATAACGAATGAGGCTCTTATAATGTTTCATCTCGTAGTCGGGACATTAGTAGGATAGTCTCTCTCGGAAAAGCCGATTTATCAATCAATAATGATGAGTGGACTTCGGGCTCCTGACATATCTAATAGGAACTCAGTACATCAGATACTACTGGGAACTGTAATATAATTATCATTTGTTTATAAACCTTAAAACTTATAAATCGTTATAACGTTGATGATACTTTCCCGTTTGAGCTCTTTCATTCATGTTCGGCAAATTGATGCTATACCGCCCCAAAACTTCTAAGCAATACGAAGTCAGTAGTATACCGCGCCTAATAATAACCTTATGTTGTGTTTTTGGCAATGATTAGGGTAGCCAGAGCTCAAAGTTTTTGTTTTGTCAGTGGGAACATCGAGTAACTTTTTCTTTTGCACTGACAGCACAAAGAACGTCTATAGGCCACGGTAACAACTTTAAATCAGGTGGGCCGTGTGCTTATCTGCCATCTAAGTGGTATAAAAAACATACAGATCCAACTAATCTACTAAGTGTAAAAGTATAGACAGTATAGATAGATAAATATGAATAGACATTATACCCTTTCATAATCATATCTACGTACTAATCGTTGTAAGTACCCACTTACATTCATTGAGAGCTCGCTAAACCGCTTGCGGCCAACCCTATAACGTCACCTGCTTTTAGAAGATAACACTCGCAGTACGAACATTTTCTCTTTGCCCCGGTTTCGTAATTCACTAGACATTTTGATTCATTTTGATTAATACGAGTTAGTAATGACAGAGAACTTGTACGGCTTAGCATTGTGATTTATGAGATTACTTGTAATTTATTACGTAATGGGCCCGAATATTGAGCGCCAGTTGGTGTCAACTCTAGTGAGAACTTTGCGGTTTGATAGACTGAAGTAGTATCTATTAATATGTAAGTGCCTAACATCGTGGAATAATGTTATTGCTTTATAGCTTGGGGATGGTATAGTGATTCTTAGGCCATAATTATTTACATAGTGTGTCCGACACTATATCCACTTATAGTTCTTGAATAATTATGTCAGCTGTTATGGAAGCAACTGCTGTCTGAGGTACCAAATTCGCGAGAGTATAATATGCTTAGCCTCGTCCGTTATCGAGAGGATGTACCAACTAGCATGTGAGGTTGTCATCGGCCTTAAAAATATTGATTGTGCCTTATTGGGACAAGTACCACATTACATACTGTGCCTATGGTTTGTGCGACTGCCAGAAGTGAAATTTCATTCTCCTCTAGCCCTGCCGTTTTTTCCCAGCAGATGGCAACATGTAAGTATTACCTGTACACCAAGGCAACCATTACTATTTTTATCAGGCGACACCTTTTCTTACCACTCACCATGGCAGTGCATTATAGAGATTATGGAAACACAGCGGCTCTTCAATTTCCCTATACAGAATATTCCATCAAGAACCTTTCGGTTCGGTGAGTCTTGGGATTTCTTACCAGCTCATGTGTTCTCTTCTTCCTACAGTCTCGGGTCCGTTAAGCGGAGTGTGAAAAAGCATCTGATGAGGCAGTCAAGCTGAGTACCACTGTCGCAACTCTGGTGACCCCCTTTCCTGAGACTTTGTCTTCTGATTACCATCAGGCGAGGTGAAATCAAATTGACGTTTCCTAAAAAAAGAAAATCACAGTTACTCTTATCCTTATAAAAATAATCACCGCTATGAAATTATGCGTATATCATAATACTTATAATGTATTATGGTAATTGTTATTGCACTTTTGATTTATTTTTACACAAAGGAATAATTTATCTTTGAAAACCAAAAATGGTGCCAAATTCGAATTACTTAAGTATTAAACTTTCACTTAATATTAAATTCGGATTGTCATATCCGCTGTTAAGCAATATTAAGTTCGCATTATCCTTACTTCCCGTATCTTTATTCATTATTTAAAGCGCAACCTTCGCATGAAGCAAACCGTGTCGAATCACTATAATTATAAATAATTTTGCCTGTATCCCAAACAATGCTAATTTGGGACCATCTGCTCAGTATGCAGCAGGGTACGCAGTTTGCGCATTTTGCGCAATTATAGGGATTATTGCAGGAGGCGACTGGCTATTAAATAAACGTTAGAAATTTCCTTACTCGTTTTTGTTTGGGGTGACGAGACGGTTGCGACAACCAAGATGTTTGGTATGTATAAATGCAAATTTGTTGCTCTCTGTTTGCGGGTGTTTTGAGAATCTGCTTTGAAGCCTAAAGTAGTACACTTTACCGTTGAAGATAACAGCAATTATGTTTCTAAATTTTAGTCTGTCTATGTGTTACAAATAGACTTTTTTCAGTTATTTCTTTACCTAGAATTTCATCATTATCTAGAACGAATTTACATAAATGAATTAATATAATTTAAATGAATAATTATATTGAAGGAACTAAATATTAGAAACGATTATTCAAATTCCTTAAACTCCTATTCATTCTAGATTTAATTCTGTTTATTTCATATTTATTAAAGTTAAGAAAGGTGAAGTTTAGGGACTTATTAAATCTTTTTATAAAGTGGAAAACCCTGTAGGTAAACTAAATTCTTATTTATTTTTTATTTTATTGTTAGCAATATAAGCTTCAGTGACAGAATGGCAGGATAGTGAATCGTTACATTGTTGCTTGTTACATGTTGCTGCAAAATACATTGGAAACGACTCTTTCACCGCCTCTATGCAGTGATCCGGGTTCGATTCCTGGTCAGTGCAAATATTTGTATGCATGAATATGTCTATTTACATTGGTCTGGGTGTTTTCGTGCCTCGGAAAGCACGTTAAGCCGTCGGCCCCGGTTATTTATATGGTAGTGGGAGCACAAAAAATTACAGCTAGTCTAACTACACAACTTCAATACTGCCAATTTTTAGTGTATGTGAGATGACAATCGCTACACGGGCTTTTTCTTAATCGTGCGAAAAATCCCCACGGAGATCCCCTAACTGGAGCCGGCTGGGTAGGTTATGTCGGACTCGAACCGACTAAACGCACGCCGTCTTCGGTTTTTTAGTTAGTAGGTGAGATATGTTGACTACCACAGTCAACATATCCGTCGCACACCGGCAGACCTGGGGCCTTCTCTTCGACATGACCCACGTCGGGTAGTCACTATACAACCCCAATTGAAATGGGAACAAGGGACTTAGGATGATAATGGTTTAAGCTTTTAAGTCATTAGTACCTTTTGTGAAAAAAAATGGCGATATCTTATAATAATAATAATATTTCTATACCTTAAACTGTGGTAGTTGTGGTACAAATATTTGCTTTCTATAGTGTAAAATTCTGTCACAAAGGTTTGTGCAGTTGAGTGTATGTGGCTAGCTGAATTGAATTACTATCACACTGACACCACGCGCTTATATTCTGAAATATTACTTTATGTCCTGCGATTCTACGATCCTTGTTTTCGTGCTTGGACCCCAGCCAAAACTGACCCCGTCATATTTATGAACCCATAAATGAAGTTGTCAACCAAGCAATTTGAAGTAAGTGCCTGCTTTTATATTTATACAGAATACATATTGGGCGTATTGCAAATGATGTTGCAATATTTGCATGAATAAAAAATAATAAAAAGTAAGATCACAATGGTTCACACGATGGAGGTTTTTGGGTCCAATAAGATTTTCAAGATCAAACTAAAGATAATTTTGCCTTTCAAACCAGTACATCAGCTGACTAATAAATAAGGGTCAGCTATTCCTCTCGGCATTGATAGGTCAGACGATAGTCGGATCCTATGTAGAAGGTAAATACATCATAAGGTGAAGAAGAAATATTTTACTCTAAGATTTTTTTGGATGATAACTAAACCTTGAAATGAGTTGTTCACTCAAATTTTTTACTCAAGCAAATTATTGCATCTAGACTAAGTAAATGTTTGTGAATAGACCAAAAAAAAAACTAAAAGCCAGCTGTGTTTCTTGTGCCGGAGTTTCCTAAGGCCGTCGCCGCGTCTCCAACCGGTGCTAACTGACATAATATATATTTAATTTTGACGTTTTATAAGTGTATTTCATTTTGAATTTTTAATGAACTTATGGCTGAAATCTGAGAGCTAAAGTCTTGAACTGGGATGACTTCCTAATGATTCCCTAATGATTGTTATCGTTGTTCCCGGTTGCATCCGAGACTTTCAGCCCTTTCATAAATGCCTCATTATAGCTCTATGTTCAGTTTTGTTAATACCTATATGAAAACAGAGTATAGAGCTGTTTTCGTATTTTATACTAATCGTTAATGTAAAAAAATGGTTACCTACTAACAAATTATATCCAGTTGCCATCAAGAAATAAATTTTAATTGAATATGTTGTTCTTTTGTATTAAATGATATTCATATTGCATATTGCAACATAAGGTGTGTATTGAAAAGTTTAAAACTACAGAAAACTTACGACTTACGATTGTATACTATTATACAATAGTACTAGTGTGGAACAATAAATTCACTGATGAACTTCTTTCATCTATACAAAACAACTCGTCTAGTTCCAGACTTAAACCAAAACTAGTAGCTTAACCTGTACACGAAAACAGAATAATCTTTTTAAACCCAAACAAAGTGACTTGCAAAGTAACATAATCTCAGTAGGATCACCAAAAATGCATCACCATAAGACTTAGCAAACAGCGGTATCTGTGCTTTTAAACGCTTACAAGTAAGAGATACCCTATTACACGGCAAATCCCATGATAGTTGAGACTAGTTGCATTGTCAACTCTCGTTAGTGACAACAATATCTATATACGCAACATCAAAAGTTTAACGCAATTATCAACTTTATTTGTACAGAAATAAGGCAGGCATTTTTGTGACGATAGCAAAACTATGTTGGTTGATACAACGCAGTCTAATACCAGCACGTGGCGCAGACGCAGCCCTGTTTAATCTTCATCCCTTGCCTTTGATGTGAACGTGCCCCATGTTTGTCTAAACACCGGTTTAATTACAAGCTCATTTATTTTGTAGTATTTACCGTTGAAAGAAGTGACTGGACGTTTCGATGGTGAATCACTGCCCGCCATAATTTGGTGAGCAGATACTTCACATTTGGCTTTCATGTTGTGAGCAAACACATCTATATTTGGTTAAGGATATCAATCACTAGGTTGGGAATGTGTAGTTTTACGTCCATTTCAATAAATATATACTATTAACTATTACCTGCAGCTCCCCCAGCGTGGATTACTAAAATAGTCGTAAGTTTTCTGTAGTTTTAAACTTTTCAATACACACCTTATGTTGCAATATGCAATATGAATATCATTTAATACAAAAGAACAACATATTCAATTAAAATTTATTTCTTGATGGCAACTGGATATAATTTGTTAGTAGGTAACCATTTTTTTACATTAACGATTAGTATAAAATACGAAAACAGCTCTATACTCTGTTTTCATATAGGTATTAACAAAACTGAACATAGAGCTATAATGAGGCATTTATGAAAGGGCTGAAAGTCTCGGATGCAACCGGGAACAACGATAACAATCATTAGGGAATCATTAGGAAGTCATCCCAGTTCAAGACTTTAGCTCTCAGATTTCAGCCATAAGTTCATTAAAAATTCAAAATGAAATACACTTATAAAACGTCAAAATTAAATATATATTATGTCAGTTAGCACCGGTTGGAGACGCGGCGACGGCCTTAGGAAACTCCGGCACAAGAAACACAGCTGGCTTTTAGTTTTTTTTTTGGTCTATTCACAAACATTTACTTAGTCTAGATGCAATAATTTGCTTGAGTAAAAAATTTGAGTGAACAACTCATTTCAAGGTTTAGTTATCATCCAAAAAAATCTTAGAGTAAAATATTTCTTCTTCACCTTATGATGTATTTACCTTCTACATAGGATCCGACTATCGTCTGACCTATCAATGCCGAGAGGAATAGCTGACCCTTATTTATTAGTCAGCTGATGTACTGGTTTGAAAGGCAAAATTATCTTTAGTTTGATCTTGAAAATCTTATTGGACCCAAAAACCTCCATCGTGTGAACCATTGTGATCTTACTTTTTATTATTTTTTATTCATGCAAATATTGCAACATCATTTGCAATACGCCCAATATGTATTCTGTATAAATATAAAAGCAGGCACTTACTTCAAATTGCTTGGTTGACAACTTCATTTATGGGTTCATAAATATGACGGGGTCAGTTTTGGCTGGGGTCCAAGCACGAAAACAAGGATCGTAGAATCGCAGGACATAAAGTAATATTTCAGAATATAAGCGCGTGGTGTCAGTGTGATAGTAATTCAATTCAGCTAGCCACATACACTCAACTGCACAAACCTTTGTGACAGAATTTTACACTATAGAAAGCAAATATTTGTACCACAACTACCACAGTTTAAGGTATAGAAATATTATTATTATTATAAGATATCGCCATTTTTTTTCACAAAAGGTACTAATGACTTAAAAGCTTAAACCATTATCATCCTAAGTCCCTTGTTCCCATTTCAATTGGGGTTGTATAGTGACTACCCGACGTGGGTCATGTCGAAGAGAAGGCCCCAGGTCTGCCGGTGTGCGACGGATATGTTGACTGTGGTAGTCAACATATCTCACCTACTAACTAAAAAACCGAAGACGGCGTGCGTTTAGTCGGTTCGAGTCCGACATAACCTACCCAGCCGGCTCCAGTTAGGGGATCTCCGTGGGGATTTTTCGCACGATTAAGAAAAAGCCCGTGTAGCGATTGTCATCTCACATACACTAAAAATTGGCAGTATTGAAGTTGTGTAGTTAGACTAGCTGTAATTTTTTGTGCTCCCACTACCATATAAATAACCGGGGCCGACGGCTTAACGTGCTTTCCGAGGCACGAAAACACCCAGACCAATGTAAATAGACATATTCATGCATACAAATATTTGCACTGACCAGGAATCGAACCCGGATCACTGCATAGAGGCGGTGAAAGAGTCGTTTCCAATGTATTTTGCAGCAACATGTAACAAGCAACAATGTAACGATTCACTATCCTGCCATTCTGTCACTGAAGCTTATATTGCTAACAATAAAATAAAAAATAAATAAGAATTTAGTTTACCTACAGGGTTTTCCACTTTATAAAAAGATTTAATAAGTCCCTAAACTTCACCTTTCTTAACTTTAATAAATATGAAATAAACAGAATTAAATCTAGAATGAATAGGAGTTTAAGGAATTTGAATAATCGTTTCTAATATTTAGTTCCTTCAATATAATTATTCATTTAAATTATATTAATTCATTTATGTAAATTCGTTCTAGATAATGATGAAATTCTAGGTAAAGAAATAACTGAAAAAAGTCTATTTGTAACACATAGACAGACTAAAATTTAGAAACATAATTGCTGTTATCTTCAACGGTAAAGTGTACTACTTTAGGCTTCAAAGCAGATTCTCAAAACACCCGCAAACAGAGAGCAACAAATTTGCATTTATACATACCAAACATCTTGGTTGTCGCAACCGTCTCGTCACCCCAAACAAAAACGAGTAAGGAAATTTCTAACGTTTATTTAATAGCCAGTCGCCTCCTGCAATAATCCCTATAATTGCGCAAAATGCGCAAACTGCGTACCCTGCTGCATACTGAGCAGATGGTCCCAAATTAGCATTGTTTGGGATACAGGCAAAATTATTTATAATTATAGTGATTCGACACGGTTTGCTTCATGCGAAGGTTGCGCTTTAAATAATGAATAAAGATACGGGAAGTAAGGATAATGCGAACTTAATATTGCTTAACAGCGGATATGACAATCCGAATTTAATATTAAGTGAAAGTTTAATACTTAAGTAATTCGAATTTGGCACCATTTTTGGTTTTCAAAGATAAATTATTCCTTTGTGTAAAAATAAATCAAAAGTGCAATAACAATTACCATAATACATTATAAGTATTATGATATACGCATAATTTCATAGCGGTGATTATTTTTATAAGGATAAGAGTAACTGTGATTTTCTTTTTTTAGGAAACGTCAATTTGATTTCACCTCGCCTGATGGTAATCAGAAGACAAAGTCTCAGGAAAGGGGGTCACCAGAGTTGCGACAGTGGTACTCAGCTTGACTGCCTCATCAGATGCTTTTTCACACTCCGCTTAACGGACCCGAGACTGTAGGAAGAAGAGAACACATGAGCTGGTAAGAAATCCCAAGACTCACCGAACCGAAAGGTTCTTGATGGAATATTCTGTATAGGGAAATTGAAGAGCCGCTGTGTTTCCATAATCTCTATAATGCACTGCCATGGTGAGTGGTAAGAAAAGGTGTCGCCTGATAAAAATAGTAATGGTTGCCTTGGTGTACAGGTAATACTTACATGTTGCCATCTGCTGGGAAAAAACGGCAGGGCTAGAGGAGAATGAAATTTCACTTCTGGCAGTCGCACAAACCATAGGCACAGTATGTAATGTGGTACTTGTCCCAATAAGGCACAATCAATATTTTTAAGGCCGATGACAACCTCACATGCTAGTTGGTACATCCTCTCGATAACGGACGAGGCTAAGCATATTATACTCTCGCGAATTTGGTACCTCAGACAGCAGTTGCTTCCATAACAGCTGACATAATTATTCAAGAACTATAAGTGGATATAGTGTCGGACACACTATGTAAATAATTATGGCCTAAGAATCACTATACCATCCCCAAGCTATAAAGCAATAACATTATTCCACGATGTTAGGCACTTACATATTAATAGATACTACTTCAGTCTATCAAACCGCAAAGTTCTCACTAGAGTTGACACCAACTGGCGCTCAATATTCGGGCCCATTACGTAATAAATTACAAGTAATCTCATAAATCACAATGCTAAGCCGTACAAGTTCTCTGTCATTACTAACTCGTATTAATCAAAATGAATCAAAATGTCTAGTGAATTACGAAACCGGGGCAAAGAGAAAATGTTCGTACTGCGAGTGTTATCTTCTAAAAGCAGGTGACGTTATAGGGTTGGCCGCAAGCGGTTTAGCGAGCTCTCAATGAATGTAAGTGGGTACTTACAACGATTAGTACGTAGATATGATTATGAAAGGGTATAATGTCTATTCATATTTATCTATCTATACTGTCTATACTTTTACACTTAGTAGATTAGTTGGATCTGTATGTTTTTTATACCACTTAGATGGCAGATAAGCACACGGCCCACCTGATTTAAAGTTGTTACCGTGGCCTATAGACGTTCTTTGTGCTGTCAGTGCAAAAGAAAAAGTTACTCGATGTTCCCACTGACAAAACAAAAACTTTGAGCTCTGGCTACCCTAATCATTGCCAAAAACACAACATAAGGTTATTATTAGGCGCGGTATACTACTGACTTCGTATTGCTTAGAAGTTTTGGGGCGGTATAGCATCAATTTGCCGAACATGAATGAAAGAGCTCAAACGGGAAAGTATCATCAACGTTATAACGATTTATTAGTTTTAAGGTTTATAAACAAATGATAATTATATTACAGTTCCCAGTAGTATCTGATGTACTGAGTTCCTATTAGATATGTCAGGAGCCCGAAGTCCACTCATCATTATTGATTGATAAATCGGCTTTTCCGAGAGAGACTATCCTACTAATGTCCCGACTACGAGATGAAACATTATAAGAGCCTCATTCGTTATTCATCATGTGCACCAACTAACAGGTCTGTGAGGTGTGCTTGGGTATTGAAAAATGTTGATAGGGTTCTGTTGGTACATCCACTTCTATAAGTTCTTCTTCTTCGTTTCAGTGGCAACAATAAAATAAAAGTTAGATGCGACACCAAGTGCACCTTCTGTCACTTCATTTAGGTCAGCGACCGTGCAGGTGTGAGGGCAAAACGGGCACGACAGGAGTGTGGTCCATCGACTGCAGTGGTGCTCCACATTCATAGTCAACACTCCCCGCATTTAGGTGACCCCATTTTACCAGGTTCGCTTTACAGCAGTCGACCTGAGACCTCAACCTATTTAGGGACTTCCAGGTGGACCATTTCAGTTTATACCCGAGCGGTAGACTCTCAGCGGGCTGGATGTTGTCTAGAGGGGGTGCATTTTCCGCGAGCCACCTCTGGCGCTGAACGCTATCAGGTTCGCCCACCACAGCTGCAGTACACCGCAGAAAGCTTTATAAGTATTATATAGTATTTATAAGTACCACACTCTTGATTAACACTTCGTTAATCCAAAATCCAACCGAAATTTCAATTCATACAAGTTCTACAGTTTCAATATTGATAACAAATTATACGAATACTTTATGAAAAGAGAGAAAAGAAAATGAGTTCCAATTTTGAATGCTTTAAACGGGTTAAGCAGCTCAGGTGGGCAGTGTTCTCCCTGTGTAAGAGACATTATCAAAAGAAGTCTAAGAGTAGGTGTAAGATAAGAAGAAGTGTGAGAGAAATATTTTTCTTTATGTTTATGTTTATTTATACTGTTGATTGCAGGCACTTGGTGAAACTTATTGTTATACATAACCTTTGTACTTCTCCACTATATTTATTATTTCATGATATTCATATCAACTCAACTTTCATAAATGTACAACTTCTGAAATCCGTATAAACATTCTAAAACGATTGTACAATTGTCTAAATCGATAACAAATCCCCCCACAACCCTATTCAAGAGCGAGAAAATAAAGTGTCCGACAGTAGTGTCGGACATCTCGCGACATTATTCATGTTTATCGCCTCAATGCCGGCCGTAGGACGCCGCAATTAGAGGATTTCCTTTTCTCGCTTTGTACACAGAGCCTTTTAAACTGTCTGTTTTTGATTTTAAATGCGTTGATGCGAAAGAGGGCTGTCGAGGGTTTGAAAAATATTATTACGGGTATGTTTTTATGGGTGATACCTATTTACAACTGAATGATATGAAAGGATCACTTTAATTTCAAAGAAATAATGTGTAGGTTGTGGAATGACTTCAAATAAATTATGAATTGAATAATTTATAAGCGTGTTGGGTCTAAATGCTAATAAAATTACTGACTAACTTCGCACCGTGGTTTTATTTCAGTTCTGATAATGTAGAAATATCGGGATAAAAGTAGCTTTTGTTACTCAGCATTTCAATGATGAAAATTTTTTTTAGAAATGGTCTAGTAGTTTTTGAGTAAACTTATCTTCTCTACAATTGTTATAATAAGTATAGACTGTACATTCTACAGCTGGCGAATTCTTATAAATATATTGAAAAAGTGTTTATTGATACTTGTGCGTAACTTCCAAGTTTTCCAGTTTAAATCAAGAAACAAAGCCTTGTTAGCGTTAACCTTCTTGGTACTCTCTCCTCATTTAATCTGATGTCATGATACCTACTACCGTTTAACCCCTCAACCCCGAATCAGCTGACTTATAGGGGACATGAGTATTATCTACGAATATTTTAATAGGGCTTTATACACCTATATGTCAAACTGCTAGCCTATCGCAGTCCACTGCTGGACATAGATAAGTTTCTCACAAGATTGGTAGACTTTGGTTTACTTTTTACACGTTGGCCAGACGTGTTGGTACGGAGTTTTATTTCGAGTATTCCTTCTCTTGCTGTGATATTATCTGCGTATTTCTTTTACGACTCCCTTCGGTGTGTCGATGAGGTGGTCATATATTTTTCCATCAAAACATATACCATATATTTATATACAACAATATATTAAAAAATTAAATATTATTCAGTATCCTATAGAGTTAAAATATATACATAATGATATTAGACCTTCCTGAATTACTCTCCAAAGTTAATTCCATTTGTGGCGCAGGTACACAATTTAATTTGCCCGTCCGTCGTCCACTTAATGGCTCACACTTCTAGCTACAAGCTGGCTAATTAAAACAAAAACAAAATAACAGAATAGAAACAAAACACGTTCGACAAAGTTGGAATATTAATGTTGATTGTGACGATGGTGTAGTTCGGAATAGGGCTGGCAGTATCGAGATGTGAACTAACACATCAATCATATTAATCCACGAAAAGATAGGCAGAGGTGTATTTCATTTTATTTCATTTAAACTTTTTGCATAAATATATTACGTTTGTGCAAAAGCGATCTTAATGCCATAAGTCATAAACCTAACCTAACCTAAGGTGATGCTGAGATTTGTCGAGGTAGGCGCTTGAAGTATTACTTTTGTAGAGTTCAGTATATTATTATGGTATGAATAGTAGACATGTTTTTTTTCAATTTCTAATAAATCAAAAGAAAAAAATATCTGGCTCTTAAAAAACAAACAAATTACCTCTTCAGTATTCAAACGCCTGCAAATTGCAGCACATGTTTGAATTATAAAAAACTATAATATACCTGTCTAGGTATAATATATTTCTACATCGAACACCAAGGTGATACTGGTGATACATTACTTGGAGACTATATTACTTGAAGACTACATTACTTGGAGACTACGTTACTTGGAGACTACATTACTTGGAGACTACATTACTTGTAGACTATATTACGGGAGAAAACAAAAATTAAACAAAAAAAAAATGCTTTGATCAATTTGCAAGCGTTAAATCGTATAGACATCTTAATAAAGCGTAACATCAAAGGTAAACTCCAAATAATTCCTCCAGGCCTTAAGTAAAATGAGCAGGCGACACCGCAATGCCCCTTATTTTTCATAGATTTGGGTCCTCTCACCTTGGGGTAGGATAATACAATTACGGCCAATCGATGCCTCCCTGAGTGCCCACCGTGCAGGGGACTAGCGTCATGCTGGGATATTTATGGGAACATTTTTAAAAACACTGCAATAAAATCATTGTCAGCTTTCTCAATTACAACTGTGTTTATCTTGTTATGTAGATGCTTTATTTTTTATTTTTTGACAGCGACTTTGCTATGCGTATAATAAACGTCTCGCTTTACCACTGCTAACGGGCTGAAATAACTGAGGTAGACTGAAGAATTACTAGTCTGTTGTTTTGTTGTTGTTGTTGTTAATGACACGTCAAGAACCAAGTGATTCGGTGAGTCTTTCCTCTGCCGCATCATTAAATCTTGAAATTCCTTGACAGTTCATGTGTTCCCTACTTCCTACAGTCCCGGGTCCTTAAAACGGGTCGTGAAAAAGTATCTGATGAGGCCGTCAAGCTGATCACCACCATTGTAACACTTAACGCGTTTGTAATGGTGACCCTTTTTCCTAAGACTTTGCCTTCAGCTTACCATCAGGTGGGGTGAAGGCAAATTGACATGCCTTATTAAAAAAGAAAATGTGAGAATAGATTCACTATCTGAGATTCTGAAGACCGAATGAAGTGTAAGAGATATATTCATTTTTAGAATTCGTGTTAATTTCAGTGCTTATAATGTAAATCTGGTGGATTTTTAGACATAACGTCTTAGACAACGCTCACAATATAAGAACAGTGACATAATGCTGTTAATAGGGTATTACACCATTTTTTGAAAACGGTTTTAAATTAATCCTGAGATCGTAATAAACCAGTAGAATTTTTATTTCAATTTTATAAAACCGAAAAATGCCTTAAAAACTATTTTTTATTTATGATTTTGAATTTTCGCGCGGAAACGCTAGCCGCCATGCTGTTTCGGCTCGTGACGTCACTTCGTTAGTAAACAATACGACTGCAAAAGACCAATAACAAGATTTGTGAAAATAATGAGTTCTAATGTTTATCATTGGTGTCTTGTGCCTGAATGCAGTAACACAAGTGTAAAAACGCCACAAAAATTGTGGATTCAAGTGCCCAGTGATATTAAAATGAGAAACACTTGGTTGAAACTGGCAAGAAGAGACCCAAAATCATTGTCCACAAAGACTAGACTGTATTTTTGTGAAGACCACTTTGATGTAAGTATGCGTTATAAATGGTAACTTAACTATTGAATAAATATTAAAACTTCATGTTAATATTACAAAACAAATGTCATATTTTGTAATGTATTTATAGGTTACATTATGTACCTATGATATGTAGTGAGTTGTAAACTTCATAAATATTATATTCCATATTTTAGCTGGAAAATGATATGGAAAATTATACAACAATGAAAGAAGTTCATCAGTGAATTTATTGTTCCACACTAGTACTATTGTATACTATTATACAATAGTACTAGTGTGGAACAATAAATTATGAATAATATATGAATACGGGCATGAGCTCATGCCCGTAATCCCCGAAGGAGTGAGCAGAGGTGTAATAAACACCCACATTTCGACAACTATGATCGATCGATCCCACGTAAGAGGGGGCGGCCTATTACCGCTAATCAGGCACTACAAAAAATCGGTATGCCGAAAATAAATTCCTAACCGAAATTGTAGCAAATAAATAAATTTGGAAAAAGAAATTGACCCGATTACTTGCTATGCGGTGAAATCACAAGAAAATTAATTACGTGCTTAGCCGCACAAGCAGTTCCAATTAACGTCTTGGAGAGTATCAGACGGAATAGTGTGCTTGTAATTTTAAATTGACAAAGAAAAGAACTACTTACCGGCACATAACTCTACAATCTAAGTACTGTTTTTACCCGACTGCGCGACGCAAAGGAGGGTATTGTGTTTATCAGTCTATGTATGTATGTATGTATGTATGTTTGTTTCTATGTGGCGTTCTAGAGACCAAACGCGTAGGCCGATTTTGATCATTCTTACGTCCATCGATTCGTCTTAACCTTGCGAGTGTCACTAAAGACATGACAGTAATCAAAATTCACCACAGCGACAACCAGACGCCATATTGTCAAAATGAAAAAAAAAAAAGTCGATGAACTATGTCAAGTGGGGTGTCGTTGAATAGGTAATTTTAAATCATATTCAGGTTTCTTTTACCATTTTTCATTTTAAATAATAGTTTAGGATATATAACGATTTAAAGTTGCTTAACAAAACATTCATTCTTGCTAATTTTCTTACTTATTGATTTAAGTTTATATTTTAAGTATAAACGATATACAAATAACAATATTTTTGGTAAAAAAAAATAACTTTTCAATGAATCGTAACTAAAAAGTATAAAATAAAAAAATAATTTAAAGAAAAACAAAAAACCCGACTGCGTAAACTAAAAAGAATGAAACAAGCCCAGTAGTTTGATATTCATACAATACTCACAGTCGGGGCCCATTCAAATTTAACCAATTAAATCTTCCAAGGGGCCCCGACTGTGAGTATTGTATGAATATCAAACTACTGGGCTTGTTTCATTCTTTTTAGTTTACGCAGTCGGGTTTTTTGTTTTTCTTTAAATTATTTTTTTATTGTTATAAGTTGCTCTTTTATCACTATTCTATAATTTCATCATCATCATCATCCTTGCGTTAATCCTGGTCGCATCCGAAGTTTTCGGACTACGCGGTCTGATTTTTCCAGTCTGACTCGTTGCAGCTGAACTTCGATATTTTCCTTGAAATCATCTGGTCTCTAAAATCTATATAATTATAGGCGATATCGAAGTAGTGCAGTTAGACCAGCTTTTGGACTTTTTAGGGCTTCAACTACCTGTAACAACTGTCATATATTCGTATGACAACGGGAACCTACGGCTTAATCTGCTATCCCAGGTACGACTTGACCAATTCAAACAGTCATATTTTTGCATACAAATATTTGCAGTGAGCTTGGATCAAACCGTCACCTCCTGTGTAACAGTCGCGTCACAGAGTCTATTTATATGCCATTCTGTCATTACATTATATAGAATTAAATATATTAAAGCTACTATCTATTCAAAAGACATTTAAATATACATGAAAAGAAAAAGTATCGCAATTTTATTGCATAGGATAACCGCCTCAATTTGGCAAGAGCACATTGTTTTTTCGGCATGAAAGCCAGATTTCCATTTACGCAATATACCTACGCTAAAAGCGTGCCATATTTGGTACATCGTATTCAACCTATCGATACCAACATTGTTTAGGGATTGGTTACTTTTTTTTTTTTTTTTTTTATCGTGCGCAAAATCCCCACGGATACCACCTCCACCAAAACCGATGGAGGTGATTATGTCGGACTCGAACCGACCAAAACGCACGCCGTCCATGGGTCCTTGATTGCCGGAGGTGAGATTATACAAGACATATCTCTCGCACCCCGGCAGACCCGGGGACATCTCTGTTGAGATGACCCTCTTCCCCTAATGTGGGGACCATGGTGTCCCCATCTAGCCCCTGTGTATGGGGTGGCATTTGCGCCATCGCCGTGGCCTGCTTCTGCTAGGGTGACCGGCGGCTCCACCCGTCACCCCCAGGCCCGCGCTCATGGGGGACGGAGGTCATTTTGCGACCTCCGACGTCCGAGTCGCCTCCGCTCATCGCGGGCAGTGCGGGCCCGGAGTCTTCTCCGGACCCGCTCCGCCTCCTCCTTTTCGAGCATTACTTGCTCGCAGAAGGAGGCGGCGGCTGCCCAAGCACTCGCGCATCGTACCATCACCGTGAGCAAGGTGGCGAGCGAGACAACTCCCACCCCTAGGGCTGTTGCTAGGACCCGCCTTGGCGTCTCCCACGCCGGGCACTCGGTCAGCGTGTGCAGCCCCGAGTCTTCGCTCGCATCACAGTGATGGCACTCGGACGTTGGCTCCTTCTGGATCCGACGCAGGTAATCCCCGAAGCACCCGTGCCCGGTGATCACCTGCGTCAGCCGGTACGAGAGGCTACCGTGTGGCCTCTCTAGCCAGTCCACCATGATGGGTCTTACCGCCGCTACTACAGCGTGCCCTGCGCGTGATTGCCCAAGTCGTCGTTCCCACTCGGCTACCATGTCCCCGTGGAGCTGGAACTTGACAGCCCGGAGCTCACTAGGCTCGGGTTCATGTCCCCGCTCCCGCGCCTCCTTTCGATACCGATATAGCACCGAAAGGGCTCTCGCATCCAGGATCCATGGTATCGATCCGGCGAGGAGACTCGCTGCGTCGAAGGATATCGTACGGTACCCCCTGATGACCCTGATGGCCATCGTGCGCTGCGGGGCGTGCAGTTTCTGCACGTGTCTGGCCTTCAGGGTCTCCGCCCATACTGGGCACCCATATAGGGCCATGGACCGTACGATTCCCGCGTAGAGTCTCCTACAGGAGTCATCCGGCCCCCTCATGTTGGGCAGCAGCCGTGCCAGGGCATTAGCTGTGCTCTTCAATTTGGGGGCCAAACTTCGGAGGTGTTCCCCGAAGTCCCACCGGCCGTCCAACACGAGCCCCAGATACTTCATCTGGGGCTTGATGCCGATGGGGATGTCTCCTACTGTAAGGCTGGATCCCTCTGGTGGCACGCGCCGAGGCCCATAAAAGAACATGGCCTCGGTTTTATGTAGAGCCACCTCGAGACCCAACCGCCGGATCCGTTCCACGACTTGGGCAACCGCGGTCGTGGCCTTCAAGGCCGCTTCGCGATGTGTAGCACCGTTCGCCGTCACTAACGTGTCATCTGCATAACACGTGACGGCGGCACCGTCACCGAGCTCACCGCGAAGCGCCCAGTCGTATCCGATGTTCCACAGGAGCGGCCCCAAGACCGATCCCTGCGGAACACCGCACGACATTTCTCGCCGACCGAGACCGGTCGCAGTTGGGTAGATGACAGCTCTCTCTGTCAAGTACGCCCCGACTATGCGGCGAAGGTAGAGAGGCACTTCGTGATACACGAGTGCCTCCCTTATGCAACTCCAGGGCAAGGTGTTAAACGCATTGGCAATGTCCAAGGACACCGCCAACATCACCTCGCCCCGAGCGACCGCATCCTCCGCCAGAGTCCTCACGCGCATGATGGCATCCACCGTGGAGCGCTGCCGACGGAAGCCATATTGGCTGTCCGCTAGGTCCGGCCCCACCCCAGAGAGGTGCTCGACGAGGCGCTTTGCAATCACTCTTTCAAAGAGTTTGCACACCTCGTCGAGCAGCACTATGGGCCTGTAGGCGGACGGCGATTCTGCCGGGCGCCCCGCCTTTCGAATGAGGACCAGTTTCCCTGTTTTCCACACTTTTGGAAACTGGCCCCGCTCCAGGCATGCGCTGAGAAGTCCTCTTAGTCGGGGCTCGAGAGCGTCTTCCCCTAGAGCTAAGACCCAAGCTCGGCCTGGGATACCGTCGGGTCCCGGGGCGGTGTTTTTGGCCTTAAGCCTACGCACCGCCAGCTCTAGTTCTACCCAACTGACCTCAGGCACGTCGTCGTCATCCACTCTGGGTGCCGTAGGCGACCGAGGTGGTGGAGTCATTAGCGGTGGAATATGTTCCACTGCCCGCGCTGGGAACAGAGAGCAAACAACTCCTCCGAGCAGCTCCGGCTGGAGACACTGAGTCAACGGCGGGGCCCGGGGGCGCAGCTTGCCTCTTACCATAAGGTAAGGCCGCCCCCATGGATCCCGCTCCAGTGTTTCCAATAGCTCTTTGTGAGCCGCGGCCTTGGCCTGCTTTATTGCTGCTCGGAGGGCCCTTCTGGCCTCCCTGTATCCCTCGTGAAGCTCCACCACTCGGGGCTCCGTATCTGCGCGGCGACTACGCCTCCTACGGAATCTGGTCCACCGGCGGTACGCGATCACGCAGGCCTGCCGTAGTCCTGCGATCTCCGCTGACCACCAGTAGACCTGACGCCTTGGACTATAGGGCGGAGCCCTAGGCATAGCCGCATCACAAACACGTGTCATGGCCTCCCGGAACCATACCGCCTCATCATCTATATCGACAGGCCTGTCCGGCGCAGGAGCCCAGGCCTGTATGATGGCGGCCTCCAGGAGGACCTCCCGATTCAATCGCTTAAGCACCCAACGTGGTTCGCGGGGCCCCGGCGTAACTGGCGTGTCATTCAATGGAGGGGAGACATCAAACCGTATGTATCGGTGATCCGACGCAGTCTCCTCCTCCACCACGACACGCCAGTCCCGCACACGGCGCAACAGCGAGGCGCTCGCGAACGAAACGTCCACAATAGAGCTACCCCTCGCGGTCGCGAACGTGGCAACGGCCCCGCGATTCAGGAGAACTAGACCGAGTCCATCGGCCCAGCTCTCCAGTGCCCTGCCTCGCCCGTTCGTGCGTCGGGAACCCCAGGCCACAGACCAGGCGTTGAAGTCCCCGAGCACAAGAACTGGGTGAGGATAGCAGGCATTGACGACGACGGCAAGCTGATCTAGCGAACGCCGGTAGTCAGCTATGTCTCGATTCGGCGAGAGGTATACGGCCACGACCGCAATTTCTCCCACAAGTGCCGCCACGCAGCCATGCCCTCTTGCAACGACGGCAAGGGGAGGGCTGCCTGCAGCAGCGTTATGCACTAATGCCGCCGATCCATCCAGGTCGGTTTCCCAGGCAGGCCCGAGAAACCGATGTGTGTATGGGTCGGCGACAGCGGCGACATGAATGGACCACTGTGCCATGCTCTGGAGCAGAAGTGCCTGAGCATCGGCACCGTGGCCCACGTTCACCTGCAAGATGCGGAGTTGAGGATCCATTATGGAACCCTCTCCTCCGCACCTCGCCGCGAACTGGAGGCGGAACGCCGGCCTGCTGGCTTTGGCTCCCCTCCGGTGCAGGTCTTGCTACCAACCCTATGGTCGGCTGGTTTGCTATCCGCTGCACATCTAAAACAGTGCAGCGGAGCCTGACACGTGCCAGCCTTATGACCGGGTTGGCCACAGCGGAAGCAGCGGTCCCCAACCGTGATCTCCGCCGTGCACTGCACCCCCACGTGACCCACCACCAGACATCTGAAACACCTGGATGGCCGGGCCTGCAGGAGCCGCGCCTGCACCCTCAGGAAGCCTCCTAACAGGAGGCTCCGCCGGTCGGCAACTTTTTGGGCTGCCACGATGGGGCAGCCGACAACTGCCGCCCCCTGTCCACGTCGGCCGAAGCGAATCGCTCCGACTTTTACTGTGTCCAGGGGACAGCCCCCAGCCTCCGCCACGGCAAGCCTAAGCTCTTCGGCCGTAGCGGATATGTCCAAGCCCGTGACGCGTATCTCCGCACATTTGTTGGGCCTGGACACCCGGACGTCGGCTGCGTCCAGTGTTTCCCTAAGCTTCGCCGCTAGGGCGTCGGCTTTGGGGCCACTGGTGGCGCCGGGCACCTCCAGAAGCTTGGCGCCAGTCCGTGTATCCTTACACTTGACACCAGATATCTGGAGGTCCTCGAGGTCGATGCCCTTTACCTTGCGCATCACCTCGAGGTACCCCATGCCCCTTTCAGACGCCTCCGCCGTTAGAGTGACAACGACGGCCGTCGTTCGGGGGGCACGGAGCCGCCTCGGCGCTCCTTCCACTGCGGCAGCCCTGGCCCTTCTGGCCTTCCGGGCTGCTTTCTTGGCGGCATTCCGCTTCCGTTTTTTGTCCCCGACTACTTCCCACACCTCTTGCGGGGAGCTTGTGGGAGCAGTCGGAGCTGAGACTTTGTGTGGAACTGGGGCTGCGTGGGCTAGAGCCGGAGACGTCTTCCCCTTCCCTTTACCCTTCCCCTTGCCCTTACTCTGGGTACCCGAAGTGCCTTTTGCCAACGTAGCAGTCGCGGAAGGCGGGCTGCTAGCCGATTGCGGTGGGTTAGTGCCCTTTCGAAGAGCAGCAGCGTACCCCGACGATGGCGCAAGAGGCGGACGACGGATGGAGTCCATGATGGCTTCCACCATACTCCTCGTACGCTCCTCCATTCGCCTCTCCATTGCCGCCATACAGGCAGCCCATGGCTCCGAGTCTGGCCGAGTCGGCGAAGTCGGTATTACCGACGTCTGCGCTGGCTGCACCGGCTGCACTGATTGCGGCGGCTGCATCATTCGTGATGATGACCGAGTTACCCGCCCCTCCGGCATACCCACCACCGTCTTTTTGAGCCCCTCAAGCTCAGCTGCCATTCGGGCCATTTCCCGGCGGAACTCGGTCTCCCGCCGTCGGGCCTCAATCCGCTCCTTGCGGATCGCGGTCAGCTCCGACGAGAGAACAGTGTTCTCCTCGGAGAGGGTGTGCAGGCCGTTTAGCAGCTGCTGCTGTTCTGCGGGTGGGAGTCCATGTAGTCCCTTTACAAGACCTTGTAGGGACTCCACAAGGGCACTAGTCGTCCTCCTGCTGAGATTTGACGCCGCCGATTTGGAGGGTCCCGGCGGCGCCCCTGCATCATCTGAGGTCGGAGCCCGGGGAGAGTGAGCTCGGGAGGCAGCCCTCTTACCACCTCGCGTTATATGGCGGCCAACCAATAGGCTGACCACCTTGGGCGGAGGGGGGCGCAGATGCTCGTCAGCACAAGTGCTGCCGGAGGACGAGTCGGTATTGGTGAAGTTCAAATCCGACTCGCCCTTCTGCGGACGGGGCTTCTTCCGCCTCCTCTTTTTGGCCGGCTTAATCTGTAGTCCTGGCAGAACTGGACTGATTGCCAGGCTCCCTTCGCTGGCGGTGCCGAACTTGTCCAGCACCGCCGAGACTGACGCGACCTCCGCGTCTTGGCGCTGCGCGACCTCCGCGCAGACTATTTTGTTCGGTTGGGGGTTTTTATTTGATTTTACAACATCCATATAAATCCCACGAGTAGAAACGATTTATAAAACACTTCCCGGGTGACGCTCATTCCGAGAAGCGGGGTACATACTGTGGAGGTCCCCTGGTATCCACAGGTTTTTACGACTTCGCTGTCGGGTTTTAAAGACTTTCCTTGTCGCGGGCCGGCCAATAAAGGCAAGCCCCACGTCCTCCGAGGTCACGGCTTCCAGAGTGTAGCTAGCACTCTGGTCAATGTCGTTCACCCGGAGATTACGCGACGCGGGAGAGCAGCTAACTCTCCCAACTCCAACGGTGGCACTAGTGCCTGTCAGCCCCTGCGCGAGCAGTGGGCCAACCCGTCCCTTGATTCCAAATGAATCACAATGTCTCTCCCCTGTCCCCTCTAAGATCAGAGGGGTACTGGGAGAGACGACGACCGCGGGCCTTGCAGGCCCGCCATACCACGACCCCCTCGTGCAATGGGGTCAGCTGCCAGGTAATTCGTCAGCGACCAACAGAGCTCCTAGAAGTTGAAGTCTGTTGGCCGATGTCCAGGGTGCACCAGCTCCCCCGCATCCGCTCCCTAGGACCGTGGTCCAAAGGGGGAAGAAACGGGGAAGCCAACGTGGAGGTTACCTGACGTCGCACCCCAGGGATTGGTTACTTGCGAATTCATTGACTTGTTTTCTATGTCATTTAGAATTGAGAAGTTTATAACCTTCTCTATAGTGTGCATTTAAGTTTATAAATGAAGATAGGAATGCATTTGAACCTACAATTTTAGTTTATTATCAGATCGCGGTTGCATCATATCATACAATTTCTTTATTATATTAATGCAAGTCATAATAATATCTGAAATTGATGTAGTGTCCAAGTTAAGTAGTGTAATGTAAAAATAAACTATTTCTATTAATTATCCTTCTTCATATTTTATGATCGTCATTTCACTTATCTGTAACCTTGAACTCCGAAGAACGCATTTTATTTTTTAATAACTAAAATGCAGTTGAATCACTTAGACAACAATAACTTCATATGATTCTATTTATAAAATACAAACAAAACCGATCTCATAGAACAATAACCTAGATGCGTAAGCACTTAGGGATATGGCTCGAAGTAGGTCAGCCCCCAAGAGGTTCGTCTCGGATACTCAGATAATGGTACGGAGACACGCGAACAATGGCCGATGCATTCGAGGTGCTTCGACTTTACCGTTCGCACTTGGCGCGCTGTTATGTTCCACAGTTCCACTTTTAAATGGAACGAGAATTATTTGAAATTAGAAACTGAATGTTTGAGGCAGTCGACCATTAACATATTGAGGTGAGTTACTATTTTTAGTGATTTAAAAAAAGAAAGAGGTCTAATTTTGTTTTTTTTTCACGCAAACGTAGCACTTTTGTCTTATAAGCGTACTTAATTGTGCTTTTACAATATACTTACACACATACTAAGTAAGCCTTCTCGAAGAGCAAAACCTATGCTCGGGCCCTCTCCGTGAGTAGCGGCGCTGCCGCGCTGCCGTGAAACAAACTACTACACCACGATGGCAACTTATGAACAATTCTGTCACTCTGATAGGAGTGGAAATGCCATCGACTCGACAGAAGAAGAACCAATAGTAGTACATCCTTTGTCAACCCCAATCTCTTTTAATGCATCCAATAAGTCCTGCATTTCCGTACGTAATATTACCTCCCGTATTTCCGATTTAGTATTCAACTCGGGTCATTTTGCGTACAGCCGCGTCTGGACGGCCGGCCCAAAAGCCCGATTATATTAATCCTACGTGCGTTTTGTCGTGTGAGAACGCTCTGGTGGACCGCTCCGATTCGAACACGGCGTTCTGATTGGTTGGTTTTGAATGCGTGTTTTTAATTACGTAAGTAGTTGGATGATGAAAATGTTTTGGTTGATAGTTCCAGGAAAATTTGCTGGGTTATAAATTGAAATAGATGTAAAGTTTGACTAGTTTGGACTCAGTATTTTGTATTTGCTATCCGTATCGTGATAGAGAAAGAATACTTATCACTTCATCTTAAGGACGATGTTATCAGCCACGACTAACGGAAAACGCAGGCCATATAACTGCGAGAGCAGGCAAATTCTTAATAGAACCCTGTACCAATCCGTCTGATCAGCGTCAAACAATAGGCCAAAGCCTCTCAAGATTGGGAAAAGCGTATCGTAGGGCTGTGATACGGTTATTGTTAGATTTTTTTATTTGATCTGCGATTTTGGAAATTTTATAATTAATTTTCAGTGTAACTTCATTGCTCTTTTATGAAATTTACTGCTGCATTTCTTTTTAAGTAAGTCTTAGATGTTGAATTTAACTTTTTTTGTGTTATGTATTTAAAACCTTGTAAATATGTCAATATTATACAAAGTAATGTGTGAAAGCGTTTTCGGGGTCTCCTAAGATATTCGTTGTACTGGCAAACTTCATCTGTAAATCGATACTCTTACTGATTAACGATTGATCTGTTATCGAGGTTGGGAGCTCAGGTGGTAGTCGTTCAAGAAATACCACCTACAAGTGGTGACGCCACATACCTTACATAACGTAAGTGTGTCTCACTCTCTGCGGCTACTGTCATACCTCCGGCAACTAAAGAACAAAAGATGGCGTGCGTTTTAGTCGGATCAAGTTCGACATAACTTCCCCAACCGACTCCAGTAGGGTATGAATTTACCGTACAATAAAAAGGTCATTGTTTCAAATGATTATTTTTTGTTTATTTTTGGCGAAATGTGGGTGTTTAATTCACCTTTGGCCACTCCTTCGGAAATTACGTGCGTGAGTATATGAATGACCCTATGAATGTACTATGATTATGATAGGTAGCTATGAATGAGTCTGTAAACTATCAATTCTCTTTTCAAAAAATGTTATAGATCAAACGAAGTAAAAACTGTAACATTATCTACAACAAGCAATGAATACTATTATATTGAATGGACTGTAAAAATAAAACCGGATAAGTAATTACTATCCGTATGAAAAGTTTTCATTCATCGCTGAGTTAACGTCGAACTTAGTTCCATTCCACTTTTTTTATCCCGATCGAATTCGCGAAAACTGCTTCATTTCAATTTTTTTTTTTCAGGACATACCAACTTACAAGACCTCCCGCCCGGTGCGGTTTTATACACTAGCAACGGTATTTCTAGTGATAGTTTGAATGATATGAGGGGTCTACGCAGGGTGGTTATGATGTCGGAAGTCGGGAGTGCCGTTGAAGCCGACAATGTGTATAAATAGGCAATCCCGATTGCGATCACGTACCCCTAACGAGGCGTCGCGACTGTAGTAGCTATCGATCTGAACACCATGCTAGAATTTACTGACTGGTGTACCATTTTTTTTATAGGAATTAGTCTAGATTCTATATGGTAGAAACTTTCCAATGACATTGAAATCACTGTATTTATTACGCCATTTGTAATTACTGGTCTGGGTATTACTATGTCTAATTTGTATGTATTTTTGAAAAAAAAAACTATCTCAGTTTATATATTTCTTCTCTAAAAACCATATCATAAGCTAGTTAAGATATACCTACCATGGGTCTAGGTGACATTGTGGAAATTGTTCTACATTATTAAAATAATATTTATTTGAGTGACATGAGTTGACATGCATACACATAATCGTATCCGTCAGAATGGGTGGTTGCCTGCCTCATTTAGCATCGAGACAGTGATCAGAAATTCCTACCCAATTGCAAATAATAGCTACCTCATTAATTTTGAAAATATAAGGAATAACAATGCCACCAGCCATTCTGACGTCAGAAAGGCTGGTCAGCGCGTAGTTTAAGTAAACTAAACAGAGATGAGCTATTGTTTTTGCTTCAATAATTGCTACCTAATTGCTACCTACTCATCCACCAATTTCAGCCTTCTAATTATATCAGTTGAAAAGTTATGATTGTTTATTTTCAACTTACGTGTGGTTTGCTACGGTTTTACGGTTTTCTACATTTTGTATAGAACGGCACACACTAAAGAAAACTCCGGCAAGTAAATTTTTTGGTCTATTTTCAACCATTTACTTAATCTAGATTCAATAATTTGCTTAAGTAGCAAGTTGAGTGAACATTGTTTATCATTCAAATGATCTTCGAGTACACTTATTTGTATATTAAATAACACATAAAGTGGTTGTTTAATTGATTTCATACAATGCCAAAGTCTATATAAAGTGTTTATACTGAATATATTGACGTTTTTCATCCTTTAACTATAATAAATGTACGGTTAGTTTCCGTACAACGGTGATTTATAGGGGATCTACGGTGTTTAAAATTGCTTTATAAATTGAAGTAGTTACTTATGCTTGTCAGGATGGTACATCGATTTACTATAGACGTGAGAGATAATCTTGGTTTAATATGTTGATATAGTGATGAGAATATAATGCTTATATCCATAGTAAGAACTTTATCTAATTTAAAGAACATTTGAGGCATTAACCATACGAACATATATGACGGTTGTTACGGTTAGTTGCAGTATTTAAAAGTCCAACTAGCCTAACTACAGAACTCCGTTTTCGCCAATTTGGTTGTGGAGGTCCGATGGCAGTTGCTTTAGGGACGGAACGGAAAATATCGAATTTTAGCCGCGGTAGCCTAGTGGTATGTGTAATGGACTGCTGAGACGAGGTCTCGGGTTCGATCCCAGGTTTTACCATGACACACAACAATGACTTTTTGATGCTTCGATCGAAGTTATGTGTGTATTTATTGCAGGTTTATAAATGAGTTAATGTCAGAGTTAATGCCGGAGTCATGAACGATCCCCAACAGCCATGACACTATTGTCATCGCGTCTATACGCGATGGGGTGCTTTTTGATCCGTTTTTGTATCCGTACTGTAGTTTGATCAGAAATACTCGATAAAATACAAGAAGATTAAAGTATACTAAGAAAATGTCACCTTTACTTAGTTACCAGAGTAATTTTCACAAGTTTCACGGATCAGCGCTTGTAGAGTGAGCAATAAAAACAATGCCCAACTTCCTACGGCCCGGCTCGTAATAAGAAATGTGCTTGACGTCATAAAGAAACTCACAGATTGCGAATTTAAAATAACAACAGTAAAACAACCGTGTGTTCTTTATGGCGACATTTCAAATATCGAATTATGTTTCAGTTGATTATTATTGAAAAGTTTGAGGACGTGTGTCTGAGCATCTGAGGATGATATTAGAATTTACTTTAATTTAAAAATCTACTGGAAGGATCCACTAAAGATCAAAAAGATGGCGTGCGTTTTAGTCGGTTAGATTTTTCGTACGATGGAAAACAGATGGAAACAGTAAGATCCACAAATTTGAAATTGTAATTGTAATACCAAAAGATACTTTAGGGACATAAGGGTCCTTGAGGGTTATATTAAACAGTGAAATATTTAAAAAATCTGAAAAAGCTTATCGATTGTAATGACTTGTCCACTTTTGTGACTTTTCCCGCAGTGACTGGTATCTGACCTCCGTTAACCATGAGAGAAAAATAAATTACGGAGAATCACTTCTTGTTAAGCAGATGCACCGACTAGCAATAAGCCGTGTGGTGATGGACAAAGAATATCACCACCTGAAAGATTTCCTCTGAGGGGTGCTGTCAGAAGCGACAAACGGTAAAATACGCAGACGATATCACTGCGAGAGGGAAAATCAAATTATAACCCTGTACCAATCTCTCTGGCCAGCGTGGTAACCGTAGACCAAAGCCTCCCAATATTGGGAGAGGCATATATCCAGCAGTCGACTGCGATAGGCTAATTGATGAACTAACTAGCAGGTAAGATTAGCATAATAATAATGTTGTTTAATGCCCATTAATGAACGTAAAGACATTATCCGTAAGCATATATACACATATATAACTTGGTAGTATATTCTAAGGACTTAATCAAAGCGATTTATTCCAAACAGCTTCGCTTACATCGAATTCACCAGTGTAACCTGTACAAAACAGGTATGTATTGATTGCTTCACAACTGTTTTCCATTAGCGATACAATCGTATACGTACATGGTGCTAAGGGTTAACATCGATATAAGTAAAGCAGAGAATTTGCTACTAAATGATTTAGGTACAGTACGGCAGGATAATCACGATTAAAGAAATGACACCGTCATTAGGGTCTTATCAATACTTTTGAAGCCCAAGTTTAGCTCATGTGCTAGTTAGTGCATTAGTTAAAAACCTGATGAGGCTCTAGCGCAGTCAGTCTGATCTTGAAGGATATGTCAGAAGCTACCTCACTCTCTGCAACTTCAGATGAGTAGGCACAGACATGTACTTATAGCATCACCCAGTATTAACAATCAGAACCATTAGACGACTATCCATTCTATATGATGGAACCAGATGTGGGTAGTGACCTGTTTTACCTGAACATTTACTAAAGTCTGGGCGTGAAGGATATACCAGAAGCTACTTCTCCCTTCGCAACTGACGGTTTGAACACCGTGTGGTGGTGATGGTTCAAATTCGAAATAAAACCCTCGCCCTCTTCGACGGGAGGTCATCCGGGGAAATTCCTGCAAGGAAAATAAAGGCTCAAACGCAGGTATTTCACTCGGAGTGACTACCTTTTTTTAAAAAATATTTTCATAGCATCAACTGTTTTCGTAATAAGCCAACTTAAAGAAGACAAAAGTTTATATTATATTCTACTCAGTATAGACTTGAAAAACCGACACTGGAATTACGTATTTTTGTATAAATAATTATTAAAATAATTTTAAGATAAAAAAAATATATAACAAATCAATTATTCCAATTCCAAACACAAAACAATGGAGTACTTAATATACCTGAATGAACAGTACAACTTGTTATAACATTTTAGTGTGCATCGAACCGGTTAAATTCGGACGTTTCATTACAAGAATTTGATTTATCGAATGAGCTCTGAAATACTGTGCACGTAGCGAGAGGTTCAGGTACCTAGTGGAGTTATTTGAATACGGTTCAGAGACCGCATACCTCATAGTTATAGATGTTATCTATTTTAGTTTAGGACAGTTTGCTACTGTTTGATGACACATTTATATATACATACAGACATAGTTTGGTTTGACGACCTTTGTGGCGTGGCGGTAGTGAACGCGATTGCTATGTACGTACGAGTTCCCGTTCAGTGCTGATATTTGTGTTTATGAATATGAATTTTCGCATTGGTCTGTTAATCAGCTGACGTCCTGGTTTGCTTATGAGGTAGACTTGAACCAGAAATTGGTAGGCTGGTGGAGTAGGACAAAATTTAAAAGCAGAATTAGATAAGCGCGCGCGGATGATGACGAAAAGAAAAAAAATCGAGTTTACGATAAAAGCCTCCTTCATTTTCACCCTCCTTGCTCCGGCTCCATCCGAAGCTTATCACCTCAGAGTCTGGTGTCCGCATTTTCCATTCTAATAGCACGCATTGGTTACTTCGATATTTTTTGGTAACAACAGCCACAACCGCACACAATATATCGAAGTTGTGTAGTTAGACCAGTTGTTAAACTTATGAGGGCTCGTATGACAGTCGGGACCATGATCAAACCAATGCAAATAACCATATTCATACATACAAACATTTGCACAAAGCGGGGATCAAACCCGAGTATCCTGCGTAGCACTCGCAGCTTCATTTCTTATTACCCTGAAAGAAGATATTGTTGGCGTATAATATTTAAATATTATACTTGTATTGAAATAATAACTTTCAAGATATCAGGGATAAAAGACTTAGCACGCGTTCAAAGGACATAAATTGAAACATTTTATTAACTGGCAATAAATATGGTCTTAGTCCGATATCTGGCACATAGCCAGAACGCTTTAGATACGAAAAACCTCTTTGTTCTCCTTGTTCGAACTCTAGGACATTCGGACATCTAACTAATGGGATTCTGTGATTACAGAACGTGATTTATGCTAAGCATTTGATATTCGAAGACATTTTAGAGTTTCTAAGAAATTGGGACAAACTTTTCGTTGCTCACAAAGGATTGTAACGGCATCTCTTTATAACTGACAGCGAAAGATTTTCACATCGAAAACTAGCTGATATTTTGGATTGCGACAAATAGTCTCTATTTTTAGAATAATGGTTTACCTTATTTTTATGAAATGTTTACGCGCATATCGTTTATGTGTGTAAGTTTGCATGTAAATTTTTTTTTACTCATATCATTTGAACCACCGGCACTGTACGGATTTCAGTGATATATTTCCACTCATAGGTAAAGTGGGCTCCGTGAAGCTACTGCCATCGGACTTCCACAACCAAACTGTAATTAGGCTAGTCGGACTTTTGAGGGTTACTTATCGAGTTGAAAGGGAATTTGATGTCATAACTGAGGTTCCCGGAAGAGTAGAATTTGGGCCACCTTAACTTTTCTGTGAATATGTACGTATGTCAAAACTAAGAAATAAAATTATTTATTAAACACAACAGCCCCAATTGAGGCTGAAAAGATCGAAACAAATTAATTAGTGCCACGTACTCTCAAACTTGTTTTGATTTTTTCAGCACCACGACTCCAGTTCATTTACAGAAATGGTTGTGAAACGTTCGCAGGAATGATTATACGAAGGTAATTATGTCTAAAATCACCGAAGGTTATTAGAGATGTAGGGTTATTCAGTTTTAGCACAGTCTGTAAATAAAGGAACGTTGACAAGAGAAAATCCACCATTCAGAACAGAGCTTCAATTCTTATACCACTTCGATGGCAGACGAGCACACGGTATATTTGATGGAAAGTGGTTACCGTGGTCAATGGACGTGAGTTACATAGGAGCGTCATACTCATTCTGCAGACCTTGAAGGAACCTTCTGACACCCTTTTTGAAGAACCCCATATAAATAGAATTAGAGATACTCTGCTGCTTACCTTCCAGAAATATACAAGCATAAGTATAAAATAAACACTTTTACAAGATATAAAACTGTAATCTATATTTACGTCACGGTAGTAAAAGTAAAATAGATACATTAGGTTTCAAGGGAAAAGGTCTAATGGCCAGGTAAGTAATTGTTTGCTCAAAGAGAAGGTAGATAGAATAAAATTGTATTTATTTAGGGTCAACCAATTTTTGTAGTGGTGTTGGTATTTAGAGACTACTTAACGAGGGATATTTACAAAATACTTAGTGGGAGAAAAAGTAATTGATGTTTGGTTATAAACATCGCAGATTTTCTACGTAATTTTATATATTTTGTAGTTTATTGACTACAAAATTATATTCACTCAGTCTACCTCATGTTTAGGAAATATCATAAAAAGACTTAAATGGTATTTGTACATTGCTGAGTATAAGAAAGGGATTGTCAAAATGGAGAAAGGAATGTACGGACTGTACGTAAATCTGTTAGTAATAAATAACCAGCAGTTGCTATCATATCATCATCATCAGAGGGAAGATCGAGTAACCCTGCTTTGTCTTCAGCCCTGATAGCTTAAAAAATCTCGTAACCTTTTTCCCTACGCCTTCCTTCCTCCCTTCTACATGGTGGGCAGCATAGGTGTGACGCCCATGGTGTTGAAAAAGTCCATAGGCTACGGTAACTACTTTCCATCAGATGGGTCCATTAAGTGGTATGAAACTATAATTTCATCATGTTTTACTAATACATAGCATAATTATGTGGAAGTGTGATGTAGTAACCTTTTTGTAAGAATACATCTAAACTTTTTCGTAAATATTCAATTGTTTGATATTTGAAAAAGTCGCGGTAGCCTAGTGGTATGGGTAATGGACTGCTGAGACGAGGTCTCGAGTTCGATCCCAGGTTTACCATGGCACACACCAATGACTTTTCGATGCTTTTCGAAGTTATGTGTGTATTTATCGCAGGTTTATAAGTGCCTCGGAGAGCACGTTAAGCCGTCGGTCCCGGTTGCCATACAAACATCTATGGCAGTCGTTACGGGTAGTTGGAGCCCTCAAAAGTCCAACCAGTCTAACTTGGAACTTCGATATCGCCATTGGTCATTAGACCATTGGTTGTGGAGGTCAGATGGCAGTCGCTTCACGGAAAATATCGAAGTTCAGCCGCATCACAGTTAGACTGGAAAGCCGACCCCAACTGAGTTGGGAAAAAAGGTTCAGGGAATGATGATTCAATTGTTTGATTCAAAGTATGAAACGCCATAAATACTTTTTTATTTACAGCAAAGTAATTTTGAACTGTATTTTGAACGGTTAAAAAAGGTGATGGCAATATAGTTGCCACTACCTTAAAAAGGGTTAAGTGCGTTTTCGTTTTGTAGTACTTATAATTTGAGCTAATATGATATTAAAGGTAGTACCCACTTAAAGCAATTATTTACTAATAAAGCACAGTATTATTAACGGTTGTATGTGTGAGTTTGGCGTCATCAGTTTTTCTACTGAAACTATCGTCTTGCATTTTTACTAGGTTTTCCTATTCTGTAGTGACAATAGGGTTAGGTATAGGGCACGAGTTGTGGATTCAAAATAAGCTCAAAATGCGCTCTATATGCTTGGGTTATCTTTTGAGGTTGCACGGGGCATAATAGTGGTAGACGAGCTTAAACTAACCAATCATAGGTTCTAAAACAAAGCAATGGCCGATATCAGCGGGCCGATAGGCATGTCCACTTAACAAATAATGATCAAAATCTGACTGTGTTCTTCTGATTAAAAAAATATTTCAAAAAAGGAAAAACCTTCTGGTGGAATATTACATTATATCGACGTGACCTCACAACTTGACTTACGTCAGAGTTTTAACAGCTTTCAAATCTCATCTCCAAGCTAATACCTGTTGTGAGGGGAGGCACTTTTTCACGCGTCATCGTCCCCTATGCGTCGTCGGCAATGGGGCGGAAAAGCCGCATGATAGTGCCTTCCGTCTTTATTCGACGCAGCTTCTTTTATTCTGAATATTTTTTGACATGTTGCGATGTTGAACTTAAATAGTTTATGAGTATTTTGGTAGAAAGTTGCCAAAAAAAACTTTCAAGTTGGTAAGTATTTTTTGTAACTTCATTGTATATTTGTGGTGTTTATTTGATTTTGGTCACCCCCCTTTTTTAATCCTAATATTATATGAATATAATATAAATACGATAAATTGCTCGTGTTAGGAATGGTATTACGTTAGTAATGTAATAGTCAAGATTCAAACTCGAGACTTCTCGCTGCTAGCTAATACTTGACTTACCGCTGCCAGTTTTATAATTTTGACTAGTGAGGCCAGCTTCCCTACTTTATTTCCTCCAACAAATCAGCTCGTTCACAGTTTTATAAGCAGACCTCTATGAAAAATAAAATCATTATATCCCTATATATCACCATATACGCATGAAATGTAAAATATTAGCTGAAAAAAAAATTCACTAGCAAGTGAAGAGTTTTAGAGTAAACTTACATTATTACAAACTTATAAATTATCTATTCGCAGACAATGTTCAACCAATGTCCGCCAACTTGAACGTCACTATCAGAGATGGATAAGATAGAGGCTTTCAGTCAACGTTAGATTTCCTTGACGCTATCAACTCTCAGAGACAGATTCGATGTAGTGTACGCACGTATTTTGAAAATCTTGGATTTATACGTTTGAGGTATAAACAGCTGCAGTTGCAGTTTTCAGCAGTTTAGATTGATATAAATAAGGATTATAAGTTATTTTAATGTAAAAAATATATATCCCGGCACATCGGATGGTACTGTTGACCTCAAAGGTAATTGCCCAACTCATCGTCATAAAAACAAAAGTTTTATTGAGAATACTTCTTGTACTCATGAGGTGAAGCCCGTCCAAAGTCAGTACCATTTTTTAAATATGTTTTCATTCTCGACACGTTAGAAAAGAAACTTTACTTCTGAGAAAATAAATTATAGTTACTCACCACTCACCCAGGGCTTAACAATCTAAACGATAGCAATGGTAAATTATTACTACTTGTCATAAAAAATAATGTCAAACCGCACTTATTTATTTATTTATTAAATTTCTTACAATGCATTTCAGTCTTTAATGAATGTAACGCTTACTTCAATAATATTAACTTTTCAGCTATTTATTAATTATTTGCATTTACAACCAACATTACATGCATTCCATGTATGACCGCCTCCGTGGCTTAGTGGACGTAGTATGCGCCGGCTGTGCACGAGGCTATGGGTTCGATCCCCATACAGGACAACAATTTGTGTGCACTATAAATAGTTGTTCTGGGTCTGGATGTACTTTGTGTCCGTTAGTTGTATGTTTGTAAAGTCCCCCGCCTTACAGGGCTTGTTTCCTAGTGCGGGCGTTGAAAAAAAAAACTTTTAAAACTTATTTACCTTCTAACTTTATTCCAAAAATCATCATAGCCTTGTCACACTAGTACCTACCTAAGTCCACTTAGCTGTGAAGGTTGTCATCAAACCGATGCGGGTAGAATAATTCCTACGTATTTGCGGTAAGATAAAATGTCGCACCAAATGTGGTTACGACTGGGGGTCAAGAATAATGTGACGGTCTAATGATTTATGAATCTGCATCCGTATGAAATGGAAACGTGGTGGAATAGGAAATTACGTATGTATGTGTATAAGAAAGATTGTTGTACGTTTTAGCTGTATTTTATTATGTATGCAGCGTATGTTATCGATTTATGAATATTAGATTGAATTTAGAAATGTGACCGTCTCTGTGGCGTGTCAGTAGTAAACGCGACTGCTATGCAGGAGGTGCGAGTTCGATCTCGGCTCCGTGCAAATATTTTTATGCAAAATTTGCCTATTTGCACTAGTCTGCTTGTGCTATAGACAAACATCTATGGCAGTCATTATGAGTCGTTGGAGCCCTAAACAATCCTACAACTGGTCATATGTCGATATCGTCTATGTCTACCTATAGGTTGTGGAGGCCAGATTGCAGAAGCTTCACAAATAATATTGGAGTTCAGCCGAAACGCAGTTATACTGGAAATAGAGGTCCCTGGACTCCGAAGTGACAGCGACCGAGATTAGCGCAGGGGTGATGATGATGAATTTCAAAGAATTTTATTTTTACAGTATAGGCCTTTTCCAATATGTGCCATTGCTCCCGATCCTCAGTCTACCGAAGCTAGCCTTAGCCCAACTAGTCAAGCTCAATCTCGTCGGCATGAATTACCTATAATACATACATACATACATACATACATACATATGCTCACGCCCGTAATCCCCGAAGGGATAGGCAGAGGTGATTAAACACCCACATTTCGCCAACTATGATTTTCGGTCCGACGTAATAGGGGGCGAGCCTATTGCCGCCAATCGGACACTTTGTACACAAAATGGGTATGCCGAAAATAAATTCCTAACCGAAAATGTAGCAGCTAAATAAATTTGGAAACAAATTTTTGACCCGATTCATTGCTATGCGGTGTAAATCGCAAGGAAATTAATTACGTGCTTAGCCGCACACGCACTACCAATTAACGTCTTGGAGAGTATCAGACAAATACCTACATCTAAAACCTATAAAACAATTACCAATAATACATCTTACGACAGACTCCGTAAGGTAACATCTTGGCTTACCATCATGAAAATACAATGTTTCAAAATATTATTCTGTAGATAGAAGTGGCGCCAAATGGAAGTCAACTCGTTTGCCATAAAACATGTAGAAATGAAGCTTCGTCTAAATCATTTTAGACTTTGATTACCTCTCTTCAAGGGATTCCCATGTTCATGTCAATTTGGTAATATTGAGTTTTGTAATTATGTACTCACGCCCAAGTAGATAATAATACAACTTTACACACCCTTCATTTGCACATCATATATTCATATCGGCGATATTATAAAAAAGTGCCAAGACTTACATTACATTTTCTGCTAGTAGTTTTGACGACCTCCGTGGCGTGGCGGTAGTGAACGCAACTGCTACTCAGGAGGCGTGGGTTCGATTCCCGCTCAGTGCAAATATTGTGTGCACAAATATAAATATTTTGCATAGGTCTGTTGGTGTTTCTATGTATATGTTACGTATGTTCATCCGCATTCTAGAACCCATAACACAAGCTAGTCAAACTATGCGTACCATGGGTCTAGGAGGCGTTGTGAAGATTGTCCTAGAATATTAATGGTAGCTATAATAATAATTATTATTATTATTTGTAGGTAGCTAAATCCTAAATTTCATTAAGGAACTTGTTATTAAAAAGGCATATCCGAATTTTTTTGTAGTCTTCTATCAGATTGTTTTTTATTCAGGATATGCCTGTCGCAAAACCTTATAACCACCTAACCGATAAACAAACTTGTTCTATTGGTATTCCTTTCTATTGTTATTTATTGTTTATCAAATTATTAACTTTTCAGTATGTTTTTAAAATTGTTAACAGTGCCATTTCGTCCAATAAACACAATTATTTCCTATCAGCTCACCAAACGTAAACCTGGCAGTGGTAAGTCGGCCCACTAAATCTGCGGCTCCCATCGATTGCCAATAATGTCTGTAATTACTGCCCTCGCCCGCTCTGCCGTTAATCTTACTTAGGCTTTAGCGCCCGGGCCAAGTTTAGTTAAAAATTATTGTTGCTTACCTGCTTCTGCTTAGATATGAACGTACTGTTATAGGCTACTGAAACGGCACTATTATCTAGAGATTAATTAGGTTGGCTCTGGAAGTTTTAAATTTTAAAAAGGCAATTTGTTTGGGACTGTTCTGTTTAGTTTCTGCTCAAAGTTCAGTTTTTTGTCAGAGATATGATACATTATAAAACTAGTTACCGCCATAACAATTGTCTGTCAAGTTTTTAAGCAATGTGTATTGGTAATAGACGGCATTTTAATTTAGTTAATTCGAATCTGTTTCAAGAATTATTTAGGTTAGAACATGTTGAGTAATTCTTCTCGTTTTATGTTTGCTTTTAAAATAATTAACATAAGCTCCCGGAGCCATTGCATCACACGAGCGAGCAAAACAAAAAACCGAGTAAAATTAATGTATAAAAATTCACAGAGGGCATTAAAATAGTTCAAGAAAAACTACCATCCACTATTTTATTGAGCGTGTTTGCAAGTACGGTCACGTGGTACCGTTCAGTTATACTCCCTAGCCCCGGGCTGTGGTTTGATATGCCAGTGTAAGTGCTCCGGATACTGAACGAATAAGAATCGAGGTGGTGGATGTGTGAACGATTTAAATGGTACGGAAGCTTAAAACTTAGAACATTTTCCCTTTAGTATGCTCAACGTTGTGGTATCGATAGATTTATTTGATTCTATAATTGTAATGTTATCTATCAGATTCAGTAAATATATCGCAAATTATAACTTTTTCGCACAAATATCTATATTACTTGGAGAAGTTTTATTACGGTATACTTAGTTAACAATTTAATAATATTGACTACTTGGTTCCTCAAAAAGAGGTAGAGGTAAGGAAAACCTAGATGTCATCAACCATACCCTCAATCGAGAATTGTGTGTGAGTGTGTTTGTTTACTGTAAGAAGGAGAACCACCTAAGACACTAAAAAGTTTAGCCACTAAAGTACTTTATTCTCTCAGACTAAAATAATAACTTAAATGGGGAGCATAAACTAACGTATGACGACACCTAAAGTAATACTAAAGTAGTAGTATAGAAGAGCGTGCGACCAAAATGGTACTATGCCTGCTGTACAATGCATTATGGTACTTCTGGTAATGGTACGTCTATGTTAATCTTTTAGCCTGAGTTTATACAATACACTTTGTATAAAAAAGATGATCTTTAGAGTCTACTTTATCATGGAACGTTTGTCACAAATAATATTAACAAGGATGGAAAGGGATCTAAGGTGGTCTAAGGTGGGCGCGTAGAGCAAATGAGTTCAGAGCGATTGACACATTAGGTATGTAAGGCTCATGGGTGGGTGAATGGGGTGAATGAATGGGTACGATAATCTACCTGAGTTTCTTGCTGGTCTCTTCTCAGGAGATTTAACTACCGAACCAGCGAAAGAATCATTTTCTAATGATTTATTTACTAAGTATCCTAATTTATTATGAATTATAATATTTTTGACAAATGTAGGTACATAATTATTGTAAAACTTTGACATTCATAAGTGCTCTTTATGTGCCTAAACTGAATAAATGAAATTGATTCTTTGATTCTCTTCTTTGATTCTTCTTAGCTGAGGTCGACCTTGCGTTATACACACTGACCAAATTAAAAACACTAAAAAAAGAGCGATTTCAAGGTACTTGCATGAAAGGCGTAATGACATTGGAGGAAACTATTGGAGCATGTAAGGATAGAGGAAAATAGTGGGTTGCTATCTCTACCTACCCTAAATGGAAATAGGTGTAAGCGAATGTATCGTCACAATCAATAGTTTTATCTTTTTTTTTTAAAGAAATTCATAAAGCATTAAACATATTTTCTCGAGCTTATTCGTCCAATGCGAGTTGTGTCTTAACCCTATCATTTTGTAGTCAAGCAGTCCCAGATTACATCTGAAACGTCTCAAGAGCGACATTAGTAGTCCGGTACAAATCGCGCTGTCAGAGTTGGGCCCAACTGTTCTCTATTTTCGGGAAAAAAGACTGACAATAATATATGTTACCATACGATTTCAAGTAAGAATTTTAAATTAGATCTGTCTTGAACTTTCCCAAAGAACTTATTACGCAAGCATATTTTAACTATATTTGAGCTTGTACTAAACAAATCTATGTAAATGACGACCTCCGTGGCGTGGCGGTAGTGAACACGACTGCTACGCAGGAGGCGTGGGTTCGATTCCCGCTCAGTGCAAATATTTGTGTGCATGAATATGAATATTTGCATTGGTCTGGATGTTTCTATGTATAATATGAATGTATTTACAAAAAAAAAAGTATCTAAGTATGTTTATCCGCATTCTAGAACCCATAACACAAGCTAGTTAAACTATGCTTACCATGGGTCTAGGTGTCGTTGTGTAGATTGTCCTACAATATTTATTATTATTATTATTATTATTATTATTAAGACGTCATCTAATTGTGACATTTTGCACTTGCAATCTGAAGCGAAGGTTTTGCTCTTCCGACTCCACTCATGGCCAGCCTATAAATGCAAGAGAGAGAGAGCCCCCGGGATAATCAGAGTGAGTGGTATCACCAGTCACCAGCAGCTCGTCATAAGTCCCTCTATGGGGAGGCCAGTCGGTAGTATTTCTATACTCTCTCGTACACCTGGTTCACTACATATTTTCTGTCAATATGATTTCTTTATATTCGATTGGTTTTGTTGAATAAGATTAAATAAATAAAAAAAGTAAATCCTAACAAAAAATATCTCCACTTAAAATATTCATACATGCGTCTTTCAAAGTTGCTATTACGACGACTTTGCCGTTTATAGTCCGTAATAGACAGATATGAGACGGTCAATATGACACAGGACACCCTCGGTTTTCACCCCAATGAAATCAAATAAAAACATTACATTGCGATGTTTATCTGTAGTATCTATAACATTTAGCGCTATGGGGAACACTGCTAAGACAGGGGTAATAAAGAATTACATTACGGTTTTACTCTCTGTATCTTTGAATACTGTTGTATCTTTTACACATGTGTTATTTGTATCTACAAAAAACTTTATTAGTAAAACAGTTAATATCTTTCTACTAAATTATGTGTATCTTATTGGTGTGTTATTTATTGCTATAAGCTTCTTTATCGTATTCTGGAGTAGTGGGAGTGTTTTTGCTTTAGGCGATTGACGTTCATTTATATTCGGAATAGCTATGTCGCCTTGTGGGTCGTACTACTTAATAATTTTTTTATCTTTACTATAGTTTGCCTTTCATAAAACCCATTAATTTATTGACTCAATTTTTATTTATTTTCTATCATCATTCTCTGAGCCTATTCGCAGAGGTCGGCTTTCTCATCTAACGAATATGCGCCTGAGCTTGGATATTTTCCATGAAGCGACTTTTACAGCCGAATTGGCGACATCGAAGTTCTTTGCTAAGGCTAGTCGAATTTTTTAGAGTTTCAACTACCCGTAACGACTACCATAGATGTTCGTATGGCAACCGGGACTGACGGCTTATCGTGCTCTTTGAAGTACGACCAGACCGGTGCAATTAGCCATATTCATACATACTTTGTTTGCACTGAGCAGGGACTGAACCCGTGCCTCTTCTACCACCACGCCACAGAAACTCTATATTTATATTATTAACTTACACTTTTCCAATACATTTCATCCGAACTCTATTGAAATTTCAAAATAATTAGGCGTGTAAACAAGATTTGAATAGGTCACCGGCTCACATGCTGGATGTTGTTTACTTTTTATTCAAAATTTTTCTATATTCCAATGTTTTTTGATTATATGGAACCGAAAAATATAGCTGAGGCTCAGATGTTTTATTTCAATAAGTATGTACAGTCTTGATATTTAAGTTCACATTTTGTTTCCACAATTGTAAATCCATAGCACTCGCATCGCCGACTCCACAAACTTTTATCTCTCAGTTGGGAAACTAAAAGCAAACTATCCCCTATTGTGAACAACATCAAAGAGTTCTGGGGTGATGGATTAAGCTTGTATCGACATGTATGGCACGTGTCTGTGTTCGAGATAAGACTATGATGTAATACTAAACGTTGGTGTGCACCAGGGAGCTTTACTCGGACCGCTATTGTATTGCAGTAGATATGCAATTGTAGATAAGTTTTGAATTGCAAACGTAATTACCAGATTCGATATGGGTTGTAATATATCTAAAATGTATTTTTTATATACGATCGTATTATTTTTATCAACACTGTTTTGGGCCTCGGGCCTCCTATGATACCATACTGACAACAATATATGAAACGAGAAACATCTTTAATAACACATGAGGTAATTTTTTAAGTCGTAATAGTTGTCCTCAGCCTTGCTAAGTTTGTGAGCTTTTTTTATTTCACATGCATTACTTACATCAGATGCTAATAGTTATAGAACCATACGTGTCATTATTTTTACTTATAGCTTAAGTATAGACAGTTGTGTAATATGATGAGATAATATAATTGGTCATAAATGTTATATTTCTTATGTTTTTGTTGCCATATTTTTAAATCAGTTTAATAAGTTTTGAATAAGAAACAATTTTTTTTATAATATCACGCGTATATCCCGGAAGGGGTAAGCAGAGGTGCTAGCACCCACATTTCGCCAGTTTTTTTCATATTTAGGTCCCAATGTAATAGGTGGCGAGCCAATTGCCATTAACCGGGCACTTATAAACCTGCGATAAATACACACATAACTTCGAAAAACATCGCAGTGCCATGGTAAACCTGGGATCGAACCCGAGACCTCGTCTCAGCAGTCCCTTACCCATACCACTAGGCTACCATTTGTTATTTCAAAGAAACAATTTTGTTATTTGAAAGAAACTAATCATTTGTTTAAAACAGCGTTATGTAATAGAATATCTACATACGTATATTATCAGACCTCAGTAAATACAAATGAGCAAAAAATTCTCGAGTTACATCTCTCATTAATATTGATGCCTTCGATTGTTTGGCAAAAATTAATTCAATTTTTTAGGGGGAATCGCTACGAGAACTCACATCGAGGGGAGGCTTTATTATATTACCGATTACTCCTTGCATAGAGCGCTTGGGCTTGAATTAATAGCTCGCTGTGCAATATTACCAAATTGTAAATATAAATGGGATGTTCTTAACAAAGGTTTGATATTAATTTCGTTTACTTTGTGGAATAATCTGGATTTGGATTCATTTGTTCTATTATGTTCTGTATATTTTAATCTTTATCATATTTTGAGCCTGATTATACTGATTCGAGGTTTCTTATCATATTGTTAGTGTTATCAGCCTTGAAACTCATCCAGGCCGGGTTAATAGTAAGAGGAAATAAGTGATATATACCTACATTATGTTGGATAGTTCCATCCGTATCAAGGTTTAACTCAAAATACCAACTACGGCTATGGCAGTCCAAGCCATGTGCCTATATATTCTTCACGCTGTATCATGGCTGTATTCAAATGCAAATTCATTCAAAAGTCTTTTAATATTTAATTTATTATGAAAATTTGTAGGATTCCAATAAATTCTGTCGAAATATATATCATAATTCAGTTTAATTGCGAAACGTATTTGAACTAGAAATTAAAACCTGTCATGATAAAAATTTTGAAACAAGTTCGCAACGACCAACAACCTCGTAAATGACGCAATTTAAAATCACGAACTTCTGTGATAATATTATCAGAAAATTTTACAAATTTTCTGACGCAACCATTTGTAATTAAGGTTTTAAAAACTTTTCTAATTACGACGCCGAATCTACTAAGTGCGCTTGTAAATATTTAAACGAGAAATAAGTGTCATCAGTTAATGCCCCTTATTTGATGAACAAGCAGCAATTTGAAATTTTAGCTAAACATTTTTGGCCAGTAAAAGTCTCAACCTAGAACGCTGAGATTTGAAAACAAATAGATGTAACTACAATATAAAAATAGATGCGACGAAGTATATAGATGGTTCGAAAAAAAGACAAGAAAACATAACAAAACGGCCCAAACTTGTTTCATAAGTTAACTAATACATTTGAGTTGCAAGTTCTTTCTTCAATTTAATATTGCTGAAAGGGTACGAAAATGTAGGTACAACGGTGACTGATGTGTTTTCTTTGCATAATGTAATAGCTGTTTCGGTAAATTGACTTTTTGTTTTCTCATTGATTTAGTGAAATAAATATACTTTCGTTTATTTTTGGATTCGTTTGGAGTGAATCAAGAAAATAGGTATAGTTTTTGGTAACATAAATATGAAATTGTGTTAATGATACAAGTTATGTTATATCTTTGAAGTGATCTGTTATATGAAATACATTGAAGATGTTATTTTACTAACTCTGGTATACTACCATGCTTGCAACACTAGAATGAAACAAATCATAATCTCACCGCCGATCTTGGTTGCAGTCAAACTTTCACTTCTTTTGGATTTCGTATCGTAGTTTCGTATTTATGGAAGTGACCTCAGAACCCAAGAATCAAAATTAATCTCAGTATCAGAACCTCATACAACAATAAATAGGTACCTACTACCAGTTTACAAGTGAAATTGACTTTTCCATTTATTATTGAATCGTAACTTTAAATTCCAGTGACAGATCAAAAACGTCACTATGAAATGTCATTACTGTCATTTTGAACCGGCAATGAATAACAAACGAATTCGCATCAATCACGTCGCGTAAGCAGTGTTTTAATGACATTATTTCCTAATACTCGGCGACAATTTCCCTAGTAACTGTATTATAGGCGTACGTCGATAGACTCGCTAACAGACGGGGTGAGTTGCGAAGGGTTGATTAAGTATTACCTGTTACAGTTGACATTGAAGAATTAGTGTTTTCTTAGTCAGTAAATTAATCTTGAATTCAACTTTTTTATTAGAAGCGTTAAAATGGTTTCAAAAAAGCCTAAGCAGTAGAGCCATTTATATGTCATTCATATGAATAGACCGACCATATTGACATTTATTTAAGCCCCTAAGGGGCTCTAGCCGTTCTTACTAATATCAGTTGACTAACTGACTGGCGCATTCTGCCGACTCCACTGTCAACGACAGTCATAAGCCCGTGTTCGTATACGGTGAAGTTCGGAATAATACCCCTGTATGATTCCGTACCTGACCGCATACGAACACTGCAGGCGCATGCTGCAAATATAATGTACCGTGAAATTACCTTAATTGATAATATTATTAATTGTTTTAATTCATTGCGGTTTCTCAATGAGGCCCTTTACCCATACATACCAAGGTTTGACTGGTAATTTGTGTGAAAAATTACACTGTCATTCTTTTATTTACTCGCACAATAAATGCGGTCGGAAGACTTATCGTGCATTACTTGTTAAACTTCGATGCGGATAAACGACATCATTAAGAAACCGCATTGAATTAAAACAATAAACAATAAGTACGACGTAGTAAGCCTTCTCGAACAGTGAAACCTATGCTCAGGATCTCTTCGTGCTTAGCGGGGCTACCGTGAAACAAATAACTACATAACAATGGCAACTCCAAAATGCCGTCGATTCGACCGAAGAAGAAGAATATACAATTTAATCACTTTTTTATTTAGGACACATCAATTTGACTTCACCCTGCCAAATGGTAAGCTGCAGGCAAAGTCTCAGGAAAGAGGATCATCATTACAAACACGTAAGTGTTACAATAGTGGCACTCAGCTTGACGGCCTCATCAGATGCTTTTTCACGCCTCGCTTAAAGGACCTGGGAGTCTGGGACTGTAGGAAGATATAGTCCCTTAACTCTGTTGATATATTATTATATACTATTAACCTATGCAACTGATTTTAGTTTCTCATACTTCTTTGCAAAAATATAACGAATAGGAATGGAAAATTTAATTCTGGTGTACGAAACCGCACCCTAGATACACAGTAGTTGTAACAAACATCTGAATTTCATAGTATTAATATAATTTATCATAAGATAACATCTCTGTTCCGTGTAATTGCAGTGAAAATAATCTTGTGATATATTTCTTACAGTTTGCAGCATCCCTGTCGAGCGAGAGAACAAAGGATGTTCAATGGATGGTTCTGTATGCCGTATTTCAGACAATGAAGTATCTTTTAAAAAAATTTTTTCGTATTTCTCTTCAGCAGGTAATAAGTGCAGGAATATCGATCAAAATCTATTATAGAATGCTGTGAGTTATCCATTTCATACGTGCACTGATATATGGCCTCAATCACGATCAAAGAAAACTTTATTAAAATTACTAGTCAGTTAACAACTAATTTTAAACTGATATTTAAAGCTTGGGGTATTATATATCCCATATAACCCATATTTCATTTAGATACATTCTTATTACATCTGAATTCGATTCCCGGTAGATAAGAAGGATAGAGGATACGATGGCACAAGGCGACTGAAGGATAGAGCTGTTTAACATCAAACAGATAATATACAGTCAGCATCAGCCTCAGTTGCGTGGCTTGAGTCAATAGTGTCCGGAATACGGCAATACGCTCACCCTCTATTACGTGGGACCAAATTCTATGATTGGTAACATATGGGTGTTAATTGACCTATGCCTACTCAGGAGGGAATTAGGCTTAAGCATATAAATGTATATGTAATAGCAATATAAACTCAACGCAAGTTACAATAAAATATTATAAACCATTCAGTACTGTACACTGGTGTTGCATATTCTAAAATATATATTCGTTTCCTGATATATTAAAGCTTCGTTATATCATTTATTATTATCATCTTTCCTCATTCGAGCCCGGGACATAGATACACACCAATATCCATACACAATAGAAGGTAGTCCCATTTTACTCCATGCATGTCTGATACAAATGATACATATATATTTGTCCGATCTCTAAAGCAAATTTGCCGCTAAAATAAAACATATTTCACTGTACTCCAACCTTTTTCAATGGTAATAAATTATGTTTTAAGCCTCTGGATTTGGCATATAGAAACAAGATTAAAAAATGTGTAGAAACATAAATTCACGCCTATATCCCCGAAGGGGTAGGCAGAGGTGTTAGCACCCATGTTTCGCCAGTTTATGTTTAGGTCCCAATGTAATAGGTGGCAAGCCTATTGCCATTAACCGGGCACTTATAAAACTGTGATAAAAACACACATAACTTCGAAAAGCATCGAAAAGTCATTGGTGTGTGCCATGGTAAAACCTGGGGTCGAACCTGAGTCCTCGTCTCAGCAGTCCCTTACCCATACCAATTAGGCTACCGCGGTTTTTTTACTGTACGATATTTTATTAATAAGTATCTCCCACCTGATGATAAGCTGTTCGTAAGGCAGGACTAAATTAGAGATATCATTTTGCACTTTTATATTTACTAAGCAGAAATTAAATATTGTTCTATTTTCAAATCATTAAAAATACATGCATATTCCCTATTATGTGTGGAACCCAAAACAATATATAAAGTGTTCTTGAAGCTCTGTTCTGAAGAAGTAACATCACTCAGAGAGAATAGCAAAAAATAATTCAGACAGTTGCTGAACAAATTCAAATACATCGTCTACGAAGTCTCTACACCTCTACGGCGTAGTAAACTCGTAGCGGATAACGATATTAATTATCTTTCAACTTAGTATCAAACGAACTCAATCAACTTCGATCTCAATTAAAACGTATCTTGAACATTCTTATAACGAAGCCATTTATCTTACGAAAGGGTGTTGTTTGAAGATATGAGATTAAGAGCAGCGCAGCGTAGCAAATTATAGAGCTAGTCGGTTGTATTTTATCAATAGTTTTAATAATTAGTCGTTTGAAGTTAACATGGGGACAACCCCATGTTACACATACAAATGTGAAACATCACTACCTGCGTTTCTAAGTTAACCTTACCTCATGGAGAGAGGTCACTGGTCCAATTGCTAGCTGGTACGGATGAGTCTCTGACACAAGTTTTTCTTCGACGTTGATAGGATATAATAAATAATCAATATAAGTCCTGTATAAGTACAGAATATAGCATGTCTGGTAATATATTCAGGCTTAGATGTCACCCGCATACGGTGCAGAATATTCCATTAAGAACCAAGCGGTTCGGTGAGTCTTTCTCTGCTGCACCATTAAGTCTTAGAAATCCTTGCCGGCACACGTGTTTCTTTCTTCCTACAGTCCCGGGTCCTTTAAGCGGGGCGTGAAAAAGCATCTGATGAGACCGTCAAGCTGAGCGCCACCATTGTAGCACTGTACGTGTTTGCAATGGTGACCCTCTTTTATGAGACTTTGCCTTCAGCTTAACATCAGGCGAAGTGAAGTCAAATTGACGTACCATGAAAGAATATAAACAGTATTATGCTGTGTCTATGGCCTATTCATTTTGTACCGTCAACGAACTGAAAATGCATGACATACCTGAATGAATATAAAAAAGTTAAGTAGGTACTTTGTCTGATAAATAACATAATACAGTTTTTCCTCATTACTCTATGAGTGTACGGTTAGCCTCATCGTCAATTGCTATTTCTATGTATGGGTGCCACATTTTTTTTTTACTTACCTCTAGAATTAGGTCTTCCGACCAAAATACTGACCCGGTAAATATTGCTCAATTCTGCAATGTATAGCAACATATACAGTTATACAAAAACGATTGCATATAATAAGGTTTTCCCACGTACTCGCAATGTTTCACCCCAATATCCTTTCGAAGTTGAAGCTATATATTATGAAAGTAAACAAAACAAGCAACAAAACAGCTTTACATAATTTATACAAACAATAGGATCACAGAAAGGACAAAAAATTAAGGCGCAAAGCTGTGAACATGATGCAAAAAATTGTCAATGCGTGACACGACTTTCTATTTATTATATACGCTTTTGCAAAACTCATAACATGAGCGCGAGCAAAAACTGTAGGTACCTCCATCTTGTTAAAGAGTTAAGGACTTAGTACACTTGTACACTTTGTAGAAGATTTTGGCTATAACAGACAAAATAAAAATGCATTTTTCTTTATTCAAAATAGTTTGAGGACCTGTGAGCTTGTATTAACTTGCTAGCTTGCTTGCTAACTTGTATATAACTAATATAAAAGAACGAAAATTATGTTAGTTACATTATTTATAACTCTATAATGGCTGGACCGATTTGGGTGATTTTTATTTTGTTGAGTTTATTTTTATTTTTATATATTTAGGACTCATGTAAAAAACTCTCGTAAGCAATGGAAGGGACAAGTAAAACATGTCTACTGACTGGCGAACTTGCTTGGGCTTTGAAAATCTTTACGGGTGTATGTGACCTTGTTAAATAAAATTAAAATACAGGCATAAACTTGAATAGTTGGATGTTGTTGGATATGTAGTTGTGCCCTAACAAAACTATAGTAAAAAGCCGCAAGCCATCGCAACGGTTTTGGGAGACGGTGTTAGCAAAAAGTTAAATTGAAACATCCCAGAACAGAACAGCTAGATAGTCATAATAAATATAGGTACGTGAGAAAGTACACACGTTTTAATAGAATTTAAAGCATGTATAATTTTATTTTCTTTGTTCAAAAATTGTATTTACTCTTTCTAATATAATTATAATATCTTATTCGTTTATATTCTTTTTATTATATTAATACTCATAAGGAACAGTGATCACAATTTTAAAAAGTTATTTGTAATAATATATTATGTTCTTACACCAATTTCCTTCTGGGGTGAGCAGTGGTGAATATCACTGCTTAAATAAATATGATGTGTTTATTTTTCAACAGAACTAATGAGAATAAAAATCCCACTAGTCTTGTCAACAGAACAACTCAATAGGACAAATGGGAATAAATGGAATTAACACCTATACTTCATCAACCATTACCGCGTACTCTGTGCACTATTGTTGACTCCAGCTGCTGTTCATCTGAGGCGGGTAATCTTCAAGATTACGATGATTACGATTAATTTATATTATGCTTCTTTTATGCACAGCTTGTAATGCCTTTTTTAGACTGACTGCCACTTGCTAATTATCTTAAAAAGTATTACGTATTAGTATCTTGAAATAGAAAAGAAACTCCTTCAGCTAAGCTCAATGACTTGTGTTAGGAGTGTGTTCACGACGGTAGTGTAATGACCAAGATTTGAACTCGAGACCTCTCGATTTTGAGGCCGACTGCTTAACCGCTGAGCTATATATACTTCAAACTACGATTATATAATGCATATTAACAGTACTGCGCCGGAAAAGAACCCACAACCTCTGATTTAATAAACGAACCGCTACGCCACAAAGGCTGTCAACACCATACACTTATAAAATCTTGATCTTATTTCAAGAAGTTTTTGACGAGTACTTTGACCATTTTACTTCGTAATCGCCTTCATATAATTAACTCCACAGGCTCTTACAAAAGAACTTCGGAAGCAGGTTAAGTAAAAGACCAGAGAACAATTAAAGTTTGGCGTTTGCAGCCTGAAGCTTGTTCGCCTTAAGTGCTTGTTTGATTTGTTTGAGTTTCACAATATTTTGGAGAAGAAAAAACCAAGTTAATGTTACTTTGTAATCAACAAAATACTTTAGGTTTATCACAATTTGATATCAGAAATTGTAATATATTTTATTAGTAATATTTTAGGGTAGTGTAATACAAGTGTAATCTAAGCGCTAGTAGCTTCGTGATTAAGGACGTGGTCCTAGGACTGAGAGACTTTTGGTTTTAATTCTGATATTAATTGCACTATCAACCTTACTTTTCACACAAACAATTTAATAAAAAAATCCTAAAGCAATTAGTATGCTAACTGTTCAAACAGCGGTCTGAGCGTTTCCACTAAAAGGGAAAACTCACGGGTTTGACTCCCATCGAAGCATTCAGTGATTTCATTCTAAATTTGATTCGAACATACAATTTAGCTTAACTAGAAGGGTTTACAGGACTGCTAATAAATTCAGTTACTATTAAATTTAGATTTAGAATAAGCGGCATCTAGTTACGATACAATAGAACTACTCAAACTGCTCGCTGCTCAAACACGCTCCTTAAGAAAGCTAAGGCAATTGAATCATCGCAAGCAACCTCTGGTCCAGGAGAGGAGTGATGTGATGATACCATATACACCTAGCCACAGCAACATAAACTACTACGTCACTAAAAACCCTGCATCGCGAAAGCGAAGTTTTCGCGATGGTGTAATATAGATACAACAACCCATCGATAACCGGACATCGGTCGTTTCTTCATTTGTGGCGAAGGAATATAATATCACTCTGTCACTTCATAATATATGAAGGAATGTATTCTACAATACAGATATATTTATACTTAAATGTATCATTGTTGCTATATACAAACATAAATATAAACAATAAAAAGTGCGAAAATGGATATATTTATAAGATTTTCTTCTTTCTTTCTCATAAAAAGACAACTCCTGCACTAAATAACAAGCCTTGTATCGCGGGAGACTTTACAAACATTCAACTAACGAACACAAAGTACACCCAGACTCAGAACAACTATTTATGGATCACACAAATTTTTGTCCTGTGTGGGGATCGAACCCATAACCTCGTGCACTGCCGGCGCATACTTCGTCCACTGAGCCACGGAGGTAGTCCTTACAAATATTTACAGAAAATCAAACCCACAAACCCTGATATAGCAGCTGAACGCTTTATGCCACACACACAAGACACCAAATATTGTAGGCAAGTTTTAATTTTGCTGTGCATTTTGCACTGGTAAACATTTAATTATGTTGGTAGTCTGTGTTGAATACTTTTGCTTAACAAAAGTAATTTCTTTGTGTTGTCAGAATGAATTGAAGTAAAAAGTAATTTAAGTTGTTTAAAGTTTTCTTTTGATTTGAAAACAGACTTCTTATAATAGGGGCCCCACATTACAAAACTAAACTTTTTGTGTGTATAAGCGGAATATTCATCATAATATAATGCGTCTTTGTGAGATTTCACAGATTTAGATGCAAATAAGGAGACATTGCCAACCTATCAGTCGTGTTATGGACGACTTTCCACGGTGCGTAGTCCGCGAAATCGTGCACATGTCTGTGAAATCACGGATTCTGAAAAATTATCCTTATAAACACCCATACCACACACATTCACACACAAACGCACGTACGCGCACACACACATATAGGTACACACACGCATAACACGCACACACACTTTTATTTAAAACTAATTACTTTAAACTAAGCAATACCTTTATAACACTTTGATAAATCATTGCGACTCATCATAGTCTTTTTGTTGCACATTAATTTAATCATTATTGGCCGAACACTGTCTTCTAAAATACAGGCACTGAGCCTAGTTTAGGTAACAGGGTTTATATTTTCATGTACCAAATATTAATGTATTCTAAAAGTAATCTTATATAGCTGCAATAGTGTTTAAAACTGGTTAATCTATTGTCATAACTTGTAAACCAATTTTTCGTAAATAAACTTTTTATTTATTTATAAATACTTTTAAAGCACAGATTATGGTAAGATCAGTTTTATATTAGGGTGTATGTAGACTCACCCAGACGTTAAAGGCTCAGGTTTAAACCGGTACACCTAATAATTGAGGTATTCCGAGCGTTGGGATCGTATTCAGGTCAGACAACAGCTGCATCCGTATAAGGATCTTTTCAAATAAGACGATTGGTGTCGGACTACACTACAGTTTACATGTTACTGCAGTTTGACTGCTAACGGAAGGTTCTGATTTTGTATGTTTTTATATTGACATGGTCACTATAGTAGTATGGTCACCCTTGATCCTTATACCTACATCTAGTGTATTTACTACTACTACACTTTACTGATATTTCGGCGCTGTTTCAAGCGCCATGATCAGTAATGTACCCAAACAAACATAGTAAACATCACAATGATTCTTATAAAGGTTTTGATTTTTCGTACAAAACTGGGTAGGTACAGTCGACAAAAGATAGATACGGCTCCAATTTCTCATAATTATTATATTGTATGTAAATGTGGTACCGTATCTCTTTTGTTGACTGTACATGATGACAGATCTTGCGGCCGTTGGGTCGCGTGACTAATGTCGTATCATCTGACGTTGTATACTTTTTGCATGAAAAAACATAACCATCCGTTAGCACTTGGCAGTACGATAGTCTCACTGCAGTAGCACTTAACAAATCGTTTAATTTGAAAGCGCCTTAAACTAAATTGATGTAAGGAGTAGGAGAGTCGATCCTGTGTTTAACACAAATTTTGGGTGCGACCAAAACGAGTATTATTTTAAAATTAGAACGTTTTTCAAACCAATACAACTAAATCAGTGATCAATTACACTTCTAGGCTCATTTTTAACATAAGATTGAACCTCAAAGTTTGTTGTGCAAACGACTGTAATTTGTAAGAGGCAATTAATTGTACCAACTTTTGTGTGTTGTTTCAAAGTAACATTCGTCAACCCTAATAGCGAACTTGTAATTCCGCAACCTAAAGTGTTCCTGCCTTTCGTCTCTATAAATTAAAGTGATTTGTAGACGCCAACTCAAGAGAGCAAAACTTTTGTCGTTTCAAATAAAAAAGCAGATTTCTCTCGGGGACTAATGGAAGAGGCCTTTTGTCTTTTGTTTCATTCACAAGATTATTTTTTACTAAATGTTACTCGTGGGTCTACCTGAGTGCAATTCTAGTCCTGTTTGGGTAACGCATCTAATCATAATAATCAGATTATGTAAGTATATATGTGTTTTACCGGATTATAATCTATACTTGTACCAAATCACAGTTAGATTGGTTAAGCCATTTAAGCGTGATTTACAAGCATTTTTGCAAACTTTCACATTTTTATAATATTAGTAGTATAGTAGGACTCTGCCTCTGTGGCGTGGTGGTAGTGAACGCGACTACCACGCAGGAGGCAGATGACTGAATATGGCTATTTGCTCTGGTCTGGTCGTGCCTCGGAGAGCACGTTAAGCCATCGGTCCCAGTTGTCATTCGTTACGGGTAGTTGGGGCCCTCAAAAGTCCGAATAGCCTTACCACAGAACTTCGAAATCGCCAGTTTGGTTGTGGAGGACCGATGGCAATAGTTTCACGGAAAATATCAAAGTTCAGCCGCATCTTAGTTAAACTAGAAAGCCGAATAGAGAATGATGAGTAGGACTAGATCTTACTGGAACTTCATTTGCATACGCTTTAATGATAAATGGCAGTGTCTCTTTTCAGAATGTAAGCTATTTTTACACATGAAGTCATTTCTTTACATTCAGAGTAATAGACTTAAAAATTTAGAATATCTTAACCAAGGTAGTGAAGTGTCTCTAGTTAGGAAGCGTCCGAATTTGCTTTCATACGTCATTCTGTCTGTCTGATTTTACATGCCGTATTTTTCAGCACGTCAGTCGTAGTTTCATCAAGGACTCGCAAGTCGAAACTAAAAATTACATGTATATAAAGCGGTAGGCTACTGGTATGGGTAATTGACTGCTGAGACGACGTTTCGGCTTCGATCCCAGGTTACCATGACACACATCAATGACTTTTCGTGCTTTTCGAAGTTATGAGTGTATTTATCGCAGGTTTATAAGTGTCCGGTTAATGTCAATAGGCTCGCCACCTATTCCATTGGGACCTAAATATAAACTGGTGAAATGTGGGTGCTAGCACCTCTGCCTACCCCTTCGGGGATGTGTGAATCGATTTAAATTGATTAAACTGCAATTTACCTTCACTTTCGTATAATAAATATTTGATTATCTTTCCATTAATTCAATAAGGTACTTTTTAGTACGTAAGACTCCATAATACTACTTATTAATGTTAGATACTCACTTGCAAAATGAATATAATTATGTGAATTCATTGTTAGCTTGCTGACCCTGGACTGGTCAAGATGAAAGCTTCGAACACGACTGGGTTTATCGCAAGGATAATAATCATGATATTCTTCAGACTTTCTCAAGATTATTTTCTAACAGAACCTACTTATACAAAATTGATTCACTATCATATTCCCTTCGTTATCATGTAATCTTAGATAGAATCACTTCAGGGACGAAATGTAGACGACATGAGATTACTGAATGACCTTGAGCGATATCATATTATGGTTTCAGGCACAAATCAATAAGAAGGTTTTGTAGACCTATCTATATACTTTTATACATAAAATCAAAAGGCGTGAAGGCGAAGATGTACTTATACAAGCTGTTGGTAGTGGCTCAACCTGCGTGAATCCACCCATCCAACTTTTCATTTCGTCAGTTATATATTTCGCATCATGCTCAGGATAAAGTATCCACTTTACAGCAATAGGCTTACGCCCTATTACTTGGATTCGAAAAACAGTTGTTGAAATTTAGGAACCTCGGCCTACCCACTTGGTGATTGAACATCACACCTAAATCCACCCACGCTTTCGGATAAGAGACCTTCTCAAAAAGGGCATTAGAAGATTTCTTATAGGGTGGAGAGTACGAATATGATGCCCTTATTGTTGCAAATATCCATAGGCCACGGTAACAACTTTCCGTCAGGTGAATCATGTGCTTGTCTGCCAATGAAATAACCTTACCTCACCGCGTATAAAAGCGTGTAAGGGTATGATAGGCATATACGTAGTATGCTTATTTGCTACTTTAATAGAATAAAAATGTATTTGCAAATAATATGACTAAAATGCTTAAATATTTAATCGGAATTTATTTGTTTAGATGCGAAAATACCACTTTACTTAGCTAGTCGAAAGAAACAAGTCAATTATGGAAATACGTGGTATAACTGATATCAGTATTCCAAGCTCGACGACAGTGTATTCTTTTATCTTATCTTTCTTATTTAAGATAACTTTAACAACTACTTGAGCACTATCTTAAAAAATCTGTTTATTGCTCAACAGCTTTCAATGAACGCCTTTCTAAAGGAATAAAATTTTATTTTGCTTTTGTTGCAGACGAGCGTTTTAAATTTGGTATATTGATATTTATTTTTATATACTTTTATGTGTATGTATATCGCTTGAGTGGTGGGAAATCTTATGCTGTGGGATCAACGAAGCCCTATGTGTAATGTCAAATGTGCGTCTTAAAAGTATTGTTAATTACAATTGTTTCCTGCAGCTGGTGATGGTTATTACGCAGTGCAATAAAACCTATGTTACTCATAGTCAATGTAGCTTTATAATGCTGAAAGAATTTTTGAAATAGGCACAGTCGTATTGCGTTTTTTCATTACAAATATACACACAAAAATCCAGATTTTTCCTTTTTATAATATTAGTATAGGTCTAGTAAATGTCAATAAAAGGAACTTAAAATTCATTAAATATGCCCACGAGCAGTAAAAACTTTTGAAACACTAGACAGATTCCCTTACTATATTCAATTCAATTAAAATTCAAATATTTTTTTATTGCGATATACATACATATAAGTACAAAAAGGTTTCTGATAATACATTTAGGTTCCATCATATTTCAGCCAGATTGGCATGCAACAATGTCTCAAATTATGACCATAATAATTAGAATTTAACAATCATCAATTAATAATAGAGAATATACACATAAGATATTTGTATGAATCTCATTTTATTGATTTTAACCAATACTATATTTGCAAACTCCCCAATAAAAAGTCTGACAGGTACTCTAAAAATGCCCATAGGAATTGAAAGGAAACCGCTTGTCTGTGAACACCAGGACACTAATGTGTCCTGGGGCTCTATACACACTTACCTACGAAGTAGTGTTTCATGTTTCGAATCTATTCGATAAATGAAATGATCACAAAATAAGTGTGAACAAGGTTCAGTGCTAACGCTCCCGCCAACTTATGTTTTTACTGTTTATTTTTTTCATATATCTCGGTTCAGATTTTATCTTAGTTGTTCGACAGTAAAGTAAATTTATTTTATGAAAATATTTTCGATATTGTTGGACTATAAAACAGGTTTTAAATATGATTGTGAAGTTTAAAGTGATACTCTTTGGTAAGCGAGACAATCTTTCACGTGGATTCTACCTTTGTTGTTCCTAGTGTTATAAGTGTAATTATAATAATCAATTGTGATCCTAATTAGCCTATTATTGCAATAGGCTGAACACAGGCCTCTCACAATATTATCTGAGCTTCAGCATTCAGTTATGGCAATCAATTCATTCTCTAATGAAATATTTAAAGGCAATTAGTATGCTAACTATTATATTGTGTAGCAGAATTTCGATTCCTTCAGACGTAGCTATGTGTTGCCAATACAGCAATATACTGATATTGCTATATTGGCAATTGCAAGAGAGTGCAAGAAGGGCATTAGAAGGTTTCTACAGGGTTGGCAGCACGAATGCGTCGCATCTGGTGTTGCAATCGTATGTTGGCCACGGTGACCAACAACGGTGGGCCGTGTGCTTGCCCGTTACCTGAGTGATTTAAAAAAAATCCCAAGATAAGGATAAGGTAGTTGATTGTATGAGCTAGAAAAAATAATCACAATAAACTATTATGAAAATGAACTCATAAACAAATTACATTGATGATTTATTAGATCTATCAAAGCTCACATTTAATGTAGATTAAAACAGACACTCACACCTGCTTTTTCTATTTAAAAAATGTAACGTTTCCCTCACAATATTTTTTTAAATATTACCCTATATAAAAAGTTGATAAACGCCACTCCCATAAAAGCGCGGGCGTAAATTTTAATAATGACACAAAAGAAAACACAAGGACTTGGGCATAATGAAAACAGTACTCCTCCCACGGCATTACTGGCAACTGTGCACACACTGCCGTAACGGGTTAAAATCTGAATAAATAAATAGTTGAGCACCTGCATACGGCATTTAAGTGCCCATTAGCTACTCAAAACGCTATCATTGTTATTATAATTGTATTCTTATGTTTGCAGGAGATTTGTTGGTTTCTGTCAACTGTTATGTGTATTCATATCTTTAAGAATTTCCTCAAGAATAAGCTATTGCAGTAAGTAGGATAATAAGTGACGTCATATTTTTTAGATATATTTCTACTGTCGGAGTAAGCTTCGGGAATATTATCTTCTATTATTTTTATATATATTACGAAATACTATCAAATCCAAATACACCTGGTAGTAAACAGGATAATTCTAAATATTGGCATAAAAATACGACTTGAAAATTTTCTTTTTTTGAAAAATGGTGTGCTGGTAGAGAACTCATTGTGAGTTAAGCTCGCCTTTGTACATGATTCTTGCAAATATTTGTGTATTATTTCTGTACTTTGTGTATGCAATAAAGAATTAAGAATTAAGAAAAAATCAAATTATACTGTTACCAAATCGTTATTTTTTATTTCAATACGTAGTATGCCTAGAGTTCTAACAGGTACCTTCGGCTTCGGGAGCGTTTCCGTAGAACATTCATATACATATTGTAAAAATTATGTGAAACTGTAATCCCAAGAAATTGTTGTCTTCAAGTTCGAGTATTAGGATCTCTCATTTAGGTATGTAGTAATTATAAGCTTCTCGTATTTTACGAGGTTCATTTTCTTATGCATGTACTTGGCCATTTTATAGCAGTCATTTCAGCTGCTCTCGATTCTCGAAGGTCTTTTGTGCCTTAACAGTATGACCGTATTATGCTAAACATCTTGAGGCAATTGCAGAACGACGGCTGCATTCAGCGGCTATTCTCACTTGAATGGCGAATTACCATGGTAAATTGACGATGGAATTATGTGCCTACTCGCCTTAGCTTATGAGTGACTTGGAATAATTTGATGAACATGAATGTATTACGATTTGCTGACGAAGTTCCGCTTTAAATTGCATATTTAAATGAGAAACGTCTTGTTTAAATTAGTACTAATACTGTTTTACTGAGATTTGATTGAGACGAATCCACGGATAAATAAAATTTATTGAGAGAATTATGGTATTGATGTCACAATCTTCTATCTATTTGCAGGTCTAGTCAACTGATTTCTAGACAGAAAAATAAATAAAATATATTGGGAAAGGGAGGGGCACCCACCACTCACCCATGTGCAAAACACGTGTCGAGTTTTGTTCTTCGCACTTGCGGAATATTGCACACACGAAATCATAATCTTATCGAGCAAGAAGTCCTTTTGGCTTTTGGCATTCCTTTCTATGTCAATAAATTACATTTTGGTATTGCTATTATTGCGATTAATAAACCGCGGGTGAGTGAGTACATACAGAGTTGTATATTTTTCGCCATTGACAGGTCAAATATAATCCATCAAGTTCACGCGTCTAATTCAATCGCTTAATGAATATGACGTTTGTATAAATGGCATCATTAATTGAACTTACCAATTACTACCATAAACTAATTGTTTTTATCAAAATGCGTGACTTTTACGAGTTTTATATCGCCTCAATTACTCGAACAATTAAAAGAATAAATGAAAGAAGATAAAAGTGACAGATATGGAAACGTTTTAATATTTCAAATACATATTCTCAAAGGTCTATGTTTTCGTTGCTGGAGCTGGGGGACTTTTCCTAAAAATGAACCCGCCACCTCTGACTAAAAAGTTGAATGCTTCATCACTACGTTACAGAAGTCATTTGCGGATTGCAGTTGCCTTAGAAAATAGATTAATTCCTTCTAAGGATTTAATGTGATTTTAAATTAAAATATCAGATCTGGTGTTAAATTTGGTGTGATATCAGCCCTATTAAAGAAATAAACGTACTCAAATAATGTTAGACTATAAGGGATTGTAATTGAAATTGAATTATAAGATTATAAATCAACTAGCTTTTGCCCGCGACTTCGTTCGCGTGGAATAGAGACTTCCAGCAGATTTTTGGTTTTACCCACATAGTTCCCGATCTCGCGGGATCACTTCAAAAATGAAATGTGGAAACTTTACCTCCAGAACAGCACATACCCGGAGTTTCCTCTTTCCATTTTAGTGCCATACAATATGTGCACTTTTTAGCCATCCGTCCTAAGAGCACTAATCGATTAAAGGGTCGTAATCAAAAGCAGCATCATGAAATACCTCCCACGTATTACGTGTAAATATATTTTGTCTTTGTGCTTGCCGTGCACCTAATAGAACACGTAGTCTATGAGATTCTTCATGTGACTCTGCAAAAATCAGAGACGCATGACGTTCAGCATCCAAAAGCCGACGTACTCGAGTTTGATCTACAGTTTCGGAAGCTCTTTGAGTTGCATGACGCCCAGCATCTAAGAGCCAGCGCTCCTGAGCCATCTCTTCTGTCTCAGCAGCTCTTTGAGTTGCATGACGCCCAGCATCTAAGAGCCGGCGCTCCTGAGCTATCTCTTCTGTCTCAGCAGCTCTTTGAGTTGCATGACGCCCAGCATCTAAGAGTCGGCGCTCCTGAGCCATCTCTTCTGTCTCAGCAGCTCTTTGAGTTGCATGACGGCCGGCATCTAAGAGCCGTCGCTCCTACCTCGTCTCTTCTGTCTCAGCAGCTCTTTGAGCAGCGTGACGTTCGGTGTCTAAGAGCCGGCGCTCCCGAGCCATCTCTTCGGTTTCAGCAGCTCTTTGAGTAGCGTGACACAGACGAAGTCGCACGGGTCAGCTAGTTTGTAATGAAAACTATCCTATGTCCTTTCTCAAGTTCCAAACTATGTCTGTACCAAATTTCACACAAATCGGTTCAGTAGTTTAGGCGTGAAGCAAAGACAGACAGACAGACAGACAGACAGAGTTACTTTCGCATTTATAATATTAGTTTGGATTTGGAAGTCGCGTTTTCTGTCCCTATTTTTCTTGTCCCTTTGTATGCTTAAATCTTTAGAACTACGCAACGGATTTTGATGCGGTTTGTTTCAATAGATAGAATGGCTAAAGAGGAAGGTTTGCATGTATATAACATCATGCTACGACTAACAGGTGCGGAGCAGGAATGAAAAATGTTGCAAAAACGGGGTGATGCAGACGAAGTCGCGCGGGTCAGCTAGTTTGTAATAAAAACTATCCTATGTCCTTTCTCAAGTTCCAAACTATGTCTGTACCAAATTTCACACAAATCGGTTCAGTAGTTTAGGCGTGAAGCAAAGACAGACAGACAGACAGAGTTACTTTCGCATTTATAATATTAGTTTGGATTTGGATTTGGAAGTCGCGTTTTCTGTCCCTATTTTTCTTGTCCCTTTGTATGCTTAAATCTTTAGAACTACGCAACGGATTTTGATGCGGTTTGTTTCAATAGATAGAATGGTTAAAGAGGAAGGTTTACATGTATATAACATCATGCTACGACTAACAGGTGCGGAGCAGGAAAGAAAAATGTTGCAAAAACGGGGTGATGCAGACGAAGTCGCGCGGGTCAGCTAGTTTGTAATAAAAACTATCCTATGTCCTTTCTCAAGTTCCAAACTATGTCTGTACCAAATTTCACACAAATCGGTTCAGTAGTTTAGGCGTGAAGCAAAGACAGACAGACAGACAGACAGACAGACAGAGTTACTTTCGCATTTATAATATTAGTTTGGATAACATCATGCTACGACTAACAGGTGCGGAGCAGGAATGAAAAATGTTGCAAAAACGGGGTGATGCAGACGAAGTCGCGCGGGTCAGCTAGTTTGTAATAAAAACTATCCTATGTCCTTTCTCAAGTTCCAAACTATGTCTGTACCAAATTTCACACAAATCGGTTCAGTAGTTTAGGCGTGAAGCAAAGACAGACAGACAGACAGACAGACAGACAGAGTTACTTTCGCATTTATAATATTAGTTTGGATAACTCATTTAATCAATATCAGTATGTTTACAATATTATAAATCTAAACTAATTGAACAGCTGTCCTTGACCGCTCCCGGTGGAAAAGTGCCCATCACACTCGCTGCTTTTCCGGTATGGCCATTTGCACCAGGAACAAGCCGGATCGATAATCCTCTGTTGATTGATTCTTTATTCTAGCTCTTTCACAAAGGCTTTTGGCCTTCTTGCCCCAACTCCCCAGGCATGAAGTTGTAAAGCAGCTCCAGACGGCGCACTTATACCTCTTCCTTAAGCTAGCGTCTTCCGCGGCTACAGACGGAGAGTGAACTAAGATAACTGATGTTAAAGAAGAACATAGTGGTAGGCAAAGTTGCTAGCACCCACTTTTCGCCAGTTTATGTTTAGGTCCCAATGTAATAGGTGGCGAGCCTATTGCCATTAATCGGGCACTTATAAACCTGCAATAAATACACACATTACTTCGAAAAGCATCGAAAAGTCATTGGTATGTGCCATGGTAAACCTGGGATCGAACTCGAGACCTCGTCTCAGCAGTCCATTACCCATACTACTAGGCTACCGCGGTTCTAAATTTAAAATAGGTTAAAAAAGAAATAATTCAATATACCTACCTAATAATGTACTTTCTTTTAAACTCTCTTATATAGCAGTATAATATTTAAAGTGTAATATAATATTTAGCTTCACCACCGTGGAACACTAATTTTAACACTTAGTATATTCATGTTGATACGGTAACAAAGGATTTGCCTTCAAGCCATTTTTTTGTTTCGTCATGAGGTTGCTTCAAACTCATGTTTTATGGGATAAACAAACGGGTAAAGGATTATTATAAATCGTATGGGTGGAAAACCTCTTTGTGTTAGTATTTTTCTAACATATTTTTATGTTTAGGTAACTTGGAAAATAAATAGAACATAAACTTCCTATGTATTCTGCTATCATTTTATCGTCAATAAAAGCGAAGTGCTATAGCTAGTGCTATAGCACTTCGCTTAGTGGTAGTGAACGCAACTGTTATGCTTGAGGTGCGGGTTCGATTTCCGCTCAGTGCAAATATTTGAATATATAAATAAGATTATTTGGTGTTTCTATTTATAATATGTATGTATTTAAAAAATATATAAATAGGTTTATCACTATTAGAGAACCAATTATACTAGCTAATTAAACTATGCTTACCATGGGGTCTAGGTAACTTTCACGTGCATATATTTTATTAGAAAGGTTATAAGATGAATTCAGCTTCTCCGGTAGCAACTGTGGTATGATCTCAATCCCTCGTCGCAATGCTCGTTTGCCACATAGCAAATTCTTTATAACAGGAGGCAGACAAGCACATGGCCCACCTGACCTTAAAAGGTATGAGCGTTCGCAATATCAGCAGCATAACTTCGTGCTGCTGACCCTATAGAAATTATGCCCTTTTGGAGACGTGGAGGGGGAAGGGGGGGGGGAAGGAGGTGTGGAGTTAAGGGAGTTGCCCTGCTGTCAGTGCAGGAGACAGTTGGTCTTCCTACTGACAACACAAAACTCTGCAAGGAATTCTGGCTACCCTACTTTTGGTGAATTGTACACTAAGGTAACCAATTGCTTTTAGAGAGACTATTAATCTAGTTTTACTGCTTTAGTCATGTAGATAAAAATAATCAACTTAACGTTTCTCTTAGTTTACATTTTAGTACACTGTCTGATATGTTCATTAAGTTAACGAAACAGAACTGAACCATAGAGTTTAATTACAAGAGGTCATGTAAGAAAATGATAATGGGTGAGAACGGAGCGTAATGTTTATTAAATTTACAATTTCTGTTTGCGCGCTAAGCACTCATGCTGTGCGTTCTGGAGATGCATACTTACTACAGTGGAAGATAGGTGGATTCATATAGTACAATACGTATATCACAAACTTAAGTACCGTGTCACTTGGCATACACCTAACTTTGCCAGGTACTCATCATGTAGTAAAATACTTATTTGTCTTAGAGTGAATTGTTTCGAACAAATTTGATATAATTCACTTCTTCCTTCAGTGCCTTTGCAATACTGAAAGTTGGCTGTCATCTTCTAAAATTCGTCACTATCGCTGGCAATTCGGAACAGTAGTTCGACAGAGGCAATGCCGGTTCACTCCCTAATGTTTCGCAGCCATGACTTTCTCCTTCGTCCAGCGCGCTATTACGCATACGATTGCGTATATTTATCAGATCAAGCATTTTAGTATCTAGAAATATTCTCAAGCTGATTACCTACTTGTGAGTTACTAGTAACTTTTATGAATGAGCTACGAATAGTTTGCTTACTCAGAATTATGTCAGAGGTGATCTTTTAATAAGAGCGATATGTTTATTGTGTTCATTTATGCAGACGTCTTAGAAAATGAATAGTTAAGAAGGGTTTTAGTCGTGGAATATATAAAGTGATGACGAATAAATAGTGGGGTAGTGTCGATGCATCGTCAAGAACTGAGTTCAGACATTTGGTTATTATTGATAAAAAATGTGTTTAGGATTTTACTCAATATTCCAAATCTAATTGTAGACAAGTTATAGGATTTGAATTTCGCGGGTTAAGAACTAGAGAAGCGTAAGGGCAAATTGACAACTTTACAGGAGGGCCGAAAAACAACTCAAATTCACCTGCCGTTATCTTAAAGCTCTTGTAAGGCAAAATCTATAGTAGTTATCTGTGTGATTTTTACTTGTAATAATGCTTTATTTATCGGTTAAAGAATGGTGTAAAATTTTAGGCAATCAAAAAATGTTTTGGTTTTAATAATGTTTAATAATCAAAAAATAGTTGACATACGTCATTATGGCTGAAATAAATATAATAATGTATGGAATGCAACGGGACTTCCGTTATAATGACCTTAAAATTAGTGACGAAAATCTTTACACATTAATAATCTCTTGAGGCGGCTACTTAACAACTTATTAACAATGTACTCAATTAAAAATATTTATTTGTGTTCAACCTGAAAATGGTTATAAAAATCATGATATGTCGAAGGAATAACTCCAGATCGACACAGCTCTTGCAAATCGTTGTACTTATCTGCTGATATGGGTTTGGATCACAGATTACCTTACAAAAGATTTTTTTAGAAGATGAGGTAGGAATATGACATATAGCTTCCATGTCATATTCGGCGGAATAAAATTCATCATCCAGATCAAGTTTCTTAGAGAGTTATTATATGCAAAACATTCATGGCACATATCTTAACGTGGCTTATGGAATCCTCAATCACATTTCCCAATGGGGATCTGAGAACCTGGTCGAGTTCAATGCCAAGAAGACGCAGGCATGCGCGTTTTCAGCAAAGACATCTCCTTTCCTTCCTCCGCCCACTCTTCAGAGCTCACCACTGCCATTACAGGATACCCTCAATATAATCGGTATGGACGTGCGCTGCAAACTGAACAACAAGAACTATATCGAGAGCATCATCAAGACAGCTTCGCGTAAACTCGGAGTCCTGAACAGAGTGAGACGTTTTTTCACGCCGGAGCAGCAGTGTCTTCTTTATAAGACACAAATTCGCTCCTGCATGGAATACTGCTCGCACCTCTGGTATGGCTCCGCAAAGTACTTATTAGATGCTCCGACAGGTTACAACGACGTGCGGTACGCATTAGGTCCGCATTATTGGGAGTCCTGAGGTCACAAATTCCCTCGAGCCTTTGCAGATGCGTAGAGATTTTGCGTCCCTGGCAGTATTTTACCGTCTCTACCATGGTGAATGTTCTGATGAGCTCTTCCAATTAATCGCAATTAATCGCACCCTCCCCTTTCCTACACAGGACAACACGTGCAGGGCTTAGGTGTCACTCGCATACGGTACACAATATTCCATCAAGAACCAAGCGGTTCGGTGAGTCTTTTCTCTGCCGCACCATTAAGTCCTGGAATTCCTTGTCGGCGCACGTGTTTCCTTTTTCCTACAGTCCCGGGTCCTTTTTAAGCGGGGCGTGAAAAAGCATCTGATGAGGCCGCCAAGCTGAGCGCCACCATTGTAGCACTGAACGTGTTTGCAATGGTGACCCTCTTTCATGAGACTTTGACTTCAGCTCAACATCAGGCGAGGTGAAGTCAAATTGACGTGCCATAGATAAAAAAAAACAATATTAAAAATCTTTCTTTAAAATATCACGGTACATGTTTATTTTGACAGGCTACCTCATCTTCCTTCTTATCAACGTTCTTCGTGACATTAAATTCCCAAGAAACTAGGAGTGCTTAACAGGGCGAAGCAGTTCTTCGCTGCGGGGCAAAACTCCTTCTCTATAAAGCACAGATTTGGCCCCACATGGAGTACTGCTGTCACCTCTTTACCGGGACGCCTGCATGCCAGCTAGACCCCTTCGACTCGGTACAACGACGGGTCGACAATCTCATACTCCCAGGCGGTGTGGAACCTCTGAACATTAAGAGGGACTTTGCCTCACTGTGTGTGTTCTACCGCCTGTATAATGGCTTATGTTCAGGAGAATTGTTTGACATGATGCCCAAACCTACTTTCTATCATCGCTCCGCTCGCCATAGAGAGGGAGTTCATCATCACACACTACGAGCGGAAACGGTACGCACTGTGTGGTATGAAAGGAGTTTCATCCCGCGCACACTCAAGCTGTGGAATGAACTCTCTGCCATGGTTTTCCCAAGGGACTACAATATGGGATTTTTTAAGAAGGGCATTAGAAGGTTTCTACAGGGTAGGCAACACGAGTGTGACGCCCCTGGTGTTGCAAACGTCCATAGGCCATGGTGACCGCTTCCCATCAGGTGGGCCGTGTACTTGTCTGCCACTTAAGTGGTATAAAAAAAATTCTTAAACAAAAAGAAGTTAAGTTATTAACAAAAGCGAGGGGCACCCCGCGTCGTGTTTTTATACGCAACCGGCTCGGTCTACCTTGGTTAAATTAACGTATGTCAGTATTAGACGTGAAAGTGAATCAGAGCAACAGAGGTTTATTATGTGCTAAACGATCGTATATAGCCTTTACACTATAAACTGACTGCATTACTTTCATTAATTGAAACCAAAGTAGCGTATCACACCCTTACGTTTTTTTGGCAGGGAGAAAAATCATTGAAGTATACTTAAAACGAGGTCGCAAAAGCAGTAAAGGTATTTTACGTTAATTTGGCACGAAACAAACTTAGGCTACATAATCACATTTTTTACGTTAAAAACGTATAACAAGATACGTTATTTGAGCAATTAAATTTAAAACATCTTCGGTGTCATAATCGCGCCGTAAATCGAGTTTCGATCGCAGTGCACGCAACATTTTTGACAAAATAATGTCAAGATTATTGTAAATAGGAACACATCATTTCGGCAGTAAACAGAAAATATTTTTTTTGATCTGTTATATTTGTACTAAGCAATCTACATACTTCATCGCTCCAGTTTTTTGGCACATAAAAAAATGGGGATTAAAAAATCGAATGGTGAAAAAAAAATTTTTTTGGAAATTTGACCTTACGCTACTCTAGTTCTTAACCCGCGATTTGGGCATTACTTTTCAGAGGGTAGATTGATATATCAGTCCGGTATTAACTTCAGACTCTGTTCCTTCAGGTTACACGAGCAATTATGCTATTGAAACTTTCTTGCAAGTACGAACTTGGATAAAAGAGATAAAAACTATTTAAATTTACTAACGAGATTAGCGAGCTTCATGCAATTTTTGTATAGTTTAGCAAAATATGCATTTAGCTACATATATATTTTCATTTACTTGTATTACAAGTTCATAAAGAAGGGCATTCTGTTTCTCCAAGGTCGGCAGCACGAGTATACCATGTCCACGATATTCACTTTCCATCAGGCGAGCTCGTATACTTGTCTGCTTATGCTTAATATCGTGTGCTTGTGTAGGTTTTGAAACTACATAATATACAATTTCATATGCTGCTATGTATGTAGGTATGTATGTATGTTTGTTGTGCACCCCAGTGCATAGTTGTACACATCACTAAACAAATACAGCTAAAAGCTTGTAGATATTTTCGTAGACTATTTCACCATTTCACCGACGTTGTCTTCCCAACTTATTATTCGCTCCAAACAGAGGGTGACTCAAACACACCACTTAAACACCAAACAAGGGTGTATTAAGTGTGAGTTAAAATTTAAATTGATTCCACCCTCCCTTGAGAGAAAATTCAAATAGTGCATGGTGTGATCTGGAGCGAAGAACACTGTGTTTGTGGGATTCTTTTTCTGTAAATTGGACGCTTCAGGGCGTTTACGAACAAAAAGAACCGAGAAATAGAATACACACGCAATGTAAGTGTGTGCGTGTATTCAAACGACAATGACACGCTTCATTTGTCGAGGGAGACATACAAGCATACACTATACTTACTATGGAGGTACCTATATACATGATGTTAGGCAAACGCTCCCGAAGCGGAAGACATAATATGGTAGTACACCGAGAATACTACATATTGATACAAAAACCGTTTGATTAGTATTATTTATCGTATCAGTAAAGCTAAATGAAACAATAATGTTTGCTTGTTTCATTTAGCTTTACTGATACGATACTTTACTGATATGAACATGAATGTTTGCCTAACATCCTGTATGTAAGTATCTATAAATGTTTCACAAAATTGCAAATCTATTTCTTTTACAAATAATAGCAAAGTCACTCATTGCCTCACCTATACTACGTTTTTTTTAACATTAGAAATTGTGTAAACAAAGAAGCAGTGGTAGTAAACCATTTTCTACAAACAATTTATAACAAAAGAGTGATATTGTTTTCAGTGCAAGTTGAAGTTATATGAAATTATGGATCACTAGCTAGTAGGCGCGGCTCTGCCCGCGTGGAATTCGCATTATCACCAGGCGGTAGAGCCTTTGCTCCGGGCTCGTCTGAGTGTGTGCCACCGCATTACCTATTAATTCCGCCGTCATAACATCATTGCCTAGTATTGTTGTGTTCCGGATGGAAGGGTAATGTAGTCAGTGTAATTACTGTAGTCTCAAGGCTTAAGATCCCTAGTCCTTGAAGTGTGATGGCGCCATCGTGTTGCTAGGAGCTTACTTTCAAAAGTAAACTGACCGAAATATTGATTGTACTAACTCAAAAGAGTGTTTAACATGGAGGTTTCATGCAATTTGCGATAACCTTATTCTAAACAATTTTTTTACCAGACATATCATTCCACCCTCGCAGTGTGGATATTAATAAAGCAAAATAGGTCCAATTTGAATATTTATTGATCTGCAGAAGAATTGAAAGAATCGAATGAATCTCCTACATTTATAACAAATAGCTGACCCGCGCGACTTCGTCTGCGTCACCCCGTTCTTGCAACATTTTTCATTCCTGCTCCGCACCTGTAAGTCGCAGCATGATGTTATATACATATAAACCTTCCTCTTTAACCATACTATCTATTGAAACTAACCGCATCAAAATCCGTTGCGTAGTTCTAAAGATTTAAGCATACAAAGGGACAAGAAAAATACGGACAGAAAACGCGAATTTATTTTATACTATGTAGTGATTTCTTGGCAGTATTGTCTATTGACGTGTCTAAACTAAGCATTTTTTCTTCTTCTTTAATAACGTGCTGAACACAGGACATCCAATTAGACGTTGAAATTTTTGAAAAAGCTTCTGGCACAATTTTTTAATTGCATCCATTCTAAAATCTTTATTATGTTTGGCAATATACCCTTTCACTTGCGACCAAATTAGTTCAATTGGATTAGGTTCACAGTGATATGGTGAAAAATAACCTATTGTAGAACGTATTTCAACATTGACATGCTCTTTTTCATTTGGTCATGTTAAACTAATAAACTAATAACGTTACGTTTTTGTTTGCAACCACTGCTTCTTTAGGTCTTTTATAGTGTCAACTTTACATGACAATTCGTTTATTCGTATTAATTTATTATTTTTGTTGTAGAAAGAACACCGGCCAAATTTCCATAGGCGCTGGACTTGACCGTCATTTTCCGTGTACAGGAACAAACTATATTTAGATTAGTTTATTTTCATGTAGTAAACACCATCGCAAGTGAAAAAACTGTCTAAGAGGCCAAGATACTTTTATTTTATTACTAAAAATATTTTGATGATAGAATAAAAATAAGACGATATAAAGATAGATTAACTTCAGTTTTTTAGAGATCTTCTAGTTTATATTTACGTTATAAACAAAACAACGTGGTGAGGTAAAATAATAGATAGTATTATGAGAAAATATTTTATTCGTACAGGTACAATAAAGAAGTATATTGGTATTATGTAAATATATACTTGTTATTATTGATGAATTCCACTCGCAGATCATTGAAATCACTCTTGTTCCCAACGCAAAGACATGATGGTGGCGAATTGAGTTAATGCGAATATTGCAATCAACACAAAGCAATCGTAGGACTGCTTGTGTCGTCGGCATTGTGATTCCTCACAATATAACGATAAGAAAAATACAAGTCCAAATCACAAGCAAAATCGGTGTCCAAAAAACAAAAGCACAGACTAATCGTAATAAACGGTAAGAGGTATCATCAATCCATATAACAAAGCAAGCTAAAAACGAAAATAAATAAAAAACATAATTTGAAGTAAACTGTAGCTGAACAGTGCCTGTCAACTGCTGTCAACATAGCCAAAGTGTCAACAGTAGCACCACTCCGTAAATAACGTTCCATTTTACGAATTAGTGTTAAACTCTTATAACTACATAATTATTATTTCATGAAAATAATAATTTGATATAACTAGCTATGATTCATTTGTTGTTTGTTTCACATAATTCATAAATCAAATAACAACAAATAACGAAAAAAACTTACGAGTAATAATCATAAATAAGAAATTGATTTTTCATTCATTTTATCAGTGACTTGAAACGTCACTAGATGCGTTCTGAAGCTATATCAACTTGATAATTTGCAAATAAATGTAATAAAAGTAACACAATTTTTTAACTATTATATTTTTTCCTGGCTTTTTAATGAGATATTAATTGCTGTTTTTATAACACGGAAAAATGACGGATTTTCTTATAAATATGGTATATCTGTACCTGCTCAGGTCCATTTTAGCCGATGTTCTTTAAACTATAGTATTTTATTATTAAAAATACGAATAAACTGTCACATTAATATGTATTTAGAACTTAAAGACATAAATTAAATATTATGTTATCTTTTATTAATATATTTTGCTTGCCACACAGTAACGTCTCTAATAAAAAACCCAAAATTTGTTCTTTCTAATGCTAAAAAAAACAGACTATAATTGATTCCCTTAGGCTAACAGACACGAAAGAAATAAACATCTAAAGATAACTTCGCCCGCCTTTCAGCAAAAACGAAGCTGTTTCTGGATACATCCTCAAGCGAACAGAGTTGCAAAGCGGAATATTTTTGAATATGAAATTTCCGAGATACCATTAAGTCGGAATCAGTTTAAAAGAGATGGCTCGTCCAGAAATACCGCCGATCTAATTAGCAATTCTTCAAGTAATTCAAAGGAAAAATTCAAAATTCTGTTTCGGATCGTTTACCGCTGTACCGTACACAAACCACGCGGAGGCAGATGAGCTGTAATATCATGCAAATTTCTGCGACTCGAATAGGGATGTTACCGATCGAGTACTCGATAGATTCGATTCACGGATGTACAAAGTGGATTTGAAATCTGTGGCTGCACTTCCACGGTTCTTTGGATTCGTTATTAGTTTTTTTTCTTTTAGTTCTATGTAGTGGAGCGTATTACCGTGGTTTGCAATTTTTTTCTACTTAACCCTCTCGGAGGTTTGAGAATCTCCTTAAGTCCATTCTTGAAAATTTAAGGGATCTTTCATTTTACTTATATTATAGCACTTACTAAAATACAAATTATTTATGATTATGGGGGGTTACATATTAGGGCCTTATAAGAAGATTAATATGCACAGCCCTGCGAAGGCAAGGCTGGCTATAAGTAAATAATGCCAAATATATCTATATATTGTTAGGGCTAAATTTGAATTGTTAGGGCTAAATTTGATATTGTTAGGGCTAAATTTGATTTCGTCGGCAGAATTGGTGAGCGGCTTGCGCGCTACCCTTCCGGCAGTCGTGCATTCTGGTCGCTTGCCAAAGCTGCCGAAGGAAATTTCTGCCGGTCCAGTCTGCCACCGTTGCAAAAACCCGACGGTAATCTAGCCCATGACGCTAAGGAGAAAGCCGATCTCTTAGGGCAACTCTTTGCGTCAAACTCGACCATGAATGAGGGGAGTGCCGAACCACCTGTTATCCCCTGGTGTGGTATAACCATGCCAGATATTAAATTCACACAACTTGTGGTTCGACGGGAACTACAGTCCCTAGACATTCGGAAGTCGAGTGGGCCGGATGGTATACCGGCAATTGTGCTCAAGCAGTGCGCTCCTGAGTTGTGCCCAGTACTTACACGACTTTTTGCGCTTTCTTACTCCAAGAGACGAGTCCCGGCTTCGTGGAAGACAGCATTCGTGCACCCTGTCCCTAAAAAAGGCGACAGAACAGATCCGTCCCATTACAGGCCTATCGCTATAACCTCCCTCCTCTCGAAGGTAATGGAGCGTGTTATAAACACACAGCTCCTGAGATACCTTGAAGGTAACGATTTATTGAGCGACCGTCAGTACGGCTTCCGTCATAGTCGTTCAACCGGTGACCTTCTTGTGTATCTCACAAACCGCTGGGCGCAAGCCATCGAGAGTCAGGGTGAGGCACTGGCTGTCAGCCTTGACATAGCGAAGGCCTTCGATCGGGTCTGGCACAGAGGTCTCCTAGCGAAGTTGCCATCGTATGGACTCCCAGAGGGATTATGCGAATGGATTGCCAGCTTTTTGTCCAACAGAAGCATCCAAGCCGTCGTCGATGGCAGTTGCTCGGACCGCATGGACATAAACGCTGGTGTCCCACAAGGCTCCGTCCTGTCCCCGACCCTGTTTCTGCTGCATATCAATGATATGCTGTCTGATGACGCCATTCATTGCTATGCGGACGACAGTACCGGGGACGCATATTACACGGGCCGTGCAAACATCCCTCGCTCTAAGGTGGAGGAAAGTCGCGAACAACTTGTGTCTGAAATCGAGACTACTCTCACCAAAGTATCCGATTGGGGACGACTACTAAACCTGGTCCAATTCAACCCCACCAAGACACAAGTATGTGCATTCACCGCTAAGAAAACCCCATTTATTGTGGCGCCCCAATTCCTGAACACACCGCTCACCCCGCTCACCATCTCCTCGAGTATCGGGATCCTTGGTGTCGATATCTCCAGCGATGTCCAGTTCCGCAGTCACTTGGAGGACAAGGTTAGGCTGGAATCGAAGAAACTAGGAGTGCTCAACAGGGCGAAGCAGTACTTCACTGCGGAGCAAAGACTCCTTCTGTATAAGGCACAGATTCGGCCCCACATGGAGTACTGCTGTCACCTCTTTGCCGGGGCGCCTGCATGCCAGCTTGACCCCTTTGACTCGGTACAACGGCGGGCGCTAAGGATCGTCGACAATCCCATACTCTCAGGCGGTGTGGAACCGCTGAACATCAGGAGGGACTTCGCCTCACTGTGTGTGTTCTACCGCCTGTATAATGGCCTGTGTTCAGAAGAATTGTTTGACATGATGCCCACATCTACTTTCTATCATCGCACCGCTCGCCATAGAGAGGGAGTTCATCCACACACACTACGACCGGAATCGGTGCGCACTGTGCGGTATGAAAGGAGTTTCATCCCGCGCACGCTCAAGCTGTGGAATGAGCTCCCTGCCGTGGTTTTCCCAGGCGACTACAATATGGGGTTCTTCAAGAAGGGCATTAGAAGGTTTCTACAGGGTAGGCAGCGCGTGTGTGACGCCTCTGGTGTTGCAAACGTCTATAGGCCACGGTGACCACTTTCCATCAGGTGGGCCGTGTGCTTGTCTGCCACCTAAGTGGTATAAAAAAAAAAAAATATCATTCGATTTCAATGCAAAACTATATTAGATTCTTGTGCAGACTACTCATAGTAATAGTGTTGATGAGCATCATATGAGAGGGATTTTTATATCGAGTAACATCAAGGTTTATGGGGTACATCACTATATTTTTAGTATGAAATTCTTTTTATTTCTCCCTTTCATTTTCTTAAGGTTTTGGGTCATATCGTAAAAATGCTTTAACATTCGTCTCGCTTACAATGTTAACAAAGGCTTGACTATTTCCAAGCCAAATGTTTAATTGACTGAGAGTTATTGTACATTATACTTTTAAAATGAGGCCTCTAATGGTCTTAAACGGTTTGTAATAAAATTTTGGATGAAAAGTTAAAGTTACTTTTGCTGTTTTTGCACGTTTTTGTACTCTATTCGTTAACTAGATATTTACAGTCTCATCATCGTCATAATTTCAGCGTCCCTATCCACTACTGGTCTCCCACATCGACCTCCAATCCGAGCGGTTGCAGCGTTCTGCATTCAAATGGTACCCGTGACTTTGACTATGTTATTCGTTCATCTCGCGGGGAGCCGTTAATGCTCTAATCTTATCCAAATGTTTCATGCTAGTACCTATTTATTACACGAATAAGTGTTTTTTATACCACTTAGGTGGCAAACAAGCACTCACCTGATGGAAAATGGTTATCGTGGCCTATGGACGTTTGCAACACAAGGGGCGTCCAATTTGTGCTGCCGATCATGTGGAGGGGAGGAGGGGAGGGAAGTTGAGGGTTGGCAGAGATTTTGTGTCGTCAGTGCAGAAGACAAAGCAGTGTTTCTTAGTCATCTCATTGACAACACAAAACCTATACAGTGAGCTCTGGCTACCCTACCCGGCGGAAACGTAACACAAGCTTATTATTATATATATACAGTAGGCCACGGAGGAACTTTGCCAGTCACATTGCTCAATTAGGATGAGAGATAGGTACCTTCATCTCCACCTGTTATTACTGTTACGGCTATAGCTAAAATATGTGAATACTGAAAATAGAACACGAATTTGTGGAGAGTCACCTAGCAAGAGAACCAGCCACAGAATACGTATAATTTCGGACAAGTAGGAAATCTCCAGCTGTGACCTTCATAAATATACCCTTGTTATATATAAGACCCTAACTCATATTCTACGCCCCCGCACAAAGACTTGAGTAAAAGCTGAATTGATTATAACCATAAAACATGAGTATCGTGACGTGAGTAATTAATATGTTTTACAAAGTTATTTGTTCATGTGAATTCCAGCATTATTCACTAATAATGAACAATTTCCACATAGCGGTACAGTTCGCGAGAAAAGTATTAAAGTAGTATACATTTTATTTACAGATTTTAGTTGTAAAACGTTTGATGTAGCAATAACCAAAATAAGCAATGTTTTAAAGCCGTTTTCTGAGGATTCACATGGAACTATTCGCCTCACGGATACCGATCCCACCGGAGCCAATGAGAGAGATTATGTCGGACTCGAACCGACCATAACGTATGCCGCCTTTGGTTCTTTAGTTGCCGGGGGTGAGATAATAGCGAACATATCTCTCGCACCCCGGCAGACCCAGGGCCCTCTCCTTCGAGATGACCAACTTCGGGTATAGGGACAGCGGTACCCCCGTCTTGCCCTAGATAGAAGTATACTGATGTGCTGATATGCAAACGAAAATCTATCTAAGTAAAATTTTAGCAAAATCGACCGAACAATCTAAGTGTCTTTCTATATGTAACATTCAAAAATTTGCATAATATTAAAAAAAGAGCGATAGAGCGCTCAACGTTGTGTGATTTCTTTATCGAATTTATAAATTTTACAAAATGATCTTTACATTACAAAAAAAGTTACTATTTAGTAGCAAAACATTTGGTATAGTGAATTTTTAAGCTTTTTGTACATTTTCTCTCTAACTGTACAATTCAAACTTCTCCAAAGTTGCAGACACTTGTACAACAAAATAAAAATTGTTTGAAGAAGTATTAACAGGCACGTACATTCCAACAATATAACATTTTAAATCAAATCTCAATCATTTATAAATAAAATTTCAAACCCCTTTGCAGAGTTTAAAGTACCACCTATCTGAAGGTGAAAACTCGAAATTCGAAGCAAATTGTGTTAAAATGTAATAGAAACTCGTTTCACGTAAAAGTTTCCATCAGATTAGGACGCAAATTCAATATTTAAGATTGATTTGGGCAGATGTTAGAGGGGCATGTCGTCTTGCGAAAAGGGCAAGGATGCTTGTATGTATACGGACTGCGAAGGGTTAGTTATGTATTTCTTAGTTTTCTAAATAGAATGAGCAGGATAATATTTGAAATTGTAATCTTTGTAATAAAAATAATAATTCCGTGATTCGCTTTAGTTAAAATAAATAGTTAATCCAATTTTAACTTCAAAAGTATCAGTGATGTGAATCTTTGCTCTCACTAAAATTCACTCAATGCGCGTAAATTTCGTCTTCCCTTTATAATAATCCTCAAATTATAATAATAAAAGTTATATTATACTAGGTTCCCGGATTTCGAAATTTATTTTAAATGAAACCGGGACTAAGACTGCACTGATAGTATATAATTGGGCATTAGTGAAATCACAGCTGATCGCTGCTCGTTGTAGTAGTATTAACTATTTGCATATGTATGCAGTGTAGTAGTTACTATATTTATTAATCTGTGGCTGAGGCCAGTTTAAAAAAGACAAAGACTAGTGATATCACGCCAAACATTACATGTATATACACGTAGTGTTTGGCTGCGCAAGCATAGTGCAACGTGTGTGGCTACCATAAAGTGACCTATCGCTACATTAACAATGTGCAGTACATTCAATTGCATTTTTCGAGATTACAACTGTAATCCCTATTTTCAACGCTCGGCAACACTTTTACGGGCTTCGACGGACAGTGATGAGATTAACCGCGTCAATAAGTGTTCGCTGCGGGAACCGAGAAACTTTCAACTAAAGCCTTTTTGTATGAAATCGACTTTTTAGGTATGCAACTTACTAATTAATAAATCCCCTTGTTTTAAATTTTGGAGGGTGTCTGATGCGCCTTTTATTTTATAATTTGATGGAGTGCGATTGTTTCGGAATTATGGGCTAAAAAATTTATGTAGAAAGAGCGTACATCTACTCTTATTTATTTATACAATTTTATTTTATTATTTATCTATAATCTTTACACTTACAACCTTAAATCTACTTTAGAATTACAACCATACTCAAAATCAGTGATATAGAAACAATTAGGACTTTGATATTTATTTTCATGATCCACAGTCCACTGTTGGATATATAGACCTCTCTCATTATTGGCCATTGGCCTACTATTTCTAAGCTGGTTGGCACAGGGTATTATTACGAATTTTCCTTCTCTTGCAGTGGTGACGATACCACCTTTTCCAGTAGTCGCCTCGTACTGATACCCTTCGTATGAGACGAAATGGTGAGTATGCTTTCCCATCAACACACGGATTCGTATTCCTAATCAGAAGAAGATAATTATTAGATGCAGATTAGTTTATTACGGGTAAGGCTCGCATGAGGAATTGAAAGCATACATTCACAGCAGCCAACTGAAAACATTTACGGGCCCCGGTAGGAGCGGTAAAACTATTCTTGACGTCGCGCGTCTTTGAAGATGACTAATGAGCCAATTGTCTCACTACTGTAGATGCTTAAGGCCGTTCTAAATGAAGGAGCAAAGGCCGGCGATTGGGCCTATGACTCCTTGGTGAGAGTATCGGATTCAACCAGAATTAACGCGAATATGATAAAACATTTACTATTAAAAATGAACATAACAATACATTTTTTTTCAAAGGTCAACGAATCACAAAACGTTGATGTCTCAATCGAATCAGATACCGCCGCAAACCCGATTTCATCAAAATATTTCGGAATAACAATGCAGTTCGAAAATGCCAATAAAAAACATGCATTTTTCAAGTATCGTTTATCAGATTACACAAGCGACTTCACTATACAAAATTAAATTCCACGTTTCACGCAGACCCCGCGTATCCTCAATCCGGTGAATCTTCGCCTGTTTGGCTATCATAAATTTGTTGTTATCTCCTTCTCTTTCCATTAACATTTTTATTCAGTGTTACAGAAACTTCAACGTTTTCGTTTACGTTTTTGATTGTTATACCAGTGTTGGATAAGGCTTTTTTCTGTTATTCTTTTGTTAAATTGGTATACATTAGGTTGTATCTATCTAAATTCTGTGTATTAACGCTGTTGAGCTGGTACTTGATTTGATTTGACGTAAAAACAGAGTAAGCTTTTTGCACTGAATGGAAATCCAACGCACAATCTGGCGTATTAGTCAAAAGCTTTACCGGAATCAAAAACATTTTAAAGGTAAAGTTGTCTTCTGTTGCGACTTTCTCTCCTTGACCTTGTTTTGTTTATCAAGGTGACATAAAAACTGTCTGAAATAGATTTCTCGTGGATATTGAGTTATTAAAACTTTTCTTTCTGTCTACCATCGGATACTGCGTGTACCATCGGATATTTGACGATTATATACGTAGATACACAGTAGTGTTAAGGTTATAAAACTTGATTTTAAATGCGAATTATTTGCTTCGCAAATAAAATATAATGTATGTTCACGTACCTTCCGACATTGGGCTAATTCATTGTTTAACATGGAAGAAAATCGTAACTTATATGTATATGAATTTTAGTTCACAATTAGACATAAAACCTAATTCGGATATATACCTATGTTCGAATAATTAAAAAAAAAACAAAAACATGACCGTAATTTAATAAATTTGATAAACCATTATAAAATTCTACTTACCTATTTTAGCTATATACAAAGTGTAAGGAGAACACTTCCCAAGCCGAAGGCCTCCAGTACTACTCCTGGTACACAAAATATTGGCATATAAAGAATTAATATTTGTAATTTTTTTTATTATTTAAAAAGGCGCCATTTGTTTTTTTTTTGAAAGTGACTTTTCAATTAAATTATCGTTTTATTTAGCTTTACTGATGCGTTGGAGAGTAAATAATGTGAAAAAAATACCAAATCGTATTTTTTATGCCAATATCTTTTGTACCAGTAGTACTACCAGGAGCCTTTGGCTTCGGAAGTTTTCACCTTACACCCTGTATAATACTTAGCATATTACATTATATAGGTACAACAAAGTACGAAGCTCCCCCAGTAATACAGTCCCAAAAACTTAGTAATAATACGACAGCAAATCCGTCCAAACCATTTTCATACACTTCAGAACGTCCATAGAGGCTGTATTGTTGTAGTTGTATAGTTCTTCATAGGTCAGCTTTTGAAACGATGTTCGCTAGACATCGTAATGGGTGTAGCCTTGGTCGGCCGGGGCTTACTGCATGCACTTTATATCCAAAATAAAGTGCTGGTTTCTACATACGATGTAGGTACGTATTTGTGTGAAAATAATATTGTTTTCTGAAAATAGTATGGAGCATGAGATTAAAATATATTATAAAATCGCGGTAGCCTAGTGGTATGGGTAATGGACTGCTGAGACGAGGTCTCTCGGGTTTACCATGGCACACGCCAATGACTTTTCGAAGTTTTTCAAAGTTATGTGTAAATTTATCGCAGGTTTATAAGTACCCGGTTAATGACTCGTCAACTATTACATTGGAACCTAAACATATACTTGCGAAATATGGATGCTAGCACCTCAGCCTACCCCTTCGAGGATATAGTTGTGAGTTTATGTTATGTTATGTTACTATAATCACCATGTTAACTTTATTTTCGTTGGTGTATGAAGTTTTCACACAGTCAGAGGGTTGCTTATTTTTTCTGCTTCTCTCGATTGTACTTATCTTGGCTTATATACGAGCAACTGTCATGTCACGATAGCTGGTAACGGATTTTTATCATGTTATAACGCCTGCTTAGAATCGTCTATTAAACCAAGGCAGTGTAGGTTTTAGAAACCTGTATAGCTCGTCAGTCGTTGATACATAGTTACGATTTATTCTGTCTCCTACTTTTAAATAATGTTAGTAGGTATTTATAACATAAAAAACTTATGCCATAAATATCTATATATATAATACCTATATAAAAAACAATTAGTAAATAAAACTAAAAATAAAATAACTATTAAACAAAAAAGCGTAATTATGTAAGCTTATCTTATGAAAAAACTATGAATGTATTCAATTTATAATTAAATTAATCTATTCACTTTCAAAATAATCATAAATAACATCAGGACAATAATAGTAGACAAATAAAACTATTAATAATAAAATAAGTTCAAGTTTCCATTAATAAATAAATGAATTTGAATTGAACTGAAATATATAATAATACATTTTCTAAATACAAAAACTAAAACAAAAGATAACTAAATACAGACAAGTTTACTCTTTGTCCCCATTTCACTCTCACGACTGACCATTAGGGATAGCAAACCGACTAATATACATAACCATAGCCAGATAAAAGGTTCTATAACAAAGGTACATACATATGAACACCTCGTTTTTCTCCCATACAATTGTACTGCGTTAATTTTTTGTGTAGCACAGAGGCTTTTAGAGGACATTGATTAATAGTCCGAAGAGGAACATGTATCTCTCTTTTTATACCATAACCAGTATTAAAAGAACTTCTCACCCCTCTTTTTGTCGCTGAGATTATAAGAGACATGGGGTATAGTTTAGAATGATCATGGGTCTGACTAGTTTGGGCGACAAGGTGTTTTCAAAAGTGCGTAGGTATGGCACAGTAGTAGAGTTCCAAAAGAAATCGCTAGTGTCATTGCCACATTATTAGCAGTAAGGACTTTCTGTATGTAACTGCTTGGTTTACCTTTCATATTTATTTATTTTTGTTATGCAAAGTCATGATCTTGAAACTAGTAATGATACTGGCAAGTATATTTAATTCTGTAATGTGTTTTACCATGACGTAAGTGAGCGTGTATCCAATATATAATATATAATATATAATAATAACTCAATCGGTAAGAAGGTATTTAAAAAAAGTAAAAATTTTGGTATTTGTATATCCCATTGGGAAAACTGTTCCGAGTAGGAATTACACTCGCAGCTCTATACAACAATAAGCAAGTGAGTATTTGACTTAAATAACACACTAAGGAGGAAAATAAAAGCCTCAAAATGGTGTTAACATTTAATTCGGACAAAAAACAGCTAATGTTCTGACGAGTCAAAGTAGAGATATTAAACACAAGACATACTTAGTATACGTTACATTACATATTTATGTCAGCTATTGGTCATAAGATGGCGGGACAGGAACGAAAATATCATACAATATAAATTATTCTTAGAACTTTACAAACTAACTTCCTTATTGTCACAAATAAGTTACGGGAAAAATATGTGACATATGGACACGCAGTTTCAAACACTAGACGTTTCAGATTTAAGTCAAATAAATACTACAATCTATGGAGGCTGTACGTTTGTTTTGACGTTATGTACTTTAACTTTTCTTGTTTATAATGATGCCGCATTCACACATAGGCGAACGATGTGGCGAATGCTTTCATACTATCCCGTTCCTCCGCAACATATCAAGAATGACACAAAGCTCCGCTCTACACGTTCACCAATGCATGTTCGTGAATGCATTCGCTATACTGTGTTCGCCAACGTGTGGAAACGACATTAGAGCTTAACAGATATTCTAAATACTGTTATTCAAATGAATCGTACTTTATGATTAACTGAATAAAATTGTTAATTTTGAACCAAAAAAAATTAAAGTTATACTCGTAGAAAAACAAAAGACCAACTATTGATATCGTAACGCTTATTTTTTGTTGTATTTAAATATTATGAACAACTTTTGGTGAGCATAAGCAATAAAAAATAACTTCATATTCAACTTTGTAAATTAGTAATATAGGTCTTAAGGAAGGATATTTTGTTTCGAGTATAACCATATTTCACAACGTTTTTGAAAATACTCCACATTGCGTACAATATCCATGATCTTATTTGATCACGCAAATTGGCAAAAACAATTCGGAGAAAATGATTTCCAATAAAATCCGTATTAAATTAAGAGATCCTTTCTTTTTGAACGTTAGTTTAATACAATAGTATATTATCAAATAGTGTAAAAAATGTGTACACATCAGTTCAAAATCTGACATAATAATTATTTATAACTTGATATTTGGATTTAGGAGATTCAAACTGAATTTTATTACATCAGCTACTGACTTTAATGTCATAAGGTGACAATTTCAAATATATTCTTTTTGTTTAACGTAAGCTAAGTATAACATTAATTTTCCTGGGCCATTAAAACCGCAGATAAGCCGAGTTGTGCTGTCAACTGGTACATCGTTAATTTTGTGGGTAACTCAAGTTTTTATTGTGCGTAATTTTTCCTTTTCCCGAAAAATATATCGTGCGTACAGTCTACATGTGACACAATGAATGTATTTATCTTGAGAGTCATAAAAATTCTACCTCGTTGATTTCTGCAGACGATTATTTATATTGATGCTTAGATAGTGCTTTATTTTGTTCAAATTGTTTTAGACCACATAATGAAATTTAATTAACCAGACTTTTGGTTTATGTTTAGGTCCCAATGTAATAGGTGGCGAGCCTATTGCCATTACCGGGCACTTATAAACCTGCGATAAATAGACACATAACTTCTAAAAGCATCGAAAGCCATTGGTGTGTGCCATGGTAAAACCTGGGATCGAACCCGAGAGTGGTTTGTTAGGATGTTTGTTTTTTTATTTATTTATTTATTTATTTAAACTTTATGCACGTTGTACATAGGCGGACTTAATGCCATAGGCATTCTCTACCAGTCTACCATAGGGCGGTGCTGAGCTAGTACGAGGTAGGCGCATATTGAAGTGGAAGATTTTTGAAATAGATGACTTATTTATACTTACATAACCGGTACATAGACCTACATATAAAGTACATATGACTGATAAACATATAATATATAACACATAAACATACACAAATAGAATATAACATAAACATAATATATATATACATATATATATATATATATACATACATATAAAGCAGAAGAGAAATATCATTATCGTTGAGATTCTGCCAATTCCGTGGTGATCAATTGCCGTACCTTGGACTTGAACACATTACAGCTCGTGCTCTTCCTGATCTCTAGAGGAAGTGCATTCCACAGACGAACAGCCTCAACAAAGAAAGAGGAGCCTAGGAAGTTGGTTCTATGAGAAGGAAATGTGAGGAGCCGGTTGTCAGTAGAACGAAGATTCATATCATTATTGGAGCTAAGAAGTTGAAAATAGGAAGTTAAGTAAGTTGGGACAGTAGGAGAATTGAGGATATTGTAAAGAGTAGTAAGTGCGCGCAACTTACGGCGAGGACGAATAGGAAACCAACTAAGCTGCGAGCGGAAAGAAGACACGTGGTCATATTTACGTAGGTTAAAGATGAATCGAATGCAGTTATTGAGAAGACGGTCTAATTTATCTAGGAGGTCTGCATTCAGGTCAAAATAGCACACATCACCATAGTCTATTAAAGGAAAGATTAAACTTTGGGCCAGCATAACTTTTGTCACTGTTGGTAAGAAGTTTTTTAGGCGGTACAGAACTCTCAGTCTACCCGTAATTTTCTTGCTCACGTTCGTTACCTGCACACGCCAGTCAAGATTGGAGTCAAGGTGGAGACCCAGGTCTTTTACTGAGGAGCTGAAGGGTATTGGTGTTCCGTTGTATGTGACTGGTGGTAGTGTAGTGGTATCGACTCCACTCATCAACCTACCACTGCCCACTATGATGGCCTGACACTTCATTGGGTTTACGGTTAAACCAAATTTAGTAGACCAGTTTCCCAAAGCTTCCAGATCTCGATTCACTTCTCTTATGGCTCGAGAAATCTCATCGACAGGTGCCTGGGCGTACAGCTGCAGGTCGTCTGCATACAGATGATACGCACAACGAAGATTGTAAGTAGCAAGATTAATAAAAATAGAAAATAATAATGGGGACAGAATACCGCCTTGAGGGACACCAGAGGTGAGATCACACCATTTCGATGTGAACTCATCAATGCGAGTACATTGCTGGCGCCCCTGAAGATAATTATGAGATCTTAAGATGGGAAAGTGTTGCCAACAAGATTTCGTGATTGATAGTGTTAAAGGCATTGGAGAAGTCCACCAAGACAAGAACTGTTACCTTAGTAGCCTCCATGCCAGTTCTTATATCACCTGTAACCTTTAAAAGAGCAGTGGTAGTGCTGTGGCCAGGTCTGAAGCCCGACTGTAGTGGGCTTAACAGACAGTTCTGATGAATGAACGTAGAGAGCTGTTTTTGCACACAGGCCTCAAGCACTTTAGATAAAAACGGGAGAATAGATATGGGTCGGAAGTGGTTGGGAAGTGTCGCATTTTGAGTTTTAGGTAAAGGAATCACGTAAGCTTTACGCCAAAGGGAGGGGAAGGTTCTAGAGTAAAGACAGAAGTTAATTATATGGGAGATAGCAGGAAGCAGGTGGTCGATAATTGTCCCTATCATACGACGGCTAATATTATCACAGCCTTGTGCGTTGGATTTAATTGACAGGGTTATCTTTTTGATGTCCTCGGTTGCAACTGGAGAAAACTTAAAGGTATCTATATCGGGACTAATAAGGCCAGCGATGTAATTTAATGTACGACATTTGGTTTGGTGATCAATAGGTGTAGTAGAGGAGAAATGTTGATTCAGATCATCCAAACCAACAGTCAGCTGATTGTCCGCGAGTTGTTTGCCAATACCCAGAGTGCCAAGAAACCTCCAGATGCTAGCAGGTGAAGATGAGTTAATATTGTCGTGAATGTGTCGGCGTTTAGCGTTGCGTATCATCTGATTGCAGCGATTCCTTGCGGTCTTAAAGCGGTTCCAGTTCTCTTCAGTGCGGTTCTTCCGAAATTTCTGAAAAGCGCGATCCCTACGCCCCATTGCGCCTCTAACCTCAGATGTCATCCAAGGGGCCGGTGGACGCTTTAGTTTCACGCTACGGACAGGAGCATGCACATCGTAGAGTTTGAGAACAGCTTCGTTGAACACCGTAACTTTCTCATCAACAGTGGGTGCAACATCTAAGGCATCCCAGTTTATCAGTGAAGCATCCTGGTGCAACTTGTTCGTATCCATGCGTCCAAAACTTCGCAGAAATACAACCTTAGGTCGGATTTTGGGAGGCTTTATGTTGTAACTGATGTAAATGAGATCGTGGCGCGAAAAAGCTGGTGCTGGCATTTGGCCGTGACTGAAAACGTGGGCAGTGGATGAGGTTAAAATGACGTCAAGCCAGGTATCATCGACCAGGATGTTGTGATGAGTAGCTTGTAAAGGTAGAATAAGGAGGTTACGAATCTTGTTTACGAATGATTGTTATCTGTGTAAACTTGTTAATGGCCACTACGTATAGCTCATAATAGCTATAATAGCTGTAAGTTTTCTAAATAAAATAAAATAAAATTAATTGCGATATTTTCAATTTATGACCCATTTAACTAGTTACAGCTAAGTAAAACTATATCCTCACTAAAATAACAAATATCTTGTTACAAATCGTACATAAATACTCCAGTCTTCTACCTTCTCGAACGGCAACCCTTGTCCCACTCTGAATTGTACTAAGCGATCGTAAACTCAAGGAACAGCTGTACCATTTTCGAGCACTGGTACCTTCTAACATATGAAAGCTGAACCCTTAATATACAGCTTAAGGTACGGATGCGCGCGTCTAGCTTTCGGGACACTGAAACCCTCCCCGCACTTGCCCCAGTCAGTCATCAGTACCACTTTGACTGTCGGGGAGGGTACACGCGCTTGGGCGGCAAATCCGCCCACGAATATACGTAACATCGGTCTATTCAGTGTTGTGTGGTGTCCTGACTGTGTGATTGGACTTGGTTAAATGGATCTATGGGGTAAGTGTTTCTTATTAGATATTTGACTTAAGATAAGATAAAGAGATGGTGAACTTAAATATACATGTCAAGTTCTTAAAAAATGGTAGTCAATTTTAATTTTTTAGAACATGAAAAATTCTGTTTCTAGGAACATAACTAAGCAGAGAGTTTTTATTCAAAATATTGGAATGGTTAATAATATTACATTATCATAAATAAGAATACAGGGAATATTATAATAAGAAAAAAATAAAAAAATGTATTCTGAACCGGCATAAAATTTTACCGGTACTTACTTGTAAGTCTTGCAGGTTATTTCAAACGCAATTGTAGAGCCAAAAGTGATTTTAATAATATTTATTTGGGGACAGTAATGTGATTCCAATTAGAAAATTTTCGGTATTATTATTTTCTTATTAATTAAAAATATATTTAACAGTTTTAAAATTGGGGAATAGCTTCTAATAGACAGGTGATTTTATCTTTGTGTCCATATTTTTATGATGTGATTACCTATTCAGTAAAATAGGCATATTGTTGAAGCATTAGCTCATTATATTAATTTTAACTACCATGCATTCCGAATTTTAAACTTAACCATAAACTGTTCTAGTATTCACCTTACCATTATCACCACTTTTATCATTAAATTAAACACAAAATTTAGAATTAATTCTGAATTTAAATAATTTATAAGTTTTAATTGAAATGAGTTAGCCTTAAAGAGTTATGTTATTTTTTATGTGCTAAAGTCATAGCACTGGCCAGAAATAAAAACATGAGGTTATAACAAGGAACTAAAGTAGTGCATGATAACGACCTATAAAAGCGCAACCATGGCGTGATATTATTTGTTAATCGATCTAGTAAATGTTATTTAGTTTATTTGAATAGAATTGTGCTTTAATTATAAATTTGTTAAGCAAGGTAGTTTTTACGCGACTGTTAAAAAATAAAGTGTAATGTTTTCAGGGTCATGTATGTGCGTTCCTGTAACATAAAAATTTTGATATATATAATATTTAGCATCTGGGATAGGGGTCGATACTTGGACCATTTTTATTTTTAATTTATATTAATGACCTCCCCTACTACGTAGGGGATAAAAATAATATTGTTTTATTTGCTGACGATACTTCGTTAATATTTAAAATTAAAAGACAGTTACACAATTATGACGAAGTGAATAACGCAATCTCAAGAGTGGTTCATTGGTTTAGTACAAATAATCTTTGCCTTAATGGTAACAAAACAAAATGTATAAAATTTACACTACCTAATGTTACACAGGTGGAAACCAATGTACAGCTCAATGGACAAGTGTTGAACCTTGTGGAATCGACAGTGTTCCTAGGCTTAAGCATCGATGCTAAGCTGCAGTGGGGAACACATATTGAAAAAATAGCCAGTAGGTTAAGTTCGGCTTCGTATGCTGTAAAGAGAGTAAGGACTTTAACAGACGTGGATACGGCTAGAATAGTTTATTTCAGCTATTTTCACAGCATTATGAGCTACGGAATTCTCCTTTGGGGTAATTCCGCGGATCTAAATGCAATATTCGTTCTTCAAAAACGGGCTGTGCGAGCCATTTATAATTTGGGCCCAAGAGTCTCCCTCCGAGATAAGTTTAAGGAAATAAGCATTCTTACCGTAATCTCACAATATATATTCGAAAACTTGATGTATGTTAGAAAAAATATTACAAACTTTCCAAGAGTTTGTGATAGGCATAACCTAAATACCAGACACAAAAATAATCTCGTTGTCTGTGATAGTAGACTCCACAAAATTTCAAATTCTTTTCAGGGTAATTGTATACGCTTTTTTAATAAGCTCCCCTATGAAATGAGAGATTTGCCTATCAATAAGTTTAAAAATTTAGTAAAAAATAAGCTATGTCAAAAAGCTTACTATAAAATCCAGGATTATTTGGATGATAAACAAGCCTGGAAATGAACTGTTCACTCCACTTGCTACTCAGCTAAATTTTGTATCTAGACTAAGTAAACTATTGTAAATAGACCAAAAAAAAAAAGAAAAGCCCGCTGAGTTTCTTGCCGGAGTCTTCTCAGGTCGGGGCCGCGTTTCGAACCGGTGGTCCATTTGCATTTGATAAAATATTGTTTGTATTGACGTTTTGTAAGTGCCGTTTACTGGTCTGTGCAGAATAAATGATTTTTGATTTTGATTTTGATTTTGATTTTGATCAGGATTGGGTATAAGTATAAGGATGTCTTCAAAATCAGAATAGGAACGTCATTATGACTCTATTTTCAGTTGTGAAAATAACCTTCTTAGGTTATGTGGTAATGATAACAATTACTTGCGTTTATTATTTTTTAACAGGTTTTTATTGAAAATTATTAACCTTATGCTATTATTATGAATGCGAATATTTATTTGTGAGTACTCACTCTCGAACAAACTTTCGCATACTCGTATTTATAACTTATATCCGTAATTTAATGCTTCAATTGAACTGCTTCAACAGAATTATTATTACATTACTATTGATTAATACGATGAAAAGAAAACAAAAAATATATTAACATTGAAAAACAACAAACCTTCACCACACGCATTCAAATTTTGAATACATTTTTCCATGTATCCATGAATACGAAAGCAAAGGTCATCGCCAAACAAAAATATCACTTCGAGATCCAACTCACGATTATTCAAATATTATTCTTAGACCCTATCTGTTTCACTTGTACCAACATCACCAAACACGAATTAAAAAAAAACAAACATAAAATACTTACGCCTTTAAACACGAGAAAACCGGACACGAGCCATCAGGAATAAAGTCATTTAAATCTATTGTCATCTTTTCGTATACTAAAGAAAACAACTGTTAAGAGATCCACGATATCATTGGTAAAATACGAAAATAAACCTTAATGCCTTCAGTTTGGGGTTGGTTAACACAAAAGTCGATTGTAATTTTACAGTTGGTATTTCACAAAGGTAGCGATAAAACAGATAGCGGGGTACAAAGACTATAACAAAAGATATTATTACGATTATATACGGCCCACGGTTTATTTGCCGTCATTGTGTACATAATGTCTAATATTATATATTATTGTTGGATTATATTTTTGACCTTTCCGGGGATGACTATGGACTGACCCCCTAAACCCACCCAATCAGCAAGTTATTTTGCGGGTTAGCTTAGTGTCGTTATACACCTGTCTGATAAAGTGACCTAAGAAACTGATCTGCGTGATTTGCTATCAAACAATAGTTCGTGTAATGTGTTTGTATTCGAATATGTATATAACAGTCACAAAGGAGTAAGGTGTGCTTGAACATTATTTTAGTTTGTTTAAAATATTACTTCATGACCTAATTGGAAGTTACCTACATAATATTTATATTATAAAATAAAATTATCTGACCATATCTCTAATCTTATTACTAATTACAAGACGCCTATTATTCCCATATTATTATTCATTTCCTAAAATAGTTCAATAGTGTACGGTCTGGCATAACAAGGATTACAATGAACTGTTATGGTAGCCCTACATGTTTAATTATAACTGCGCTAGCCTAGGCTTGTACAAATCCTTAACGAATTTTGCGCAAGTATCTTCCAACACACGTTACAATATATTTGTGCAAGTCTAATTTTACTCAAGTATATTGTGTGGCTTCTATTAGAATAGAACTGTTTAGAACAAAAATTGTGCTACGATTTCTGGGTGAAGCGGGAATGAATTTTAAATTTTGAATTTAGAACGGGTCGCTTAAACTTGATAAGCGAGGTCATGAATAAGGTATGGAGCGCCTTTTAATAATAATCATCTGTATGGCAGCTACGAAGTGTGACGAATTCTAACTGGTCAAGTAGTGGTCTTAAATCGATTCCAAATATCTTAATATGTAAGTACATCTAGTATAGTCCTTACATATAATTTGTATATATTTATATAATAAATTTGAATCTCTCTGAACTTCGATATTTTGCATGAAGCGACTGCCATCTGACCTCCACAAGCAATGTTCCAATGACTAATGGCGATATCGAAGTTCCAAGTTAGACTGGTTGGAGTTTTGAGGGCTCCAATTACCCGTAACGACGGTCATAGATGTTTGTATAGTAACCGGGACCGACGGCTTAACGTGCTCTCCGAGGCACAACCAGTGCAAGCGAGCCATATTCATGCATAAAACTTTTTGCACTGAGCGGGGATCGAACTAGCTGTCTATCTTGAATCTAGCATAATATTATATGTAATGGACGTAATATTCTAAATTAACTTTCGATAACATCACGGCCTCTATTTTTAATTATACAAAATTGACAACAATTATAGTTGCAAAATAATTATAAACCAGTGAACTAAATGAAACTTTATTCACTTGAGTTCTATATTCTATTTATGAAAAGTTAATTCAATAAAACAGTTATTCGTACTCCAATGTCATAAATATAACTACAATAATATCGTTGTTAAAATATGTACGACTCTAATTGAAATTCAATGGTGTTGTGCGCGATTGTACCTACAGGCACCCATTATTTCAATGTACGACATTGGTGTTATCAACTGTACATAATGTATAATGTTCACATCAATAAAGACGTATGTCGATTCTAATATAGTACGAATTTGTTTCAATATAATATTTACATTACGATCTTTTCAATTAAAAATCAATAAACTATTTCGTTCCTCTTAAATGAGTATTCATTTGACCAAATGACCTTTTCAGTTTGGCCTAAATGAAAGGACAATATATAATTTTATCATCTTTCACATCAAGCGGGTATCTATTACGAAATTGCGATTTGATAAATCACCAAACATTATTAAGGGCGGCGAAAGAAATGGACTCGCTCAACTCGAAATTGTTGTAAACTCACCTTGAATTGCAATCAAAAACGGACGTTATTTATATTACAATAATGCTCAATTTTGGTCAAAGGTATTTGAACCATGTGAAAATAAATATTATGAAAGTAATAGGAAAACATAATGGTACGGACACAGTGATGAAAGCGGGTCCCTTAATAAATTGACTGAAGGCTGCACATTAGAAAAAAAGTTGCAAGTTCTTTGATAGAACCAATATTTTGTCCTTGTTGCTAGAGTTTGAATGTTTCGAAATTGAAAAATATTTAAATTGCGAATATTGTATCGAGTAGGTCCTATAAATTAGGCTCTTACTCGTTGAATTTAATTATTAATGTCTACTATGATTTTTGGGTTAATATTGATGTAAAATGTGAATGCGAATTACCGTTTTTATTGGATTCCTAAATTCTTCACAGAACAGAAATAGTCAATCACGAATAATTCATCCAAAGCTTTCGCTACGGAGCCTGGGGTCCACTTCCAATCAACAATTTGCAGTTGGAGGCCTTGGGTTCCGATGCGTGAGCGTTTGGACAGCAGCCACCTCCTTCTGTGAGCAAGTAATGCACGAAAACGAGGCGGCTGAGCGGGTCCGGAGGAGACTCCGGGCCCGCAGACCTCCGTCCTCCATGAACGCGGGTTGGAGGCCTTCCCCCATCGTCCAAGTTGGATACCTTGGGCCCCGAAGATCTTGATGGAGATCATATACCTCACTAAGTCATAAAACCTATTCTGTGTTTATTTTTATTTTGAAACAAACTTTATATTATTTTTTCTTAAAAACGCTTAAGAATCTGAGCTTGAAAGCATTATGACTATTTTAAGCATTAGCGCAGAGTTAGACGTGCCATAAAAGCTATTCGCAGCGTGTAAATGGAACATAATGTGCAATGCAATTAGTACAAGTTACGATCCTGCTATTTTTTCCTTTCAAATTCCTGGGTAACGTTATTTATTATTAAAACTGTTTAAATATAAAGAAGATGTACAGTCAAGGACATGAGTGGATTAACACTAAAATAATAACAAACCTTTTTTGAAAACTGAAATACTTATAACATGTATCATTTATTTATGTATAAATAGTTTTATGATCCTTCAAGAACAAGTTAATATATTTAGTGTTTTATTCATTGTTTAACGTGAGGTTTAGGGTCCATAGTGATCAATAAATTTGAATTTGTTAAGCTAGTTTTATCCTTGATTATATTTACTAGTAACGTACTTAATATAATAAAAAAGCATTGTTTATTTCTTTACCAAGAACTAAGTACGTGGCTATTTCAAGTAGGTGAGAAAATACAAAATTAATACAGCACGCGTATTTACTCTGGCCCTTTTGAATATAAATTGTTTCGAGGTTTACGCAAACTTATTTCTGAAAGGGTGAGGTCGAATTGTAACGGCTTAGCACATTTACCTGGTTCCCTTACTTAAATAGTAACACGATTTTAGTGAAAGTTATCTTTTAATATTTCTGAGTACTAGATCGACCCATGTGGAATACTGAACTCATTTATACATAGTTACCTATTCCAGGGATAAAAGTTTTGGCTAGTTTTGCTTATTGCTATTGCATTGCAAGTTACATACAATTGCGATCAACGATTTTATGTACAAGGTAGTCGTAGTTTTCACTTTTTTCGATCTAAATTGACTTTGATGACATCTCTCAAAACTTATTCTCATCTAGTTGCCACTGTGCAAAAGTTTCAAATGCATCAAATATAAGATTCTGTATGCGGTACATTAAATCAGCTGTTTTTATGTACTCATAAGTTTTCAAATGAGATATTATATAATTGTTCATATATTATTGTATAACAACCCTGTCCTAACCTAACACAAGAACAAAGCCATTGTTCCAAACATATTAACACAAATATTTTATTATTACGCCTTGCAAATGATCAACCTTGGGCAAATATTGCTCGCATAACTCGTTCCTACCTAAAACATTCGCATTACAAAATGTGGCGATAACTCATGAGAATTTTCTTTGGCAAAGAAAATGATCGCGTGATTCGTCCCCCAGGTTTGAGCACGCGATACCAAAATTTTGTAATACTAACTTATTACACAATACATACAGTGTTATGTATTCTCACAGGTGGATCATTACCAGTGCACGATTGATTTGAGTTTGGCGGTGTGCGCTTTGGTGGTGTGAGTTTGATGGTGTGATTTGGTTTGGATGATTATCTCTTATTTTCTTAAATGTTAGGGGTTAGGGATGACTGGGTTGAGACGTAATGCATGATTGAGGGATGAGGGAACCTAATGCATGATTCATTGATGAGACAATATTGCTTGTTAGTAGATACTTGGGTTTAGTATCTGTAAATTTTGAGTATTTTAAGTTTAAAATAAGGGCTATTTTTCTGCATTTGAGTTGTCAATTGCAAAGTAGCTGTCATTTAGCAATAACTGCAGTAACTCTATTGAAATACTTAATTGTAGTAGGAATATTAATTTAAAATAATATTGCATATTTAATTTGATAACATTACTGAACTCATGATCAAGGTGTCATGACACACGGTGTGTCATGACACCGTGATCATGGCGCTTGCAACAGCGCTGAAATATCGGTTAACAAACATCGAAATTAACAAACATGGTAAATATACGATCGATTTAAAAGTGAATATGTAAATGACCATGTCAATCTAAAATCATACATTATTGAACTAATTTGAAATCAAGACATTCAAGCACTATGGAAATAATTTTAAACTCATCCAAAACTATTTGAATTACTCAGTATCTTTTAACAAGTATATTAGATTTTACATCATTGAATATGCTCACCAATTTATCAATTAGAAAACCACCCTGCCGGACATGTATGATATATGTGTATGTCTAAAGCTCATACATGCAATGGACAAGGCTCGTACGATGTGTTAATTTGGCCTGTCATGCGATGAGTAACAACAATGTCTGGATTGGGGATCCTCACAAAAGGATCACGCAATTCCGTTTTGCGTGCACGAGATAAAAAATAAGGTTTTCGCTAATCACCTTTGTATGTTTTTCCTATGGACTTGATTGACGTGTTATTTTTTAACGTGTTCAGGATCCATGTGTAATTATATGATGGACATGTAATGGATTTGTTTTTTTAAATATTAACTTGATTTTTGTAATATTTTGAGGAATAAATGGTATCTATTTTTAATTAACTTAAAAATGTAGGAGATTTTCGTTTCGTGGCATTAATTTCATTGAAGGTGCATTATATTTTCAAATTACGAATCTGTGGCGATACCACATGTACCCAGAGCCATCTAACGACATCAAGAGTAACTACTACGACACTCCGGATCCTGCATCGCGAAAGTGAAGTTCTCGCGCTGATACAATATACATACAACAGCGACAACCGTTGGGCCGCGGCCCGCTAGGCGTGATCACCTTGCCTGGTCGGAGGATCCTCCCCTTGTGTTGGAGAGACATCACATCCCGTTCCTCCACAAATCTTTATTGGATTGAACAAACATAGGTAGTATAGTTCTGTATCATAATGATTTTCCTGTCACAAAACTTTATGTCACATAACTTAAAAGTACATTAAAGTGCTCAGTTTCAAAGTGGTTAATTGTCAAACGTCAGGGCTACAAAACATACAAAACGCATTTACAAAGGTCAAGGCAATGAGAAACTAAACGTGAAAGCGCCAATTAGATTAACAGCAACGTTCCCCGTCCGTAAACTGTTGGCAAGGGGGTGTCTATCGAATTGTGTCTCCCTGTCCGATCCCTAGACGGTGAGGGAGACAGAGCTAGGGGTAATTAGGCTAGGGCTGTGGTCAGGTTTACGAGTTTGTTTTTGCTCGAACTACACTGAAAATATTTGCTTTAATTTATTTTAATTGCTTTTTATTATAGTTTGCGATTCATTAAATTGTAATTTCTATTGATATTGTTGAAAGTTTAAGTTAATATTTAACTACATTTGCCGGACCACATTCTATTGCAACTAATTGAGAGTTAGTAATGTAATGGGAGTCCACACGTTAAATTACAATATGCTTGCACAAATTTAGGCTTGTACAACGCTTGTTGATAATATTAAAATTCTCGCATGTATCATTAAGTATAATATACTTGTGAGTTTGCACACAAGCCTAATCTTGCGCAGTTATATTTGAAGGTGTATGCCTACTATTTGGTTATAACGTGGCCCTCACTATCAACAGGTCCTATGTTCGAATACGGAATAATACCATTTCACTGGTGAAGTGAACGTATTCGCAACAGAAGCAGTTTAGTTTAGCTAGAGGAGTTAAGAAGAATACTAGTCATTTTGATTACTAGTATCTATCCTGTAATAAAATAATACATGCTCCTGTAAAATTTGTTTTTGCTCTCTTGGCGTCATTAATGCATTATCTGCCAGTATTAAACTTCCGCATCACCACAGCTACGATATTCCAATTGTTCACACTATGTTCTTGTGGTAAGTCATTGCCAATTGAACACAAACGAGGTATTCTTTAATCTGAATTTGATTTTTCAGTAACCAATTGCCGAATTCTGGGTTGGGACACTTCCTCGGTTTAACCACTTCGCTGGTATAGTACTGTAAGTCTACCACCTAATAGCGTAGAAATTAAGCACTCTTCCCGCAAGCGTTCTTAAAACAAAGACAAATATAGGAAATTTTAATTCATCGAAACATTTTTTAGTAAAATTTTGAGGCATGAAAATGTAAACCTTTTTAAATCGATGGTGAAAGTGAATTTAACTTTAAGTTCTGTCTAGAAATGCATTTTATCCAATTTTAAATCATCAAAACATTTTTTATGAAATTTTGAGGCATTAATATGCAAACTTTTTTAAATCGATGGAAAAAGTGAATTTCACCTTCAAGTTTTTTTAGACACGCAATTTTTCCAATTTTAAATCATCTTGTAGAAAATTCGTAGGTAAATGTTAGCCGGGGCGTGCAGGATATGCCAGAGGCTACATCACCCTCGGTAACTGATGGCTCGAGATGGCCGAACAGTTTTCGTCTGTTAGAGTTCGACAACACATGGGAAAAAAATTGGTATATGTTATATGTACCCAATTCTATCGGTAACCTCTTTCTATAAGGTGGAACCGTGTGCTTGTGTGCCCCGCCTATGGTGATTTTTTTTTAATAAAAATGTTAAATAAAGTTTATTAACTATATATATACTGCCTAAATTTTTATGAAATTTCTTGTATAAAGTTAGAAATTGATAATTCTAAATTCATAAGAGAAAATTTCACATAGGTAAATTATTACTGTTGAAATACCATACAATCTAAGTAGATTTTGCTTTACCTCTCTATCATGATTATTCATGATACTGTATCTCCTCAACAGACCACCAGCGTTAAAAAAATACTTATCTAGACATTTTAAACTAACGCTATAACAATAAGACAATAAATCTATCACAGCCCGTACACAATTACATAAAAACTATTTATTAGACTCTTTTGTTTCTTTATTTAACGTAATGGCCATAAATTCTGTTAAATATATTCAAAAAGCTGTCTTCTTATAGCTTTTACAAAAGTTACAATTGGCGCTCCTTTCAGTTAATTTGTTACGCGTCGCGGTAAAAATATTTTGTCCGATTCTGTCCACCCGCACCCAATTGTATGGACGTTTAACACCCGTGATGCATTTTTGAGAATTCGTATGGCCAACAATGGACCAATAATTATGTTACCAACGTAATAATGCCGACATTGTAAAGACCATTGTTTACACAGAAGCGGTTACTGTTAGCATCACAATTTAAAATTTTAACTCATGATTCTCGTTTACAGAATAACGAACTTTAAGACTGTTGATTTAGAGTGCATTATTTGATGGATGGTTAGCTAGTGTATTTGCATTTGGACGCGTGTATCCAGTGATTTATATTCGTCTTTTGTTTTTGGCTGTTTAGCTAGCATCAGTATCAATGGTGGAGTGTCTGGGAAGGTCGTTATTCTTGTATTGTACCACAACTATTGTCTACAGAACGACATCGTTAGTACGTGCGGCGGGTGGTCGACTCCATTGAAATTCCCATAGTGTGATTATAAATCATTAGAAACCATTCGTTTAATTATTACGATAACTACAGGTGACATTTTTATGTAAATCGAAATAATTTCTCACTAGTTATACAACGGTAAAACGTGTCGTAAAAAGTTAGAACGTTTTATAAATGGAATTGTTAATGCAGACCAGGATTCGACTTTTAGATCGATAAAAATTGAAAATGTTCTATTCAATATTGTCAATTTCAAACTTTATCGATTTTCGTTCCAAAAAGGTTCCATTCATGTATTTTTTCGTAGAGAATTAAGTGTCAACCGTTGATATATCGTACTAAAGACAACAAAGGGAATCCACGTCCGTTTGTCAAAATAAAACGACGTCGACCTACGCGTAACATGGGGATATAACACATCGAAATACACTTATACAGCTAAAATAAATCACCAGTACATTCATGTGTTTCTATCAAAGTATTTTATTCAATAACACTTTTTTGGAGATCTACATGGTGTGGTTACGACATAACGTTATTTGTTATACGTAAAGGGTCAAAGTATGCAAGTGACGTACACATCTTTCCACAAAACGTAGGTGAGAGAAATTGACAGAATATTTGAACATTATTTTTTTAAACCTCTCAACTTATCAGATAGAGAAATGCATATTTACATTCATTTGAAATTTTGAATTCAGTAATGCAGTAATGTGGAGACTGTTGCTATATTTACGTTAGTAATAATAACTAGGCAATAAGGATCAAAAGAATTGACGCGCAATATTACTCTAAAAACTCAGCCTGTATAAGACCGTCAGTTTTTTGACAGAATACAGCATGTATGTGATCAAAAAAGTGCTTTTGTTGAGCTATATAGTTGTGATCGGTTCTAAAGCTTACAAAACCGAAGTTGCATTGTTACAGGGAGACGGGTGATCTGTGATACAGTCTTTGTTCGTGACCGGTGTTGAACAATAAGTGACCATCGGGAATATCCCTTTTTATTGACAGCAGCTGTGAGTTAGAAAGGATGTCCATCATACCGCGATGTGGCATGTACTTTAATAGTAGAAGTGTTTATAATAAAATAAAATTGATGACTAAGATTTATTGTTTTGTGAGGAAGTAAATAAATAAATATTCTATTCTACACAACGCCACCTCGACGGTAAGTATAGTTTAACTAGTTTGTGTTATGGGTTCTAGAATGCGAATAAACATCCATAAATATTTTTTTCTAAATACTTATATATTAAACATAGAAATACCCAGACCAATACAAAATATTCATATTCATGCACACAACTATTTGCACTGAACGGAAATCGAACCCGCAATTCCTGCTTAGCAGTCGCGTTCACTACATTCTTTGACGCGACAGAGGTCGAAATATAAGCTGTTTTTTAACGTTTCGTTTATAAGAATATTTGTTAACAAAACAATTCATCTTTTCTAAATCAAATTACTTGTTAAGCTTTAATTCTTATCATATGGACGACACCTTAATCAAAAATAAAACTGATACTCAGGCAAGTACTAAGTATAAATGGTGTTTTGTTTGGTTTGCAATACGTAACCGAGGTGTCACTGTGGATTGCAACTTAGAGAGCAAATATACATTATTATCGTGTAACGAACTTAAACATGCTGTATCTTAAGAGTTTTACACATAGATCACGCTAAACGCAAACACGAACGTAAACGTTACACAGTAATTGAAAAAGTGTAGCTGTGAGTTTTTATTGCCGTACACTTTCCTTACAAGTGCTTCGCTAAAATGATGCCACGAGTAAATGTACCATCTTATGTTCATGTATGTTACTACTATTTGTCTGAAGTAACAAATATATAACGTTTATGACGACAACAATATTTTTGAGGAAAGCGTATTTCACCAAAAATATTACAGTCGTCATAAAACCTTCTTCTTAAATTTATAGAAGTCTTGTTTCCAACTATGCATAATATTTATTTGCCGAAGAATACCTGAAAAGTGAGAATGAGGTACACTTTATCATAGAAAATACCCATTTACAAATGGGTACAAATAGGTAATGGGTCAGTGGGCACTAGATTAGCAAGCACATTTGTTCAAAAATTAATTCACTCAGGATATATCTATCGAAAATCTGTGTCGGGTGGATGGCGGTAGTAAGCAGTCGGCTACGCAAGAACCGCGCGGTTCGATCCCCGCACAGTGCAAATATTTGTATGCATAAATATTGCTATTTGCACTGGTCTGTTCGTGCCTCAGAAAGAACGCTAAGCCGTCAGTCTCGGTTGTCATACGAACATCTATAGCAGTAGTTACATATAATTGGAACCCTAAAATTTCAACAATTGGTCTAGCTGCAATTCTTGTTTATTGCCTATACCTATAGGTTGTGGAAGCCAGATGGCAATCTCTTCATGGAAAATATCGATATTCAACCGCGACGCGTTCAGACTGAAACAAATGAGGACCCTGGACTCCCAGGTGTCAACTTCAGATGCGACCGGGATTAAAGATGATGATGATGATATATTTATCATCATCATCTTTATAAGCCGCGGTAGCCTAGTGGTATGGGTAATGGACTGCTGAGACGAGGTCTCGAGTTCGATCCCAGGTTTACCATGGCACACACCAATGACTTTTCGATGCTTTTCGAAGTTATGTGTGTATTTATCGCAGGTTTACAAGTGCCTCGGAGAGCACGTTAAGCCGTCGGTCCCGGTTGCCATACAAACATCTATGGCAGTCGTTACGGGTAGTTGGAGCCCTCAAAAGTCCAACCAGCCTAACTTGGAACTTCGATATCGCCATTGGTCGTTAGACCATTGGTTGTGGAGGTCAGATGGCAGTCGCTTCACGGAAAATATCGAAGTTCAGCCGCATCACAGTTAGACTGAAAAGCCGACCCCAACTGAGTTGGGAAAAAGGTTCAGGGAATGATGATGATGATATATTTATAGGTTATAATTATTGGTATTTATAAAATAACACTAGGACATTGTTCGTGCGCGGAAGCTATAACACATGTTTCGCCCACACTGTATTAGTTCGTCACTTTTAAATCAAGTCCGTGCCTGGACTAGCCATTCTAAGTAGGTATCATATTGGACAATTTAATCTTCTGATTGCTTTATATATGTAGGTGTATGTCTCCTACGCTTAGAATCCAACGTCCAATCGTACAATGTAATGTTTGCTGAAGAAACTATGACAATTACAACTGCATTAAAATCCCAAATAGTCAGTACTATTCAAAGGAGGAGCAGTTCTTAATGTTGGTAGGTACATTAATTACCCGTAATTATATTTCGCACTTAAAATAATTTAAATAACTAAGTGCTACTCTAAAACATGGGCCAAATAACCTCTTAAGCTTAACGAAGCACTGTGGACGGACAGACAGACAGAATTAAAACGACAAGTGAAGTGCTCACTGAAAGATTTCAGGGGCATTCTACGCTAACACCACTACAGTAATGAGAGGTAGTGAAACTTTGGAATTGTTCCAAAATGTCTTGTAAACATTTTGGAACTTGACCAGTTGACAATTGTGTTTGCGACTTACGCTGTCAGTGGTGTTGAAACTTTAAGTTAATTTAACTGAATGTTCTGTTAGTTTCACTTATTAACAAGTAACATACATATCGGGAAGAGCCTTGGACCTAAATTACGAGAGAAACGAGACTTTTTTTCGTGCGCAAAACCCCCCAGTCTAACCACCTTCGCCAAAACCGGTAGAGGTGATTATGTCGGTCTCGAACTGAATAAAACGCACGCCGTCTATGGGTCCTTGATTACTGGAGGTGAGATAATACAAGACATATTTGCCGCTCCCCGGTAGAACAGGGGACATCTCTTTGCGATGACCCATTTCCCTTAATGTCGGAAACAGTGCAGAAACGTGTGCAGATTGTTTTCATATAATCTGTCACTGGTAGATTTGAGCTCGTCTTCATCGTTATACCCGGTGCTATCTCCAAATTGATAGCAGGCGGTACCCAGTTGCAAATTATAAACCAAATGAAAATTAATGGGAATCAAACTTGTTTTGGATTTCTGCTTGTTGTACGACTATATCATATTGACTTCACTTAAACAAGACGTACCTACAAACAACTTAAGAATACACTTGTGCATGAAACCTAAATAAAGGTACGAGTTTGTGAACTAGACGAAGTATTGCCAGGTATAACTCGTACAATATTCATGTTACGTCTCTCCTTGTTTCACTTTTAGCTCCTTAGTTCTATAAGTTCGGAAACTTTACAGTATAAAGCTAAGAGTCTTAAGGCAAAATAATATAACAAGTACATAAGAAATTTATTATATTTAGACTTGGTTAACATCTGTTTTTAGTAGAACCCTGTACTCTTTACTTTTTAACAAGTTATAAACTTATAACTAATTTAATTATAATCCATAACGAATTCGAATAATAAATGGTAAAGTTTTATCATATAGCAAACAAAAGAACTAATGAAATCTAAATCTATCTAAGAATTTAGGCTAAGTATTCATTTACTGAGCTCAAATATTATAAATAAATTTTATGCGAAATGTAAGTTCCACCAAGAAGAATTCTAATTAATTATCTTTCGAAATAAATTGTTGGATGTCTCAGATTAGAAACTTTAGTTGAATTGAGTTTTAATTAACTAGCACTTCGTAGAGGACATTAATTAAATCAGTTAAGTCTTAACGCGAGGGGGACTTAATGCACTGATAACATTATCTATTTATTATGGGTTATACGTTTCAGTTTTAGTTTTGCACACGTGTTTCCTGCGATCCGAGGATTTTTAACTAAAATAGGCTTCACTATCTAGACTTCTTGAGTAGGTTACCATATCACATGAAAGTTTATATACCGGGTAAAACGGGGTGAATAGAGATCGAAGGGTGAATAGAAATAAAATGGTCAGCTAAATCTTATAGTTATTTTATTTCAAGCGAAAATTTGGACTAGTTTATTGTAATACACGAATCATAAAATATCCGGTAATAATAAATTATTTAAAATATTCCATTGACTAATTTATTTCTATCCACCCATGGATCTCTATTCACCCCGTTTTACGGTACGTATTATGAAACACATATAATATCCGAAAATTTCTGATCGAAATTAGCACGAAATAAGAATGACAGTAGTATGCAACAGTCAGCTACCGTGAAATTACTTCAGATTTCTTTTTCTGGGGTTTAAGCCGATGTGTTATATGCGGGTTAAGAGATAAATTCGTTTCATAACGCATACAACAAAAACGGTAGATTAAAATTTATTTTAAATATTGAATGATTTATTATAATTCTCGAATCTGTCTACAGCTGTTAATGGTTTTGGGAAGGAAACGTTTCCGACTGTGTCTACCATTGTTTTATTGTCTGTAGCTATCGTCTACGCTCCTCTTCTAACATTCAATGCATTTGTGTGAACTATATTAATAGCCACACTAACTGTGTTACACTTCAAACGGGTTATAAAATGCACCTTTTAATGACAAAAAAGGTTGTTCAGAGAAATTGTTTGACAATAGCTTTGTGGTTTCTTCTGTTATTAGTTACATTTTGTACACTTAATGTGACATTATTATTATTTGAAAAACCCACCTTAGATACAGTTTTTTTTATTTCATCTCATTATTTTCTGTTACCAAACTAAAATAAGTTTCGGAGTGAGCGACGGCAATCTATCGGTACAAGGCAGTGGTCCAACTGCTCTGTTTAACTAGACAGTAGACTTCGTCCCAATATTGTGGTCGTTGCTAACTATTTTAGCTATTGGACTATCATTGAAATATTTTATGGTGTCATAGTTACCGCGAGTGACGACTGCCATCTAACCTATCAATTATGAAGGAAAGGTCAATCAACAGCTTGCAGATGTGTTTGATTTGGGATTTGAAGATTTTAGGCATCCTAAAATACATAAAGAATATCTAATAACTTCATAATTATTTGTTTAAGGATGAAACTCACTACTTGCGCAGTGATAATTAACGATGAACTACGAACCACTATACAAACCGGTAATTTATTAGCTTAATCCAGCATGTTAATCGACAACTAATACAGTACAACACGTGTAAATACAAAATTCATGTATGCACGAAGATAAATGAAATACACGAAGCGGCGCCATAACACCGGCTCCAAGCTTTATCTTTAGAAGATTATATGAGTACAGAGGATTAACTAGTTCTAGTAACGGGTTAACTTTGCGATTAACCCGTCTGTACATGTCTGAACATTTTTACGTAAACATTTAAAGTCTTTTCTTAGAACGGGAGACGGAATTGACAAGGACCGTGTGTTTTGAAGATAGGTACCTACTTGGTATTTATAACTATATTGATAGTGTGTATAATGTTAAAAGTTTCGGTATATTAGGGTGAATAGGGATCTGAGGGTGGATAGGGATAAAATGGTCAACGGAATACTTATATTATATTTTTTTTTACTAGATTTCAAATAAACTTAATGATTCTGTTATTACAATGAACTAGTCCAAAATTTCTCTTGGAAGAAAATAACCACAGAATTCAAATGACCATTTTATCCCTATCCGCCCTTGGATTCCTATTCACTCCGTTTTACCTCAAAATATTTTCAGGATTCTTATTCATTAGTTTCTTGATGTCAAACCTTCACCAGTGGGCTGGGTCTGGGCTGGGCCAATGTGGTCGTTAACGGTTGAAATTCATGATTCTAGTTTATGAACCTTATTCAGATGTAATGTGATAGTAATATTATCTCATTTGGAAAGTAGAAAAAATTTTTTTTTCATGAACTCACATGAAATTTATAAAAAAATATATCTAAAGAATATTATTCTTCTCAAGACCGCGGTAGCCTAGTGGTATGGGTGGTGGACTGCTGAGACGAGGTCTCGGGTTCGATCCCAGGTTTACCATGGCACACACCAATGACTGCGATGCTTTTCGAAGTTATGTGTGTATTTATCGCAGGTTTATAAGTGCCCGGTTGATGGCAATAGGCTCGCCACCTATTACATTGGGACCTAAATATACACTGGCGAAATGTGGGTGCTTGCACCTCTGCCTACCCCTTCGGGGATATAGGCGTGATAGTATAAAAAAAAAAAAAAAAAAAAATATTCTTCTCATTTCCCGTCATCGATTGGAATGAGATTATTTGTGTGATGATGATGATGGAATATCATAAGTTAATTCTTCATCTATATATGGTATTGTGTTATCCTTACACATTATTCAAACTAGAAAAGATATGAAATGTTTTGTCAAACACACATCTGCTTAACTCTAAAGCGACAAACTCTATGTTATGTGTAACTGCCGCTATTTTAAACACGCATTGTTGCTTATTTTGCTTTATCATCACGATTCTATTATTCAGTGCCAGTATTAACTGCGTTACATTAAAACGATGTGTCATAAGTGCATCAATTTGTCATTTCACCCGCATCTCCTACGCGGTATGGATTACGTGGGATCACTACTTAATCTTCGTTTCTGTTGTTTTAAAAGTATGTTCAATAGAAATATGGAATTTGAAGATCACTCTGTCATAAGTACTTATATTAGTACGCTTCGTTCGACACATTTATTAAAGGACTGTAGTTTCAAATTTGTATTCGAAATAAGAACGAAATTTAAAGTTTGATGTGCGCGCTGAAAGAAATTATTTGAAACCCAGCCATGCAGCGCTAGTAATGCAACATAATTTTTCGTACATTTGTTATTAGATGTAGGGATTGATAGTCAAAATGGCCATACACATAAGCGTCACCACAGTTTGCCTGCGCAGACCAACTAACATCGTATGCGTAGTTGGTAAAACTGATACAGTTACGCATGTCCATGCAGAATGTAAGCATAGAAATGGGTGACAAAAAATAACTTTTTTATCTTTACCTACCCCAGAGAAAAAAGTTATTTTTTGTAAGATTGATCTAAAACGAATGTATGAATTTTAATAGGTATCTACATTCAATGCCACATTTGACGAATTAGAATACTTTTACTATTTTGCATAAAAATGACGACAATCATTTTTACATTTTAAAGAGTATACCTACTGCTGGCAGTTACTGCTTATATTTTTATGCAACTTTGATACAAATTTCTAGTCTCATGTGACTATTATGTAGGAAAGCTTTAAAAACTTTCATTTAAAAAGAGTGCGTAACAATCTACTAACTTCATTTTACACTTTATAAAAAGACCAAGTATTTTTACTCTACCAACGTTTGCTATCCTCTTTACTTCAACAAGAGACTATTTAATGCTACCGAACGAAATAAATTCAATGGCTGTTACACTAAAACACTTCCAAATTTAAACGATTTTCGAACGAATTGAGTTCAGTGAGTCTGCGCGTACAGAACTACTAAGCATTTGCTTTATGTACAGCACTGTACTAAATATAAACTAGATCAATACGGATTATTCTCTGCTTCCAGTGCATTTGTGATGCAGACATTATATTAATAGAATTCTAATCTATTACTTATTTTAGACCGATGAGATCATAGGCTGGCATACAAATTTATTTTGATTGCCCTATTTGTAATATTATGCGGTCTTTCCGTACTTGTTTAACTGCTTTAGTAGCAAAAAAGTATCGATTTGATGTGATTTATTGCTCGTGTCCTATTGCAATACTAGATGAGTTTGTTACTTAAGTTTTCACCTTACTTACAGGGTAAAGAGGAGATAAAAGGAAAGTGAAAGGATCAACAAAAGTAGAAAATCTTTACTAACCATAGACATCGTGCTTCGGTAGCACTGCCATATTCTTGCCGGTTACTTTGCAATCTATCAGAATAGCTAGTGAAACTTTGTCAGATCAACTGAGACAACACTATTATTTAAAGTAATATTATTTTAATCTTACTGTACTTAGCGTGGCGTAGCGGTAGTGAACGTGACTGCAACACAAGGTTTAACTCCCGCTCAGTGCAAATATTTGTATGTATTGAATGCAATATTTCTCTGAGGATCTGGTCGTGCCTCGGAGAGCACGGTCCTGGTTGCAGTACGTACATCTATGGTAGTTGTTTCGGGTAGTTGGAGCCCTCAAAAGTCCGACTAGGCTAACTACAGAACTTCGATATCGCCAATTTGGTTGTGGAGGTCCGATGGAGTCGCTTCACGGATGAAATCAAGGTTCAGCCGCAACCTAGTTATACTAGAAAGCCAACCTCAACTGATAGAATCAGAGAATGGATGGAACTGGTGGTAAGACTCCTGATTGTAGTTAGAATCTGATTATGACCAAAAATAAAGACGTTCTTTTGGAAGAACTTTCTGTGATAGGAGAGGTAACATTGAAGGAAGTAGTATAACTACTAGAAGATAATCATAGAATACTTGAGAGGTAGATTATTTATACATAGGATGGATCGAGTCTTCCCCTTCGTTTTTATATAGCAAAAGAATCGTAGCTTAGTACATGTATCGTGTTCTTAAACACCATACTTTTAAAGGTCTAATATAAATTATTCATAGCTTAACACAGTCCACAACTTAGTAGAAACCTTCTAATGCCATTCTTAAAAAAACCCCATATTGTAGTCGCTTGGGAAAACCACGGCAGGGAGTTCATTCCACAGCTTGGACTTACAGTGGCAACATAAATAATGATACCATTTACCATTTGATGCCATACTTTTACAGTTTTAGGGACCTATATTAGTTGTTTGTAATCCATCTCTGGTTATTGCAAAAAAAACCCCGTGATTTTCAATAGAATACAGGTTATGTACTTAATATATTAAACATTGTAGTAATGGTTAGCGAAACCCATGTACTAATCCGATCCTAACTATGGTAAATACAATCATTTACCTACTTTTCGATTTGCTTAATTTTTTGGTCTCCGCTGACTGACTGAAGAAAAAAAAAGAAACCCTAGTAATGTCATAAGTGTTACTTTGTGAATTAAACTAATAAATAAATTGATATTCTTGGCGAGAATTGAAATTTATGGTATTGCTTCTAAAATTTATGAATAGTTATCACGCACTTCTAGTTCTTTTGTTGTGTTCTAATTTTTGTCTGGCCCTAAATATGAATCGTCATTTTGGACACTAATGTTATGACAATAACCACGCGAGGTTCATCACTAAAAGGGATCATTATTGACCTCTTAATTTTTAAAATATAAATGAATGTAATGGTTTTGATATTTGCGTTATAAGTTTTCTCGATGATGTTCTTATGTATGGTTCTGGATCAGTAAAAGATGGGTCTCGGATGGCGGTGCTTGGGATGTGGTGGGGATATCCCATCCAAAGGACAACAAGGGTATGAGGATTTTTATAGTGTTGTATAGATGTCCAATATGATTCCTTTTTAACTAGTTGCAGTACGATAGAATGGCAGTTTTGTCATGACTGGTTTTGCTCGTTTTCTCTTTTTTGGTGTGTGAAGTTTATTTGGTTTGTTGCCAGTCTCGTCATATTTTTATTAATTTATTCGTCTAACAGTTCGTTGTCCAATATTAAGTGCACAAAAAAAGTTAAATCGAGCAAAACTAGTCGTGTCAAAACGGCCATCATAGCATGCAGTAGGTAACTATAGAATATCGTACAACTTTTTTATGGAAGTATTATTTCTCAGTTACTAGGTACTCAGTCTTTCTGTTTTCTATTAGATACCTACTTTAGCACTTTGTCTTCAGCTTATCATCAGGCTAGGTGAGGTCAAATTGACTTATCCTACACAAAAGAACCCTACTACCTATCAAATACCACTATTAAACATTTGAACTGATTTTACTTAAAGGAAATTTTAACTTATAAAACAAAGTTTAAGTAAGAGGTCTATTACATTAACCAACCTCTAAAAAGTTGGTAACAATGTTTGTATATCAGAACAAATCTTTTATCCAAAGACAAAACAAAAGAGCCCCTAACCCAAAAGTTCAACAACAAATAAAAGTTTTCAAATACAAAAATTACTTTAATTATCTTGCATTACAATCGCCTTCAGACCTCAAATCTATGTTTAGGATATCAATATCAAATGATTTTATCTAATTGAAGTATAAAGTCGACGTTATTAATGCTTAATAAGATACTTCCTTATTGATGTTTGAGCTTGGCCGTTTTCTGGGCAAATGTTGGCCGGGGTTGATTTGCCCTGACTGTCCCCCTCCTACGCTCGCCCCCGGACCGCCCTTGTCTAGACTAACGTCGAGACCGACTTAGTTGCTTCCCAGCCTTCGGGAGAGAAGGACGCGTCGCTCGTTCCCCTTTTGGCGCGAAATTCGAACTTAAATGTGTTTAACGTGACTTTAAAAATTGTATGCTAGTGGATTGTTAAATGTGCTTGTGACTGAATATAGACTGTTTTCATTAAAATGGATTAATAGCTAATGTAAGTAAACTCGTATTTTTTTTTACTTTTAAGCAAGAAAATCTAATTGACCTTTACATGCATGTGTATTTATTTACTTTGGTGTCATGAAAAAAGAACCTTAGTATTTATTGGGAAACAATATAACAGAAGAGTATTATTTATAGGTACATAATTAAGTTTGTGGTTGGATGTTCATATAATAATAGTTCTATTTCATTCCAAACATTGATAAACAAATCATAAAAGAAATGAAACAATATTTCATTCACTCTCATGAAAGTAAGTTGGTTGTTAGATGTTCATATTATATATTAGATTCTTTTTCATTTGCTAAAATTCGCACTAGCATTTCTTTTATATGTTTGTTTATCATGCTCCATGATAAATAAAAGTATATTTCATTGACCCTTATGGAATACAAACGTTTGAGCCCACGTCACTAAACTTAAGTGCTATTGTAAAAAAGGATCTCGAAATGTACTTAAAAGAGAAAAAGTCATTTCGAAGACATTTTGCGAGGTTCTCGAGTTTGTGGAATGAAAAAAGTGAGTTCCGGTCGAGGCGGCAAGCACTTATCGACGCCGTCGAGCGATGAGATGAATTAGCAAAAATCTGCTAAAAGTGTACCGCGAAATAAAAACTAGACTTTTGCTATATGATTCGTGAAATCATATCAGTTTGCTGAAATATAAAAGCTTCTTACAAGTTTCCGGACTTCAATAGCAAAAGGTTCTAAGAAACTTTTCAATGAAATGGCATAATAAATGTGGTGCGTCATTACGAGACCTCTTTGCTGAATTTCTCTCAAGACAGTAATATTTCTAATAAAAAAATCAACACATAATATCTTTGACTAAGCAATAAATACCATACAAAAAGTCCCGGACCAGTGGAAATGCACATATTTCCAAATATGCACATATTTTCACTGAGAAGGAATCGTACTCCAACATAACAGTTGAACATACTATAGCAGTTTATTGATGTATTTTTCATTTGATTGATGTCTGATTTACAAACAAAGTATGTTTTCCCGCCTAATAATTTAAATTACCCTAAACAGCATTTCAAATAACACGCTATATGTAAATTTATATTTACACGATTTCTTAATTTGAATTTGTTGGTGTCACACAAATTAACCTTCCAATAGACACCTATAATTTTACCTGGTCGTAATGAGGTCAGTAATTTGATAGATCGACCATTGTATCAGCATTATTTATTTTACAGAAGAATCGACGTTATTACTTCATCATTAAAGAGTACATTTTATTTGCACCTGAAAAATAAATTAGTAGAACTTAGTAGTTGTAAGTATAAATTTACCTAACCACTAATTACACTAATTAGTAGGTTGTTATATACCTGTTTTTTCCTGATTGAGTAACAAAATAAAAACATTTTCCATTTTGAATTTTAAATAGATTTTCTCAGCCAGTAATTATTCCTATGCCCATAATATATATTTTTTACACCAAAAAGCTTTCAATCAAGCCTACGACTGTAGAAAACCAACTCGATATATCCTTAAAAGAGTTTGCTTAACCATAAAAAATGTATTGGAACAGTACCACAAATCAACGTAATTGCTCAGTTCCACGTCGAGACAGCAAAACGCCGGAAATGCAAGTTACAAATAGATACATTAGTTCTTGTAACTTGAACATTTGATACTTCCATTTGTAGATACGTTTTACTTATTGCGACAATAAAAAATGTGCACGTTTGTTTTTTAAATATTTTTCTGCTTTCGGTTTGGCTATTAAAACCTTTCTGAAACTGTAAAATTAGTAATGTAAGGTGATATCAACACAAAATCTCAAATTCGGACATATAACATTAGAATAAAATTTATTGATTAGTATAGTTCAATATAAAATAGTTGCTAATTTTCTTTTACTAATTGTAGGTAACTCTACTAAGATTCTAAAATTCTGAAATTGAAGGGAAGCTCGAAAGTATTTAAAATTTTGCCTATGGTTCTATCACGATATTCCTTATTTGAATTCATTCCAAATACAAATAATTTAGCACTAACTGCCCACATTACAATAGCAAATATTGTTAAGACAGTTGCAGTCTCGATACTTGGCAACAGCTTGGATTCTAACAAATTGTTTATTCCGTCCTGTTGCAGTTCAACACAGATATTGATAAACATGTTTTGTTTCAAATATATCTGTTAGGAACATTACATTACGTATTAACAGCTTTCATCATCTCACAAGTATTATATGTATTTTACGTCAACTTTAATCTTATTACAAATGAAATAAATCAGTTTCATTCCCATTTAAATAATGATATAACAAAGCATAGTAAACAAACAGATAATGAAACTAAAGAAGCAAAAGATGATAAAATGCATGCGCAACCATGTAACAGAAACATCACAATAATGGTTCAAGTCTCAAAACTGAGCGTCTATGCATCGTCCGGGGTCATCGGTTACAGAGTCTACGCATTTAACATACAATGCAGAGCAAATACATGCGCATATTTACAGCATCACTGTCTGCCCACTTAACTGTTTAAGACGCTATACTGTTTGCAAAATGACGGGTTTTCAATAACAAAATTTTAATACAGATATGGTTAGGTTAGTAGGTGGGCTTATTTTTGTTATAATATTCATAATAGAATAATAATATTTACCATGGGGTTCACCAGATTTGAACTCAGCAAACCCCATGGTGGATGTTATTTGGTGTTGCTTGTAATGTAAGAAAATTATAAAATATAATAACAACAAAACATCACTCAATGAATTTCCTTAAATAAAAAATCAAAGAAAATGACGCGATTATTGTTACTTATGATATCTGAATTTCAATATAAAATAAAAAATAATATCAATAAACTACTAAAACACTGCATTTTGGAGATATTTTTCAAAGAAAGTGCTCTACAAACAAGAATAAAATAAACAATAAATATAATATAAAATAATAACAAAAACTAAAACATCAGTTGCGATAAACATTTTACTTTTATCAAATGAATTTTTATCGTCACTTTTAGAGAATTTCTCAGCTATAAAACATTCCTTATCGACAATTGTCATCTAACACCCGATAATCAAAACGAAGTTCAAATTCATTCACGAAATCCGATATCACCTCAGCTTTGAAACAAATAGATCTCCAAAAGTCCTTTCCGCATCGAAAATTTCCAATTTCAAGAGGTCACGTAATTATTCCACTTCCTATGAGACCCTCTCGCTCTAAAAGGCTATTCTTGTTACAGATAAGACGAAGATATCTCCTGACCTTAGCATATCTGTAGGTACGTATTTTCAGGATAAGAAACAATGAATTTTAATTCCTTTAGCCGCTCCGCTCGTAAATAAGTCTCTTATCGTATAGGTAATTGGGTATGTGGGCGACCGCTTCCATAACGTATGGGTTATCGATAGCAACCCATAAATTAAATTATATAATCTAAACTCGATCGGGTGGTTAAGACTAAATGATACAAATCTGCTCCGTTTTCTCAGGCGGGTAGATTGATTTATTTGTCTGTTGTTTTACACTTAAACGCTAGTATTATGACTTTCTATAACACTTAATTGAACCCTCTTTTAGCTGACCCACCAAAAAGGTCATAAGTCTAATATTTACTCAGTATCTCAGTGAAACGTTTTTAATGAGATAAGATGTCATTCATTTAATATTTATTTAATTCTCATGTATGTATTCTTAACAAACCTATTTGCCCAGGTTCAAGTCGCCTCACGAGAGTGACTTTTGGGTCTGCAGCTTATCTTTATAAAGTAAATAGATACACCATAATGCTACTTCAGAAGTTTTCTTTGTTGAACTACGATAACGTTGTTCTAAAATAATGTCATAAAAACCATAAATGAGAACACCCAACGAGAACTGAAGATCAGTGGTGATAAGTTTTATAATTGATTGTATTTTATTTTTTACGCGCGTTGGAGGCATTGTTATACTTACAAAAATCATCTAAAATGTTATTAATATCAACCCTATTTATAAACTTACTCTTTCATTGTTTAACTAAGGTCTCCTTTGAGTGTGATGAACCTTCACAAACTTTCCACAATATTCTGAATAACTCACAGGTACGGAGGTTTCATCCATGTTTTCCCATTCACAGTCCACCTTGGTGGTGGAAACTGGAAACAATGAAAAAATATAAATATCCTTCGCCCTTAGCAACGTTTTGTTCTATAAAGCACAAGAAAACTCTCACTTTTTCATATTGCAGGTACATTAGGAAATGTCTTGTTCCTATTTTTAAACAGAAAATTGCTTATAATCATAAATGTATCACAGCTCGTTGAAACCCTTCAGTGACAGCGGGACCTAAATCCGCCATCCAGTCTATCAAAATCGAATAAAGTACAATTTTCCCCCATTACCGCCCTTCATATCTTCCGTCATTTCACGTATCGCTTCCGAGCCCAAAAGAGGGTAAGATGTAAAGATGAAAATAATAAATCCGTATCGAATATGCACGGCTGGAACGAATGAAAAAATTCTTCTCGCGAAATTATTATACTCTACCGTATAATTCTCCAGTCGTGAATTCCGATCCATCAACAATTAAATGTTGGGTGGTTGGCGATACATTATTGGCCGTATTGCCAACGTACTGATTGATAGCACTGGTCCCATGAAACCATAGATGCTTCTCGCTCCATTTGCCGTCACTCTATCGAGACTATTGTCACAGAATGAGCGATCGCTGGTTCCTGCAACTCGATTCTCACCAACCGGAGCCGCTTTAATTGAAATCACGAAGTATACGGAATACTGATTAAACATTTTAATAAACAAATACGCTCAAACAATTCTTTACAGGAGGTCTTTGATAAAATTTGAGCAATAAATTTACATGGAGCACGCAGATAATTACCTCCATTTAACAACAAAACAATGTGCACCTGATATTATTAATATTTAAGAATAGACCGGCTTTAATCACGGCTTCAAATTTTAGCTTAATTATTTTGTCCGTCGGATAATTAATTAAACAAAAGGTGGTATGCAGCCTAGGTGAGCGTTGAAACTGACTTCCATTGTTGTTGGGATAACAGGGAAAAATTCGTGATGCTTCCGGTCGTGTCTCAACACTTTCATTGTTCAAGTATTTCTCTTCTTCCAATTACGCATTTCTTTTTCATCGCCTGACTGATGCATTTATCACATTTTGTATTTGAGGAATTTCTTTATCCTCAATAAATGTTTATTGAACGGGCGTTTCTAATCGCGTTGCCACGACTGTCTCGATGTCTTTTTGATTCGAACCCGTACGACAGATTTGTAGGCATTTAGCGTGAGGTCGAAGGGTGGGTCCTTCGTTCCCATGGCATTGGGGTGTTACGCTATTTTAGTGTGTCGTCGTAGGGTAATTTACGAGCATGCAATGCACACAAGCAGCCCTGCTTTTAGGGTGATGGCCTGGAATAACGATTTTTCGTGAATTTATGTCCCACTAAAGATGATAAGTGATGGTACTGCGATATTCACACACAAGTTTGGAGAGTTTAAAATATGCATGGTAGAAAATTAGCGGTATCCATCTTGAAAATTACAATCGGAAACATTTTGATAGCGATCTAAATATTTAATGTAATGACGGTGTTTAACGTGGTAGGTGGTAAAGTGCTGGAGGCAATTAATACTTTATATATTCTATAGTTCCAAATTGAATTTGTTTTCTTTTTATTGACCGGAGTTACGGCCTTTATCTTTGATGCTAGATTATAATGGAATAATTTATTACATGACATGGAAAGTGATTTAAACATATTTTAGTGAATGAACACGTTGTATCTATGAGACGCCATAGTTCAAATATTATAACTTGTGCTTACCATAAATATTAACATTCTTCAAACATAAAAGAAAATACTTAAAACTATATTTTTCCATATGTGGCGCGAGAAATATTCAACAACATAAACAAAACCATTAAATAGTTGAACAGTAAGACCAATTTGTCCCCAAATTATTTGTCAAGACGGTCCATTCCGAAAATTGTTCCCGATTTAGAGCCAAAGGGGTCGGCAACGACGATGTACCGATTTGAGACAATATCTTCTAGCATGGCATTATAATCTCATAGACTTGAAATAATTATAGCACATAACGCAACCATATGTATCTGTCTATTGGCTCTAGATTCTGAAGACCGTTACGACTACTCAAAATACTAATATTGATTATTTAATTTGATTTTCACTAAAATAAATAATTAAGTTATAAGTTTAGTTGAAAATGCTAACCGGGTAGTCAAAATCTTTACCATTAATAATAAAGATATTCAGTTGAAAATAATAAAAAGCTTTCTAAGATACAATCTGAAATAGCAATATCATCTCAAACTACTATAAATCAATGTGCTATTATTACAAAAGTCAATATCTTTTATAGCATCGTTCGATGTCATGGAAAAAGCAATGAGGTGTGAGTTTGTCGCATCTGCCAGTGTTGCAGTTGATAATAATGATTGTTTGTTGCACATAACCGCTGGTTTTAGCTGAATTTACGATACTGATAGCAATTGGCTGTTTGGAAAATTAATACGTTTAATATTTATATGCTCATTACCGGACGTTAGTGGTCAGACGCTTAAATGGATAGAGAGATATAGCTTTAGTGGTAATTTTCGATTCATGATACTATCCTATACTATCCTAGGTTTAGTTAATAAAGTGTTTAATGAGATACTATTCACTTTTATTTAAGGTTTAAAAATGATGTAGGTATTACAATGAATATCTTTTTCAAATCGATTGGGATCTGGATAAATAAAGAAAAGCCTCAAAATTTCATTAAACAAATCTTACTTTCTTTACGTTTTTACGTATATTTCATTATGATATAAGATATAAATAATATTATATACATGCAAAATAAACTATTTCAAAATTGTTTTAGTAAGGTAATGTAAATAATTTCACTAATACAATAACAATTAAATAGCACACCACAACGACGCGACGTATTTGCTATATGCTATTTAAAATATTATTGAAACGATTCTAAGTTTGTTTATATAATTTTATTTGGCGCGTCTAAACGTAACGAGGTCTACAACCTTCCTGCCGGGAATAGAACAGTAAGTTGAGTATATAAATTAGCTGTCAGAGTGCTAATCGCTCCGACAGGCCGCGAAGAAACTTCAGAATCCATCAGTGGTCTTCTAAAAGGCCAATGTGTGTTTAAAAATAGCAACACAATAATAGCAGTTATTTATATTGTTATCCTTTTAGCAAAAGCCCTAGAGAGATCGTTACTTTTAACGAACTGCATTCTATGTTTGAATAAGGATTTGAACGTGTTCGATTTATGAATGTGATGTTATAAAATCTATTCATCGGATTACTTAGTGCCAGAAAATTTAGAATATTTTTTGATAGTAGAATTCTTATGTTATTCTTTTTTTTATTTCGTATACCTACTAAGCTTCAACCATTCTCTGGAGTTTTTACCCATTTCATGATGTCAGATTAAGTTTAAAATGAAAACTAAAATTTGGCATATTAATGATTATAATGATTCACAAAGTACATGTACGAATGTCTGTCAAAATCTTCATCCTGTGAAGAGTATTCAATAAGAGACGATAGCTTAGTGGTTAAGGAGTCGGCCTTACGATCGAGAGGTCCCGGGTTCCAATCCTGGCCATTACACTACCGATGTGAGCCCACTCCTAACACAAGTCTTTGAGCTTAGCTGGAAATGTTATAGTAAGACATATTTGAATACGGTGTATATTATTCAGTTACCAACACTTTATAAAAATCAAAATCTATATCATTAAAAATATATAGACGGATAATAAAATCAATGAATCCATGAAAATCACAACGAATAAATCCAATAACTTTCAATGAATATAGTGAAGTCAGCAAACTTCACGCAAATTACGACCCCCACGTTCCAGATTCACACGGTTTGGGGAAAAAACTGTCGCCTGCCGAATGGCAGAACACAATAGAGTACAATTACTACGTCGTCGCTCGAGCTCCGTAATGAGCGCGCCAATGAGATAGCAATAAAAATTCGCCGCACAATACGGTCATAATTAGAATTAACTGTCTCATTCCCCGCCCACATCCGATGGCCATCTCTACTTCGTCCAATTCGCCCCATTGATGCTAGCCAGAGATTCCTATTTTGCTAAAGTTATGTGTCTATTGAATGCTACAGCTGCAGTGTGTGCTCATGAAGTGCAAATGCCTATTTATTCTCTTTACATGTGGTCACTTTATAATCAAGATCGTTAACGCGTTTTTAATACGAAAAGGATATTCATTTTGATTTCGATTTTGTAGCAACATATCCATAAACATGGTAAGTAACTATTTTCCATCAGGTGAATCAGGTGCTTATCAGTCCATGTTGGAAAAATTAATGTTCAGACCTTAACTCTCGACCAGTCGTTTAGTGTCCCGACTGAACTCATTCCAATTTAATTCTTAACTGTTTCTTAAACATAGTATATGTCATATATAATGTACCTACTCAATTCATGATCATATCAATGAGTGTGCACTCATAAATATTATAGGTATACCAAATATGCAAGTTTGTAGTCACTATTGTTAACAAATTATTCTTATCGAGTGTTGTATTACAATACAGAATATACTATAAGGCAGAAAAAAATACAATTACCCACCATCTTTCCCTTAGCGAACCGTATCTGCAATTTAAGAATGCACATTTCTAACTTCCCTATATTGAAAACGAAACAATACCGAAACCAACCCTACAGTAAAACAGTTATTAAAACAAAACCTCAATATTTAAATCCTAAAACAATAACCTCATTGTGTTTCCCTACAATGGTTGCACTATTCTACGGAATTCTAACTAAATCTTCTAAATGAAGGGCCGTCTGCGATCCGTGAATTTCAATAACACACGAAACAGTTTCACTTTAATTAGTTCAACAAAAACCGTTCTTAAGAAAACTATAAAGGCATTCAAGAACAGATGTTTAAACAAAGCTACTTATATTAAGTTTTTGTGTTTCGATCTTAAAGAAAGTGTGTTTTTCTTGAGAGGTTTTTTGTGTTGCAAAGTTTGGTAGAAGGCTAGTTCAGTAGTTTTTCGACTTAGGTGGTATTTATTTATAGAATTTGAGGAAGCAAAATTGTGAATCTATTTGTGTATGTACAGTGGGCTCTTATGATAAATAGATGACTCTTTATTCTACACAATAAGATAAAAATTTACACTACGGACAAACATTAATAGCAAAATGTACAATGGACGGTCTTATCGCCAACGGCCATCTCTTCCAGGCAGACCTTTGGATGGACAGAAAAAAAAGAAAAGACACAAGTATATTAAAGAGTTTTGGTTTCTCCTAAGTTAGAGGAGTAAAGTAGACCGCGGACTCTACCACCACCTCTTTAAAATAATAATATTTCAATCTCACTTTATGTACTTTCAATGTGTGAATGTCAATGTGTGACTCAGCCCGTTCTTGTCCATCTTGTAATACTTGTGTAAATTCTAACGAACAAAACAAATAATTGTATATACTATAGTAAGACATACTGTTTGACCCATTTTAACAATATAATACTTGCACATATCCTGTTGGTGCTGACGAACGCTGACGGTCACTGTGGAAGTAGAGCAAGCTTGAAATAATATTACTTTGAAAAGGCGGTAGGGCCCCAGGTCCTCAATTAGACAAAAATCATAAAAAAATTTTTTAAAGGTATTATGCGAGCAAATCTTTGTATAGAAAAAAGTCTCAATTATAAAATTTACTGTTTATTCACAATGACAGCACAAGATAATGTTTTTCTAAACACTAAGCAGTTTGATTTAACCTACATTTTGTACGGATTTCGACTCTATTGTTTCACTTTGTAGGTAAAATGGAAGCAAAATTTCAATATAAATTCATGTTCACACAGATACATATTCGAAATATCATAAAATGAAATAACATCAAATATGAAATAATATGCAAACGTGTGGGCAAACAAACACCAAAATGCAAATGTAAATAATTAGTTGTACCATAAATTCTGGTCGATTAAGCCATAAATAACATAATGGAATCTCTAAACCGAATTCATAAAGCATTCGTTGTGAAACCGGAGCTCTGAATATTAACGGTATTTGATTACCATTCTGAAATGTTTGGCTGGTTTTAGAATAAAAAATACATAAACTAAAATCAATGTGTTTTTATTTCATATTTGACGTTTTGAGGCATCTGAAAATGAAAAACAAATGGCCATTTTACAATAACGGTCATGTGTGAGTCGTTATAGTCACTTTGTGGCTTTTTATATTGGGCAATATGACTTTCCTAATATGTTGGTACGCTATTTGTTTAGTCTAAATAACGGAGGTCATCTGTATAATCTTACAAATGTGACTTTGCCTTGCTTAAAAGTTAAGACTTTGATTACCATTGAAAACATTCAATCTTGATAGTTTATTAAAACATCACTGGCAGTTGATAAAAAAAGAAAACAATCACATCATAAGACTCTCTTAAGTTAACGTTCTTATTTCAAAGAGAATGATGTAACAGAGACACAAAGTAAACGAAACGATGGAGCCACTCGTAACATACAATTGTCTCTAAATACACTAACTACTTAAGAGGGATTTACCTCCCTTGATGTGGTTGGTTGTGTCGAGTTGTAAGCAGCTGAACCATGCATTTTCTATGTGTTTACTTGTTAATACGTGTATAAGTATTATGTTGGTACGACGAATACCGCAACACAAAATTAAATCGTGAATTTGACTTGACATAAGATTTCCTTACACATAATTCAATAATGTTAGTAACTTGCTATGACATAATAATATCACCCCTGAATATTATCATAGGCATCGGTATAGTATATTTAAGTTTAGAATTTGAACGAATGAACGAGTAAAATAATAATGACAGTGTATCATCAAATCATCATGATGATTCGTCATCAATTTATCGGTGTTACTAGTTGCAACGAAGGCTTAAACATCGGAACCCCGGATTTGCTTAGTCCTTATACCTATTCTTTTGACTTATACGAGTTTTATGAGAGCGACTGCCATCTGACAACCCAATTCTCTCCAACCTGTGAAGTATACATGTACGTTGCTACTATATAAGATCTTAATAATTTACCGATCAAAACCGTATCTTCATGCTGGGAATATAATATGTTTACATCAAACAATAGAAGACCAAGCCGCCGGCTGAAACTAGTAATGTCATACAGGAGCAAATACTTTAAATTAATTAGGGACACAATCCTTTGAATTTATTACCAAAGTTTTTATTAGACTATCAATTTTTTATAAGGATGCTTGGTATATCACTTTCTTAAGGGACTTTTTTCTAATTTATAACTCCACTTCCTTATTTTGGACACCTTCGGTGTGGATATCTATCGTTTTATGGTATTTTGCGTGAAACCTTATTGTAATAAACATAATAAATTCCTCACTGTAACCAGACAGGTTGTATTTAGTTAAAATCATTCTTTGAAACCTTTTCCCATCTCAATTGAGGTCGGCCTGCCAGTCTCACTGTGATGCGGCTGAACTTCGATATTTTCCGTGAAGCGACTGCCATCTGACATCCACAATCAGTGGTCCAATGACCAATATTATGATTAATGTTGTATTTAGTTAAATTATGAAAAAAAGATAGGCTTATTAAAATTATCAAACAGTGACCATTATCAACGCAATCACACTAAAATGTGTAATAAGTCATATTGGATAGCAGTTTGCCAAAACCAAGTATATCTAAGTCTTCATTTTTAACAGTATTGAACAAAATACTGTCATGACACACGCGCACAGCCAATTGCAGTGACCGCGAATTGTGACTCTTTCATGAGACTTTGCCTTCAGCTTAACATCAGGTGAGGTGAAGTCAAATTGACGTGCCATAGATAAAAAAAAAATATCAAACTCGCGAACTTTAACTAGCAGTGGTACGCTCAAGGGTTATTGTAAAGGGTAAAATCAAGGCTATCCATCAAAGCCATTGAAATTCAATCTCAGTTTTTAGACCCTTCAATTAAACATAATTCAAGATAAGCCTTTAATTTTTGAGTCACGGGTGGGCTCTGAGTAAGTGTAAGGCAGTCATTAGCCACTTTTTGTTCAACTTCTTTTGCTTTTGTCTTAAAACACGTCATATTTTCTCGAGCTTATTCCATAATACATGAGATACTATGCTCCTCTTAGCAATTATGTGTAATAAATCTCGTCTTAAATTCAACAGCTGATGCCTAAATGTACTTTTACAACAATTTTTTAATGTTTGAGTTTAGTTTATGCGCTAGTGTCTATAAATATTTTGAAAAGATTAAGTGACTTTGTCCGGTATTCACAATCTTTTGTAGAAACACTAATTATATTACATCATGAATAAGTTTACGTTTAGTTTAATCCGACAGACTAGTATTAAGACCACACCATCTCTTTCCATGCGGTGTCATAGGAATCAGCTAAGGATCAGAGAAGGAAGCTAGGATACGGCCTTTTAAGATCAGACATATACCTATATATAGCCCTAATTCAGCCTCGAAAGGTTTTATTACGCAGGTGAAATGAACATATTCATACCGATCTCATTTCTTTCAAAATATTGGTAAAAATGTGTATTACTCCTTTCTGAATTGTCAAGGCACTAACTACCCTTTATAAAGAGGCATGAAGGGCTTAGTTCATATAATTATATGTATAAATTCAGGAGATAATATAATGTACTTGGTTGTTTCATACTTTTACTTCCCAAATGACTGTTTATTAACTCAGTTTATTTTAAACATTAAGTATGGTCCGTTGAAAATGTCCAGTTAATTTTAGAAAAGTGAGGTTAAATCATTTTTGATTTTCGTTGAAGCACCATTTCAGTGGGTCGAAATCACTCAACGCTGCGACCCGCGTTATCATCGGAAATAAATGACCAATTAAACAATCTAATTCATTTTGGTTGAGACCCATCCTTGGGGTGGAAACATAAATCAACACGGCATCAAGTGGCGATAAACATTTTGTGACTTCCAACCCAGACCCAGGTGATAAAAATTGACCACTTTTTTGGACACTGCACACACAAAAAGCTTCCTAAAGGGTGACATTTTTTAGATGTAACGGCTCCTTAATTGTTGCAGCCCACCCTTTAGGGTTAAGTACGTCCCTTTTGAACAAAAAATGATCCTAAATAAATGACTTTAACGAGGTGATTTGGGAGTTTAGCGACACAAAAAAATAGTAGGTAGCCGCAGATAATTTAAATTCGTGTGTGATAAGAGGACATTCTTTAATTCTTGTCTCTTCAAAGGTACTTAAGGTAATATTTTAAACGCCGTGGCTAGACATTAAGTGGTCACTAATAGGGTAAGCAAATAAAGAGTTGGATACACTTGTACAAAGTAAAGTGCAGCGTCAATGCGGATAAGAGGGTCAATATTTTGATAGTACGCGTGGTAAGATGGGTTGAAACATGTGGTCAAATATTGTGCAAGCATGGTGTGGCTGTTTAATCGTTGCGGTGTGTATAACTGCCCGTATAGGCAAAACAAATGTAACCGCTCTTTCGCCACGCTCGAGTTTAAGTCATGGTATTCAGGCGCCAAAAATATACACGATGAATCAACTGCTAACTCGAGAAATTCCTTTACATCAAAGGCGGGTTTCGCGGAACAAGATTTTATATTTCGTACCTTATCGTTCGGAACGTCTGCTATTTTGATTAGAGAGTCTTGGAATATCAATCATAATTATTTTATAAGAGAACGTGGAAAAGGAAAAGTTCTTTTGAAAAATATATAATTAATCACAACATATATAATATAGGATCTATATGTAAAATGGTCATAAACTTAAACTTAATAATACACTAGTAAAATTATATTATTATTTTTTTACTAACATCTATCCTCCCTCTCTTTTTCTTTGGCAACGAGTATCGCAAATGTGATAGGTAGTGCACCATCAAGTGAACCGTGTGAACAGTTGCCTTCTTGTCTTCAACCGATTACCCATCCCATTTACATCAAGAGTTTCCATTTTGGGGTCGGATCTGGTCGGATCTGCTCTTTTATAAGGTCTTACTGGTTTATTACCCAATTAGTATGAAGAAACAGTAAATAATATTAGTAGGTACCTAGGCTGTACGTAATCATATTTCTGCAGCCATATTTATTACGAATTCATCAATAAGTTCACAACTCACTGTATCAACAACAACGTTGATATTATATTTGCGTACGCTTAAATAAATATTTCACATGAATATACTATTATTTGCAATTTATTACCTTGTACTTTTTGTATTTACACTTTTTCCGAATGTAAATACAACCAACAAGTAATAAATCACAATATAACTCGAAAACAGTAGTTTCATTGCAAGCAAAGTTCATAATTAATTTTCATGAAAATGAAATTTACAAAGTCAATTCGTTTTGTTTGGAGCCTCTCTTAAAATTTAGTGAAGAATAATGAAACGAATAATATTGACAAATGATCATTTATTATCGAAATTATTTCCGTATCGCAGAACCAACAGAAGCGATTTATTCAAATATTAAATCTTCATTAAGGTTTCGTTAATCAGCTAGACTTTAATAAATTACGATTACATGATAAATTGATTACTTTTTAGCATTCCTGAAATTGGTTAACTTAATTTCAGTGCCCTAAAATGAACTACTTGGTCAAAAATAAATGAGACATTCTGACCCAACGTGAATCAAAAACCGTTTGTAATTATTTAAAACTCTAATTTTGAAGTTAAGGGCGAGGTTTAATGACGTGGAAAATTTGACACTTGGCCGAGGGCGGTGGGCGAGGCACAAATTATTCAGAATTTTATTGACGGCCCGGAGAGATTTACACGCAGCTGCCCCGCTGCCTCTGCGCCTCGGGTTTCCAGGCTAAGTTGCAATACGCAGACATGAGTGTGCACATAACTTTATATTTTATAAAATATTATGCATTACACATAATTTGTACACAAAATATATTTATCCAACTAATTTTGAGAACATGGCATAACTGAGCCGAATTTGAATCAAGTTTTATTTGAATTTACATTTCTTTGTATTCATCTTCCTACATGCTTTGCCTTTACAATGGATTTTGTGATTTCGAGACTCAGGTATTTTTAAACATTTAGTCTTATGTGGTTGTGGTGTCTATGAACATTCCTTTAGTCTGATGCATTCTGAAGTTAATAGTCTGAATATATAGGAACTGTAATGTATGAAGTGTAGTCTGTTCGCATTTTGAATTTTGAACACATGTGACACATATTCCAAAAACACTATTATTGATATTAATTGCGAACGTACTTCTACGAATGTTGTGAATTAAAATAAATTTATGTAAAGATATTCTATTTTATTAGCAAAATGTAATGAATAAGATTTAAATAATATTTTCAAGTCGCACTTGATTGCGCCGCGGTTGAAGTTGTTTTATTTTTCGAAGTAGTGACCACTTAATTATTGTTTCGGTAGTTTTTAACCATGGAACTGAAAAATAAGACTCTGTTCCTGCCTGTTTAACTTTACACAAATTTTACTCGAATTCGGAACATCCTTACAGTGTGACGAAATAAAAAAACATTAACACTCGCATGTTTGATATTTATAGGATCACGAAATTATATTATGAGGAATTTTTAGCTGACCACTTAAAAGAGTTATCTTCTTAACATTCTGTGTCATCATAATTAATTAATATTCGCTTTAAAGCCGTCTCTAATTTAGATCATTGACTATATCGTTTTGGACACAGAAATATACGACCTAAGAGCCAATATCAAAAATGTCTGATATATCCTAGACACAATAGGTATTAAATTTTCCAGTTTTATGACCAAGCTTAAAATATTTTCTCTTATTTATTGTATGTGTTGAGCCAATGGAACAATGAACAGCAGTTTTTAATATAGCCAAACTTATTTTACGATGTGAAGTGAAAACTAAATTTTAAGGCAGAACGAAGAGGAACCATTTTGTTTGAAGTTTTAGTTTTAAAGCAGTAGCGTATTTTTATACAGCGGTAAAGAACACGAGGTTGTAAACTTTGAATATTTAATGTACTGACGCCTGTATAATTCCAAAGAGGTGCTATGTACTGCAATATTTTGGCACAACACTGAATTTCAACGCGCGTGTTTTTTCTGCTTGGTTCATGTATTGAATTTAACACCCGGTTTTACTAGTAAGTTGTGAAACTATTGCAATGGTGCGAATTCAAATCGCACGAAGGTGGAATTGACAATGGAATAATTTTCTTTCGTCAATTCACATGTTATCAAAGTTCAGATTCTGTTTGTATGAATTGTTCAGCTGATGCCCAAGCGGTATCATCTTTATTCTTAGTATAGCATAAATATAAATACTGCTAGTTATGACCCTCTATGTATCGAATCATTACCTAATCGATAAACAAGTGAACTGATAAAACCTTTAAAAATATATATTCTAAACAACCTGCCAGATGAACTCGTCTTCAATAACATCCGGGGAAAAGTTAAGTTCCCATGGGAACTCAATAAAATAGCTGTTGCAGTGTATCTAGTGTTATCTTTATAGGAATATCATACCTATGTATTTGTTTATGAGGTATAAAACTAAGATGTAAAAATTGAAATATGGTTGACAGTTTTTTAAATATAGAATACTTGGCAAATATTTCCAATTTTTCAGCTTGAGTATGGTTGTAGAGATTTAATATCATTTAATCTAAACTATTACTTTGCGGAAAGTTGTAACTACCGTTATATTATCTGCCAGGTACATAACAATTAATAAAACTGTAAATAATCGCAAATTTCTGTAAGTTCGCAATAATCTTCTCAACATAAGAGTCCTATTTTTTATTTACGATCCCTAAAAGACTGGTAGGTATAGGTACAAAGAAATCAAATTTATTTTTCTTCTTCATCCAAGCATTCCAATCCTGATAGATTTCAAAGGGTACCTTTACTTTCTGGGACTCTTTGACTTATAGGGGTACGACTGCCGTACCGTCAAATAGCTGTACATTTTACGATGATATTTGCTTGCCAAATACATCTTTTCAAATTCAGTGAGAGGCGGTCAATTGACTTTATCCTACTGAATGGCAAGAAGCTAAGGTGAAGTACAAAAGACGGGGTCATAAGTTCTCGGCACAAATAAATTGTATTGGAGTATTGGAACTCAATCTACCTATTAATATAATAGACAATGTAAGACACAAGTGCTTAATGATGGCATATTTGCAAGCCCACACAAATAGCTAAAATTCCACCGTTATAACTGAATACATTGTGTTTATTTAAGAACCAGGTCAGGAATTCAATGATAAGGTAGATAATCGTTAAGGTTATCTAACGTATTAATGATACGACTTCATTATCTCATAATAATTTACTAATGAAAAGCTCCTTTTGTTCTAAAGACAATGTTAGAATAGAACTATTGAAGGTATCAATTAAGGCAGTTGGATTATTCATCCGTATAATAATTATGTTATGTTAGATTGGGGATTTACATAGATCTTTGGCCTCAGCCAAGCTCGCATGCCAGCTGATATGTCTGCTGAAGACTCTTGGGTCGGACGTTGGACAGTAGTTAGGCATGTAGAGGAGAGTGTGAATACTGCGATTTAAGTAACAAACTTTGGTTTAGAAACCTGAGTTTGGTAAAATATTAGGTTCTTCTGATAAAAAACTTTAATAGTTATAATGTTAACTTATTTTTTATGTTTTACTTGACACCACAGTAAGTTATAGGTAGCCTAGTATATTGAAACTATACTATCACTTTTTACCTACATAATGAATTTCATTGATTATAAAAAGCTAATCCAAATTAGTTTAATATACAAATCATCATCTTGATATCAGAGTCGGTACACTAAAATATAGGTTTAATACCAATAAGTCTTGGAATTCCTTACCAGCTCACGTGGTTACATCTTCTTACTACCCCAGGTCCTTCAAGTGAGGCATGAGAAAGTATCTGATGAGGCCGTTATGCTAAGAGATGGCATCGTAACACAACACGTGACACAACACGTGTCTTTCCGTCTGAGACTTTGCCTTCAGCCTTCTATCAAGTGAGATGAAGTTAAATTGATGTTCAACAATTTTAGTGAGATTTAAATACTGAACAAATATAGCTTATGTCCTCGATTAGCACACACATGTTACATTTTAACACGTAAAAATAAACAGCGGGCACAGCTTGTAAGTAATAAAATTAAATGATATCATAAAATATATTTTATATTTATACTTATCATTGGCAGCCGCAAAGGAGTTCAGAACTTTGATCGGCAAACGCGAATAGGCATAAACTTTGCTGCTTTAGTCATTTTGACAAACTTTCAAACGACTTCAAAGTTGGATGGTAAGCTGGCATTTATATATTTATGACACTGAGGTTGGCACTATGTGGCAGTGTTTCGATCTTCTACAGTTTGGTTAAAAAAGTGACGATATATTAACATCATAACGTTTGATGTTTGGATATTAATAATAACTTTGTCACTAAGCTCATTAAGCTTTGAACATCATGCTAAGAAAACATAATAAATTAATTGAACGATTTTGTGGTTATTAAGAGATGAAGATTAAAATGTAAATAACTAAATGATACCTACTAACAAAAATAGCATAGGGTCCAGAAGGCTGCAAAAGATCATCCTTCCATTCAAGGTCTATCCTTTGACAACCTAAATCTAATTTAACCAAAAGTTATATAGATAGCGATAATAAAATAAACAAGGACGATGTCTTGTTTCTATTATTATCTAAGACTAATTGTTGTGTAGTACTTTATACACTTTATACAATTTTAGTATCAAATTGTCCAAGAAATTTGGGGCTCAATGTACATAGGATTAGTTTCATTTTGAATTTACTACACCTCACATTAAAAGATAAAATGCTCGTGAAACATTACAAACCTAAATACAAAACTTATTAATATCTAGGGTACACTTAGATGTGTATCTAAGTACCCTAGATATTTATAAGTTTTACATTATTAGTACCAGATTTAGGATATTTATAGCATACTTATAATATACCCATCGTTCAAAAATATTTAGTGTTAGTCTAAAAAAATGACTAGACTTAGGAACTAGGGCTGTGTACTTCTCATAGTATTCAAACCAGTCCAATAGCGATTCGACTCCAACATATCAAAGTGGAGTATAGAAGAGACTTCGACAAGAACAAAAAAAGGTGTTGAGTAAACCCATTGTTATTTTTTTGTTACTTACCGTCATGTCTTTTGACGCCTCCGCGTTTAATCCCTTTTTATTTACACACTGGCTCGGGTGGAACTTTACTTTTTTACAATAACCATTTTGAGGATTTCATTCTTTTATTAGTTGTGAATGATATGCCGACAAATACGTGATAATTATTATTATTAGCTGCAATACTCTATGTTTTGGTTTTTATCTAATTTTTAATGACATTTTCGTCAAGGTAATAGGTACTGTTCGCAGTGACAGCCAGGGTCAATAGTTTAGAGCTAAACAGTAGTTAAAACATTAATTTCCATAAACATATATCTGTCTGTTAAACCATTGTATAGACGGTAAAATATACACAACGAGGTAAAGTCCATCCGGAGGCTAAGAGGTTTCACACCGCCGCTGGTGAATATGGGATTATCGACAATCCCCAGCACCCAGCTTTGCATCCAACTCCTTTCTAATGGAATATAATTCAAAAACATTAAATTTATTATATTCCTGTTTAATTCAAACCATTCATTTAATAGAACAAATGAGTAAGCTGATTATACGTTGCAAAATATTATATTTCAAATCCTCAATCATTCATAAGCATCCCAAATTCACCCTAACAATAATCTTTTGGGAGCTTTGTGAGGCCGCTTCCGTCGCTTACAATAGATGCATGCAAACTTTGTGAAATGGGTAAAAATAATCCTCTACCCGAGCCCAATACATCACGCGAACTGTCAGTACCGACCGCACGAACAAAAATATACCATTGTGAACACCGAGCCGCGCTTTGTACCAAAACTTTCGTAAAAACTTGTGCAATTTCAGTTGTACGCATCGACGCAAAGTACCTACACAAGACCCTCCTTAGCATGTCGCAATATCAAAAAAAAAAAGTAATCGTCCCTTGTCAAATACTTTTCACACGAAATGTCTTATTTTACTTTAAACATTTCAATTGTCGATCAAGATGGATTCTCGACTTGTAAATCAACATCGGTATTGAGAGATTGATGGTACCAGCAATTAAAAAATAGCGTTGTAGACAAATGCGTTTGGGACTGTTCTTAAATTGGAACAGGCACTCGTATCTTACGCGCAACTGACAATTAATCAATTCCAAAAGTAGAGCGGTTAATATTTTTCAATCCCCCTTTGTGTGGGTCCTCTTCGTCGCCGCCTCCTCAGTTACGGCGCTTCAAAACAAACATTATTCAATATGTAAGTTTCCATTTATTTTTATAATAACACCCACGTTAAAAGTAACCGCGTGTGATCGTTACGAACAAGCAGGTTGCGTGAGAGCTTCCTATAAACGGTTAAGGTAGTAGTCAAAATATTTTCTTATGTTAGGTCACAGGTTTGACCCTGATGTTTGGTAATAATAAGTTAATATCGTTTCTTATATTTAGTACTGAAGTATTTTATTCATCGTAACTGTATGGTGACGGTGAAAAAATATCAACACTCAATCTATCGAATATAAAACCAAAAAGAAAACGCTTTCCGTAAGAGGTGATAGGGGAAAAATATGTAGACGACATCACAGCGTGAGAAGGAATTTCAAAATATAACCCTGTAACGACCCGTCTCTACCTGCCTACATTACGATAGACTTATTTCCAAATGTAGACTGCAATTTTATTTATGCATTCATCCGCATATATTCATCGTATTTCTATTATCATTCATTTCTCAATGTACTCGTACCAAAACAAAAGCCAGTTTTGCCAAGAATTACTGCTATAAAGTAATTCCACATTAGTGTAAGTCCAGTCAGCGGCTATTATTTTATAACATATTATAATATTTCTTATGACGTTTCGAAATAGCCAACACACTCATGCCCACCATCAAAGCAACGAAATGTCAAATGTTATATTTAATTAGCGAGACAGAACGGATGTTTCGTACGCTTTTTGTCACACATCAAGTTGATATAATTGAGTCAGTTTAGTATTCCATATAAAGCGATCATAATGAAGGACAAAACGGTTTTTATTCTCAAATCATGATATAGTTTACAGCATTTATACCAACGTTGTATCAAAAAGAACGCTTTAAAAGATAAGTTCACTTATTACTACTATAATTACACGCACATCTAACATTACTTTTTAAGTGCCAATTAAATAATGTTCTACTCTATTCTTTTGAATGATGAATGCATAAATACTTCAACCGGGGTACTCCATACTTTACTAGACAAATATTTTTTCTACGTCGACACTTCAATCACGGGCGTTGCGCTTCCATTATGACACGCGTTTTCACAAATAAATAAAACCGCGCACACTTTTCTGATTCCACACTTAATAATTTCAATCACTTGCAATAATAACAAACAAGTTTTAAAGAATGATAGAGTTAGTTTAGAAAGTTTAGTGAACAGTTTTTAGAACGAGACAGAACGAAATACTTACATTTACTATGACTAGGGTAGTCAAAGTTCTTTCTAGGGTATACCTAAGGCTATATAATAGGGTTGGCAACTGCTCAACTTCAAGTACAAAGTGATTTTTTTTAAATACAGCGTATACAGCAGACTTGTAGAATACAATGTTCTTGATTCTTCAGTTTCTGTACTATAAACATTAATTCACAAGATTAAAGTTACAGTAATAAGTTAGTACAATCGGTGCCCAATTTCTTACAGACAAGTTTAGTTTAGGGTCCCACTCAAGCCACTAAACCGCGCTACTAGTCAAACAGCTTTATTATTTAATTCCAAGGCTAATAGATGGGTAAACTGTGTCGACGATGTTAGTATGTGAAGAGTCAACAGTCGACTCTAACAGCTTAGTAGGTAAGCTAACGCAATATTGAGGCCTCGCGTTGGAAGCAAAAAAATGTCAACAATTTCTATTATATTTTCGAGTGTCATTTAAGCTAACCACAATAATTGTTATCACACCTCCTTCTAAAAATAACATTATGAGAGTTTTATAAGTTTGACTAACTTATTTTCGAGTTTCACCACCCACACTTGTTGACGCTTCGTATATTGTAAAATAAACAAGTACAAATGTAGTTACTTCAGTGGTAATAATATTATCAGTGTGAGTAAACACAGGAGTAATTATCATAAACAGCTGTCGTATTTTCTGACTGGTTTGTGGCAGACTTGATGGTAGATGATAAATGATAGTTGTTGTATTAACAGTTGTATTATTGTCAGTGAATATAAGAAGGTAAGGTGAACCCTGAAAGGACTCAGGGCTTCCAGGTGTAAGCCTTGGGGCACAAAGCTATTTTTCTATGTCTAGATGACTTTTCGATGCTTTTCGAAGTGTATTTATAGTGTAAGTGCCCGGTTAATGGCAATAGGCTCGCCACCTACATTGAAGAAATGTGGGTGATATCACCTCTGCCTACCCCTTCGGGAACATAAGCGTGAGTTTATGAGATGAGATGAGTAGATGACAACCAATGAAGTATGTATTAGATTAGAAATTACACTACAAAATTCTATTTACTAGTCTTCTATATATAACCCTGTGGGACAAATTTAAGTGAATTTTCAATGCGACACGCGTCTGGGAATTAACACGGCTCTTAGAAGTGTTCTCTTGCTGAGGAGCACTGCACGGGTTAGTGGTTTTAGTGATTGTTTTGCCAAGTTCAGTGAGTGAGATTCGGGAGTTTATAATAAAATATAATTCCAAATTGGCATTTTAGAATACGAGCCTAAAACAGTGCAGGTTTTACACTGTTTTAAACCCGAGTTCTAAAATGCTACTGAAGCCTGAATCTCGATAAGATATTGAAGTAGTTTTTACATGATGGAAATCCATTACAAGAAAATATATTGAGGGACCCACCACTCACTCATTGTTTAACAATCCCAACTATTATTAATTGTCATAGAAAAGAATGTCAAAGTGCACCCGAAAAGCAAGAATCTTTCAAGAATCTGATAATTTGAGAACAGATGTTATTCTGAATGACAGTTCTAATGTTAATCAGAGAGTCGTGACTAGCATGAAATAAGTCGGAAAACATACATCACTGACATTTTTTATTCAATTAATATCTATTGCTATATGTTATAATAATTATAATCAATATGGACTACCTATACACACAATAGTAACACACAATAATAACATGGAAAGGAAGGGTCAGAGAGGGAACCTTGGAAGCCGGACAGCTAAGACATTCGGATGCTATGCAACAGAGTTTTGCGCAACGATGATATTATTAAATTGGCTTATAATTACTTCTGTTCACTGTTATGCCTCAACATGACAGAACACAAAAATGGGATTCAAAGAAATTCGAAAGGACCGTCGGATACAAAGGCTTACTATTTTCCCTAGCCATATAATACACAGCAAAGGAGCTAATGTCAAGCAATGAGCTGTCATTAACAGTAACTTTACTTCATCCGTCAACAGTCATTAAGAAAGCAAACTTAAACTCAATCATAACTTAATGGCACTCCTCCTCAATGAAACCATTGTTTACAAACAATTATTTTGAACCGAAACCTGGCTGTCATCGTTTAAGTGGTCATAAATTATAAACTTAACCTTGGACGTTTGTTTAAGTTCAACGTCTAGACGCATCGCATATGCAAGCATTGAAGACGCATATGTCTAGGGGGTCGCATATGCGTTTCGTGAGAATTCCTAAATAAATCGGCTTTTGATTGTTTGCTTAGCGGAGCATATTGTATATTTTATTTTACCGTCGCATACTTAAAATAATGAGTTAAAAATACAATATTTTTTAAGTATGTGGTGGTAGTTTGTTATTCAGTAAAATATTTACATTTATAACACTTTGCAATTCGAAATATTTTAAATCATACTGCGGTGTTCTATAAATTATTTATTTATTTACTCTGTGTATTTATTCGGTAATATATTTATGTGTACATAGCATTTGTGTCATTTACCATCATTCATCAATTTTGTTTGCTAACTATACTTAATTTAAATAACCTTTCAGCCAATACGCCGCACTTTCCCATTATTATAATCTACAAATACTCCAATATTTAATCGAAAATAGGAATTACGTCTAACTGAATTCGATTCTGAAACAGATTTTAGATTGAATTCCAAATCATTAGGATTATCCATAACTATAATGAACTAATTTAGAAGATTACTGGATATCTAAATGGATTCTATTTCAATCAAATTAGGTTTATTAGTTATTTACAATTTCCTAGTGGCCCCTTGGTCTGTCTACCTGAAAATGGTAGCTAGGATAGACTAAATAACGAAAAGCAGGGGATGAGTGTTATGTATGACACACACTGGAAAAGTCCCAAGTCTACCGACCGAACATCCAACGCAATCGAAATATTCTACCACTACGTGTGATTGGTCGATTTTCACTAGATTCTTCGGCACTTTATTCATCTCTATTTCCTGTGAAACTCTTAAACTGAAGGTGTTATCTCTATCATCGTCGGCTTCATTAATTAGCCCATGCTTATACAAATCTCCAAGTAGTGAGCTAATTAGACTCTTACGAAACGTACTATTATAAAATGGTTATGTTCCCATAATCCTTATATTTACAACAGGTAACTTATCAGGCGGTCAAAGCATCTTATTACAGGATAATGTTATGAAAACATTTTCGAAAGAATTATTTATGACTGCCAACACGAAGTTCTATATATTTTAGTTGGTGTATAAAATTGGAATTTGAGTAACACTGGAAAGTTTAATGAGGTGGGCACATGGGTAATATTTTCTGGTATAAGCACCGCTATAATAATAGCTTTTTGAAATTCATTTAGATATTTTCTTATTGTACCTAGACCATAGTTGAATAACATTGAGATAATGTTTGTCAGCATTTTAATATAGTTTAGAACCACAGTACCTGCTACTTAGTATGTAGTTAGGAAGTAGATAACATAAATTTTCTGTATTGTATAATATAAAAGTTATGGAGTCGGCCTTATGATCAAGAGGTCCCGGTTACGAATCCTGGCCACTACCGTGAATTTACTCCTAACACAAGCCATCGAGCTTAATTGGACGGGTTAGATGGAAAATAAGCAATTATGGTTGTTATTTAATAATAAAAAATAATAAAAATAGTAGACTTATTAATTTGCTCAATTGTGTTATCTGTTAAAATTAATTAACACTATTTTAGAATATACTGTAATACTATTCAATATAGCACCTATAATAGTATAGAAGCAATAAACGTTCGCTACACAACCGGCAACGGAAGTAGTCAGTACCTACCACTTGAGTTTGGAGTTGGACAAACTAATTTGTGTCAGTGGCAGTCAGAAGTTAAATCAGGGTCATAGTTGATAGGGTTCACGTGTACATACAAAATGTTCAGTACTTTGTCACATTTAGATATTTTAATAATTCTAAATATTATTCGCACTTATTGACAGGTAGGTATCTACTCAATGTTTTAGAAGGTTGCGAAAAAGTAGTACTACGTAAGTATTTTCTATTCACTCTATTGAAGTTTCATTTACATAATGGCATCTTCTAAAATTGATTTTGAAATTAAGAAAATACTACCTATAGAAAATAAATTTCACATAGGTACCTGAATGACAACGTTTTACTAATTTTTAAACTATCGCGTTGAGTGCTATTTAAAAAAAATCTAGGACAATCTAACGTCACGTAGACCCATGGTTAACATAGCTTAAGTAGTTTGTGTTACGGGTTCTAGAATGCGGATAAACATACGTATTTTTTTTGTAAACACGTACGTATTACACATATATTAACGATACTCATCATACTTATATACCATGATCGCGTTAATTTCGTACAATATTGTACACGACTTTTTTGTTCATTTAACTTAAATATACTACCTATGTTTTTAAATCAAAGTCATCAAACTCATCAATCATTCACTCAATTATAATAATAATGATCTCTCGACTGAAATGAACTTATTTTGATGTAAGTAAACATACCTACTTGTGATCTACTGACAGAATTTTTAAGTGAGACTTAATTGAAGTTCAACAACAATTTCCTTTCGTTATATTAACAAAACTCGCTAAACCCTATCAAGGGTGAACTATGTATTACCCGCAGAAAACTAATGCGCATCCAAAATAAATCTTTTTTTCTATTCACTACGGTTCAAAATAGTTTTCATGTTTAATATACACCACGATAACTAAACGCTTTTCACTTTAACTGAAGTATTGAATATATGCTGCCAATCAGACATATTGATATTATTGGATCAATGGAGAAACTGTCAGTTTTAATTGGAACATCCTTGTCAATCTTCAGCTTTGACGACCGGTTAAGCATTCGAGAGGCTTGTGCAGTCTGTATTATAATTATATAGTTGAGACCAAGTAGCTATGTTATGATAGGATTATAGTATTAATATGTCTTATTGGGTAATGAGGCCAATCAGTTTGACACATATTTTATGAAGATTATACATCTTTAATTTTTCAATCATTCATGCAATTATCAAGATTAGACATCTGTGGTTTCTTTGAAAAATTAACTGAAGTAAAAACATACATTTATCCTTGGAGGAACAAAATAATATATGATCTATGGAACGTTTTTTATAAACCATTATCAACTTTGACAGAAACAGATATTGCAGTTATGGCAATGTCTTTATACTAAAAGTCACAAGTCACTGCCACTGACATTTTTAAATGCGGTAGCGCTGTGATGAGGAGATTGTTCCTCTATAAACGTCAGTAATATAAACTCTATTGGGTACAAATCACTCATATATATTTAAATATATTCCCGTACACCAGAGGACCTTATGAGCGCTACCGAAAACGCAATCCAAGTGACAGCGCACTGGGAGTTCAGAATTTAGGAGTGGAAATACCGTCGAATCGGTACAAGAACATTCATGTGTATTTATAATCAATACCATTTCCTCTATTAGTTCATTACATATTATTAACAAAAATCGCTTTTGTTCAGCTAGCAACTTAATATTGGAGACTGATGTCGCTCTGATCGAGTTGATACTTATCTATGAAGTTATTTCGATTGATGCGCGACCCTTCATCCAAATATATTAAAATCCCAACGGAGCGTCAGTGATTGAAATTTAGCCGGGATCATATCAGCGTCCCTTAGGTCAGATGCACACTGTACAGATACATACTGGTCATACTGATAACAGATATCTCTGTGGACAAGTGTAAAACTTTCTAAAAGAAAAAGTCATTCAATAAACATCAGACAAAATTGAATTCATCAAGTAGACATAGTAATTTTTTAATGTACTGAAAGTGACATAAATTAAAAAAGCAAATTTAATGTTATGGTCTTTGCGGTTAAATATAACATGTATGTACCATATATGTATATACACAATATAAGAAATAAAATACATGAGAAATACATGAGAAAATTTAGTTCACGTAACGAATCACTCGTGGCGTGAACTGAATTTTCTCATGTTAATATGTTATATAGGTAACGCGTGTGCATCAGTACTGTGATAACTACTTCAACCGTTTTTTGATTGACTTAATACTAAATTAAAATAACGTGATGTAAACACACGCTACTGATCTTACGTATGCTTGACAAGGCTCTGTGTAAAGTTAAACATTATGATATTGAGCATATTCCTTCAGCTGACAAATATATACTCGATACGTGAGTATAATGTTCTCTAATATTACTTTAAATCAATAGATTTATTGTGACTGTTAATATTCCTGAAACAATTACTTCTGGAATATACATACGTTAGTGCGTGATTTTTTTTTTTATTTAAAAATAATATTAGCAACCGAAGTTACTAATATTCCCTTTAACCCCTCCAGCTAAGCTCAATGGCTTGTGTTGGGAGTGGGTTCACGTCGGTAGTGTAATGGCTAGGATTCGAACCCGGGACCTCTCGATCGTAAGACCAACACCTTAACCACTAAGCTACCGCCGGTTAAACTCATAAATTCATAAAGACGAAATATTGCCATGTCAACTGTCAAAAATGCATTTTCAAATTATTTTAGCGTCAATTTTAGAAAGCTGGTGTGAAAAATTTCACCTTAGAAGCATATATAGAAACACTTATTTTAATCCGTAGCAGTTATTCCATAAACACAGTGTAAACACAACATCATTTTACTTTATATTTTCTAATGAAAATTATTATTAAACATTTTATAGCACTCTCTAAAATAAAGCGTTTAATGTTCAACTCATTTGTCACATCAATTACAAAATATACCGTGTCAACTAATATAAAATTACTCCCTTTGACTCTAAAGTAGGTGAAACTGAATAAATAATCATCATTTCTTACTTCTGGCTCATGTTTCTTTTAGTAAATTATATAAACAACATATTTTAGTAAAAGCTTCTGAACTGCATGACATTTATTAAAAAGAAAACATTTACAACACGACAAATGACTGTTATTAAATGTTTGATGCAACGTAGGAAGCGTTCGTATCTTTTCAAAACAAAGTTGATAAATTTGAAATTTATAAGTTTCAAATTTATCCACGATGTAGGTGTAGAATGTCGTAACTACAAAGTTTTGGAATACAGAAGACATAAAGTTGTAATGACATTCGAAATAAGACAACTTATATCTGCTGTTTAACTTCATATTTGGTATCAAAAAGTTAAAGATTTCTTCAATATTATTCTTGACTCAGAAAAAATAATATATTGTTTTGAAAAACCTAACCAAATATATGTGCCATCAATCAATAATATCCTAAATAGTGGTTTCAAATGAATTAACGAGTAAAAACATCAGCTACTGCCCAATAAATTCATTCGAAAAAACTTTTTATAACAAATTAGATTGAAGTCCCTCAACGAATCTAATAGATAAATAGACGGAAGCACTCACTCCTCAAATTTACAGCCGGACCCACGGGTCCTGTTATCTCGTTATATCGTTGTATAAAAGGCAAGGGTTTTATCAAATCCAACGTATAATGAAACTAAATTACGAAGGTCCTAAACTAATGAATATAATCAAATTAACTCGTGCAAATTTGAATAATGTTTTTAGGATATTCGATTGAATTTGTAAGTGGTAAAGTCGTGCTATATCGACTGAATCAGAGAGGGAAGTACCGTCGTTCTTAGGACTCAGTGAACACTCACAAAATAAACGATTTTTGCATTGAAGTAATCATTATATAAGCTGCTATTTAGTAGAGAGGCTAGAGGAACTATTATTTTAGATCATTTAAGCTCATTAATAATTAAATAGTGAAACTAGGATTTAATATAGTCCTCTTATGTATTTTTTTAAATATACATAATAATTAAATAGTGAAACTAAGATTTAATAATATAGTCCTCTTATGTATTTTTATAAATTTATAATTCATAAATTTATAATTAAAATATAAATAAGTACCTACATCAAATTGAACGATGGTATTTTCGTCATTGTCTTTTAAAAAATATTTTTTTGTCACCATTCTCCATTCAATATACTGATTTTAATTATTCTTGTTACAGATGAATCAAGAAAAAGAAAATGTTAAAGATTCTTCGTGTTCACCGCCATTGGTTAAGCTAAGAATGTGGTAGCTGACCATCAGTATGGATCTTTTCACCGCAGTGACGTCTTTACTTGGATTAATGTGCCTATGCACAGGTAAGATAAGATTTTTTAATGAAATTTTTAGTTTGCTAACTTTCGCAGTTCGTAAAAATATTGGTAGACGGCTTCATCGTCCCAAGACGAATGTATAGTTGAATTTCGAAGATCTGAAACGAATGAAGCTTAATCAGAGAGTATTGCCGTGCTGCTACTCAGCTACTTTCTGATCAAGTGTCGAATATACATTTTTGCTGATCTTAATTTTTATAGTTCATTATGATCTATTCCTAAACATCTAACAGTATAATAAATAAACTCATAACTTGTTTCTGTGAATAGTTACACAGAGCTGTGTTATCACAGAGTATGTTGGCTGTTTGACTCTAAGTTGACTGTAGTTCAAATCCTAGCCATTTCATTGCTGACATAGAACTTTCGATTACTATGGATACTCTTTCAAACAAATAATGCTTGAAAAACTGAACATCATGCTATCCTGTATTCCTAAAATATATCTGTAGAATTAAATAATATTTAAACTCAACATAATTTTAAATTGCAAATGAGGCAAGCGAAACTGGGTGAACAGTTAATCTTAACCTGGATTTAAACCCAAATACTTCCTACACCGATCGCGTGACCGGCCAACTCAAGTATCACTTGCATTTACGTCTGTAGGTCAGAATTAACTATACATCTGTATGTAGCAGTTACAATCTATATCTGTTCTAGAACCATTTTGATTTGACAAATTGACGGACTTTCAGTTCGATCATTTTGAATTAATACAGCAATAAGTTAATAATACAATAAGTTAATAATACAATATTAATAATAAAAAGAAAAAAAATGGATGGATTGTGTGAAAAAAGATAAAACAAAGAAAGGAGCGACTGAGAAAATTATATCTAATAGGAATGTATGAAGGAGAATGACTTATTGCGCTAACCCCAATTATTTGGAACAAGGGCAGGGAGATGATGACATTAACAAATTAAGATACCGTATAAAAATAAAACCTAATAAATGTAATTCAGAAGCAAATCCTAAAAGTATTAAATAATCACACCCAATCCATTTCAATCCCATTTGACACCATTTTGCTACAAACTGTGCTGTAGAACACCACCTTCAAAGTGATAACATTAAAGTTCGTGATATCACAAAGTTCTGCAAAGTGATAAATAAAACCAGCGGGGAGTGACACAGTTATTTTCGTGGCGAAGTGTTATCACGATCGAAGATGGTACGGCAAGGCACTATAATATATCTAAAGGGGATCACAGCCCCTAGGGACGGAGCCCTATTACTAAACCTTGACTTCCACGATTCTTTTCCGTAATTGTTCATGTAATTTTGTATAATTGGCCAATTTTTCGTAGTGGCGTTTGAAATATTAAAATTGCGTAGGGCGCAATTGTTACTACTTTGAAAGAAATTAATCGGAATAAGTATAAAAAATATTTCTTTGTATTGTGAAGCGTATTGTGAGTCGTTAGTTTGCAAAATAATATATTTATATCATTTTTCAATAAATATTTTGATTTCGTTTGAAGTATAGCGCTTTAAACTTTTTAGAACTTTTTTAGCGCTTTAGTACTTATAGAAGTAATCCGTGCTCGTAAATACCTCATCATAGACCTATAATAATTGAAAACCATTGCAATAGAAATGCGAAATCTGTATCTAATTTGAATCTATAACTCAGAGGGTTTCAATCGAGTCTCCGTCATGTCCACTAGGACAAAATTCCGTAAAATCCCCCACCTATGAATGTCACAAAAGTATTCCCGCATAATAAACTTTAGTTCACACAATGAAAGCAACTAACACCCAATAAAAAGGTCCTAAAAGAACCACACTGCACAGAAAAAATGGCCACGAGTCGGTAAAAGTGGTGTTTTACAAATAAACACACCATAACGATACTCTCGGGGCTCATAGGAGGCGGGAAGCGTTACTTATTGACAAATCTCATTAGGTTAACAAAACACACGTGTGCCCCGCATCTGTTTTTTAAACAGTATATGAAAATATCGTAACTTTTTTATAACAAATAAATAATAATAATATTCCAGGACGTCTAATGCTCGGACTAACTTAAAGCTCTAACGCTAAGTCACATAGATCTTCTGAATTTTATAGAAGTTATAGATTTTTTTAGACGGTGTGGTTGTTGAATTTGCCCATGAACTTATGTATTTGGAAGTTCGAAAATTGCAAGTGCGCTCACAAATTTAAATAGAGATCTAAATATTATTGTTCATCTCAATTACAGAATGCGAATAATGTGAATCATTTTCGTCATCATTTTGGGAGATATTAAATCTAGATACGTACTTTTGTGTTTTCATTACTTATTTGTAACCCGATCATTCCCGAATTAATTTTACTGGCCAGTGTTTATACACTAACCCTGGAAATTATTAAGATGGAACTGCGATTATTACCAACACTAAGGCGTCAGTCTCTTTCACAAACATTTATGTTGTGCAAAACAAGTGGCACAAGGAAATTCCTGCAATCGCATCTAATAACACCAATGAATATTTCAATAAAAAATGGGGTTTTATTAACTCACTTTGAATCCCCAAACCGGGGCTCGCACCCGTGACGTATATCAAACCGTAAAGAAGTTAAGCTAATGTTAAACGACGCTTATCTTTTGTGCTTAATGCGTTACATTGAATACAAAAAACTAGCACACAAAAGCAGCTGAACTAAATCACAAACATTGAGATTGTTACGGATAATTTTCTTTTGTTGCTATTTATAGGAGAATAAATATATAAAATAAATGTATAAGAAAGGTAAGTACGCTTATTTATTAAACAAAATATTTGCGTTTAGGTACTATTTATTAGCTGACGTAATGCTTTAAAAAAAATGAAGGAATACTCCTTGCTAACCCTTTTAACTAAACTTAATTGTTAGTAGCTATTATAAGTGGGTTCACATCGGTAACGATTAGATTTTAAATCCAGGAACTTTCGATCGGCCGACTACTTAGCCTTCAATGTTATAGAAACATAAACCGGAGATACAGTAATCATTTATATTCGTATCATGTCATGCCGTTGGCAAATGCAGACTACCAGCTACTACTATTATCATTTCGAATTATGGACCAGCTCTAATAGAGATGCAACGTAGCTAGACAATGTCCCCTATCTACGAAATTCCTGGAGCGAACAAACGGAGCAACTATCGATCCCTAAGTGACGTGTGTCACGTCATATACAGGATGTGTGTAGTCTGTTTGTTTACTCGTAAAACGTATTGGCAGAGCTTTAATGGAATTTTCTCCTTTATAGCCCTGTCGTCGATAGGATTGAGCCGAAATGCGTTACGCGTACAATATTGTGGCAGATACTGTAAAACGTTTTGTAATGGAACTTTGTTGCATGTCCATCTAGAATATGAGATAAAAGGATTTACAATGTTCTGTAAGTTATGGGTGTATGTTTTCATAACTGAACAGAAAAAAAAAACCGCGATAGCCTACTGGTATGGGTAATGCTGATGTGACTGCTGAGATGAGGTCTCGGGTTCGATCCCAGGTTATACCATGGGACACACCAATGACTTTTCGAAGTTATGTGTGTATTTATCGCAGGTTTATAAGTGCCCGGTTAATGGCAACAGGCTCGCCACCTATTACATTGAGATATAAACATAAACTGGCTGGAAATGTGGGTGCCACCACTTCTGTCTACCCCTTCGGGGATATAGGCTTGAGTTTATGTTATGTAATTCATCAATTATCAAGACAGTAGACCACGATACGTCACTGTCATATAATGTAAATGACCTGTAAAAGTTATCGGCACTATCGAGCAGGATATCAAATGTATTATATAGTGCCTTTTATTTAAGTGTCAAACTAAATGCCTTTATTGAACAAAAAAAAAAACAAAATGCTACATTAAAAAAAATAACAGAACACAATGGACTTATAAGTTTAGTGCCCTCATTGTTCGATAGTTCGGTAGGTATATGCCGCATCTCAAACATAAAACTAAACAAAGCATTGACATTTTTATGAAGGCTGACACGTGTACTGACTCCCTATTAACTAGTTTTTTTCTGGATGAATATGAATTCCGTTTTTAAATTTCAAGTTATATTCGATTTTTATAGATGTGGGCGGTAGGCAACTGTATTTTGCCTTACACATCATAGCTAACAAGTATTATGTATAGCTAGAAGGGGAAGTGGCTTAGGGGGCAAGTCGAACCTAAAATATCTGATCCACGGCCAAGTATACTACTTTCAAAAATAGTTGCAGTACAATATTCAACAAATTACGCACTATGCAATACTTACATCACATAGAACTCTTTTTAAATAATAATAAAAATTAAATTCCACTTTATTAATATATATTTATGCTTGCTTGTGTTTCATAGACACATAATTACGGGTACATAATACAATACATTATTTTCACACAAAATACATTTTACATTATACATTTCCAAGTTATGGCAAGAGGTATACCTATCGTCAGAATATCTTAATTCCGTTTGACATCATAATATTCTATACCAGGGTCATTGCAAACCACATTATAATAAAAATCTTATAACAAATTAGCCTTCTACGTCATATCTATATAATTAATAGCTTTCGTTATTTCAAAAGGTGGATAAAAGAAGTTGTAGAAAAAATTCTAGCAAGGTATTCAGGTTCTAAATGTGTCACGAAAAGATGGTTATCTAGATGTAAACATCGCTAGCCAATCAGTAAGCAAGGAGCGGTCTCCAAGAAGTTTTTGTTCCGAAAATCAGATAACTTTCGTTCGCAAACTTGGCATAAGTTTTTTTTTAGATTTTATTTAAACATGGAAGAATAATAACAGGCCGTCTTCCGATTTGTTTTTTTTTTCGGTAGCATTCATTCAACCTTGTTAGCCCTCTACTGCATGAATTATTAAGGAGACGAAAAAAAATTTTTTTCTTCTTGGATATTGCTTTATTTAAGTAATATTAAGACAAATTAATCGAAAAAAAATAAAAAAGTAGTTTAATGTCCAAAAAAAACTACGATACCATATATGGGCTCGTATGCACTTAGACAAAAACTCGCTCGGTCATATATGGTATCGTATGCAGTCAAACAAAAAAATAACAAAGTAGAAAAGGAGCATTACATACTCGTAATATATCAGACAAACAGGAGTAAAATGATATTTTTTTTAATATATATATTGGGGGAGGGAGGGGGGCCCACCACTCACCCACGGTTCAACACTACAACGATAACAATATATATTGTAATGTCAAACCGCCCTCTTCAAAGCAGGTAAAAGACTTCTTGCCAGAGTAGAGATGTTGTAATTTATTGTGCAATATTCCGCAAGTGCGAAGGAGAAACCTTGACACTACGTGTTTCGCCTCTACACGAGGCATCTTCAGGAGCGCTCTCATGCGACATTTCAGACAATATTGGACATTGGCCTATGTGGTTGAAAAAACGCGTATGTTCTATGAAGACACACACTAAATGTTCAAAATGCAAAGTTTTTCTATGCTACAATGATAAAAGAAATTGTCTCGTTACATTCCACAACTAATAATATAAAAATATTACATTACTCCTGTTTGTATTAGATATTACGAGTATGAAATGTTCCTTTTCTACTTTGAATTTTTTTGTTTGACTGCATACGATACCATATATGTCCAAACGTATTGTCGTCGTACTGCATATGAGCCCATATATGGTATTGACATAAAAGTGGATGAAAACCATAGTAAATATTTAAAAAGTGAGAAAATAATTGTTTATAGGTAAAGAAGGAAGTATAGACTTTATAAATAAAATTATACGTTTTATAAATACTTATGTTTCGATTTTGTTTTTGATGCTCAAAAATGTCCCTCAGACAGTCGTCTTTTGTTTCACTGACTACCCGCGCAAAAGTAACGTTTTTTCGAAATGTCATCATACCATAGACCAGCTTAGTGCTTTTTGTTATTGCTACTTAACCATTACATGGATTTAACAATGTGGAATGACTTAATTAGTATTTGTTTGGAAATAAAACAACAATAAAATCGCCATACCATATATGGGCTCATATGAAGTAGAGGGTTAGGAAGATTCGGGTTTTGTTTTTGCGCAGGATTAGATTTGAGAATTGATTCGTTATTGAGCGAATGATTTGTGTTGAATCTTTACAAGGAATTGATATTTATATAGGCGATAATCTTTACAGAGGATCTGATTTTTATATATACCATAACTTTCTTATACAAATGTAGTAATAGCTAGAATTACTATCTCAATTTTATGATTCACACAACTTTGATGCAAACAATAGTGAACAATATGTTTAAAATAATATTTTATAGTTTGTGAGAGGCGTCAAACAATGCTATATGTAAGATTTACAATTTATTCGAGCCTTGTATAGAACGAAGTATCTTTGATCTAACACATTTTTGTAACGTCAAAATTTGTTATTCCATCTGCCCACGCGCCGACACGACAACAAGATGCGACGCGACTGTAGCCGACGCATTTCCGTAAACATCGCTTCGAAACGGCTACTCGCAAAACTAAACAAACTTTACCAATATCTATAAATTCTTTTAAATTCTTCGGACTTTAACACAACACCATAGAGTCTAAAATCGAATGGCATAATATTGTCACCGGAATTTCGAGCCATTTATTGCACGGGTGTCCCAGTTAGAACCAGGTATCGGTCCCCAAGAAAGATGACACTATGTCAACAATTTGTTCCTCATACATTAGCCGACTTACAAGACAAACAGTATAACTCACGAAAAACCAATTTTGGTAATCCGTCCATCCGTCGAACTAATTCTTAGCACATGTGTTTCAGTTTTTTGCATCATAAACTATAAGTGTTATTTCATTGAGCGTGACTTTGTTGGATATTCTGTGAGGTTCATTTATTATATAAATTTCACATGTGAGTGTGACCTAAATGTGTGAAGTCTTTCAATAAAAAGCTAAAATGTTAGATAATATTATTTATAGTTTAATTTATCTTCGCTTTTAGAGGCTATTAGCTAAGATTATGTCATTTATGACTTATGAAATTTATTGTACTTTGATACAAAAATACGTACTGGTCGGATTGGTGATCGATGGGGAAGCTTATGTTCAGCAATGGACCTAAATGATAAGGTGATGATACAAGATTGGAAATTTACTTCTTTGCAAAAATCTTGTAATATATTTATTATTTTGGGTACAACTTTCATTAGCAAGATGATGTTGAATTGACACCAATGACTACTGTGTGCATCGCACTTTGTCATAGTAGTTCTCCTAAGTATGTAGTCCTCAGTTTGTCCAAGTCCTAGAACTCATATTAAAATCCAATTAAGCTATGCTTAGTTACTGTCACTTTAGATAGTGCTGGACTCGTTACAGTATGTTGTAAAATAATACACGTAGTGTTATGAGAAATAGAACTTCGTGCATGTGATTATTTGATAACCCATCGACCGAATACCTACTTATGGATAAAATAGTTCTTCAGTAGTTTGAGTTGTAGAAACGGGGTTTTTAAAATGATTACGAAACCTATAAATTTATTATGCCCAATTTAGCATTGATCAATATTGTTACAATCATTGTTTTGTTCGAGCTTATGTCAGAGCTATGGAATAAAACTAAAAGTGAATTCAGTAATAATAAGTGTTTATATTTTTTACATTTCGTGCAAAGTTATAACGTCATGCGTTTCATATTGCAAAGGGGTCCAAAATTGAACACGTGTTCATTCGAAAAATCATGATTACCTCCTAAGGGAGCCAATCACTGCCATTAGAATTAGATATTCGAAATTCAAACGGCTATCGAGTTACTTGGGGTGACAGTTATGAACGTTGAAAATGTTCACTCACTCCGTAATTACGTAATTACACAGATGCAATTTGATTTTTGTGTTTTGAGTAACGAATGATCAAAGAGTGAAGTTTTAATCTTTGATCAAAAATGTACCAACAGTTTATTGCAGTATCGAAATCAAAAGCTGTTCTATTTTCAAATTTAAATGAAAATTGATTGAAGAGAGTGCAATCGTATGTTCTAAAAGTTTATTAGTTTGGTCGTGTCCACACGAGAGCTATCAATTCCAAACCGACAAAAAACATTAACGGATCAGTTCAAACGGACTTGCAACACTTAGGCCGCGTGTCAGACGACTTAAATGCGAAAGCCGTGTCTCTATAACCGATTTTTTTTATTTATTTTTCTTTTTCGACGCGTGTCGACATGTGCCTGTAGTAAATTAGTAGGGGACACGAATCACCCTCGCGAACTTTTTTTAACAAAGATTTTTGAACAATAGAGCGTAACTATTTGCGTGTGAGTTGAAGTCACTCCCGTTTGGCGTTGGCATGTTATAGACCGTGGATAGAGACCATAAATAACAATATTTTTGAACTAATATTACAAGAAGGGTAAAGTAAATGTTATATTGTTAAACGAGGGTCTGGAGTGGAATTCTGAGGACTGGTTCAGATGTTGCTCCAGTAGTATCTTGGGTCAACGGCAGTGTTGACTTGAAAAATGTACAGAAACACAATACTAAACTATTAATATACAAACAAGTCCATAATGTCATGGTGACCACATTCCATCAGGTGGGCCGAATGCTTGCATGCCACCTGAGTGGTATAAAAAAGCAGTAAATACTACAATACTCCCAGTAAAATACCTTGGTTTCGTTTTCAATAGATTCTTTTTTGTGTTTTTGTAACCCATTTTTAAAGGAAGAATAGACAATGTCCATAACTTGACACATGAATAAATATAGAGCAAAAAATATAGTCCATACTACGACAGTGTGACAGCTATAAATTAACTGTTGCCATCGTAAAGAATACGCCGATATCATACTGCTCACTACATAGATAGGAAGAAATACTATTTTGGCCACGAAGTTCGCGGATAGCAAACTGGGCTTGAAAAAAAATGACGTCAATGAAATTTTTGTGGCCACGTAAATTATTGTTATCGTTTCCACTAGTAATATCACTACTATAATATCCTTATTGTTTTTGTGTACTTTTCATTACATATTTATTATATTACATTTTTGTGATTGCAATCTGCTAAATATGTTTTTGTTATTTTTATGCGAGTCTAGCGAATATTCTTGTAATGAAGTAAAAGTTTAAATGTTGTGGTAATTCTAATATTTAATTGTAAATATCTGATTTCTTCATTTCTTCTATACAGTTTCAGTGCTTTCTAATCAAAAAAATATACTCATGAAATACATGTACATTACAATAATCGACATTTTAAGCTTCAAATATAATCAAGATATACATAATTATTATACGTTACAATAACCGCCATTTTCGTGGCCCAACATTCCTAGCCGTGCAGAGATAAAAATAAGATTTAGCAGATTGCGAAGAACATAAAATATTGTTTATGTTTATCTAGATACGTTACTTTATCGCACATAAAACTAACTTTATCGTATGGCTGTGCGTTAGAACTATTGATTATTAGACGTTACACTTGATATATCCTTCCTCGGGTTTATTGCTTACGGTATAACGATTTATTATCGGTAGTATAAAAATATTTGTTTAATTAGAAAATTTAATTTAGTAAACTGATCGTTCATAAAAAAATGTTTTGGTAAATACATGTTGCTAAAATGTCGGGAATATAGTGAAATGGGGATTTTGACATCGGTGTCAGGCATGTAACGTTTCATGCTACTGCTATAACAGTTCATTCTATAAGTGTAATAAATATGACAACATGAATGAAATTATTGTTTATTTTTTGATTAAAATTAATCACGGGACATATTTTTATAGATTCAGGATTTAAAAAGTAAAGCCAGTGAAGTTTGACTCGAAATCGCGCACTGACGTTTCTGTACAAAATTGAGTATTTTAAATTTGGAACATGGAACACATCCCGATATATTTCGACTATTTTTTAAAATAGGTCAAACACATACAGGGTGGAATTTTGTAATGCCACCTGAAAGGGAAGTACTCTTAATACTGTAGATAGAAAATTTTACTCAAAGGAAACATTCCTTTATTTTTGAAAAGAAACAAAACTGCATTCAACGATTTTTAAAAATTCGCTTGCCGCACCCGGTAATCGAACCCACTGAAATCTGTAAAAGTTGCATCCTGTACTTTTATTGCATAGATCGGTAGGGGCAATTATAAGGATGAAATCTCTCCAACAAACTTCATAAATTAAATGAAAGGAAAACAATGAAATCTTAAATTAATAGTTCCATAGGTCAAGTTAAAGCATTTTTACTCAAAGATCCATCTATTTAATTATGTTATTAATAAATAATTATTATCACTGACGTATTTTATCCATTAAAATGACAAATTACTATTGGTGGCATTGAGAGAGATATCGAGACCGACAGACACCAACTCGGTTTGTACTGAAAATAATAGTAAAAAATTTTCAAGAATACGGATAGTTTCAAAAAGCGACGGCGAACTCTTCAGCAATACAACTTTGATTTTGAACTAAATGTTTGTATCGAGCAATTAATTAGTTAGTTTACCGTTTTTTGTAAATAATTTAGGATTTCATTGTTTTCCTTTCATTTAATTTATGAAGTTTGTTAGAGAGATTTCATCCTTATAGTTGACTCTAATGATCTATGCAATAAAAGTACAGGGTGCAACTTTTACATATTTTAGTCAGTTCGATTACAGGGTGCGGCAAGCGAATTTTTAAAAATCGTTGAATGCAGTTTTGTTTCTTTTCAAAAATAAAGGAATGTTTCCTTTGAGTGAAATTTTCTATTTGCAGTATTAAGAGTACTTTCCCTTCAGGTGGCATTACAAAATTCCACCCTGTATATAGATAGGCGCATTGCACTTGCCGATAAAAAAGAAATTAATAGTTTTATTCATTTTTAAATATGGAATGGTAGAAGAAAGAAGTTGGAGTCACGATTGCATAAACTGTATACATACCCCTTGATTACATTGTCGTAAAAAGTTGATATTTTCACAAGTTAATTTTTAAACATCTATAAATAATACACTTTTGACACTGACTATGCTAGTAAAATTGAACACTTCATCAGAACCTTTGATAACTATTTTTAAGAAATATTCACGTAAACTTCCAAAATTATCTAAGTTCCCAACCCTCCATAAAATCATTTAGGTCATAATTTTGCGCTCGACAGTACTGCTTGCTTAGACATTTCAAATCGATTGACATTTGTCAGACTACAGAACGCACCCTAAGCTTTTTATTTTAATTACAGTAATATTTTAGGGTTATTTCTGAACTTAAGGGAAGAACATCCTTTATTTAACTTAGTCTGAGCCATTGCACAGTTTGTTATAGGGTCTTTTTAATATAATATATACCTTCAGCACTGCTATAAAGAAATTATTAGAATATTTATACAAACAACATCTTCACACCGATAACAGATAATAGATACCTTTATTACGAGCGGTAGTCTTCACAAAACCCCCCCGTCGAAGCCAGCGAAGGTTGTTATGTCAGACTTGACCCGACTAAAACCGCACGGTCATTAGCAGCCGGGGGTGAAGTAGCCGATGGTATATCCCTCACTCCCCGAAGGTAATAGGTACCTATATTGATATTTTCTTTTTATTTAATTAAGCATACGCACAAGTAAAGTAAGATAAGTACCAAGTGGTGCAGAGAAAGACTCAGTAGGTGTATTTTTAAAAACAATGATAAAAAGGCGATGAACAATATTCAAAAAATCTATGTGTATATAACACTAACTACACGTGCGAAGTATTATATACTTCTTTATGTTATTATTACGTAATTGATTTATCTAATGGGTAATTTTCCAAAAAAAAAACGTAAAACCAAAATAGGGCTCTACACATAAAAATCGAAAGATACCAAATCGAATGGAGATTCAATTATAGATTAGCCCTTATATCGCACCGCATTCACAACGTTGGGACACGTGAATAAATAAACACAATTACTACACACAAAAGAGTAATCCCTATTGATTTCGCTCACAAAATACTATACAACTTCGCATATGATATCGACTCGCATATCGATTATGAAGGTTCATTCTGCAAAAATCGGACACCGAATCGAATTTTTTTTTTTAGCTTCGATTTTTAGTTACAATAGTACCCTATAACAATAGACATACATCAATTCGAGTGTCAAAAACTAACATCTGCGCGTTTCGTTGTAAACAGAGTAAAATAGTGGGGTAATCCAGCATCCTTTAGGGGACCTTGTATCGGCAGGCCTGTGTTTATAGCTCATTATTATTGTGCGACGCTTTATACTAACTGCAAATGACATACTCCACCTATTATTAAAGTGAACCGTAGTTTAGAAAGGTCTTTTGTTGCGTAAAGTTTTTAAATAAAGCTAGGCTATGAGAAATTGCCGTGGGTGGGTTTGAATATCGAACATAGCCTTTCATTATTCTTGGACAACACGCCACTGCAAGCACTTGAATATGAGTGTTTACAGTGTAATTTTAGAGTTGGGTACGATAATAGTAACATTCTAGTGGCTCTACTAATGTACTGTGTCGAGACAAAAGACGGTATCAGATTTTATAATCAGAATATTAGTAAGCGAAATTACTAGTATTCCATATAAGTTGAATGCATCTGTTAAGAGTAGGTTCACGTTTATGTAGAATAGAATTGAATAGAATATAATGGAATAGAATAGAATAGCACTGTATTGTACATCAGTAATTAATACATATAAAAGTACAATGTGCGGTATTATAGCAGACTGCGATCTCTACCAGACCATGTAATGACCATTTTAAAGTCAATGTTTAAACTTAAAAGTTTTTATCCTAATAAAATAATACTCCTTTCAATGTCTCCTTTTTTCCGCTACACATTACTGAATTAATTTTGTCTCTAAATCTTAAATGTAAATCAACAGTTAAATAAGCCAAATCCTACATCAACAAGCCCATTTGTCAATAATAACCCAATCACATTTAACACGATGAAAAATTGCAGTCCGATAATCAAGACATTAATCATTTGTCATTCAACAGGTCCAGTAAAAGGTGGGATGAACGATGATTACGTCAGCAGTGGTGAAGCGCCATACATCATCGAACAACCTATTGACGTCACGGTCGCACGTCATCAGCCAGCAACCCTCAACTGCAGGGCTGGTGGCTCGCCTCCTCCAACCATCAGATGGTACAAAGGAGGAGTTCTTGTCGTCTCAGATACGCACAGAAGCCTTCTACCAGCGGGAGGGTTATTTTTCCTAAGAACCACTCACGGAAGAGCTCATTCAGATGCTGGTGTGTACTGGTGTGAGGCAAATAATCCGTATGGAACGGCTAGAAGCAGGAATGCCACATTGCATGTTGCCGGTGAGTTTTAATGATATTGAAGTCTTGCATGCAGTGGTGGATATTACGCTCTGAAAATGGCGTAAGTATAAGGTGACCTATTTTTAACACACTTTTGTTAAGCTACCTATAAGTTTGTTTGTAGGTTTTTATGTTTGTTTTTTAAGAAACTCCAATATAGAGTGGGGAAGATTCGTTGGACAAATTAACACCTAAAAGTTTTGATGTTCAGAATTTTTAAACTGAAAATTCGAGGTTTTTGAATTTCTCTTTTGGAATAGATAATGTGCAAATATTAAGTACTAGAGCACATGATTGCAGACATTGTGTTCAAATGAGATCACTTTTGAATTTTACATTAACCTTTGCATTGTAACTAAAACAAGGAAATGTGTCTATCGAGGTGTGACCTCAGCTAAGAATAGAAAATCTTATTACTTCCATCTCTCGGGCGTCATGAAAACCGTACAGTGTGTATATGGTTTTATTATATTTCATCGTCCAACCGGTGAAGCCAGTAGCTATATAACCTAATTTGTTCACAGTTCTTCGTGAAGAATTCAGATTGGAGCCAGTGTCTACTCAGTCTGCACAAGGAGAAACTGTGATACTAGAATGTTCTGCACCACGAGGTTCACCAGAACCGACTGTCTACTGGAAGAAAAATGGTCAGATTCTACACTTCGATGGTGATTCTAGGTATTGTATTAATTGACATTTTAACAATACATTGTATAGAATGATGACCATACAATAATAATAATAATAAATAAGTACCATTCGGTTTAATTCGGATCTTGAAAGTATGTGTCTAGATAGTTTTAAATTTAATAATAGGTTAATTTGCCAAAATATGAAATCACTTCATTCTAAATTTCATCAAAGTACAAACATACAAGAATGACATTACATTTCATAGCCATGTGGTTCCCAGCAGAGTAGAAATTCCCGGGTCTGCCGGGGTGCGAGAGATATGTCTTGTATAATCTCACCTCCGGCAATCGAGGACCCATGGACGGCGTGCGTTTTGGTCGGTTCGAGTCCGACATAATCACCTCCATCGGTTTTGGTGGAGGTGGTATCCGTGGGGATTTTGCGCACGATAAAAAAAAAGCAGAGTAGAAATTGAGTCACCCAATCACTTACCATTTGCAGTCGTACAAGGCTTCTAAGCGATAGGGCTGTTTAACATCAGGAAGATGTATACAGCCCTCAGAAGCATGCCTCGAGTCACCAATAGCCAGGATACGGCAGTATTGGTGACTCGGCCCCTATTAGTTTTAACTTGCCTACTATCATCATTGCGTTAGTTCCGGATGCATCCGAAGCCTCCGGATCCGGAATCCAGGGTTTGCTTTTTGGTCTTTCTTCACCTCTACTTATCCCGCAGGGAAATAATAGGCGTGATTATATGTATGTATGTTCATTATATTGTTAATATTTTTTCTATCTACGTTACTCTATACCGACTTTTTGTGCTGATTATAAAGCAATTTAAAATACACTAATCGCATAAAAGTTAAATGTTACGTTTAAGGAAGTTGAAAATTTCACACCTAACTTTGCATTTAGACTACGAGTTTGATATCTAGACGAAGTTACGTCGTCTATGATAAAGTGTAGTTTGAGCCAAATTCGAGGGCATGCGCGAGTGCTCTTACGTACCCAAGTGGGATGGTGGAAACGTGATATTCTTGAATAGCTACTTGAATAGAGTCGTTTGATATCCGATATCTCGTCGCGCCGTATAAAATATACCATGAATATCATGAGTAATAAAAGTAACTAATTTATGCAGATACTACTACGGTAGTAGATGGAGTGGAAAGTTTGCTGGTAGAGAATTCATTGTGAGTTAAGCTTGCCTTTGTAAATACATGATTCTTGCAAATATTTATGTACTATTATTTCCGTACTTTGTATGTGCAATAAAGAATTAAGAACTCTTCTGATAATGGTCTCGATAATCGTCTAGTGAAAATATTGTTTATTTTATTTCTATTTCCATTGATTTCTGTCTTGATTACCTGCTCTTACATCCAAACCTTTTTTAGGTCCAAACAAAATTAAGCATCAGTTTTAGCGTAAGTTATTAGGCGTTGATGTACGGGCTGTTTAGTTGAATCCACTTTTATTTTTACTCATGCCTTATCAATATTTATAATCTTTACTATTGTTTGAAAACCAAATTCAATTTACAGCTGTAGTCTTTATCTAATCTTGATTCGAATTGAATTTCACCCAAAGTTTTATTGCAAAATTTTCACTTTACTCTCTATGAATTTTTATGAGCGTAACATCTTGAGGGCGCGTTGTTACGTATGGTGGAGCATAAAAATAATTAACAGCCGTGCGCGCAAGGGTAGGTACATCAAAGTTATAAAAGAAGGGGATATTTGAAGAGCTCGACAAGCAATCAAGTAAAAATCTCAATAGTTCTGACTCACCGGACCCTTTATTAAATGTTAATTTCCCATTGAATTATTCCGCCCCACATTTGAATGACTTTGTTACAATGCGTTTTGTTCAAACTAATAAAGAGTTCATTATTAATATTGAAACAAATGTTTACAGTAATACAGTATGTTGTTTTACTACCACAGGATGCATTTAGCGGACGGTGGCAATCTCGTAATACAAGATGCTAGGCAAACCGATGCTGGCAGGTATCAGTGTATTGCAAGGAATGCAGCTGGAACCAGGGAATCAACTGTAGCCGCGCTCAGAATACATAGTAAGTTCCACGCTCAATTCATTACGTAACTTGAATGTCTGTAACTTGTGTACAACATGCTATGTCAGATTCATAACTTAAATTGTATCTTGTTGAGAAAACTTCTTGTTCGCGTCGTTTGTAAACCCTTTCTTGGGTAACACTTGTGTCGTGTAATTCAGGAGACATTTCTCATTGTACAGTTAAGCCGTACTTAATCACGGGACCCGAGGACGTTGTGGCGCAGACCGGCGGCAGCGTCACATTCCAGTGTCGGGTGGGTGGGGATCCCCTCCCTGATGTGTTATGGCGGAGGACTGCAGGAGGAGGGAATATGCCACTTGGACGTGTCAAAGTTCTCGACGACCGTAGTCTTAGACTCGACAATGTTATTTTAGGGGACGAGGGAGAATACAGTTGTGAAGCTGAAAATTCAGTTGGTTCTGTGAGTGCTACTGGCTACTTGACTGTTTATGGTAAGTACAAGTAGTGTATGCCGATAAATAAATAATAATGTCATTTGTATTGCACTTTTACAGAGTAAAGCATTTTTCACTATCATTATTTTTATTTACGTGGATATTGTTAATTGCAATGTAAATTTGAAAGCAAAAAAAAACACCAACCTTTATTAAATTTTGTTATAGATCCCCCTACAATTGCACTGAGACCAAATTCAATGAACGTTGAAAGTGGAACATCAGCTACATTTATTTGCACCGCTACAGGCAGACCAGAACCCACCATGTTTTGGAGCATAGAAGGAAACCGAACCATAATCTTTCCTGGAACATCAAGAGATAAATACCATGCAACGACTGTACTCGATGGTGTCACTGTACTAACAATCAACAATACAAATAAAAATGACAGTGGAAACACGATAGTTTGTTCAGCGGTAAATTTTGCTGGCAGTTCGTTTATCAGAGGGAAACTAACCGTGACGTCAGACGATGACCGCCCACCGCCAATCATAACAAACGGGCCCTCTAACCAAACGTTACCTATAAAATCGATGGCAGTTTTCCCCTGTACCGCGGTCGGTACACCTGAACCAATCATCGCTTGGTATTTTGAAGGGGAAGCATTAATACAAAATCATAGAAGGAACGTTACTAATGATGGTACCCTCATATTGAAGGATTTGGATAAATCCGACAGCGGCACTTACACGTGTGTGTCTTCTTCGCATCACGGCAAATATGTTTGGAGTGGTGTTTTATTAGTAGACAGTCCTATAAATCCAAATATACATTTTTTTCGAGCCGCTGATGTATCATCTCTACCCGGTCCACCAACAAAACCACTTATATATAATATAACAGATACATCAGTCACTATAACTTGGAATCAAAACAATAAAATTGGGTCATCTTCGATATTAGGCTATCAAGTCGAAGTTTTTTCCAGAGAAACCCTATCAGGCAACAACACTCCAAGGAATTCAAGAGGTTGGACGGTACTAGCACGACGGGTTCATCACACACAATATGTAGTGAAATCATTAGTGCCTGGGGTAACGTACATGTTTATTGTGCGAACGGAAAATTCCCATGGGCTATCCGGACCGAGTCCTGTATCCGATGCTGTCACTATAGGCGACGATTCTAATTCGTTGTGGGAAACTGGTGTATTTTCAAATAATACTGAATTCAGAAATAATATTCTGACTGACAATATTGTAGAACTGATTGAAGCAACTCCTATTGATGCGACGACTATAAAACTTATGTGGGAAATACTAAATTTCTACTACTTGGAAGGTTTATTCATATATTTCCGGCCCTTAGATAATATAACGACCGAGTATGAAATGAAGACTATTTTGCATTCCAACGACGTCTCAGGGTATGAAATAACGTCTTTGAGAAAGTATACAAAATACGAATTTTTCCTCGTACCTTTTTATAAGAAATTCGAAGGGAAGCCGTCGAATTCCAGAGTGGCTCAAACATTGGATGACGGTAAATACCTAGACCATATTAAATTCTATATCCAGATAGATGTTGTTGAAACATTTTTACTAACAATACAAATTTTTTCACAGTTCCCGACGGCCCACCAATTAACATAGAAATGTTTATTTTAAATACCACCACAGTTCATTTAAAATGGTCCCCTCCGGAGGCTCATTTGCAAAATGGAGTTATAACTGGTTACAATGTTCTGGTTAATTGGCTAGACATACCTGCGAACAAATCCATGGTGGCCATCAACACGACCGTCCATCAAACCACGAGTCTAATTATGGCAAATTTAACATCTGGCGTTAGCTATTCTGTACAAATTGCTGCCGAAAACACAGTTGGTATTGGACCATTCAGTCAAAAAGTTTATCTAAATATAGACTCTCGTTCGGTAGGACTGGATCCTCTTTCAAGGTAATTGCATGCAAAATACCTACTCGTACAATGGATAATATCTATAATATTAAAAGAAGATTTTTATTGTATTTATATTTTTATTTCAGATATCCAATAAATGGAGAAGTATCTATAGTAGCTGGGGACTTTGTTATGGAAACATGGTTTTACTTTTTGATTGGAGCTATTGTTCTGCTCAAAATAATTGTGATTGGCGGCATTATTTACATACGGAAACATAATATTTTTGCGAAGAAATCGGCTCTCCCGAACATTTATGGTATGTATTCCTAAGTGCCACCCCTCACAGCAATAATAATAAATGACTCGCGGATATTCTTGATTCGTTTGAATCGTGCTCGCATAAAACAAGCGACGGTAACTCGATGAGAAACAGTTATTTAGCTTATCTGAGCGCTATTTTTTCCTGGATTCAGCATCAGAATTTTAAAATTAAAAACATTCCTCGGGTGTGGTGGGGTGGTGCAGGGCGCCGAGCGTTTGTTTGACGGAGGCTTTGCCATGCGACGGTAAGGGAGGGGAGCTAGATTACTTTCGAGTTGAAAGGTAGCGCGAGCCCTCTCGTGAGCGCAGTGGATCTCTTTCACTTTGCATTCACGTTCGGGGCACAAAGGAATGATACAAATCCGAGAAATAAAGACCCAGTAAATGTAAATGTTTTGTATTTTGTTTTCTCCAGGCGATTCGTTTGTTGACTCACCCAGTTACCTTTAAGCCAATTTCCCTCGTTTGTTTGTTTTATATTAGGTTTTACATCTTTTAAGTATTAAGTAAATGAAAATATTTGTGAGTGGTTCAAAATACGTTTATTTTGGAATGCTTAATTGGAGATGTTGTTTTAGATTCCAATGGGACAAGCTTAGTGACTCAAATGAACATAAAAGCGGCAGTGTCTTTGTCTCATCCTTTGAGTAGCTGCTACAATAAAAACACTGTGACTAAGACTGAGTCACTGTTGTGGATGGAGAATCAACCGGGATTATGCATGTCCGGCAATCAAACAAATCAAAATACTAAAGAGAAAACTAATTCTGAATACGACAAAGTTGCTCAACAGTTACCAGAGTATGCTGAAGTGACGTCCTCGCGAGCGAATGCAAATGAATGGAATACAAGTAAAACTGCAACTTCTCCAGCAGCTTATGCTTCAGTTACTCTTGTTGCCAATACCAGGCAATGTGTAAGTTCATTGGTAAGTGTCCAATTAAATAATGTTCTCGGGTTCGGAAATTTGAAACTCTGCCAACTTCAATTTTACGCCATTTATTTTATTCCACTTTATTTAATTCACGATGTTACTTATGTAATATCAAACTAACGAGATATTTAATGCAAAATGTATTTAGGTTCGCAGCTAATTAGCGAATGTGTCAACGAGAGTGCGTTAGCTTAACAATTTGTGCAATTAGTGATTGTTTTTTTTTCTGCAGGGCTGGTTTCCACCCACTGGGAAAAATGTTGAATCCTTTGACAACCGGTATGCTCCTGAAGAAGAAATGTACCCGGCTAGCAACGGAGGCTATTATAATAGAAACGTGTACAGTGAAAAATATTTCCAAGGTCATCCTAATGTGCTAAAGTTTTACGACCTGCCTTCTCTAGACAAAACTCAGAAAGCCCAACTGCGATACAATCAAAGTTTAGAAGACAGAAAAAGCGAAAAGAACTTGAAGACTGATGTAACGCAATCATTAATAGGTCGTACATACGGAATCAGTTCTAGAAAAAACTCTGAAACTGAATCTACGTACAGAGCATTTGGAGAAGAGGATACTGATGAGGAAAATTATCCTGAAGATGGTGGCTATGATGAGTTACAAGCTATGCATCCACAAAGACAAAGACCACAACATCAGTACGAAAGGCCTAATTTTGACAATGATGGAACCAGAACTTTGGCCCGTCTGACGTCATTTAGACAAGGTCAAAGTCTGAGTACTGGTTCAAAGCCGTCCCTTGCGCCTTCTCATCCGCCTCCCGCGCCGCATCCTCGAGTGGACTCTGTAACGCGGTAGTATCACGCCTTGCCGGTTTTCGGCGACCTGTGCCAAACGGACGTATAGACCGATGTTTTTTCTTAGTAGTGTAGTGAAGTTATTGAGAGAGATCACAGTTCTTCCTGACGTTGTTTAGTGCCAGTATACTTATGTAAAGGACAGTTGACTGGTTTTATTCAACGAAGAAGTGAAAGTGAGTGACTGATATTCTATTAAACTTTCTGCGGACTGCTAAGGCCTAATAAAGTAATTAGCAACTGGCCTATGTTTCTACAGCGCACAATAACAAACATTGATTTCATATTTGAAATGGTTTATATATTTTCAAAGTAATCCTAGTCTTTGTATAAAACTTGTAAATTATGTAAATAGATACAACTAACTTATGTTCTTGAAGAAACTATACTTGGTAAAGTTAAAATATCAATTCTAATGAATATTTACAGTGTTATTATTGGAATTGGAAATTCAATTGATATGTCCGTCTGAATATCAATACACGAATTTGTAATCCTATATCATTAGTGTAAGTGTAACAAATAATTAATAGAAACGAAAAATTAACGCTTGGCAATAATTTCAAATAACATATTTAACTTTATTAAATGAAAATGAATTTGTAAATATTAATAAATATAAACTTGAAAATAGTTTCTTTTAATTTTACGTATCGCAGTTTTAAAACATAATTTATTTGAATATATAATTATTTAAGTTCTATTGGCTATGTTTGATTAGTTATATTATTTAGATTATTTCTCGTGCCATATATAGGAATTCATAGCGACATATTAATAAAGGAACATTGGAGTTGTGAATTAAAATTCAAAGGAAGCTTTTACAAAAAAAATGTTATACTACGTAAGATATTGTGATATATGATTTTATATAGCCACTTGTTATAACATTAAATAGCACGACTTGTATTGCATATCAAATGTATTAGTCATGTAATAGTTAAAAATGTTATTAATTAGGATGCTTCCATATCTGACAGACATAAAAACATGTAATCGTCTTCATTCTGTAAATAAAATATGTCAAACTGAGTTGACTTGCCTTTTATACTTCAACTTGAATGTATCAACTTTTCTTTTTTGATTCTCAACTGTTAAACAAACTATTTTAGAAGATCAGAAGGATTGCGACTCGTGGTGACAAGCGACCAAACGGTAGACGGACATTAATTCAAACGAAGAGAGTGCCGCAAATACCATTAAGAGTTCTACAAGGAATAAATACTACGTTCATTCGTTTTAAATTGATGTCTTTCTTGATCGTTTGGCCTCAGACTGTCACATAACTCATGTATGAGTGACTTACTAAACTTATTAAGATACCTTGCTTTGCTGTACGCAGTAAATTCACGTTAACATTATTGTAGATGCTACAAATACAAATTATAGATTACAAATCAGAAGTTCTGGTAAGGAATTCTACGTAGTTCCTAATTTTGCTCTATGTTCAAAAGTAATTCCGTGGGCAATAGGCATTTTACATAATCTAGCAATAAAATATTGTTTATTATGTATAAATATACAGAAACATAAATAAAACATGTTCATTTGTATTATAAATATTGTTTTATAACTGTAAACAATTTTTTTTTCTAAAATAAATTACGAGGTGAAATTGAGATATTCTTTTATTTTATTGGTCGATACTACAGAATAATTGCATCAAAATAATGTCGTCAATTGTAAAATGATTTGTTATTTTTTTAGGAAGGTCTTAGTTAATTAAACAAATATAGAGGAGTGAGATGGACCTACAGATCTGCTGAGCCGGTTTCCGTTAATCTGTTATTTTTCAAAGAATCAAAGAATCAATTTCATTTATTCAGTTTAGGCACATAAATAGCACTTATGAATGTCAAAGTTTTACAATAATTATTTAGGTACATAATACACAACTACACCTACATAATTTGTCAAAAATATTATAATTTATAATAAATGAAATACTTAGTAAATAAATCATTCGAAAATTATTCTTTTCAGTCTTTATTTCTTTTTGAATTAATGCGCGTATGTGTAAAGTAAAAGTGTAGATCAATTTTACCTCGGTAATGTACCTACTCGTAATAAAAATATCGAAAATGGTTATAATATAAAATAATAAAGCAAGTTGTCTTCGTATATTTTATTATTTTTATTACACCAAAATTGAATGATAAATTGTGATTGCTGGCCCAGGCCTAATATTGTGGCGAGATACAGAATATACAGTTTTGAAAAACCCCAAGCACCAATTTTTTTGTACGATACCATAAACGATATACGAATGACCACAATTTGGAATAGATAAAATCACAATACGTATGTGTATGAACATTGACGGATTTTAATTTTTGTATTAGTCTTTGGATACCTATTTTTAATAAAATAATTTAAATACTATTTCTATCGTAGTTTTCTTAGTCACTAGCTGATGACCGCGGCTTTGCCGCTCTTACTACCCCTGGGAACCTATTCCTAGGATACTATGTCTATGACTCATACAGGCTCTAATCTACCCCTGTACCAAATTTCAGCCAGATCCATTCAGGTGTTAGAACTTAAGTGAATAAGTAACATACAAACATCTAAACATCCAAACGTATTTATAATTTTAGTAGGAAGTCGTATAAACCCTTTTTCAAACCTTAACGTAGCCGAAGTCAGTGGAGGTGATTGTGTCAGGTCCAAATTGACTAAAACTCAGGTAATGGGGAGACCTTTCGATATCCCTCGAGCTCTGGCTGACCCAGGGTCATCGATGGCCTTCTTTCCCTGTATAAGGAGGGGTGCGCAACGTGCCGAAGGGATGAATTAACCCTGGTAAGTTTTTAGACGGAAACAACAATTATTACATTTTAACGCTCTTCTTTGTGAAGTTTATTTTATTAACTTCTTAATAACAGTATAGCAACTTCATGTCGGTGCAAGCCTCTTCTGAAGATGAGTTAGTGCCTTGTTCTTCAAAGAAAATGGAGTAAATTATGGTTATAATACGTACGTATAGTTTTTTAAGAATAAATTAAGCTCGAAAGTGCAAACTTAAGATACAACTGGGAAGTCATTATGAGAATACACAGCCATATTATGAGTAAATTACAATAATATCCATTTCTCCCGTTTACTCTTGCTGTAAATTTTGTCTACCGGTCTATAGTACTGTACAGTCCAGACTCAGCCTCAGGTGCATGGCTCAACAACTACAACAGTATCCAGAATACGGCAATAGGCACACACCCTATTACGTGGGACCCGAATATCACGATTAGTGAAATGTATGTGATAATTAATCGTGTCTATCCCGAAGGGAAATAGACGTGAGTATATGTATGATATTTAGTGATTATAAACAAACAATAGCGCAAGTTTCACTACTAAGTCAACGAGCCGAAAACTTTCATAGTATTACAAAGTTGTATTTACGAAACTTGTGTAAACAAAGTTACATTTACAAAACTTTGTAGCTCGTTGGAAACTTGTACATTTTCACTTTAGTATGATAGCGTTAAGAAAATAGTGATTCAAAGTTATTTCTACCCATTTTTAGTCGTAGTTCGATTCAACATTTCAATTAAGATTTTAATCTGATTAGGATTTGATTCGATCGGACAGTAATCAGATTAAAATCTAAAATGTACTTAGATAACATAAATAAACTGTGCTGTGATTATTTATCGAATAATAATTAAATTAGTTGACAATATTTTCATAACATAACATAAACTCACGCCTATATCCCCGAAGGGGTAGCTAGCACCCACATTTCGCCAGTTTATGTTTAGGTCTCAATATAATAGGTGGTGAACCTATTGCCATTAACCGGGCACTTATAAACCTGCAATTTTACCTGTGTTTAATAAATATGCATATGCCGATTGAGGTATAATTTTCTGGCACAGGATGTCAGACGATAGTCGTTCCCATATGTACAAAATGAAACGGAGAAGGAGTAAATTGACCACGGGGCCGACCTTTTTTTTTTTTTTTTTCTCTTGGAGTCTTCCATTGATAAAATAAGGTAAGTATTATAACTACGTATTATAACTCACTCACAGCTCTCACCATTGTATGTTCTTCTCTAAAATTCTTTATAAAAATCGATAGCAATGGAGTTCCGATCATGAGTTCCTTGGGTTTGAATTTTGGTTGTTCCATTTTCAACATGAAACCATTTCTAGCACAAGAAATGTAGCTTATCTGAAGAGGTTAATAGGAACACAATAAATAATATTAGTAACTGATATTTATAAGTTATAAGAATTAGGAACCACAATTGACAACCAGTTTAGTTCAAACTCGATAACTTCATTTCGTATTTCTCCACAAAAAATTGCTCTCTTTTTCACAATTTACGCCCTTAAAAATTTTCGCAATCATAATATTTCTCAAGTCTTGTAAATGTTGAAAATTAGTTACTTATTTGCTATTTGAATATATTAGCGAAAGTACATTAAAGCAAGCACTGTTAAAACTCACTCATAAATTTATCTGAAAAGTTATAAAACCAACTCATATAACACTTCATAAAATTACGAACCGTGCTTAATTTTCATTTAAAATAAAATTCTCACAAAGCCCGGTCAGCACATCATTGCCATCCTTATCTAATTCCCGTAATTAAGCTCAATGGCGTCCACCAACAAAAGCATTACGTATAAATGAAAATTTAAATCGCGGCAAACATGAACAGCCATTGTCAGGAAGCTCATTCAATTTATGAGCTCGCAAATCTCTGTCGTACACTCATCGTAAGTATAGTATTGACGGGTATTTAGGATTTTAAAGCTGCATGCACACAGCGGACAGGCTCTGGATGTAGTGCAACACAGTACTAAGATGAGCCAGCTTTGATTCAGAAGCCATCATAACTCATCATTACAGTCACTAGGACATCCACTGATAAACATAAAGCCTCCCAAGTCGACGTCCAATCCAACGAGTACCTGCTATTCTGACTATGTCATCCGTCCATCTCAAGAGGTCCAACGCTTCGTCTATCAGTACGTGCTCTCATTCGAGAATGTTTGTTCTTCTGGTTCAGAAGTAAATAAAATAAAAAAGCCTTTATTTCTATTGCATATAGATACAAATATTAGGTTTGTTAATCATAGGTTTGATTTTTCATTTCAACTCATAGTTTACACATCATCATCACCATCATCCGCAATAGTCGCTTCTTCGGCGTAGGCCTCCCCCAAATCTCTCCTCACATTCCTTTCCCTCGCCCTCCTCATCTATTCTTGACCACATCTCTGACTAAATATGTCTTTGGTCTTTAGTTCAGAAATAACATGGGTAAATTAGATATGTCACATAATAAACCTTTTTGCGTTGTGTATACAGTACCTTAATGTCGGCTTGCGGCCAGTCTGTTTGCCTGTAATGTGCAGATAACTAACACATTCACGCACATGCCAATTGGATTCCTCTTTTGTCTTGTACTGGGGTTCATTTCTAAAAGCATTTGTGATCTAACGATGCATTTCTGAATACTGTACGTAATATTCTTTACAATTGCAATAGTTTATCTTAAGGAAGCTGTAAATTAAATACACTAAAGAATTATTAATGATTTATAGCAATTTAAGCAATTCAAATTCACGTTGAGTGACGATTTGAAACTAAGTAGTGCGTTATTTTTTAAATAAAGAACTTATGTAGAACTAGCTACATAATATAACATAAACGCACGCCTATATGGGGCGAGCCCCAAGTGAGTTCCGAGTACGTCCTCGTCGTTCGCCCTGGACCCCGTCCTGACCACCGTAACGGAGTGGCAGGCGGGTGACTAAACCTCGAACTCGAAACTTGCGGGCGTAAGTGCGATTCTGCGACTAGTATGTCTATTGTGCAAACGAACAACAGTCCTTTTCAGGACTTGGAGGTGGTGGCATATCAGTCTGCCGTATCTGCGGACCAATCCGACAACAGTCCTTTTCAGGACTCAGGGGTGGCGGCAATTCCATCTGCCAGGTCTCCGGACCTGTCCCCTGACCGGAGTGTTAAACACATGGACGTGGAGATCGCTTCTGCGAGAGAGCCGCGGAGCCCTGTGGCCTCCGCATCCCACGCAGAGGAGGTCGTGGTTTTGGAGCGCTCGGTCGTTCCAGCCGGAACGATTGGATCGCGCTCCTCTTCTCCAATAATCGGGAGACTGTGGCGCAAGCGCTCCAACTCTGCCACAGAGGCAGAATTGATAGAAAAGAAGAAGAAGACTAAGGGCCACTACGCCTATCTGGCGCAGGCGAAGGCAGACCTAGTCGCAGCCAAGGAGAAGGATGTGGAGCTCCGCGCTGAGGAAGAGCTCGCGGAGCAGCGGCAGAAGAGGGCTCTATACCTCAGAGAGTCCCCTAGCCCACAGCCGCAGCCCAGACCGAAGGCTCCAACGGAAGTGGCTGTTCCCACCCAGTCCCTCAGCGCGGAGCAGCTTTCTGGCTCTATTGAGGCGTCGGTGGCGATGGTACAATCCATCGCCGCTCGAAGCAATAATTTGAAGGGTCAATTCGTGCGGGACCTCAGGCAGGCATGCAGCTCCATCCTAGAGCACGTGCGTGTGTTGAGGTCCCGCACGGAGTCAGAGGAGGTGGCCCAGCTCCACACCGAGCTGGCCGTTGTGCGGGCCGAATTACGTGCCTGGAAACAGCAGGCGGAGGCCGCGCCGCCCGCGATGAGCCGCGATGAGATAGCGTTTCTCGTCGATGCGCGCATTGCGGGCATCCAGGACCGCCTACTGCCTGAGACCCGCATCCGCCCACCTCTCCAGGCGGACAGGCGAAATGCCACTCGCCTGGCAAAGGAAGCCGATATTGAACCTCAGCCCGAGCTAGCATCCCTCCCTCCCGCGCCTATTTGTATCTCCCCTACAAAGCCCGATGGGCAAGTGGAGGACGCGTCGCGTTCTACTGCTCCAATTGGAGAAAAGAAGAAGAGGAGGAAAGTGACGAAGAAGACGGCCGCGGCAAAGGAGGCAGAAGATGCCCGCCGGGCGCGGCAGTTGGCCTCGCGGGCCCCACAGTCGGCTCCAGCGCCGGTTCAATGGAGCACAGTGGTGGCACGGCCAAAAGCGCCGAAGCCAGCTCCAGCCCAGCCAGCTCCAGCCCAGCCAGCTCCAGCTCAGTCAGCTCCGGCCACCAGCAGTAAAAAATCCCGTAGATCTCGCAAATTGCGAGCGCCAAAAACTGCAGCAGTCACCATCACGCTGCAGCCGGGCGCCGCAGAGCAGGGCCTCACATACGGAGATGTGCTCGCCAAGACCGAGAGGTCAATCGACCTCAAGGCCCTTGGAATAGAAGGCCTGCGCCTCCGGCCCTCCGTGACGGGAGGTCGCATCTTGGAGGTGGCTGGCGCCGATAGAGTCCAAAAGGCAGACCAGTTGGCCACAAAACTCCGAGAAGTGCTGGAGGAGGTCCGTGTCGCTAGACCGGAGAGGTGCGTGGAGCTACGCATCTCTGGTCTGAGTGACTCGGCCTCCAAGGAGTCCGTAGCGGCGTCGCTGGCAGCAGAAGGGGGTTGTTCTGCCAGCGCAATCCAGGTGGGCGAAATTCAGCGCCCATCTGGCCGACAGGGCACTGCTTGGCTGCGGTGCCCAGTTGAGGCTGCCAAGATCCTAACAGACGGCCGCCGCCTTGTGGTCGGGTGGTCAGTGGTCAAGCTGACCACCCTGGAGCCAAGGCCAGCGCGGTGCTTCCGCTGCCTGGAGCCCGGGCACGTCGGCGTAAGGTGCACTGCGGGCATTGACCGCAGTGCGCTCTGTTTCCGCTGTGGGCAGGCGGGCCACAAGTCGGCCACCTGCTCCGCGGAGCCCAAGTGCCCCGTCTGTGCGGCAGAAGGTGCACCGTCTGGCCACAAACTAGGGTCGGGCGAGTGCAAGGCGGCTTCCCGTAGCAGAGGCCGTCCTAAAAGGAAAGCCGCAGGTGGGGCTAACTCTACGCCCACCCAGCAGCCTACTACAACTGCGGAGGATATGGACACCGCCCAATCATAATGGCCAATAATATCTCCATTCTGCAGGCCAACATTAACCACTGCATCACGGCCCAGGACCTTTTGGCACAATCCATGGCGCAGTGGCAGACGACACTGGCAGTAGTCGCCGAGCCGTATCACGTTCGCGACAGCCCTAATTGGGCCAGCGACCATAACGGCTTGGTGGCTATCGTCGCCCGGCGAATGGCTCCTCCCTTCGACAGAGTGCAGAGGGGTCGAGGGTGCGTCCTCGTCACGCTGGGCGGCGCTGCAGTTATTGGGGTGTACTGCCCCCCTAGTAGAAGCATCGCCGAGTTCGAGCAGCTGCTCGCGGAGGTCGGTGCTCTGCTGGCAGAAGTGCACCCCACCCCGGCCGTAGTGGCCGGAGATTTCAACGCTCACTCACGGGCGTGGGGATCTCCGGCGACCGATGCCCGGGGGGAGATGTTGGAAGAATGGGCGGTGTCCCAAAGCTTGGTGTTACTAAACCAAGGGGCGGTCCACACCCTTGTGCGACCCCAGGGTAGGTCGATTGTCGATCTGTCGTTCGCCAGTTCTGGTCTGGCCCGACGGATCGACAACTGGCGGGTCGTCGTGGGGGTGGAGACCGCGTCGGACCACCGGTACATCCGGTTCGACGTCGTCCCTGCCGCCTCGGCGGCTCATGTCGACCTCGATCGTCCCTTGGTAGGAGAGGGTCCGCGGTGGCGACTCGCCACATTGGATAAGGAACTGGCCCGAGAGGCGGCTCTCGTCGAGCGATGGGCTGCAGGCGACAGTGGCCTGAACGTGGACGCGAGATGCGAGAGGCTCGCTGGAGCGCTTACTCGCGTCTGCGACGCGGCGATGCAAAGGGCGAGGCCTATCCCGCCTCGGAAGCAAGTGTACTGGTGGCGTCCCCACCTAGCCGGGCTGCGTACAGCTAGTGACGCAGCCCAGAGGCAGTACACCCGATGCCGAAGGCGGGCCGTGAGAGATCTCGCCCGAGAAGAACAGCTGCACGCCGCGTACCGGGCCGCCCGAGAGGCCCTCAGCTCGGCGGTCAAAGCCGCCAAGGAGGAGGCCTGGAAGGAGTGGCTCGAGAGTCTCAATCGAGATCCATGGGGGCGTCCATACAAAACCGTGAGCCAGAAGCTCCGGCCTTGGGCGCCTCCTCTCACACGAACTCTCGAGCCCGGCCTCCTGGGCCGAGTGGTCAGTTCCCTCTTCCCTGCGAGGGAGGAGTGGGTCCCACCGCGGATGGTTACACCGAGCCAGGTGTCGGCTGACGAAGGGGCAATACCTCCCGTGTCCGAGGCCGAGTTAGGGGCTGCGATCCTGGCACTCAGGTCCAGAAACCGCGCCCCAGGCCCGGACGGCGTCCCTGGGAAGATTATTGCCACAGTCATGCCGGCACTAGAGGAGGAGACGCTGTCCCTCATGACGGAGTGTTTGGCGTCGGGGAGAGTCCCGCGACTATGGAAGACTGGAAAGCTCGTGCTGCTTAAAAAACACGGGCGCCCAGTCGACTCGCCGTCGGCCTACCGCCCCATCGTTTTGCTCGACGAGATGTGCAAGCTGTTTGAGCGGGTGCTCGCAGCGCGTCTCGTCGGCCACCTGGAGGGGGCGGGGCCCAATTTGAGTGACGGCCAGTTTGGCTTCCGTCGCGGGAGGTCAACCCTCGACGCCATATCTCGACTACGGGGCAGCGTCGACGAAGCGGTCGCCGGGGGAGAGGTGGTGTTGGTTGTGTCGCTGGACATAGCCAACGCCTTCAACACCCTCCCCTGGGAAACTATAGCGGAGGCGCTGAGGTACCACAACGTCCCGTGGTACCTCAGGCGCGTCCTTGCGGACTACTTCGTGGACCGGGCTATCATTTACCCGGCCCAAAGTGGGGTGGTCCGCAGGGGCATGTTTTGTGGCGTTCCACAGGGGTCGGTCCTAGGACCGCTCCTGTGGAACGTAGGTTACGATTGGGTCCTGCGCGGTGCTAATCTTCGGGGAGTCGGTGTACTTTGCTACGCTGACGACACCCTAGTCACCGCGCGGGCCCCGACGTTTCGCGACGCTGCCGTCCTCGCTACGGCAGGCGTCGCCCATGTTGTGCGCCGCATCAGGGCGCTGGGTTTGAAGGTGGCCCTCGAAAAGTCCGAGGCCCTATTCTTTCATGGGCCGCGGCAGAAGCCGCCTCGAGACAGGACGATTGTGGTGGGCGGCACCTCCATCACTGTCGGGACCAGTCTGAAATACCTCGGGCTGGTTCTCGACAGTCGATGGCGGTTCGTGGAGCATTTCCGGCAGTTGGCACCGAAGTTGCTGGCGTTTGCCGGAATGCTCTCGCGGTTGCTGCCCAACAGCGGAGGCCCGGGGTCTGCCTGCCGCCGTCTCTACGACGGAGTGGTGCGCTCCAAGGCGCTCTACGGAGCGCCAATATGGGCGGAGGCCCTCTGCCCGGCAAATATTGCGTTGCTGCGACGTCCGCAGCGCGCCATCGCGCAGAGGGCTGCACGGGCGTACCACACCGTATCTTATGAGGCGGCGTGTCTGATTGTGAGCAGTATCCCGTGGGATCTCGAGGCTGGCGTCCTTAAGAGGGTCTACGAGGAGGGTGCCCTGATGCGGCGCGATTTTGGTGGTCGGCCGCTTCCGGAGGAGATCGATTGCTGGAGACAGGCGGCTCGCGACGATCTCTTCCGGAAATGGGCCGAAAGGCTTGCAGTGACCCGCAGCGGGTCGCTGCTCGTGGGGGCCGTCCGGCCCGTCCTGCGGCAGTTTGTGGAGAGGAGTCATGGGGCTCCGACATATCACCTCACCCAACTTCTCACGGGTCATGGCTGTTTTGCCAAGTACCTGTGGGAAGTGGTGGGGATAGAGCCGGAGCCCCGATGCCGAAACTGCACCAGCGGCGACCCCGACACGGCCTACCATACTATGGCCGTGTGTGAGGCATGGGACGGACAAAGGACGGCCCTAACACGCACAATTGGTGCGGACCTTTCGCTGTCGGTCGTGATTCCAGCCATGGCCGACAGCGAAGAGTGTTGGGCCGCCGTCGCCTCGTTCGCTAGCGAGGTGATGGCGGCAAAGAGAGAGGCTCTGCGGGAGCGGGAGCGAGCTGGGCTCACTCTTCCGCCCCGCAGGCCCCCGGCGAGGGGACGCAGGCGAGCACAATTCGCCCGCGTCCCCGAATGAGCGAAGCCACGGGTGGTGGGTCGGGGGATCCACCGCCCCATGCTAATGTGGCGGAATGCGCCCCTCAGTGTTCCTGGGGCGCATTCGTAAGAGGTGAGCTGACCCCATCATCTGGATTACTCTGTCCGGATGGTGGGGCCCCCAAGAGAAGAGCCCAATAGGGCGTCCCTAGCCGAGTCGCGGTGAGCATTCTATCCCGCGGCTCGGATTAGGCGAAGGAGGAACACCGTGGTGGTTTAGTGGGTAGTCTGGCCTCCGTTTCGAGGTCAGGAGTCCCACACAAAGTGAGCCCCTTGCCCCCGCGGGGGGTGAGCGAAGTGCGTAAATGCATTCCACCACGTACAAAAAAAAAAAAAAAAAAAAACGCACGCCTATATCCCCGAATGGCTAGCACCCACATATCGTCACTTTATGTTTAGGTCCCAATATATGGTGGCGGCCTATTGTCATTAACGGGCACTTATAAAGCTGCGATTTTATCTGTATTTAATAAAGCAACAAGCATAAATAAATAGAAACGATACATAGTGATCGCTTACCGTCCGTCCGTTCGTCTGTGTGGTGGTGGAGGAAGAATATCACTACCTCATCTCATCCGAAGGGTATTTTAAGACGTGACTAATGGAAAAATACGCAGATGATATCACTGCGAGAGAAGGAAAACTCGGAATAAACCACTGTATTAACTCGTCTGGCACACGTTGAAACATTAGACCAAAGCCTCCCTCTATTGCAAGCAGCCTATGTCCAGTAGTGAACTTCGAACGGATAACTGACTGATTGATTGATTGATCGCTTACCAATAGATAATGTAGATTAGAGATTATTGTCCCCATCTTTCTCTGAACCTTTTCCCAACTCTGTTGTTGGCGGCTTTCCAGTCCAGCTGTGATGAGGCTGAACTTCAATATTTTCCGTGAAGCGACTGCCATCTGACCTCCACAACCTATAGTCCAATGATCAATGGCGATATCGAAGTTCCAAGTTAGACTGGTTTGACTTTTGATGTTTAGTATGGCAGCCGGGACCGACGGTTTGCACTGAGCGGGGATCGAACCCGCGCCCCGTGCGTAGCAGTCACGTGCACTACCGCCACGCCACGGAGGCAGCCCATAATCATTGTCCCCATAAAGTATAAAATTGACAGCTTTTAGTTTGCCCTTTTTCAAATATTTACATATTTGAAAAAGGGCGTCAAAAAGCATCTGATGAGGCCTTCAGCTTACCATCAGATGAGGTGAAGTCAAATTGACGGACCATAAATAAAAACTAACGTTGGATAGACATCATGTGAAAAATATCCAAATAGAACGAAACAACTCCAACTACCCGAACTGATAAACTTTTCAAAACGAACTAAAAGTATGGAAACGCGCAGCCTCTCTCGTTCGCTCCATCTTACTTTTTACGCTGTCACGATATAGGTGTGTACGGCAACGGTGTGTGTAGCCTCGGGTAGCATTTTAATTTTCCGCTGGCCTGAAAATTTACACGAAACGAATGAACCATCTATTTTAATGAGCTTTAAAAGTTAACTGATCAACGTCTGTGCCACGAGGGTTGCAGTACGTCCGCTAGAATGGAGATATATGATTGTGTTGTAAACTGTACTGTACTTTTCCATTGTGTGTGTTCCATATTTAAAAGAATTATTTTGTTATTGGAATAGTGTCAGCTCTAATGAAATATGGAATGTTCTTCGATAAATTTTTGTATGCGATTTTTGATTTTGTTATTGGATAGATAGAATCAATGTCATATTCATCATTGCGATAAAGTGACCGCCTTTATGGCATGGCGGTAGTGAATGCGACTGCTATGCATGAGGCGCGAGTTAGATTCCAGCTCAGTGCAAATATTTGTTTGCATGTATATGAATATTTGCATTAGTGTGGGTGCTATACCTATGTAGTCTATCAGTATTCTACATCTAGTAACTCAAGCTAGTTAAGCTATGTTTACCATTGGTTTAGGAGGCGTTGTGTGCATTTTCCTAGAATATTTATTTTTATAAAAAAAGGTCGCTTGATAACGTTTAAGTCAAAATGGGATAGTTCTTGATTTATTATTCATCGCCATTGCATAATGAATGGTAATTTTTAAATACGTATTACAATACTATGAATATTGGGCGGTTAAAAACTGGTTGATCTCGCAACAAAAGCTAGTGCTATATTTAAGTACGTCTGTGATTCGCGGGTGTAACAATACAGGAATAAAACCACAGTCACTAAACAAAAAGCGCGTGAATAATATCACAAGTCGGCGTCGTTGTGTCTGGCGTCCTTTGGCGTTTGCAGTCCAGCTCAATAAGTTAGCTGTGAAGTTGCATTTTGGGGCATGCGGTGCTAAATCTCCGCGACACACTGGAATAAATAACGGTACAAGTAGGGGATCCAAAATGTGTCAAAGACAGTCCAAAAACGCATACTTCGCATAGCTTTGTTTTGGAGATTATAGACATGTAAAAAGCAATATTATTTGGTTTATTCAATACATGTTTCAATACCTACATGTAAAAAAAGTACTTTATACGTACCGTTTCTTAGTGTAAAAAAACATTTGTCGTCACCTTTCTTTCTTTGCAGGGAGCGTCATCATCCGTGCATCAATCCCGGTCGCATTCGAAGCTGTCACCTTGGAATCCGGGTTCCGCTTTTTTTCTAGTCTAACTGCCTTGCATCTGAACCTTGATATTTTCCAGGTAGACTAATAGTTGAACTTTTTAGGGATCCAACTACCCGTAACGACTGCCGTAGATGTTCAAATGCCAATCGGGACCGAGCCGACGGCTTAACGTGCTCTCCGAGGTGCGGACTGGCTAGTGCTATAGCCATTCATGCTTACAAATATTTGCCCTGTGCGCGGATTGAACCCGCGCCTTCTGCGTTGCAGTTGCGGTTACTACCAGCACGCCACAGAGGCTAACTTAAAACAGTATTATTCCGTATATTTTGTTATGAATTATCATCACTACATAGTATACAACAAAGTCGGTTTCTCTGTCCATATGTTTGCTTAATTTTTTAAATTATGTAACGGATTTTGATGCGTTTTTTTAATAGATAGAGTGATTGAAGAGGTATGTTTATATTTATGTATATAACATCATGCTACTACCGGTGCAGAGCAGAAGTGAAAAATGTTACAAAAACGCTGTGTGACGCAGACGAAGTTGCGCGGGCCAGCTAGTAATATATATGAGCGTACAAAATACCTTACTTTACTATGACAATACGGCTAAATTGGAATGAAACACGGTCTTCAGACATACAAAAAGAAACCGATTGAAAAAAATCAGCACAAATACTCAAATTATAAGTGAGAATATGCTAAAAAAAGATAAAAGAACAAACAAATCTCACTGCCTGTCAATACATATCAAATCCCACGATCCACTCAATGTCAGACCCAATGACGTATATGATTGAATTAGGGGTTAATTGCTAAATGAAGTGTCTCCCGCATCGAATTTGTCCTTTTGCCCGATATGATTTAATCAGGCAAGGTATTTTCCAAACCAATTAAGGTAATGGAAAACTGTGCAGCCAATGTCAATGATGTTTAAGTGGATTGTGTAATACTGATCGATGAAATTGTCAATCACTTAGTGAGAGTAAACTGGGGACTTTTAAATTTAGATTTTCATTCAATTTATATTCAGACTTTATTTTTAAATACCGGTCAAACGCTGCCGGTGCGAAGAGGCAACCAAAACGTCCTAAATATTTTCTGATCATACAAGATCCAGCGCGGATTTCCAGTTCTCAGAAATTTGCACTGAATGTTACAAATGCATGATAGAAGTAGGTACAACTGCTATAGATGTATTGGAACAGCTCGAAACCAGCGGGCTTGCATAAAAGGATTATGACAGTAGAGGAAACTTGTGAAGTACCTCAGGATAGAGGCAAGTGTAGGGTTGTTGTGTTTGCCTCTCCGAAGGGACAAACATCAGTATGTATATGAATATATGCATATATTGAAAGAGCGATTTCTACAGTCTAAGCGTTATAATGCAAGATCCCCATCTGATTGAACTTTTGGTTACTTAAGCAATAAGAACCATCTTCAAAATAAACATACTTTAAAATTAAATGCATTTTCCATAAACGAGTTCGTCATATAGGTTTGCAGCCATAATATACGTTGGTCCTTAAGCTGAAAGTGCCCTTAATACTGTGCTAAAGTGGGCGAGCTTCAGAAATGTTCAGAGGCTTTTCAGGGCAACACTCTTAAGCCTTTTAATATCGCACCCCTACGTACTTATCGGATCTCTTAACTGTTACCATTTTTAATGGCGTTTGCAGTTAATTCCGATGTTCTTTTAATGAAAGAATATGAATTGGATTACGCATAAAGCGAATGGACAAAAAAAATTGTACCTGTGTTCTAATGGTCTTTGGCGTAGATATTAAGAATTAAAAAGGTGTCTGTTACAGAAAGTATGTAAAAGACGGAAAAGCCAATGAGCTAATTGATTGATTGATTCCGAAAGCATATTTCCGTAGAGCGAGCGTCTTTGGGAATTTCGAACAGTAATATACATATACGATCTTTGTCTTAAAATAAATCATTATATGAAATACTAGCTGTTGCCGGCCGCTCCTCCCGCGTGGATATCAGTTATCGCTAAGTGCAGTATAGCCTATGTTACTCAGGGTGAATGTAGCTTTCGAATGGTGATAGAATTTTTGAAATCGGCCCAGTAGTTTTTGAGTTTGTTTATTACAAACACACAAAAATACAATTTTTTCCTAGTGTAGATGTAAATGTAGACAAATAGCCAAATTCCATCCCAAAATATCCAATATTTTTTGACAGGTTAGGATACAAAAGATCCTAATGGGACACCATACACCTAATTACATTCAATTGTTCTTGTAGTTGCTGCTCAATGCAAATATTTGTTTGGTCGATGTCTATTTGTAATTAATATTGGTCTGGATATTATTATGTCTAAAATATGTGTTTATAGAAAAACTGTGTTTTCGGGTATTCATTTCTCAAATATCGTTCATCAAAATTACCAAGCGTGATTTAAATGAATAGCGAGATAATTAGACTAATTTATAACATTCAGTGCGTGCTTTTTATTTTCCTTGTATATCAACCCTTTTATTTCAAACTGTGACATGTAAATGTACAAGTATATGACAGCTCTGTTTAAACGAAGTCAATCAGTCCTATAAACACGCTAAATAAGTGCAACTCACGCCTGCATCAATACACGGACGTGTTTCAATTTAATTTCCTTAATTCTCTTCGGGGTCACTGACAAAGTAAGGTCCTTACAAATACAGTACGACAATTGTCCAAATTTAATTACGTACTGCATACCAACCCTTCTGCTGCGATCGGGAAAAACGGGCTCTAAAGTTCGAACGGCGACGGCACATGGGGCCGTACTTTTGTAATTTTATTAATGACGTAATAACAGTTCTGTCAAACGCATGTGTGTGCCCATGAGCGATAGTGGAGTCGTTAGCTCGGACGGGTTAATATTGGAGGGTTGGATAGGGGATTATCTATGAAATCTACGGTATTATTGGGTATTAAAAGCGGCGTTGAATAGCTTGCCTGTTGTCCACGCGTTGGTAAGTTATAGCCTTCTGAATTGGAATATCTCACCAAATTGAAGTATGGTGATTGTCTCTTCACTGCTCACTTACTTAATGTTTCACAGTCATAGTTGGCGAAATGTGGATGTTTAATACACCTCTGCCTACCCATTCAGGGATTACGGGCGTGAGTATATGTATGTATGTTCATTCCTCTCTTTGATTCATTATTTAATTATAAACCATCTTTGAATTACAGCCCTAGACTATAGAGAAACTATAAACAGTAAATGAAATTAAACTCACTCTAGTTTGGCACAAGTAGCAAACTAAGCTCGTAAAATAACACCTAAATCGCCATAATTTGCAAAGTCGAAAGCTTAGTTGCCAACCGCCACATTATTGGTCAGATTTCGTCTGACCACGGTTAGGTTCTTACCAGCAATATGCAGATTAAACCGGTGTGTCGACAACAAGTGCCTATTACTCACAAACTTGATCATTATTAAAGTTTTCCGACGGCTGCTCTGAAATATGAGCAGCACTCCGTCGAAATTTAACTTGCTATCTGATCAACGTATAAGTGCAATGGAAGTTTTGTAACATTAGTTATTTGAGATTTAATGGTACGTTTTAACTATTTGGCGTTCTAATTTTATTGTTATATTTTGATGTTTTCAGGGTTTTAGTTACGAATGACACTTTGATTTCTCACATTCTTTTACTTTAGAAATCTTTGACGGAGGTAGGTCATGACGGTAGCCCCCGACCCAATTGAGCAGTCCAACTGGGGAAGTGCCTCCCTACAGAGGCCACAGAATACCACGGCTAATAATAACCTTGTGTTGTGCTCACTGGACAGATTATGTATAGGGAAGACCGAGAAACTTAGGTTTGTCTTCTACACTGACGGCACAGAAACTCTCTTAAACTTCACCTCTCCCTCCTATCCGGTGTGGTTGGCAGCACGAGGGTGACCACTTCCCATCAGGTGGGTAGTGTGTTAGTCTGCCCACTAAGTGATATAATTAATCAAATTATGATTATTATATGATGTAATTTGGCAAAAAACATCATTTTCAGGTATTCATTTGTTACGAAAAAAAAACTATAATATAATTATCAAATAGTCTACTAACCATTTTATTTCCGTAATAGTTTCCATGGTTGTGGGTGTGTTCACGTTTCCAGTCCGATGCCAAGGTGAACTCGCAGTTCCGAGTCCGCCTTCCGACTTTTGCTCCTCAACTTCATATTGCCTTGGGCGACAATGGTAGTGAGTCTATTAGTAACTACGGATATCACTTCAAGACGACTTCAAGTCAAGACTTCTTGCGATCCCCCCTTCACCCTGCTCCTCTTCCGATAGTTCACATCTGCAAACCGGGTACCTTAGATATATTATAATAGAAATATGGCATAACAATCTCGTAAAACATTCTACAATATAAATAAAAGGTATTCAATTAAGCTTTCATTGTTTTTTAATATATGGAAATGTATGTAAAGTATGTGAAACTGGCGGGCGCGAGCTCATTTCGGATATTACTTCATTCTATGAATCCCATACACGGTTCCTTTTATACCCGTGACTCTAAAACGTAGAGATATTTTAATTAACCGACTGGATAGTTAAAATTTCGCTCAGTTTGATGGCTCTTAAATTTTTAACTCACAGTTATAACGTAGGTACTAGATCATTATAGTTGTCCCGTATAAACATAGTCTAAGGTTCTATCTATGATAGTTATTGGCAGTTAGATATTAATTTTATTGATCAGCAACTTTTGTTATTGACTGTCTCATTGTCATTATCAACGATACTTGAGAAGGTACAGTCAATGACAAACTCAATGAAGACATACTCAATTTGTAGGATCTTATACAGGGTGTAAGGGAAACACTGCCGAAGCCGAAGGCCCCTGGTAGTTCTCTTGGTACACAACATATTGGCATTAAAAAAATTACGACAAGGCAAATTTTTTGATCTTTTTTTCGGATTATTTGCTCTCCATTTCATAGAAAGAGGTTCAGTGCAAAAAAAATCAAGTGGCGCAATCTTACGAGTTCATGTTTTTTCATGAAATTTTTGTTTCATTTGGCTTTACTAACACGATAGAGAGAGAGAGACTAACGCCAGTAAAACGGCATATTTTTTTTTTATTTCGTTGCCGTTTATTTTCCAATATGTTGTGCACCAAGAGTACCATCGGGGCCCGTCGAAATAATATACATAGCATCACAACACAAACTCGTGCCCTTCACTAATAAATAGTGATAAATTGATGATCATCATAACTTTATTCATCAAGCACCCTTCACAACAGTACGGCGTCTAGACAGGTAAATATGACATACATTTGTTGGTGACTGTAATTATTCATTGTACAAAAGTTTGAGTGCCGATGGAAGTCCTCATTTCGTACGAGTTGTGTTTAATTCGTTTTAGCGAACGAATTGTTCGTTGAGTTTCGTTGGAACAGTTTAAATGGAAAATATAGGTGAAATACAGTTCGTTATACGCTGGTTTTTAGTAATGATGTTTAATTAAATTAGTGGCTATTTACGTGAAGTTTGTAGATGTTGTTAGATAAGTAAGTTGAGCATGATGTAGTGAACAAAGCAAATAAATATATACTTTGCATAATGTGCATGTGTCACGCCCTATGAAGAAATCGAATAGATCTTCTTGGGAATGGCTACCGCAAACCAGGGAATTACATGCAACTTCAGTTAAGAGAAATAGCCAACATAATTGGGAAGGCTAGCTCCCCTCAAACGGAGGAGTCAGATTGAGGTCGACATAAAGGATGCAGCTGGATCGAAGAGTCTCAAGGAATCTTCGTCCCGTCGCATCCTTGCTTCAGATCACGCACGAACTTACCAGCAGGTGATTTAAGGACACAAAGTTGTGGAATTTGATCACCCAGGTCATATCACCCAGGTGATCATAGTGGAATAATCCTTGGGGTTTTATCAATTGCAGCCCGCGTGGATATCGGTTATCACGACTTTTGGTCTTCGGCTAATATATCCCGTTCTATATAACCAATCGTGATACAATATACGGCAGACTTCAATTCTGATCAAGTCCTTTCTTATAATAAACCACATCTAAATCCGTTTAGCTATTTATCACGATGAACAAACATACAAGAATTACAGTATTTATCACCGAAGGCTAGGGTTCGAGCTTGTAACCTCTCAATTTTAACACTTTAGTCACTAGCTTAGGTTCAGAGCTCATCGATCTGTACTTTGAATTAGTAATAGCTGTAATTATGAACAGTGTTGCATTATATCCGATTAGGATGCCTCCCTCTGCAAAACAACCCTTTTACCTGATTGATGAACAGGACAACAAAAGGCTTAACGCCGTAACCGATGTTGCACATAGATATGTAGTACACCATCCATCATTGCATTATGAGGGACGATCGGAGCTATGATTAGGCTTGTGTTAGTTCTATGCATTCAATTTTTAGTTCTATTTAAATATATTTATGAGCTTGCGTGAGTGTCGATTACCACGACTAACCCAAGGTGCCTAGTAACCTATTTTGAGACCTGTCAAATATACACAAGAAATCTCTGAGTCACTTAGGCATGTCTTGAATATTTGAAATCATCCTATGGAATCACCTTGGGGCGACGAAGGGACCCCATCTACCGATAATCATATGAACTACTTCCACCATCCATTTGGATATAAATTAATTTGAAACAGTTAGCATGCCTAAAAAAAGAAATCTACATATGATACCTACCGTATATTTTTTGTTGACTGTACATAACTAATTAGATTTATCTAATAGTAGGTAGGTAAAAAGACAAACCGCTGGCGAATTTCATTAAGTATTACACTAGTTTATTATAGTATTTTAAGACCAAAATTATTAGTGCAGTTTCGTACACTACTTTTTATAATGTCATGAAATAGTTATTATAATTTGCGTAAAATTACAGCGTTATCTTTGCATCATTTATGAAATCCATTTTCTGATCGCCCATGTGTTTTCACGGTATCATTAAATTACATAAAAAAACTGCATTGAATCGTTCTTGGTCCAGCTGAAGTTGTATTGATTTCCAACAGGAATCTTCTCAGGAAGGGCTTCACCAACAACATGGATTAGTAGTGCAAAATTTAAGTAGTATTTTATATTTTTGTAAGTTTCTTTTTAACGGCCTTTATAAAATGAATTAAAATTGAATAAATTAAACCCTTTGAAAAACATCTAACATATTCAATAGGTTCGGTCAACCTTAATATTGGTAGATTACGAAACAAACTAGTGAGTAAAGCAGTATCTTTAAACCACATCAGATATACAAACTTCTTAATGGATATTTTAATAAGTAAACACCCAAACCGAGCGATAATTTAACCGCAAAATTTTGCTAGTTCTAAACATCATTAAAATTGGCAGTTACAAGAAACTGTTTTACACCTGCGAATCTTTAGAGCCTGAACCAACTAAAACCGCACGACTGTTCTTGCCTCACGCCAGGCTAATCCAGGGCCAAAATTGTATTATACACTACCGCGGTAGCCTTGTGGTATAGGTAATGAACTGCTGAGACGAGGTCTCGGGTTCGATCCCAGGTTTTACCATGGCACTCACCAATGACTTTACGATGCGTTTCGAAATTATGTGTGTTTTTATCGCAGGTGTTATAAGTGCCCGGTTAATGGCAATAGGCTTGCCACCTATATTGGGATCTAAACATAAACTGGCAAAATGTGGGTGTTAACACCTTCGGGGATATAGGCGTGAGTTTATGTATATATTTTAGAATAGTTTTGTAGAGAATAAACTTAATATCCAGTGAAAACAATAAAACTAAAAACGGTGCTACTAATTTATATCAGCAATGCACATGCTCACCCCATCATAGTAGCATACCGTCTCAACACTTGCCCGAGAATATATTAGACTCAGCTGTTAATTCTTAATAGTTTATGCAAATCTATGTCAAACGGTTCCTAAGTAAATCTTCTGTCCCTTTCTAACGTCATTTCTCTCCAAGATGAAAACAAAATGCTGATTTGCATGTGCAAATAACATTGTAGTGAAATCCAAACAGCAATTTGGTAGACAATTGAAAGCCAGCTGCGTCGTCCCTTTCGAGATGGGGACAAGAATTAAACCATAATTTCGTCTTTCTACGAAATATGTCAGGAACTAGAGAGTCCTTATTGTTAGTGACTGATAATTCACCTGAGCCCTTTAAGAGATATTGCGTGGAGTACTTTAAATTGTCCCTCAGTTTATACACAGTGGTATGTATGAGCTGACATATTCACGCAAACAAAGATCTGAAGCTTTTGGAACACTATACTTATAGATAGATTAGTTTTATTGATAAGTTGCTATATCTTATCTATAAACCAAGGTGCTTCGGTCAAGGTCGGTGCAAGCTGCGACTTCAAGTAGGTAAATACCTACTAACCTAAGGACCTAAATAAAAATTACCTAAGGACTTGACAGTTAGTTATTATATGAAGACTATTACCTTAAAGGGTAACCACGATTCCGTCGCCTTTGTGTCGTGCATTAGTATAGACATATACAGAATATGGAATATTATTCATAATTATTACGATTACGCATGAGTCGGTTGTCATACGAACGTCTATGGCAGTCGTTACAAGTAGGTAGTTGTAGCCCTAAAAGGCCAACAACTGCAATACTGCAATATTGAAAATGGGTTGTGTTGGTCAGATGGCAGTCGCTTCACGGAAAATATCGAAGCCCAGCCGCGACACAGTTAGAATGAAAAAACCTTACTCTGGAATCCGAGATGACAGCTTCTGGTCAGTCATTAACTCAATGTTGTTTATGAATACACCTTAACAATACACTTACGTAATGAATTGGGATTGGGCAATGGACCTCTAATACGGGATATATTAATAAATAGCTACAACATAACCATTTCCATTAGTAGTTCTGAGTATAATCAGCTAAGTAATTGTGACTCTCATACCGATTGCATATACCTATGTTGTACTGGTACTATTACACTAATCAGCCGAGTACCCGGGTGGATTTCTATTCCCACAACTTATATGAATCTATTTTAGGCTTAAAATGCGTTATTCCAGACTGTAATCAATGCATGTTCAAGATTTGAAACAGATTCATTCAGCTGATACACATTCGGAGGCGACTCGAGCGTCGGAGGTCACAGAATGACCTCCGACCTCCATGAGCGCAGTCCTGGGTTAGAGGTGTAGCTGCCGTTCACCCTAGCAGGAGCAGGCCGCGGCGGCATAGCGTGATTCGTGCTCTTCCCTATCCAGGGCAAGATGTGAACACCGTAGTCTCACACTTGAAAGAGCCTTCGCTGGCCCTTGGTCAGCTGGGGCGTAATATGCCAGAAGCCACCAGCACACTCTCGGCAACTTGTAGCCAAAGACGGCTGTGCGGTTTTGATCGGTTCTAGTCAGACATAACCACTATCGTTGACTTTGGCCAGGTGTATTCGTGGGGAATTCCGTGCGGGACAAAAGAAAACTCCATAGATATTATTATTACTATCGTAAGACTACTAAGATAAAAAACTACTTCTTAACCGCGTAAATCTTGTGACGTTCAGTATATAATCTTTCTCTACCTTAGGTTTACCTTTGATGTCACTCGCACACTTATATCCTCTAAGGATAACTTTATAATTCAGCCGTGTTTGAGTAACAAACACCACAACGTAAATCTTCACATTTATAATTATAGTCAAAATGAATTAACTTAATCAATACTAACGCAGACATATAACAATCCATAGTACATTGATTAATGGATATCTGCAAACGAATTCTCCAAATAATAAGACCCTAAAAAGGAAGCAACAATGATCCTCTATCAAGCGAACGCCGAAAACATAAAAGTGTCATGTGCATAATGCACACAATGAATGTCCCCTCCGAGACCTCTAATGCTATTTAGTCTCTCTCTAGAGATGTAGGTCACTATGCTATCTATGATTTCCTAGTTCCATTGTATAGTATCCCCTTAATGTTGTTTGCATAAAGTTCAATTTTCATATTTTCTAACAACAAAATCGATTTTCAACGAAAAGTATTCCTTATTCAATTTGATTATAGTTCAAAGTTCTATAATCGTCCTTTGCAGTAGCAAAAATTGTGCACATGATCAGGGTAACTGATTTGTGCATGCGTGGGGCGTCTAATGGTCTATGCATTCGTTCAGTACACGAGTGCATTTAATTTATGGTCACCAAGAAAAGGGTGGTTATCTATTGTCAACATTATCTTAAATATTTTATCCAATATTAAGCCTCGTTTTATTGTCTCAAACCATAAATTTAGCCGCAATACAAGATATCTACGAGGGATTGTATTTAAACTAAGCATTTGTGTTTTAATAAAATGTAATTAAACAAATATTATCTGTAATTTATGTTTTTTATTTTAAATCAAAGATTAAATGACTATTCGAATATTAAAAACTATGTATCATTCAAGGGTAAAAAACAATACTGGATTTTTATTGCCTTTGTATCCGTTAAGAGGGCTGTTTATTTATCTAAAGTTATTTAAGTTTTACTACAATAACAATCACAATTTTAAACTATCATTCGACTCATATCAACATTGGTCTGCCGGGAAGCGAGAAATATGCCTTATAAAATCTCACCTCCAGCAATCAAAAACCCATAGACGCCGTGCGTTTTAGTCGGTTCAAGTCCGACATAATCACCTCCACCGACTTTGGTGGAGGCGTTATCCGTAAGGATTTTGCGCACGAAAAAAAATCTAATCAACATACGTTTATATTTGGTTCCTTCATTACTGAAAACCAACATCTTACATTAGAATTCCACCGAAGTCAGTTAATATCATCTAATCAAAAGCCCTTCAATGAAACCCACAAATGCAAACCTTACATTACCATACACCAGGAGCAGAGACGTAACTCCACTTCGTAAGCCAGTAATTAAAATAGACAATAAACTTTATCCTCGTATACCACGTCTTAAGCCAACCAACCTAAAGGGCAACCACCCTGGTACTGTTTGCACAGTAACCTACATTTCTACTTAGCATAAGGGATGGCATCATTAATGTTGGACCATCGGGGGAAGTCGTGACTTTGAATGCATTGAGCGACGTTTGAAGTTTGTTTATAAGATTTTAAGCTATTTTGGAGGAACGGGATGTGATGTCCCTCCAACACAAAGGGAGGATCCTCCGACCAGGCAAGGTGATCGCGCCTGGCGGGCCGCAGCCCTTAACGGTTGTCGTTGGGTTGTTGTATATATACTGTACTAGCGAGAGAACTTCATTTTCGCGATGCAGGATCGTTGTGACGTCGTAGTTACGTATCGTAGTAGTTACTCGTCCTGTCGCTAGATGGCGCTGGGTACATGTGGTATCGCCACATCACTCCCCTCCAAGATCGGAGGTTGATTGTGTTGAGTCAGCTGTCTTAGCTCTCTTGAGGCGAGGCGAATCCTTGGTGAGTTGAGGCGAGTCCTCGGCAGTGTCGGGGCGAATGCTGCGTAGACGGGAGAGGTGTTCTCTTCGTGGACCGTAAGTGCAGTGTACTGTGCGCCTTAGATGCAGGCGTGGCCGAAGGTAACCAGGCTGCAGCGGTCGCTGCATGCTATGGTAGCCTTGTAATGGCCGAAGTGCTGGATGGCGAAGACGCTCATGCGGAAGAAGTTAATTGGATGGTGGCGATGAGAATGCTGCTGTTATTGCTCAGCGAAGGTTACGTGTTTGGATCACGTCGGGGTCACCAATTTGGAGGAACGGGATGTGATGTCCCTCCAACACAAAGGGAGGATCCTCCGACCAGGCAAGGTGATCGCGCCTGGCGGGCCGCAGCCCTTAACGGTTGTCGTTGGGTTGTTGTATATATACTGTACTAGCGAGAGAACTTCATTTTCGCGATGCAGGATCGTTGTGACGTCGTAGTTACGTATCGTAGTAGTTACTCGTCCTGTCGCTAGATGGCGCTGGGTACATGTGGTATCGCCACACTATTTTAGAAGTGTCAAAAATTTGTTTGTTTCGGTTGATGTGGGTTGGCATATTAATTAAATTCACTTAGATCTAAATTTCATCAATGTATTTTGTAATTCTTTTTGCAAAAAGATATTGGTACCGAGAATTATTAAGCTCGTCTTGGCAATGTTATTTTTCCTGTTTATTTATGAGAACGTTAGGTAAGTTCGTCAGACATCCGTATAAAAAAATGATATCTTTTTGTTTATTCTCCTATAAAACATCACGTTATGTAATTACTTGGGGTAAACTTCTAATGTACTCGGAGATAAAGAATAAGATTACAAATCACAAAAAAAAATAATCGGCTGTGATCCAATTTTTTCTCGAGCTTAAATTTTCATGTAACTCTAAAATAATAAAGTTCTTCTTATGTTTACGTGTTTTCAAAATCTGACGGAAGTATTTTGTAAATTAATAAATGAGTCATTTCAAGTTATTCAAGTAGTTTAAGGCACAGACATCACACACATCATCACCATCATCTGTGGTCACGGTCGCATATTGAAGTCCGAGCTCCGCTTTTTCCAGTATAACTGCGTTGTAACTGAACTTCGGTATTTTCCGTGAAGCGACCGGACCAGTGCAAACAACCATATACATGCATAAAAATAATTGTACTAAGTGGGGATCGAACTCGTGCCTCCTAAGTAGGAGTCGCGTTAACTGCGGTACCGTCACGCTAAGGCATCACTAAAAGTAAAGTAGGTAAAGTACACAATACAACGTTTCACTAAAACCAAATTTTAATCAAACCCCAATAGACCGAAAAAATGCTAATACTGATATCTGTAAAAAGGTTTTCTATTACATATCCACTGATTGGATTCAGTACTAAACCGTACGTCGTATAAAAAACTCAACGTTAGTTCAGCTCCAATTTCAATATCTGATCGAGTCCGTGCCGATCTATTGTGAACAACGTCCGAGTGGACGGAAGTATGCACTATGAACGCACGGAGTTGGCGTCACCGTTGCCTTTCATACCACCCTGTACGTTTATTCCATTCAAATTTTTACCCTCAGAGCCGTGGCATGCTCGATGAGTGCTCTAACGTCCATTCAGTGCAATTTGATGAAGCCAACGCGGTGTACCCTATTCATACTGAATAGGATTGCCCACGACAATGCTATGATTTAATAGGATCGTACCAACATTCCCGTTTACATGCCTAACGTGCAGCTATAGCCTTCTCATCGTGTTCTATATTTAGTAATTGGGTTAATATAAGAGGAATTTCAGATATGATCAAAGGCTGCTCTGGTTCCGTTGGCTTAATAGAAAATTTAACAACAAAGGTGTGTTATAATGTTATTAATGACATCGTAAATACATCCAATAATTTTATTTGTAGAACTTAATTACAATGTAACGAAGGTGATTGGTGATTGAAAACATTTGAGATGACCTACTTGTATTTTATATACAATATATACTAAGTATTTTTTTTTGATTTAGTATATAAAGGCATTTAGGAAATTGAAATGAACGGAGACCTATCTTTTTACCCTGACTGATTCTATTTCTCATTATTCTAAGTTAAACACATAAACATAACACATAACATAAACTCACGCCTGTATCCCCGAAAGGGGTAGGCAGAGGTGCTAGCACTCACATTTTATGTTTAGGTTCTAATGTAATAGGTGGCGAGCCTATTGCCATTAACCGGGCACTTCTTATAAACCTGCGATAAATACACACATAACACCAAAAAGCACTGGTGTGCGCCATGGTAAAATCTGGGATCGAACTCGAGACCTCGTCTCAACAGTCCATTACCCTTACCACTAGACTACCGCGGTACCTAAGTTGAGTAATCAATAAGACTGGGTCCATATTGACTCACCTAAAGTTCTTTATCCGAAATTGTTCTTCCTAACGATTTGTAATCCGAATGATCACTCCTCCTAAAATTTTTCATCCTAAAGTTTTTATTCATACTATTTGTAGTGCTACCATCGATGTTCATAACACTCATGTTTCCGAAAATTGTTATCTATAAAATCGTTAACATACAATATTGAAGCTACTACTGTTTTTTATCCTAACGTTTTTATCCCTAAACATAATTACCATAATATTGTCACTCATCTTAGAAAGAAACATGTATCTACCAAATGTAATAAAAATATATGTCGGTAGAATTATATTTTATTTATAGTTTTAATTATTTTTTGGTTATTTGTTGTTACATACTTATTACTATTAATTAGAAAACTGTTTAGAATGATTAAAGGATGTTTCACTGATTTCTTGGCTTAAATGAATGAAAATTATAAAATACGACTGATTTACGGTTATGTTTATTACCTTTTTCGTTTTCGATTCGTTTCTGGCACTTCGCCGGCCGCTGCCGCGGCACGCTCGCTTCGCTCGCTCGGCTCGTGCGTTGTGTGGTCACAATTCTAACCTAACCTAAACCAACAACTATAAATATGACCGATTCCTTTCTGGAACTTGGCTAAATGACCGCAGCGAGATTGTACGTGTAAATAGCTAAAACTGTAAAAGTTACGCAAAATTAATGTAAATAATACTGATTTTATTAATAAAAATAAATCTAAACAAAAAAGGTATGACTTTCAATAATAGTATTAAAGATGATTATGTTGACAAAATATAGGAAAAGAAATAATAGTATAATAGATGTTTATTGCTACCGACATTATGAAGTTTAATGATTCGGAATTAAAACATTAGAGACAGAGTAGTTAGGAATTGTGATTGTTAGGAGGAAAAATGTTAGGAAGAACATTTTCGGAGTTCCAATTTTCGGAGTTGAAATTTTAGGTGAACTTTGGCGCACCCAATAAGACTAAATCGATCCAAAATTGGAAAGTGAATGGCTAAACAGGACTCGAACCGCGGTCTCTAATAGGGAGAATGGTTTGACCACGTCTGGATTATTCAAAACTGTTCTTTACGTCTTAGGGGGTGATGTTGAAGTCATCTACTGACAATCCTACGAACTATCGAAAGTAATGGTCAATTTTTCAATCCTTATACTTTTTTTATTACACCGTCCAATAAATTAAATGAAATTTTAACGCAATAATAGGCTTAATAATTATAAAAACCTATTTCAAATATGGAAAACTTAATGTCTAGATGGATATTTCAGTCAGACGGTACATGATATGGGGGATTTCACATCGATTTAAAAAGTTAGGGTATAAACCATAAAGTTATCCTTAGAGAAAACAAAGTGTGCGAGTGATATACATATCCTTACACAAAATATAGACGTCAGAAAGTGACAGAGTATAATATGAACTATGAAGCATTCTTTTATAAACCAAGTTGTTAACTTTGACAGAAATATATATATTGCAGTGACGTCAATGTTTCTACACTATAGTCACAAATTACTGCCACTGACATTTTAAATTCGGTTATGGGATAAGGAGGAGTCTGTGGATCTATTTACGCTAGTACTATTAATATCTATAGTATAAGTCCTTTTTAAGTGTCAGCATAAAATCTTTAAAATAAAATAAGGCTGAAATCTATCTACAATGTAAGTAAAGAATGTTTAGTAAAAGAAGAGTGAATATATACGAGAGCTGTGTGGCTTAAGGAAGTATTGCCAAGGATTGAAAACTTTCGATACGTGAAATGAATAAGTACTGAGCGTATGATAGGAAGGGTATCACTTTTGAAGTGTAATATATCACTGTGTAATATATCTCTAAAGGAACATATTTTACCAAAACTACCTATTGAGGACTCCACTGAAAATTTGCAACAGAAAACAACAAAATATAATACAACAACCGGTTGGTTGTTTTAAAGTGTTGACAGATTCAAATATTGGTTGTGAATCGTTCTTGTTTTAGTTTTTTCATTCTTTTGTTTGTTTTTCTCTTTTTTCGTTCAATTGGTCAAACAACAATAAAAACAACCAAAATAACAATAAACAGACCGAAAAAAATTATTTATTCTGTTTATAACATTTAACTACGTCAAAGAAATACATTATAAAGAATTAGAATAATTAGTAGGTAAATGTTTACTAAACTACTTACTCGTAACAACTTGTCTCGAAAAACAAATGAGACGATAACTCGAATATCTTTTCTATTAGAAAAGAGATTTGAGTTTCGACATTACTCATAACACATGCAGATAACGCGAACTTAGTCTCAAAACCACAAGCACTCAGATGACAAAGCGGCACATTCAGTCATAACAATACTTGTCGCTATTTAGCAGAATTCACTAAAGCAATAAATCTGCCAGCGACAAACAACTAAAACTGAGTTATAACAACAAAGTCAAATTACTGAAGGAGTTTACCGCATCCAGAGGGTTGAGGGGGAGGCAACCGACACCGGGGGCTGTACGGGCACGGAATACTGATGCATCCGCGGCTCCTAACTCTCCCAAGATTTTCGGATCGGGATTTTCCTTTCTTTACAATGGGCCCTACTCTTGGGGCATATCAATTGCAAGTGGTTATGTCGTTAGAAAGTTTCTTGCGAGCCGCACCGGCGGGCGTCCCCATCGATTTTCGGGCTTAACGGGAAAGTATGCGCGTGTGGTGAGAATAACTTAGCCATTGGTTTTAGAGTGGTGACAGATTCAAATATTGGTTGTGAATCATTTTTGTTTTGTTTTGGCTAGAGGTCCATTCGCTGTCTCTGCATAGCTTGTCTAAAATGAAGTGACACCCTCCGCACATTTATATCATCTGTTTAAAAATATCAATAAAATAGTTTCATGAATTTCATTGAGTTTAATTCATCGTCAATAATACTGTGTGTGTGTCAAAGAAGTGGCAAGGTGCCGTATTTGGGCTTAGACTTATATTACTAAGTTATATCACAATAAGTTTAGTGGTACTTTCTATTTTGTTTGTGTAATTACAATTCGCATGGCACTCGGCAGTGTAAAATTTCAAGCGGTGTCGTACGAGGTGACTATGGGATAGTGCTTTTCAAGTTCAAAGACTCAGCCTCAGATGCCCGGAATGTGGTAATAGGCTTACCCTATTACGTGGAATCGTAAAAACTCGGTTCAAAACTTGGTGCAAAATGTGGGATTTTATTCACCTCTGTCTACTCCGAAGGGTACCTATAAGGCGTGAACATATAATATATGTTAGTATGTATTACAAACAAAAGACAGGGCGTATTTATCAGTTCAGTCTTCTATTCATAAGGGACGATTGTAACACAATACTCAATATAAGACGTGAAATATTACATTACAGGGCAATGTTCCCTCTAAGGAAGCACCTTTAGACCTACACACTATTGTTACCAAAGTGTGTAAATATATTGGTGCTTTACCAACCAACCAAATTATCAATTCCAAGAAAGAAAAATACTAGTCCAATCAATATAACTATCGACAAGGTGAAAAGATTGAACGCCTGCGACTGTCGCCAATGTATCATAATAGACTTAATGCCCAGGGGAACTCTATTTAGTATGGATAATCCTCTTTTACAGAAAAATGAATGGCCAATACTTTCATGTAAATTAAATGAAGGGATCGCATGTTCATAACGGTGGGACATTGAAAGGGAGATCGATTATTTCATATAGAATTGGTTGTAAGCTCTCTAATGCCGGCCAACTGCGATGATATTGATTGATTCGATGCATTTGACCGTAATCAATGAGTTATCCAGTTCAGATGGTCGGATAGAATTTATTCATTTATGAATTATCATAATTACGACTATGGATGATGAGTTTTGTAACTATTCTCATTATATTAATTCATGATATACATACATAAGTTATGTAGCTATTACAGTATAAGCTGTTAAAATATATTCACTTGCTCACGCTAATTTTCCATCAGGGTAAGCAGAGGTGTACCTATTAACACACACATTTCACTATTTGTTATTATTTAAGCACTATTGTTGACTCAAACCATGCATCCGAGGATGAGTCTGGGCTGTATATATTGGTCTGAAGACACTACATGAAGATAAATACTGTATGTGCAAAATTTGCAATAACTACAAGACACATGCATCCAAAATTACAAAAGGCGATTACTTGAATTACAAAACAAAATATAGTCATTAAAATCGTTTTAATACGATTTTAATGACTATATTTTGTTTATTCCTGCTAGTTGCTGATAGATTGACATTATCTAAATAATGTCTAGATATCAGGAACTTCCGATTTCTACATGGAAAGACGATATATTAGGTTCTATTATGCATCTACAATGTCATATTGCCTACAATCATTTAACAGTATCACCACCTACTGGATCCTTGTGAATTTTACACAACATTTAGGGACCCACTGAAATACACATACAATATCAGATCCGCTGTTGTTTGAGAGTTGATAAAAAGTAACAGATATGCGATGTTGAGTTGCTTTAGTTATTGCTTATACTTGATAACATTCTTGCCTTAAAAATCATCTTACAATGTCGCCTAGCAACGTAACAAGACGGATGGCAAACATTGCAAGCCAGGTAGCAGTAAGAGGCCGGATCAGTGCCAGCCCCGCCTAAACTCTGTTCACGGAGTCGGAAAATTGCATTCGTTATCGCATATCCGTACTCCGCTACCTACTTGCATCTGAAGCGATGGTACTAGAGATGAGACAATCGACTTGAATTTGAAATTAATTCTATTTTGATATTATTCTTTTAGTATAGTAAATACTGTAACTTATTAATTAGACTGGATTTCATCGAAGTACTGTGTTCTTTTTCATAAATCACTTAGGTGGCAGAAAAGCACAAGTCCCACCTGATGGAAAGTGGTTACCGTATATGAATTGTGCAACACCTAGGGTATTACACTAGTGCTGGTGACCTAAGAGAAACTTTTTAAAGGATTTTTTTTTATTTATGGCACGTCAATTTGACTTCACCTCGCCTGATGTTAAGCAAAGTGTCAAAAAAGAGGATCACCATTGCAAACACGTACAATGCTACAATGGTGGCGCTCAGCTTGACGGCCCCATCAGATCCTTTTTCACGCCCCGCTTTAAGGACCCGGGAGTGTAGGAAGAAGGAAACACGTGCACCGGTAAGGGATTGCAAGACTTAATGGTGAAGCAGGGGAAAGACTCACCAAACCCATATTGTAGTCGCTTGGGGAAGCCATGGCAGGGAAATCATCACACAGCTTGAGTATGAAAATAAAGTGGGTATTGACTTATGTAGTGGTTAATGGATTTTACTCAGATTTTTTTATTATAAGTTCGACTTTTAGTAACCTACTTTATACTTATGGAAGGATTAAAGTTATAAATATATTGTCTAAGTAATTTTGCACAACACCAACTTGAGTTAGTAGTTAATAGTAGTAACTTAACTTACATTCTAGTATGATATAATGTTTTCTTTCGTAATACAACGAACGATGCAAATAAACATAATTTTATACACATGCAATTTTTTGCCGGGATTGCACCCGTGATGTTTAACGTAATTATCAAGTACATTACCACTACGCCACAGAGACAGAAACAAAAAGTACAAAGTATCAAGATCATTCGCCTCGTAACAAAAAGATGTGCTCACTCAAATATATGTAAGTACGTACATACGACAGTTCCACCTCCCTTTCCGCTCTGTTTTCGCGACAGTCGACATCTCCTGAATGACCTATTCATTCCCCACGTTCATTCTGCTAATGGAGTTGCCTTTTTGAGGTGCAAATAAATAGTCACTGCTTCTCAAAGACGCCCCCAACTCTTGAAGTGACGCTAATTAATTAAAAATTCTTCCATCCAAATACTTCACTGTCTGTGAATGGCCACACCTTGCTAGAATTTTAAAACTATTTTGTTATTATTTTGATTATTACGTTAATGCAGTTTTGCAACTCTTTCAATGTTACCTTTTTGCGTTTCCTTCAAATAGAAATGCATATCGTTCTCTTCTACGGGTCAATGGTTCAAGTAAATTTGGTACGACAATGGAAAATACCGTGGCATAATAATACCGATTTGTTGTAGACTGACGAACTAGACTAACATGTATGATTTTAGATTTAGATTACCATGTTTGTTGGTTTCATTTAGCAACCAATGTTACGGCGCTGTTGCTTGCGCCAAGATGGCGCTTTCTATAGCTTGAAAACAACAAACATGTAAATATCCCGATAGATTTAACAGTGAATATGATTAATAACATGTTATTGGTCATCATCGCAGCGACTAATTGATGGAAGATAAAAGCTATGAAGTTTTAAAAGGAAGCCCTAGGGATTCATATATACTTCTGCGTTAATTCAGACTACAATCTATTATCTGTACCAAATTTTAGCCATATCTGTTCAGCCATGATTAAGTAACAAACAAAAACATGTTTAGAAACTTTCATATTATTATTTATGTTACATACTGTAAAGTACAATCATGATGAGAAGCTTTATGTTAAATAATTACATTTAAAACACTAATCAATATAATAGCCTGAATGTGTAGACTACGGAAATATTCAATTTAACGCAGATTTGCGTTGGAGAATTCTGTTATGCGTTATGAGGAAATACAAGAATCTTGCTGGCAGACATTCTTCAAGATAGCTACTGGTACACTCCACATACCAATATAATTGAACATTCTGCTCGTAGAATATTTGCAATTTTCTTCGATAGATAGATTGTAATAATACATTTCAGATAATTTTCCGGAGTATTTATTAACATATATAAACAAAATGAATAGCCTAAATGATTTATGTTGCCGAAAATTCATTTTTTATAGTGTTTTTATTAAAAGGATGACCGATACCCAGTTTACGGTTTTATATATATTTTTTCCTGCGGGGTAGAAGAAGTAAACATCTGTTCCTATCCTCACAACACAAAAAAGCAAACAAAAAAAACTAAGAGTAATGAATAGAAAAAATACTAAACTAATTACAGTGTATAATAATAATATAGTAAATTTTCATAATAAGAATATTAGATCAATTATAATAGCACGTATACTGACTATCTTCGTATGAGGTATAATACGATGAGTTTTACTTATTTTACCAAGCAAAATATGAAATTTTTACTTAACGGATTTTCACTTTACCAAAATACATAATAATGATTATTTTAGAATATTATACCTATTAGTCCACTTGTTTAGGTACTTAAATAAACGTAAACATTCTTGGTGTGTCTTTATAATATGTTCTATGATCTAAAACTTTAGTGTAAAAATATTTTTTTTGCTTAGAAACGCATTTTAAAGACTAAAAACCAGTATCAAAGCAGTATTTAGTCAATTAGTTAGCATATCTTATCTCTTTAATGTATGTTTTTATAAAAAGTTGCCACAAGATTGTTTACTTTTATTTGAGTAGGTACCTAAACAAATGGAGTATAGTTATTCTTAAAGTTAGGCAGACATTTTGATTAAAGTGTAATCATGAATAATATGAGATCATTACTTTTACTTATGAAGGCATTGTGTAGAGTTGTATTTGTGTAAGGGGAACCCGGCAACCAAGTTTTTTTGCTTTCTTACAGATGATAATAAATAATAATAATAAATATTCAAGGCAATCTACACAACGTCACCTAGACCCATGCTATTTATTAACTAGCTTTTGTAATGGGTTCTGGAATGCGGATAAACATACTTAGATACTTTTTTTTGTAAATACATACATATTATAGGTAGGGACACCCAGACCAATGCAAATATTCATATTCATGCACACAAATATTTCGGGAATCGAACCAACGCCTCCTGCGTAGCAGTCGCGTTCACTACTGCCACGCCACGGAGGTTGTCAATTATAATTTAATTTGAATTATAATGATAGATGCAGTTATTTTACTACTGCTATCTTTGGAATTGTTAAACCTTAGATAAAAGTAGTGGGTAGCTCCGACCATCACCCCATAATATATTTTTCTCTATTATGATATTTTAAAACGTTGATTCTAGTGGAATATTAATAAAATTCTAATTCAAATTTTACAGAACAGCCATATACAGAATATAGTAAAGTCACTTGTGACGCGGACTGTACTTTTCAAATAAGTCTGCAATAAACCAGCTCCTGTGTTTATAATCCACCCCTAATTTCGTCCGGATGTCTATTGATAATGAAAATTCGCGATGTCTCGCCTCGGATTTGGCTTTCACGGGAATTCGATTCCTCACAAAATTGGAAAAATACTTTTGCTTCACTTGTTTGCTTTTCTTTAGTTCTAAGAAGATAATTATAATGATAGTTATTTCAAGAGCAAAATATATTTATTTTATTTATTCGTATATTATTAATTTTAATATGAAGTATCTTTGCAGATTCATAACCTGCAGATGTTCACCGCACTGTTAAATACTTACTGATAGAGTATAAATATTATAACCTACTCTCATGTATATACGTCCGCGGTAGCCTAGTGGTATGGGTAATGGACTGCTGAGACGAGGTCTCGGGTTCGACCCCAGGTTTACCATGGCACACACCAATGACATTTCGATGCTTTTCGAAGTTATGTGTGTATTTATCGCAGGTTTATAAATGCCCGGTTAATGGCGATAGCCTCGCCACCTATTACATTGGGACCTGAACATAAACTGGCGAAATGTGGGTGCTAGCACCTCTGCCTACCCCTTTGGGTATATAGACGTTAGTTTATGTTATGTTATATATTATACGAGTATATTTTGTAAACTCCATAGATGCAGTTATGGCTACTACAATGCGGCTTTAAATAGCTGACATAGGCATAAATTCCTTGCCATGCATATATTGACATTTTATATAACAAAATTTGTAATAACTCACTCACACATGACGCGTATTTCTAGTCGTTTTTAGGGTTCCGTACCTCAAGAAAATAATAACGGAACTATTATAGGATCACTTCGTCTGTCCGTCTGTCTGTCTGCCAAGACTAGCCTTTTTTGCGATGCAGTTTATTAGCAAAACCTAACTAACCTGTCAAAGCCTATTACTAATTAGAATAATGAAACTAAGGACCTACATGTAAGCAGGTGCATGCATTCACAAAAGTCTCGTTGAAACTTATGAAATTCATGAGTCAACTTTAGTCCTTAACTAACCAATAGTTAATGTAATATCTATTTTTGCTTTTGACCACATTAGTCACAGCTAGCGGTTTAAGCGTTATTTAAATAACTCTTACTGTAGATGTTGCGAATTGAATACTAATTATTACTAAGGAGAAAGTGTGGTCAGTGGTTCAAAATGATGTAGACACTAACAAATTCTTATGATGTTAGAGCAAGAACAGAAGTTTAACAGCCCTATGGCGTGGCGGTAGTAATGCGGCTGCGACGTAGGAGGCGCGGGTTTGATCCCCTCTACTTGCAAATATTTGTGTACATGAATATAGCTATTTGCACTAGTCTAGTCGTGTCTCGGAATGCACGTTAAGTTGTCCGTCCCCGTTGTCATTCGAACACCTATGGCTTTCGTTACGGGTATATGGAGCCCTAAAAAGTTCAACAACTGATCTAATTACAGTGTACTCCGATATCATCTATGTACCATTACGTTGTTGTTTGTAGTCGCTTGACGGATAATATTGAAATTCAAATGAAACGCACGTTAGACTGAAAAAAGGCGAACCTGTACTCTGAGGTAACAGCTTCGGATGCAACCAGGATTAATTTTATGTATTTATATTTAAGTTTAAGTGTTATTATTTTATTTATTGTATTATGTCTAATCCTACTAGTACAACTAACAAATCTGTAAGTTTGTGAAGATCACGCTACAGAGATCAAACGTGAAAGACGACTGGAAAAGAAGCCTGAAATAAATTCCTAGAACGTGCGCAAAATAACAGGAGTATATATCTTCATCGGTGTCCTTGACTGTAGGAGGTGATCGAGCCCGCGCGGCCTATCACCGGCGACTTATAAAACATTCATGACCTCTCATTTACTCATTCATGATGCTCGAAGCCGAGCTCCGATCACAAAGCAGGATAACGTGACGGTTATCCGTTCTATATTTAAAGTTTGGAAAATTCTGCCTCGGCTATTTATGCGAGGCAGTTTGTTGCCTTACTATTTTTGTTCATGTGATAATTATACAGAATTTTAAGGAATCGTTCTCGAAGTCGAAGGTCCCGGGTAGTACTCCTCGTATACTACATATTGTCATAAAAAATATGATTTGGGATACATTTTCTTGTTTTTTTTTATACAGATTAGCTAGCTTTATTCCCTCTCCATCGTGTTAGTAAAGCAAAATAAAACAATAATTTCATAAAAAACAATAACTCGATTTAGGCGTTTTGTCGTGATATTTACTTTTACGAAGGAGACTAAATAATACTAATTAAACGGTCTCAAAAATTCCAAAACGTAATTTCTCTAATGCCTATATGTAGTGTACTCATAGTACTACCATGTGTCTTCGACTGAGGAAGCGTTTCCATAAAATTCTGTTTACTTTTTTTATACCACTTAGGTGGTAGAAAAGCACGCGACCCACCTGATGGAAAGCAGATTACCGCTGCCTATGGATGTTAGTAACACCAGGAGCATTACACTCGTGCTGCGACCATCATGTCAAACAATGTTCTTAGAACTTTTTTTTTGAACGTTATAAAAAAGTTGAAACAAAAAATAGAGGCACAACAAACATTGTTTATCAGACTACCGTTACAAGACGATTTAACTGTCATGTTAAACAGAAAATCTATACCATACCATAAACACAACATGACGCACACGAAATATCAATCGTATCTACAGATTTCCCGGATCGAAGCGAGGCGGACATTCTACCCCATCGTACCCTATCCGATAATGGCATAGGCTTTATAAAATATTCAACGTCTTCAACGTTATTTATGAGCGACTCCGTAGAACAAAAGCTGTACGTTAGTATCTCAAGGTTTGTTAATGTGGAAACAAAAACATGCCTTTGTATTGTAAACGATATACGTGCTTATACAGGATGGTATACTTTGACGACCGAATACCGTGTTACGTATTTTTAATATCAGTGATTGACTACTGAATTGTCCTCCTTCGAGTCTACACAATATTATTTCTTGACACAGTTCGGTTCCACCTTCGGTCTAATTACGATATAAATAAATATTATAGAACAATCTACACTACGCCACCTAGATCAATGGTAAGCATAATTAAACTAGCTTATATTTTGGGTTCTAGAATGCGGATAAACATACCTAGATACAATTTTGTAAATACTTACATGTTAAACATAGAAACACCAAGACAGACCAATGCAGATAATCGTATTCATGCACACAAATATTTGCGCAGACACAGATTTGACAGATTTTATAGTATACTAATCTGCAATACAATCAAATGAAGTTTGATGTGCAGTATAATAGTACAAGTGGCATGAAAATATTTCGAGATTAGCTTCATGGGAGTCCCCCCATAGACTTCGGTATTTTTATTGTTATGATTGTGTGTAACTATACTTATTCTGTACACATGTCAATTGGAGTCTGGGAGGGACTGGGAATTGCGCTCATATCTACATATATAATGTACGCTCATTTGGTTGACGAATAGGCTATGGAGCAAGTTAGGCTTAGAGTCTCTTTGTTGGATAGAATTCGTAACGAGGTCATCCGAAAAAGAACTAGACTCATTGAATCCAGAAGGCAAACATAAGGCCTGACGACCTGAAAAGTGTGGTGAGAGAGACTGGATGCATAAGGCAGTAATGGAAGATCGGATGAAATGGAACACATTGGATCTATGTCTAGCAGTGGATTGCAATAGGGTAATTGATGATATATTTAGTACACAGTAGACAGTAGTCAGAACGAAACATAACACCAATATATTCGGAACCTGTGTCAAGATCTGTGATGCTCTGGCGCAGGGAGCAGGGGATCAACAGCACTTTCTAAATCCAGAACAAACAGAACTAGTTACTTATGGATGCAGTCTGCGGTCAAAAACAAAACCTAAATATATTTTCTTATATAAATATATAGGTCACATCTATACATATATAAGTCTATAAAAAAGTTGTAGCAAGCTGAAATACTACTAACCGCAACTACTAACTTAGTGATAGAACTCTACAAAGCTACAAAGATCGAAATATATAAAGGAAAATATGAATTCAAACCCTGTACCAACCAGTCTAGTCAGCGAGGGAACAGTAGACCAAAGGTTCCCGACATTGGGAGAGGCCTATGTCCAGCAATGAACTGCAGTAGGTAAATTAATTAAAGTTAGTCTTAAGCCCTAAATCACAACCAGAAGTTCGTTCCAATTTGTTTAAATAACTATCGTTTTTATTAACAAAACTCTTTAATTTTTTTTTAAACTGGATAAATTTAATAGTCTTCCCAATAATTTGATAGTCATTCCATGAAAATGTGAACTCAATCCTGTAAGTTCCGATAGAAACATGAACAAATGATAGTTTGAACGCGAAGGCAATGAACACATATCATTCATGAAAGGGGTCGGCGCCTAATTACATGTTTGATTCGTATTCACCCGACGTTCCACACACATAGGTTGTTTACGGACCTATATTTGGTGCTTTATGAGTTTATTTAATATATAGCTATATTATTTTGAAAAGCCTATAATTACTGCTTCATTGGGGCAGCAGAAGCAAGTGTGAATACTGAATATAAAGTCATAACTTGAATTTTTATGTCAAGTGAAATGTTTGAAAGATATATTCACTTTATTTGTAGATACACAATTTACAGTTAACATAATTCATCTTACAGTATTATTGATGGATGTGTACATACAAAGGGCGGCCTTGCACATATCTTTTAAATCTTAAATTACAATTTAATATAATATTATTAGAATCAAATTATACCCTCACAGGTACATAAAGTTTTATACATACTTAGTAAGTGGGTAACAGTTTGAATATATGTTAATGATGTATTCTTATATATTAAACTGTTTGCTGAATGTTACAGGGGTTTTCTTTTTGACAGAAAATTCCTCCGTGATTCTAGATCAACACGAGGTTATGATTCTCGTGCGGCTGTATAAAATAAAAAAATATAAAATTCCAACACGACTATACAGCACTTTGAAGCTAGAGTCATCATTCATTCACTAATCAGTCATCATTCCCTGAACCTTTTTTCCCAACTCAGTTGGGGTCGGCTTTCCAGTCTAACTGTGATGCGGCTGAACTTCGATATTTTCCGTAGAGCGACTGCCATCTGACCTCCACAACCAATGGTCTAATGATCAATGGCGATATCGAAGTTCCAAGGTAGGCTGGTTGGACTTTTGAGGGCTCCAACTACCCGTAACGACTGACATAGATGTTTGTATGGCAACCGGGACCGACGGCTTAACGTGCTCTCCGAGGCACTTATAAACCTGCGATAAATACACACATAACTTCGAAAAGCATCGAAAAGTCATTGGTGTGTGCCATGGTAAACCTGGGATCGAACCCGAGACCTCGTCTCAGCAGTCCATTACCCATACCACTAGGCTACCGCGTCTTTTAAACTAATCAGTATCATAGTGCAAATACATGTATGTACAATGTATAGGTATGTTTCACAAAATCTAAGCTAGCGCAATATAAACTTAGATCCTTGATATTTTTTTAATAACATCAACTATATTTATTTTAATTTGACTTATTAATGCAATTGAAATCGCCCATTTAAAGGAAGTATTCGTTATAAACTCAAACAATAAAGGACTGTTAGTTAAGCCATAAATATCACTTCAACGTAAACATAATTAATGGGAAAATTGTAGAACATATAGGGCACTTTTATAGTGACGCCTTTTCCATGTCGCAACAATTACTCGTCTCCTTGTACACTGCAGTGTTGCCAGTACAATATAAAAACTACCTTTTTATCGGTTTAGTATATTTATAGGTTATAACTATACAACTGTTATCGCTTGGCCTGTAAGCATTTATCACACTAAGAAGTGCCTATTAATCATTTTCTCTCCGATAGTCATCTTGTATTACTTTTATTAAATATAAATAGTTAAGTATTTTTAAAATATAGATTAGAAATTCAGATTTATGAGACCAGCGTAAATTGGTGTAACCATAGAGAGCACTAGCGCACTTAAAATAAGAATTATAAAAGAAACAATTAAAACATCTGAGTAGGAGAAGTAAGTTGATCTTAAAAATTAATAGGTAATTATGGAATCACTAACAGCACTTTAAGAGTTACCTTGTAACGATGCAAATCGTTATTGCATTATTTTATATTTGTGGAATGCGTAATCGAATATCATACTGGTATCGATTCGCAGTCCACACTAATTTTATCTACATTCAAGGAATGATTATCTATGATAATCGATTCCTTGTCTCTGGTCGATGATTGACAGGACGCGACTCGGCCAGTCTATGGTCAATCATAGGTCAGTGACCTTTAGCATACGAATATTTTATAAAATGCTTTTGTTTAGCATGCATAAGCATTTAATTACTTTGTACCTGCACATTAGGGTCTTGCCCCCCTTTTTACCAGAGGGCTTATAAGGGAGTGCGGTTCAGTGAGGAGCCCGCTTTTTTCCTCCGACCGTGGCAGATCCTACTTGTGGCAGAACTTTCGGTGAGCAATTGTGGCTTTACAGTGTGCTAATTTAATTTTTATTTCAGGTGGCTCATTGGCCGCATGAATCCGAGTCGATTACCATATTTTTGTAGTTGGAGTATAATGTTAGTATTATATGCTGATATTATATTCCCAGCTGATACTAGATTTTCTTAGACGGTACATCGTCGGATACATGCGGGTAGTGTGAAGTTCCTTCCAGCATGGCTTTGCTTTTTACGCGAGTAAAGTCTGCTTTATTTTATCTATATGAATGTTTTCCTATGGACAGCTTTTCATGCTGCGTCATGCCTATGCATGCCGAGGGCCAAGTTTGGTGCGATGCCACTCCAGAGTGAGCCCATGGAGTAGCCATCGCCTAATTTTATTGTGCGCTATGCAACTATTTAACTTTATAGAATTTTTATAGATCTCATTTTATTTTGCAATCTGTCAAAATGTTAATGACCTATACCTTGAGGCCATTGACCTCAGGGTAATCTATCTTACTAAGTGTGTGTTCTTTTTACAGCTAATTTGTGGGAACGGTCTGTAAGTACCCTATTTTAATTTTAATTTTTCTTGTGACTTACCAGTGCTTTTCGAATTGAATTTATTAGTGTCCGTGTTTCAAGGTGGCATCATATGGATGCATTGAATTGAAAGTGGCATTAAATTAAATTTTTATTCCTATTTATTAATGCTTTAAAGTGTTTTAAATTATCACTTTTATATTTTTATACCTGCTAGTGCTTATAGCACTGGACCAACTAGTTGTTGTTACACTATTGGGATTTAAATCTTTTAGATTTAAAAAAATTTTATTACAGTTAATACTGTTCCTTTTTCTTTTTGTTGTTACATTCTTACACTGGTAAGTCATAAAATTTTAACTTAGTGTACACGTGTTTAGCCACAGTTGACATCATGTATACAATTAAGTTCCTTTCATTAAATAAGGCCGAACTTCAGTATGAGGTGGCAGTGCGAGGTGAGACAAGCTCTGACTCAGTTGCAGAGCTGAGGAAGCAAATTTCTAAATTAGCTCCCTTACATCCTTCGGAGGATATTTTAGTGTCGCACCTGGAACCTGCTGAGGACCTCAAAGGGGTTAGAGATTCTCTCTCTAAGTCATCTTCTAGTCTTGCTACTTTAAAAACCAGTTTCGACAAGAACTTGCTTGGCCGTACTGAGACCCTGCTCAATCATATTTACCACAGGCTGAGTAGGATTGACTATACACTGCCCGAGTCGCAGAAGGTTTACAAAGCCATTATGGATGTTTTCAAATCGCAATACAACGAATTGATTGCATTGAAGGGTAATGAATCTAGTACCGTTGTTTCAGAGCAAGTGCCAGAGACTCCAGTCAATGTTATATGTGAAAGGAGAATTTACTCTGAAATTTCCAAACTTAAATTTTCAGGAAAGACATGTGTACGTGCCTTCATACAAAAAGTTGATGAGTTTATGCTCAGCCGTTCTATTCCCCAGGATAAAATTATTTCTCTTGCGTACGAAATTTTTACTGACGATGCTCTGCATTGGTTCAGATGCGTTAGTTCTCAAGTTAAGACTTGGTCCGATCTTGCCGAGCTACTGAGGCAGGATTTCAGTATATCTGATTACGATTACAGGCTGATGTCTGAAATTAGATCTCGGACACAGGGAGAATCAGAAAACATCACCATATATCTTGCGATTATGCATGGTATGTTCTCTCGGTTAGATAAAGCTTTGAACGAAGAGGACAAGCTGGAAATTCTCTTACATAACATACGTCCCTGTTATGCTAGTACCCTCGCTTCTTCTGCTAGTATTACCGACATAAGTACTCTGCAAAAAATTTGTAAAAATTTCGAAAGCATCCAGTCTAGATTATTGCAATTTCGCGAACCCCCTAATAAAACTTCAGACACTATAGCCCCTGAATTCGCTTATTCTAATCAATCTAAACAAAATGTAAAACAAAACTATGTTAATAATAAAAATCAAAATAATTTTCACAATAAATTTCATAATAAAAATAATGAGGGTAGACAAACAGTCCATGTCATTGAAAATTTAAATAGTACTGATGAAGCTGAAGTGCAGGTTAACGCGGTCGATCAAAAGACCAGTGGTCGCAAATTTAGTTGTCCCCGTTGCAGAACCAACTCTCATCAATTAAATAAATGTACTAAAACTTTTATTATTTGTTTTAGATGTGGAAATAAGGGTTACCGTTTACCAGAGTGTCCAAATTGTAATAAATCAAAAAACTAGTGAGCTCAGATTGTGGAAGCACTAATTTTGATAGACCAGATTGGGAGAACTGGCTGTCTTTTATATCAAAGTTTTTTCAGTTTAACAAAGTTTCTACAGTCTGCAAAAACATTAATATTGGTTACTCCCCTTATGTTTCTGTGTCTATTGCAGGCACTAAAGTTCCTGGTTTGTTGGATACTGGCTCTTGTGTCACTATCCTAGGTAATAATTTCCATAAAAAAATTTTGGAACCTTCTGTTCAACTTAATAAACAACCTTTAAACTTAGTCACCGCAGGAGGTGAAAAAATTCAATCCTTAGGTTTTGTTTCCTTGCCAATCTCTTTTCAGGATGAAGTTAAAACTTTAAATGTCCATATTGTACCACAGATAACTAATTCTTTGATTCTTGGTATAGATTTTTGGAGGTCGTTTGGTCTATTTCCTAAACATTTAGATTCTATTTTGTTGCTGGACAAATCGGACTCTCGATTGAGAGAGCTTAATGCTGTGCATTCTGAACACCTACAGTCGTATGATCACCTTACTTCTGATCAGAGGGTTACAGCGGATAACATCGTCGCCCAGTTCCGTGATATCTCTTACGAGGAACGTGGCCTAGGTCGCACTACGTTGATAGAACACTCCATCGACACAGGTGACGCTGCTCCTATTCGGCAACGCTACTATAGAATGTCGCCGGAAAAGCAACGTATTCTCAGCGAACAGCTGGACGAAATGTTGAAGGATGATGTTGTTGAACCTACTGAAAGTCCTTGGTCATCCCCAGTTCTGCTGACTCCCAAGAAAAATGGCGAACTTAGATTTTGTCTGGACAGTAGAAAATTAAATTCAGTCACTAGAAAAGATGCATATAACTTACCTTATATTTCTGAAATTCTTGACAACTTAAGGGATGCTAGATACTTGTCTAGTTTAGATTTGTCCAAAAGCTTCTGGCAAATACCTATTAAAAAGGAAGACCGTTGTAAGACTGCTTTCTATGTCCCAAATCGAGGAACATTTTGTTTTAAAACTATGGCATTCGGACTCACCGGAAGCCCAGCTACTCAACAACGCTTGGTAGACCGACTGTTTTGTGGTCCAGAATTTGAGAATAGAGTTTTTGTATTCATTGATGATATAATCTGTGTGTCATCATCTTTTAGTAATCACATTTCTCTTCTTTTATTGATTTTAAAGAAACTAAAAGAAGCTAATTTAACTGTAAACTTAAAAAAATGTCAATTTTTTAGAGCTAAACTTAAATATTTAGGCTACATTGTGGATGCAGAAGGTTTGCACGCTGACCCAGAAAAAGTAGAAGCCATAAAAAACTACCCTACGCCTACTAATAGGAAAGAAGTGCGTCGTTTCCTAGGTGCTGCTTCATGGTATCGCAGATTTATACCTAATTTCAGTTCCTTGGCCTCTCCGTTAAATAAGTTAACTTCTCAAGGAAAAAAGGCTCCACCATTCTTGTGGGATCAAGGAGCTCAGGACGCTTTCACAAAGCTGAAAGGTTGTTTGGTTTCCGCTTCAGTTCTTTCTTGTCCAGATTACTCAAAACCTTTTGAGATTCACACTGACGCTAGTAACACTGGTATTGGTGCAGTGTTGACACAAGACTTAAATGGTGAAGAAAGAGTTATTGCTTATATGAGTAAGTCTCTAAATCCTCAAGAGAGAAACTATAGTGCTACCGAGCGCGAGGCTCTCGCTGTTCTGTCAGCTGTTGAACATTGGCGTTGCTACGTTGAAAATGGTCAAAAATTTGTTATTTTTACCGATCATGCTGCTCTTAAATGGTTTCTTAGTCTAAATAATCCTTCCGGCCGATTAGCCCGTTGGGGTGTGAGGTTGTCTGCTTTTAATTTTGAAATTAAACATCGTCGCGGCTCTGATAATGTCGTTCCCGATTTTCTTTCTCGTACAGTTCCTGTATCGATTATAACAAACAATCCTACTTCATCTACTTCTGGTTTTGTGCCTGACACCACGGATACTTGGTATCTTAAAATGTTTAATGGTTGTCAGTCTTCACCAGCTTCCTTTATGGATTATCAAATAACTGATAATAAACTTTATCGATTTAAAAAGAGTTTAAACCCTCTCACACGAGATTTCGAGTGGAAGGAAGTCGTACCTCTCGAAGGTCGATCCGCTATTTTAGTGGAAAATCATTCCCAGCCTACAGCTGGTCATTTAGGTATTTTTAAGACCTATAAGCGTCTAGCTCTAAATTATTACTGGCCTGGAATGTACTCAGATGTGGCGAAATTTGTTAACTCATGTGATGCTTGTATATCACACAAGCACCAAAATCATGCAACACTTGGTCTTATGGGTAAACCTAAGTCATGTCATCGTCCCTTTCAAGTAATCAGTGTTGATCTGGTTGGTCCCTTACCAACAACTAGAAAACAAAATTCGTATATCTTTGTGGTTACTTGTTGTTTCTCTAAGTATTGTTTACTTTTCCCCATAAAGAGAGCTACAGCTGAAGTAATTTCCAGAATTTTAGAGGAAAATGTGTTTTTAGTACATGGTATTCCATCTACCATAGTTCTAGACAATGGCAAACAATTTGTTAGTGTCACACTAAAAAACTTGTTAGCTAAATATAAAATACCTAACTTGCATTATACACCTCTTTATTGTCCACAGTCTAACACTGTTGAACGCTATAACCGCACGGTTATACAGTCATTATCAACCTTTATTGATAACGACCAAAGAATTTGGGATGTTTTAATTCCTAAAATTCAATTTGCTATTAACAGTTCTGTTAATGAAGTTACAGGTTTTACACCTGCATTTTTAGTTCATGGTCGTGAACTTGTTTCTTGTGGTTCTTACTATGGTGAAAAATTTGATAACTCCCTTATCTTTGAGCCCCGTGACTCTTATGCAGAAAACCTAGGTCAGCTATCATCAATTTTTGATAAAGTTCAAGCTTCCTTGGTGAACGCTCACAGTAGGAACTGTCAGTCCTATAACCTACGCAGAAAACCTGCTGAATTTAAAGTTGGTGATATTGTCTGGAAAAGAACTTTTTATCTCAGTGATAAGGATAAGTTTTTTAGTAAAAAATTAGCACCTAAATTTGTCAAATGTAAGATTCTAAGAAAGAAATCTCCCTTAGTATATGAACTCGTTGATATGTCTGGTAAAGTGTTAGGTGATTGGCATATAAAAGATATTAAACTTATTAATTACAAAGAATAATAATTAAATTGGTATTTACCTAAACTAAAATTAACCTAAATTAAAATAATATATACCTATTGTGAAATTGTTCACTTCACAATATTAAAAACATACTTCAAATTACCTGTTAAAAAAAAAAAACCTAATTTAATTTGAAAATAAAAATAAAATGGTTATTTTGTTGTTGTTATCTCTTGGTTTATTTCATAATTGAGTAACCTTAGACCTTGTTGTTTTGTTGGTTCTTGAGTGTCGCATTGTTGGTTCTTGAATGTTGTAAGTTTTGTTAACAATTGTCTTAGTTCCAGTTATTCAGTTGTTGTACCCAAGTGTCACACTTCTCCATAAACATTACAATTGTACTTATACCCTTTCTTCAGTTAAAGGAGTATTAAGTCGGCTACTGGCACGGGTTAACAACAAAAGAAAGTACAATGTCATTGTTTCTCATACAACAACTTACTGCAAATACTTACATTGCAATTACGTATTTCCATACAATTTCCACTTTACACGTTAAATTGGTCGGGTTGTCTTGTTGTTTTACGCATGATTTTACCGTAATTCCGGTATTTAATCATTTAATTTCAATTGTTTACCTTGTGTTTTCAACCTTAACCTCGTTGCACGTCGGTTCTGACAATATGTCAGAAATGTCAGCCGTCATTGACTTAGTGCTGTCAAATGAACGTCGTTTAGTTATTACTGAACGTTAGTTTCGTTGAGTAGAACGAAGCGTTTTTACTGCAAGTACATCTGTCAATGTTAAACTTTGTTTTGGTTTTATAACCTCACTTAATTGTTTGTAAAACTTTTTGCCGGTTGATTATTGTTGTTGTAATGTTGATATTGCACACTTAACCAAGTGTTAGCGTACATTGCTTCAATAATGGGCATGTATGCATAATCACCGGGTAAGTTATATCATAATAACTTACAAAAATTTGAAACTTATCTTGTCACATAATAATATTGTGTAAATTTAATTGATATTGCAATTCTTACTACCTTGTCGCTACTGTGTAATTCCAATTTATTCTACTTTTTCCCTCTTAGCTCTGGTTATACCAGATTATTAGGACTTTGTTGTTTTTGTCAATTGTTGTCTTTGACAATAGTTGTTTATGTACGTTGGCGATTCAACCAACGTATAGTCTCCGGCAATGGCTACTAACCATTGACCATGGGATTTATTTTTCTCTTGGAGCTGGTATATTCATCCAGTATCTGGGTACTTATTTTACTGAGCGGTCTGTGCAAACTCAGGTCAAAAACAAGCCTATTGCATTTATCTTTTAAGGTTGAAATTACACAGTGGTTGTGTTGCTCATGTTCTCTTCTAGGCAGAACAGTTATACTGTTCTCCGATTTCTAACATCTTCAATTGGTCTATGTTGAGTCTTCAACAGTTGTATGTTGGAAACTCTGTTTGATAGGAGGCGTTTACCATGGTCTTTGCTGGTAACCGCAACTAAGTAAGAGTATGTTTGAAAGTTGATGTATGTAAGGAAGTACAGATGTGTAAGCATAGATTGATTGCAGTCTTGAGCACAGTATCGAATTTCTGTTAGCAGAAATTCTACCTTTTGACGGGGGGTATGTAACGATGCAAATCGTTATTGCATTATTTTATATTTGTGGAATGCGTAATCGAATATCATACTGGTATCGATTCGCAGTCCACACTAATTTTATCTACATTCAAGGAATGATTATCTATGATAATCGATTCCTTGTCTCTGGTCGATGATTGACAGGACGCGACTCGGCCAGTCTATGGTCAATCATAGGTCAGTGACCTTTAGCATACGAATATTTTATAAAATGCTTTTGTTTAGCATGCATAAGCATTTAATTACTTTGTACCTGCACATTAGGGTCTTGCCCCCCTTTTTACCAGAGGGCTTATAAGGGAGTGCGGTTCAGTGAGGAGCCCGCTTTTTTCCTCCGACCGTGGCAGATCCTACTTGTGGCAGAACTTTCGGTGAGCAATTGTGGCTTTACAGTGTGCTAATTTAATTTTTATTTCAGGTGGCTCATTGGCCGCATGAATCCGAGTCGATTACCATATTTTTGTAGTTGGAGTATAATGTTAGTATTATATGCTGATATTATATTCCCAGCTGATACTAGATTTTCTTAGATGGTACATCGTCGGATACATGCGGGTAGTGTGAAGTTCCTTCCAGCATGGCTTTGCTTTTTACGCGAGTAAAGTCTGCTTTATTTTATCTATATGAATGTTTTCCTATGGACAGCTTTTCATGCTGCGTCATGCCTATGCATGCCGAGGGCCAAGTTTGGTGCGATGCCACTCCAGAGTGAGCCCATGGAGTAGCCATCGCCTAATTTTATTGTGCGCTATGCAACTATTTAACTTTATAGAATTTTTATAGATCTCATTTTATTTTGCAATCTGTCAAAATGTTAATGACCTATACCTTGAGGCCATTGACCTCAGGGTAATCTATCTTACTAAGTGTGTGTTCTTTTCTATGCATTTGCCTGCTGCTTAGAATGCTGTGGGTCGTGGCTTTTACTGCAATGACTTTGCACTACGTGCCGGAAGTAGCTTGACCACCTGCTTTCACTTCCCTGCCACGCCCGCACTGCAGTATGTTTTTACACCTACTTAGCTTTTTCCTTGTGCTTGCAGGACGGAGACCGAGCCACGTCGGCGGAAAGAAGCTGACGCGGCACGACGAGCTACCAGCTAAGTGCAGCTTTTCTCCGGACTGCAGGCCGTTCCCACCTATGGATTAAGCTGTTTCCACCTTTGTAATCAGCAGTTCCCACGGATGGAATACCTACATTTGCTGTAAAATTTATATATAATTAAGACCCACCCCTGTGAATGTTAATATACAGATTGAATTAGCCTAGACTCTTCATTTTAATTATATTCTCTCTATTTTAATTTGATGAATTCGTTGGATAATTTCATTTTGAATATTCGGTAGTACTAATAAACCGCCAACGTTTCAACCTGTAAACATCACTCCCAAAATATCTAAAGTAAATTAATTTCGTTTGAATTAAAAATAAGAGAGGCGATGTCCAAGGGAAAAGTTTCATGAGATTAATTCTCTTGATAAAATTTCACGGTTCAAGAAATCCAACTACCGGTTGCGTGGGGCGATGAACGATACTGATTACGTACGTCTCGGCTCAGACTTATGAACTTCTTAGAATAGGTCTACTTTGTGTGACAGTTCGGATCTTGTAAGTTATAAGTCGTAGATTAGTCAAACAATGTTATAATCAAATTGAATTAGTCATTAGTCAGATTGGGTTCTGGATTACGTATAACGTTGCTTATAACATAATACCAGTAAAATTGAATACATTAGTTACATGAGGAGACATCACCGTCAGCTCAATAAGGAGGTCGCTGCAGCCAAAATCTGCTTGAAAAGGATCATCATCATCACGTATAAGGTATATTTATTGCTTGCTATTATGAAGTAAATTTATTAAACATGTGCATGTTACCATTTATCGACTATTAATAGCCTCTCTGGCATAGCATGCACAGCTCTCTACGCATGAAGTGCGGGTTCGATCCACACTCAGTGTAAGTATTTGCATGATGGCTATTTGCCGTGCCTGAGAGAGCACGTTAGTTCGTCGGTCCCGGTTGTCATAAAAACATCTGTGGGAGTCGATACGGGTAGTTAGACCCCTAAAAATCTAACAATTGGTCTCACTGCAGTACTTCGACATCGCCTATACCTATAGGTTGCAGCGGTCGGAAAGCAGTCGTTTCACGAAAAATATCTAAGTTAAGCCGCAACGCAGTTAGACTGGAAAAAGGCGGAACCCGGACTCCTAGGTGACAGCGTCAGATGCGACCAGGACTAACGCTAGGATGATGAGGAGGCGTAACAAGAACAAGGTTCATGTCTAAATATTCATATTTTGTTTATTGTATTATATCTAATACTACTAGCCCTAGGATATTATATGTGTAACCGATTCGAATTTGAGTTCAATAATAATAACAATAATAGAAATTGTAAAAATAAAATCATTGCAACCATTTACCATTCTAATATTTTAGTAAGTCTGTACTTTATCGTAGTCAGTACGTCTGTGCTACGGGTCGTAGAGGCGCTACGAGTCCCCCGAGATAGAACCTTCGTAACCTTACAATGCTCTGCCTCCGCTTAGATCTAAGCTTCCTCCTTATTATTTTCTAGATCATTTTTAAAAGACGTTTACATAAATACGTGTATATTATTATGCAGGAGTTTATTTATGGATGAATCGTAAAATTTATGAGGCATGAAAATCTTCAGCTATGTAAACGTTAAGAATTTGCCAACATTGTTATTTTGTCAATCTTAGTTATTATTTGTCTCTTTATCACATATAAAAATAATGTAATAACGTGGACTTAACGTTTTATTAACTTATGAAAACAAATCTATCAGATCTGTTTTCTAAAAAACATACCCACAAATAAGTGTATGGTGAGTCTAAAACGCCTTATTCATTTTTAAACTTTCGTGTTGCATGATTTATGGTTAGTGAAATCCTGGAATAAACGCCATCACTCGGTAAATACAATAAATTACCTTTTATTTGGCTTGACGTTTCCGCCAGGCCTCCCCATATCTGGAGGCTAGACGGGGTCACCATGGTTCCTATACTCGATGGGGGTTATCTCGGAAGAAAGACCTCTGGGTCTGCCGAGCTGCGAGGGATGTATCAGCTACTATCTCACCTCTGGTAGCTATTTTCTATTCTGGCAGATTTTTCAAACGATCAAAAAACGGTTCTATTGGCTGTTGTCACAAACTGACTGTAAATTATTGTATTTTGATATCCATATACCCATCTTATTTATTCGGTTCATAATCAATCAATACATTCCTGAAATATTCAATTATGAACTATAGTGGGTTGTCTTTACCCTCAAATTACAAATATACACATTGTTTATTCCCCTTTTCCTTCATTCACTTATAATTTTAGGCTATTCACTTTTTATTTTTTATTCGGAACTGTTTTGTTTTTCATGCTGCTCATAAAATACTGCTTCCAAATTGTGTCTTTGATGTTGGTAGAGTAGTTAAGGGTAAAATATTTATTTTCACAGGCTATTTATTTAATCAGTTATCATTTCAGCCATGGGACGTACACTGCTGAACATAGGCCTCTCAAATCAAACTCCAATTCGAGGTACCATCGACACGACTTGGTGGGCAAATACCCGCCGTATTAGGACCGTGTCCACACCACGCTGGTCCCTTGCGGGTTGGCGGGTAGTCGGAGTCTCGACAGAGGGCACCACGGGCAGGTGATGTTTGCTTGGGTCCTAAAGATAGTAGTCGCCTTACCCTCTCCAGTCCATAAACAGTCAGTAGCTCATAATTGCTCTAACAGAAGTAGTACAGTGTGGTAGTGCTTTTTGTTGTTTTTTTACTGGTGTATAATATTTATAGGAATGGGGGAACCAAACCCCAACATGTTGGAGTCGACAACGTTGATGACCAATAAGGTAATTATCCTTCTTAAGACGTCCCTAGTTTCCCGGCAACACAGGAAGGTAGAGGTAAAAAACATACAACCTCACTTTTCTGCGCATGGTGAACACAGGCGCATGAAGAATTGTTTTAGACTGTGCAATTGGGTTGCTAGCTTCCTGCAGGGGCGCCGTATTCGCGTTCTCTGTGATGGACGAGCATCGGAGTTCCTGCAGGTAAATGCTGGTGTGCCGCAGGGGTCCGTCTTATCACCCACTCTCTTTCTTCTGCATATCAATGACATGCTGTCCACCGGCAGCATCCACTGCTATGCAGATGATAGCACTGTACACGGGAGCTACCACGGACATTCTGCGGCCAAGCAGTCCGATATAGCGGAAAAGAGGCGGCTTCTTGTCACTGGGCTTGACCGGACCCTCAATCACGTTTCCCAATGGGGATCTGAGAACCTGGTCGAGTTCAATGCCAAGAAGACGCAGGCATGCGCGTTTTCAGCAAAGACATCTCCTTTCCTTCCTCCTCCCACTCTTCAGAGCACACCACTGCCATTACAGGATAACCTCAATATACTCGGTATGGACGTGCGCTGCAAACTGAACAACAAGAACTATATCGAGAGCATCATCAAAACAGCTTCGCGTAAACTCGGAGTCCTGAACAGAGTGAGACGTTTTTTCACGCCGGAGCAGCGGTGTCTTCTTTATAAGACACAAATTCGCTCCTGCGTGGAATACTGCTCGCATCTCTGGGATGGCTCCGCAAAGTACTTATTAGATGCTCTCGACAGGTTGCAGCGACGTGCGGTCCGCATTATTGGGAGTCCTGAGGTCACAGAGTCCCTCGAGCCTTTGCAGATGCGTAGAGATGTTGCGTCCTTGGCAGTATTTTACAGTCTCTACCATGGTGAATGTTCTGATGAGCTCTTCCAACTAATCCCACCCTCCCCTTTCCTACACAGGACAACGCGTGCAGGGCTTAGGTGTCACTCGCATACGGTACAGAACATTCCATCAAGAACCAAGCGGTTCGGTGAGTCTTTTCTCTGCCGTACCATTAAGTCCTGGAATTCCTTGCCGGCGCACGTGTTTCCTTCTTCCTACAGTCCCGGGTCCTTTAAGCGGGGCGTGAAAAAGCATCTGATGAGGCCGTCAAGCTGAGCGCCACCATTGTAGCACTGAACGTGTTTGCAATGGTGACCCTCTTTCATGGGACTTTGCCTTCGGCTTGACATCGGGCGAGGTGAAGTCAAATTGACGTGCCATAGATAAAAAAAAAAAAAAAAAAAAAAAAAAAAACCTCACGGACTCGCCGACCGAGGGCCGATACTGTGGCCGTTATAACCTGGTCAGCGTCATTCATAGTTACGTGTATACCTATACCACGAGAGCGTTAATTCGCGTAAATATAGTACAGGCAGATGTTAAGAAACACCGAACGATGAAGCCGTTTTATAGTAGCTTTGAAATATCTTAGTGAAAATGAATACACTCGCTTTCAGTCTCAGACTGAGTTGTAAACTCACTGGCATCAGCCGCCGGCTATGAGCCAAGTCAACCTGCCTTGTTGTTTTACTCAATAGAACAGACAACTACACTTCGGATACTTAGAGCCAGACTTAACTTTTCGGTAAATGTTGTTTCTTGGCAGCCGAAGGAAAATATAGTGTTTACTAGCAGCATTAGTATTAGAATACTGAATAAAGTTTATCTGTGTTATGGAAAGACGTATTGCCATTTTCTTACAATCTTGACTTTTTTCATCAGAGTGTGAAAAAGCATCTGGTGACGTTACCAAGTTGAAGGCAACAAAGTAATTTGCCAATTTTTCCCTAATGTTACTCACGACTCTCTTTAATGACCATTTTAAAATATAAATAAAATTAACTGCCATAGAGAAATATTCTTAACATAAATAGTTTAATTTTGACAGATAGATTTTGACAGTTTAATTTATCGAGCCTCCCGAAAGCGCCCCATACAACATCTAGCAAGTGACGTTTCAGGTCAGGTTGCGCGTAGTGCAATCGTATGGGGCACAAGAGAATAATAATTGTACATTGCGCTTACACATGTTAAAATATAATAAAAACATTTTTGCCTTTATGAGAAATCTCAAATGTTAAAAACTTTTGGACCTAATTAGATGGAGTTTATTTTGACCTATTTTGGGTAGGTATTAAAAATAACAACGACACGTTTTAGTTTCAGTTTGTTAGACAATTTCTTATTTTGCAAGGCTTATTTTCTCAGAACAGACTAAGATAATAAGTAGTATTGAGAAGAATCGGACGACCTGTCTTGCAGTTTTTTTTTTATCATAATAGTGACGCTAATTCCTGGAACATAATTTTTAGCTTACCATCCAGTGAAAAGCAGTTGAAGACGTGACCTATTTAAAAAATTGCGTACATTCAGAACAAGGCCCCGCAATAAAGGGTAAAAGAACAATGTTCGCAAATTTTCTCTTAATTTTTGTGTTATTATCTTACCTCATCACGGTAATTCTCCATGGACAGTTATTGCGTAAAATTATGTTGAACGTTCACGTAAGAAACAAGGGCTCGACGTGACGTAATTTATGGGTTAGGGCGAGGCCTGTTCATTGTAGGGCACATCTGGCTTTATTCAAGACACTGCCTTCCTGTATTAGCTCCAAAATATAGCAGTTTTTATAAAAGTACGAAATAATGTAGGTACGCCAAACGCCTGTGCAAATAAAAACAGCAATCTATTTTCTCTTATAAACAGTTCGGCTATGAATTTATTATAAGGCGCTATTCTTTTATCATCTTTTAATGCTTACATAATATTATTACATTATGTTAAATGTGTAATGTTTATTAATTGTTTTTGTACAGCAAAGTAAAAATTATAATACGCATTTATGTTTCCTCATTTATTTCGTTTTTATCCCTATTACAAAAGCCTTTGATGCTATCACAACCAGATTTTCGGTTGATACTTATTATTAAACAAAGTAACAAAAAAAATTAAACCAATTCATGTATTATTTAATTTTTAATTTATACATATATAATACTTACTTACTATTATATTATACAATAAAATTTATACTAAGCTTTTATTTTTATATTGGCAATTGTACTAACGGTGGTACTACTACCTAGGTGGCAAACAAGCACACGGTCCACCTGATGGAAAGTGGTCCACGGTAACCACTTTCCATCAGGGATCCTATGGCATCCTATGGGTGTTAGCAACACTGGGGTAGGTGGAGGGATGAAAGTTAAGTGAGTTTTTATGCTGTCAGTGTAAAAGACAAAATAACGATTCTCGATCGTCCCACTGACAACATTATTAAAGCCTCTTCAGTGAGCTTTAGCTACCCTACTACTCTATTAGGCGCAGAATTCTGTAGTACGGAGATACTTCTCCAGTCGAACTATTCAATTAGAACGGGAGATACCGACATGTCCTACTCCCTTACAAAATCATAGAGAACTATCCTGACTAACAGGAGATGCTTCAGATAGTATAGTATAATAAGAAACTCTTATCTTATTACGAATTAGATCACCAATCCTAGTTGCATTTAAAATTCATATTTTGGCCGAAGTCCGCAGCTGCAGGTATAGAGGCTTGCAGGTAAGACAGGTTAGGACCCCGAAGATTTTTGTGGGGCCCAATATACATCCATAGTAGCATAAAGACATTTTCCACGTTCGTTTTAGAACGAATAAAACTAATTGTAATAATCTCGAAAGCTTCGAAATTCAAATTTTATTTTTAAAATGAATTTTAAGGTGTGTTAACAGCGTCAAGGCCATGATTGCGCGTTTAAAACAAAATTGTAATTAATATTCATGTTTCGGTGTCTTGCACCGTATTTCGGTTAAGTTCGGTAATGGAAAAAGTTTTTTTAACTGCCCAAATCTCTGGTCCGTTCATAAATATCTGTTACAGCAAGCTGTTACGCACGAGCTACACTGTTCTGGGTTACCAGATTTTGAGAGTAGAAAACTATTTTTTATTCGGATTTAATTTGTCTTGGTTTAAGTATATATTTTTTCTGAAAAATTAGAGCGATTATTAGAAACCAAGGTCATTATACTCCTCAATTTGATGTAATCAAGAGGTTCTAGCCTCAAAATAACATAATATATGATTGCAAATGGTTATAGTGGGATATTTAAAAAGTTAATTACTTCAAGCTCTAAACGTGATTAAAACCTATTAAGTATAGTAACATTTTTGTTACTTTGTTGCAAGGAAGATTATGTCCTCAGTTCCCATAAATTCGGGGAAACAAATGCAAATCTGGTAACATTTTCCGTGGCTCAAAACGAGGGGTCAAACATCACGTAGGTAATTATTTAAGAGACTTTGTTTTAAAATATTTTGCTTTTTTTTAAGTCGTAAAACGTTGAGAGCATAGACGATTTTCCTTAAAGATTAACTCAAATTAGGTACGGCGATAATATGTTTGGAGTGCCCTTTAAATTTGGTCTTATCTACCGTATTTTACGTTTATTTTTAGGACAATTTCGTACCTGGTTTCTTTAAAGAATCGAGGTAATTATATTACTGAGGTTCTTTAAGTTAATTGTTCTATTTGTGTATCTCACACAATATACCTAGGTACTGTTTCATATTTGGTTAGCGGAACCCGGGTATTAACGCAATCTTATGGTAGGTACTCGTAAATACAATAATTTACCTTATGATTTGCTTGACGTTTTGGCCAGGTTGCACTAGCCGTGGCACCATAATATTATGCAACGAGAACGTTTAAAAGTGAGTACCGTTTCATATTGTATCGATATCGTATTGAAGTCGTATTTTTTTGTATCGAAATCATATCGACATCCATAAAACATAATTCAGGGATAGTTTGTTTTTTATAATTAGGTAGGCACTTTTGCTGGAAGATAATCGAAGAAGATGAAATACCTCGACGTTTTAATACACATCTGACTAACGGGGTTTACATCGGTTAACCTATTGTAATGAGACTTTTTTTATCTTCAGCAATCATTATCAACCTGTCCTTGTCCTAATTATCTTCTTCCACGCACTTTATCTATTTTTTCTTGGGCCATTTTTTCCTTCAGCGATATCACTCTATAAATACGTAGAGTATAGGTAATATAATTAATATATAATTATAATACGATAAAATTGTGTAATTGATGCTAAATACTATTACTATAGGTATACAATATTAAATTGTTACATAAATTCCAATTAGCAAACCAAGCTTTTGTCATGTAAATAACCCGCCTCGGGTTGTGTCCGTTGCAAAGGAGCCTAGAACACTGGCCGTATTTCTGCGCTGGGTTTCAATTGCTAGCCTTTGCAGCAGACCCGGAAATCATAATAAAAATATGTACCTATACAAAAACCAAAAATGTTACGAGTCGCTATATGTCACGGTAACATCAGACTTCCATCAGATGGGTCAACACTTTCCATCAGATGGGTCATGAGCTTTTCTGCCAAATAAGTGGTTAAAAAATATGTACACTTCAAAACAGGTCAGATGGCAGTCGCTTCACGGAAAATATCTAAGTTCAGCCGCATCACAGTTAGACTGGAAAGCCGACCCCAACTGAGTTGGGAAAAAGGTTCAGGGAATGACAAAACAGGTAAAAATGTGAAATCCACTCCATAAGCCTTTATTACCCAAGTTGTTGTAGAACTTGCTCTCAGATGACTATGTACCTACTCGTAAGTACCTACTTTATGCCCCAATATAACAACTTTGAGTTTCAAGTTGGAAGCTACTTATCCTATTGATATATGAAGTGGCCTTTGGAGACGTTATTTAAGTACCTAATCGTTTATTAAATCGGTATTAGTTTTATTAATAGTCATCTGAAATTATCTTTTCGAAGTAATAATATAACATAACGTAAATTCACGCCTATATCCCCGAAGATCCCGCACCCACATTTTGCCAGTTTATGTTTAGGTCCCAATGTAATAGGTGTTGAGCCTATTGCCATTAACCGGGCACTTATAAACCTGCGATAAATACACACATAACTTCGAAAAGCATTGAGAAGTCAATGGTGTGTGCCATGGTAAACCTGGGATCGAACCCGAGACCTCGTCCCAGCAATCCATTACCCATACCACTGATCCTGTTGTTGGTGGGTGATGTTAAAATAACAATAATATTTTTTTTTAAATTAAATGATATTTCTATTTCCAACCTAAATCTATTTGAATAGTTATTTAATCAATAAATATATTATCCTGAAATATATTTCTTCTCACATACGATATTTACTCGAATATACTCCATCCAATAGTTTCTGAAAATAAACTTAAACTCTAGCTTTCACGCCAATGCTTGCATCCTTTAAAACCACAAAAGGAGGTTCTCAGGTCAAAATAGGATACGCTATCAGCTGCAAACCGGACGTTCTCTCTTTGAGTTATGGCCGACCACTTCCGGAGAATGTATTTCCGGTTGTGTGTGTTCGATCGCCACGGTCAGTTGATCGCTCAATGAATCATGGCTAATCAGGTAGCTCTTAATGTCTTGTTAGCTTTTTAGGAGGTTGGGAATTTGAGTTTATAGGAAGCGTTGATAATTATGAATTAATGTCTTATAGGGCAGTGGATAGTAATGAGGGACATACTTTATGTATAATTTGAAGGTCTTTGTATGTGTATATTGCGTAGCGAGATTACCATAGAGTAAAATATATTTTTTTTAAGTTATAATACTAGTGTTAGATTTACGTCTAAGCTATATTGGATGAGGTTCCAATTAATAACTGTTTCTATTATCAACACTTTTAGTTTCATACATAGGTACATACATAATTATGCTCACGCCCTTTCAGGGTAGGCAGAAGTGAACTAACCACTGTATTCGGTCCCACGTAATAGTGGTGAGCTCATTGCCGTATTCCAGGCACTATTGTTAACTCATTTTTCAATTTCGTTTTATGTTACCATAAAAACAGGTATACAAAGGTTATTAATATAATAAGTAGCATAATATTCCATCAAACAAAAAAAAATCTACTCAACAAAAAACCAAAACGTAGCGTTGAAAACAAAGGCAAGAAACAAAACGCCAGGAAATCCTATTTGCATTCCAATACTACCATTATGATGTAAAAATTCATTTCTTTATCTACATGTACGGAATATTTAAGCTTTCATTAATGTTTGACTTTCTCCACGATCTCGGTTACAGTTCATAAATATGTAATACAGCGAGTAGCGGACTATGCTAAACTTTGAGCACTCCCCTTGTAAACAGGTCAAGTTGAATTTGATGCAGCCTTCTTTGGTGTTAGATGGAGCGTTAGTTTGATTTATATTTTATGCAACATCTTAGGTGTATTTTTTTAGAGTTGCTGGCATAGCTCGCATGCATGCTCACGGAGGTCCGTTCTGCACACAAAGCTCTGGTTCCCGTGAATATGTCTGCGAGCCTACACTCGAAGAGGTCATAACGGAAAATATGGCACCGGGTCTGTTGAGGTGCGAAGAAGTTGGCTACAATCTCACCTTCAGCAACTAAATATCTAAAGATTGGGTGCATTTTAGTCTGTTTGAGCCCGACATAACTTCCACAACCGGCCCAGTGGCCACACGAATCTGTGTGGATTTAATGCACAATATGACCAATATTGCAACTATGATTTATATGTAACTATAATTGTGCGCCTCCTTGCGCCGGCTGTGTGGTATAAACTGTAAATTCTCTTTTCAAAAAATGTTATGGATCTACTAAAAACATTAACTTTATCTATATAAAATATAATATAAGTATACAGTAATTTTGTATTTTGTAAGCTTGTTTTCAATATGAATTCAATAAATATTAGATGATTCTTCATTACGTTTAAAATAGATTTCCGAAATCTTTTTTTAATGTCTACTTTTTCTTTTTATTAAAACGTTATGCATTTGAAATTGAAACCATTTTTCTTGACAGTAAATTGTAAGTTAATATAGTAAAAGAAAAAACAACGCCTAAACCAACAGAACAATTTAAGAAAAAAATTCTAATTACAGTAACAGATGTTTTGAGGTTATGATTCAAAATAAAACAGTGGATTCCACGAAAAGAAAAATCCAAGAAATTTAAAAAGGTCAAGATGGAATGCCATTTGTCTCGGTAAAATACCGAATTGGTTTTATTTATTAAATTCCTCCCGTGCCAACCGTAAGCTAAAAGATTTTCAGGAGTATATACTTTTATTCATACTTAAAATGCCATGATTAGGTATGTCACAAGAAAAGAAGTCTTGGAATTTAATTTACTCTTGCATCCTATCGAATAAGTGGGTAGTTTAATTTTAAAATAACAGCGAAGGGATTCACTTGAATATTAAAACATAATTTGGATACCGGAGCCAGCGGGTTTTGTTATTATAACCCTGAAGGTGACGTCTTGGCAAAAGATGAGGTAGACGCCTCTTGATACCTCTTTGTGAAAATATAAAGTAATTTATAGCTTTGCGAAACATTTTTTTTAATATACATGTTTAAGATAAATTTATACACTACGAACTACGCGTATGATTTTGATGTATCCGTATTCTAGAAATCAAATTTAAGTTATATTATGCAATGCTTAATGCTTATTATTAAAAAAAAATTGTAGAGTTACAATCATCAAAATGATTATGATTATTTAATAATCCCATTACTATCAAAGACATCATCACACATAATGTAATAACAGTTATAAAGTAGATACACCCTACCAAATTGTGATGACAACACGTAATCAAATTTAGGGTCAATTAACATGTTAAACTAAACGCTATAGGGGACGCCATGTGCTGGTATTTATCATTAACCCGGGTTCGCTAGTCTACTCCTTTTAATTTGTTGCATTTAGACTTTTACAGGAAAGACTGTGGTCTTATACCCTAACTCGCAGAGAAAAGTTTTTTTTTACCACTTAGGTGGCAGACAAACACACGACCCACCTGATGGGAAGCGGTCACCGTGGCCTATGGACGTTTGCAACACAAGAGGCGTCACACACGTGCTGCCTACCCTGTAGAAAAGTTCTAATGCCCTTCTTGAAGAACCCCATATTGTAGTCGCTTGGAGTAGGGCCTCCTGTGTCAGTCAGCAGTAACGGTTACGCTTGCTAGCTAGGGCCTTGACAATATTTTTTGGGCCCTATGTACCCACTAGTAAGTGACAAATAATTAATATTATAATTATTATACCAACTGTCACCCGTGGCGTAGAATACTGCAGGAATCTATTCCCAAGAAAAAATAATAAACGTATGTACGTATATAAACAAATTTTTAGGATCGGTCAAGCCATTTTTGAGAGATTTGTAGACAAACATTGTGACACGAGAATTATCTATAGGAGTTTATGTATAAACACACAATTTTAAAAATAGATATACACTAAATATACCCAAACCCACAGCTAACCAGATTAATTTAAACAAATTGTAAATAACGAGTATTAGTATATCTAAATATTACAAGATCTTTACATAAGAAATAAATTACGGCTACTAAAAACGTGACCCTTTCATATTGTGGCGAGGATCCCTCGTTTGAATTTTGTTGACTTTAGCATCTTCCGCGGGACCAAGGGGTCCGATTACCTTTTGGCTTTACACTATGCGAAGGAAAAATTTATCTTATAATATTCTTGTCATATTTTGTCTTTGTGAAACTACTTATTTTAGTTTTGGATGTATGGAACCCCGCATATATAGCAAGCTGGTACTTAATCGCTAACTCTTCTAAATAGTTTCGCGCAGTTGGTGGAGTATTCTTCTTAGAAAAAAATTGCCGTGGGTTCGAGCTCCACCTTAGGTGTTTATTTCAAACCTAAAAAAAAACTAGGAAAAATAAGTATTAACCAAGGGACAGTCAGTGAACGCGAGTGGTACGCAGGATTCGTGGGGTCGATTCCCACTTAATGCAAATACCTATATCTGATCTGGTCTGGTCGTGCCTGATCGTCGGTCCCAGTTGTCATAATAGCATCTATGGCAGTCAGTCAGTTTCGGGTAATTACAGCCCTAATAAGTTAAAAAACTAATCTAATTGTAATATTTCGATATCGCCAATATATTGTGAGGTCAGTTAGCAGTTGCTTCTCGGAAAATAACGTTTTCGGCCATGATTCTGGTGGACTGGAAAAACGGACACCGGATTTCTAAGTGACAGCTGGGGACCGGGATTTACGCTAAGATAATGAATGAGAAAGTATTAATCAACAAATGACCACCTCCTGGCCACACATGATACTATTAAGGAAGATGTAAGATTTTCAAAACTCCCTCATAAAGTTTGTTGTTTCATTGGTTTCGTCTATACATTGACGGATCAGCCAGTCCGTCAAGCTGGACAAATTATTATAATGTTATGTATATTACAAATTCATATCCATAATAAACTTACCCATCTCATCAAATATCTGACAAATTGTCATCCCGCATCCAAAATCTGGCCTATAAATTCCTACTTCATATTCATATTACTCATACACGTTTTTTCATCACGAATCTAAATAATGTTACCCCTGACCGGTCCTCATAACTCGCCTGGTTCAATAATATCGTCATATTTTTTCAACATTGCGAAATTGGTACGAAAGGAAGGGAAAGTTCGAACGAAATTGCTGGGGTCTTGTACTGCTAATAAATAATACACGCAATCTGTGTGACTGTTGCTTCGGACGACACGTTACCGTGGCACGTGTCTCGTAACTTCCAAAACAGTAATGGCTTCTTGAAGAATGTGCTCTTTATGTGTCGTTTAGTTCGAATTGTGAAACTTTTATTAGTCTATAGGTAAATAGATATGAAATGACTCGTTTGGTAACTATTTTTTCATTTGTTAACTTGTGTTGTTAAATAGTTAAACATGCTTACTTTGGTTTTGTGTTTGGTTTTAAATTTGTATGAAATTCAAAAGAATGTACAGTCAGTGTCAAAGGCGATGATGGAAAAAATTTAAAAGTAAAATAATAGTGACCTATATTTAAATGTAAATATGAAGCCAGAATTCATTTTCATCATTATTAGAATTCTGAAAAGTCTTACATTCTTACTTTTAGAAGATTTTTTTACGATGGACTGGATTTATGGATTTTCATACTTTCTAAATGTTCATCTAAATCTAGCAAAATATTACTAATTTAGATTACAAAACTGCCATGAGGAAATGATTTTAAACTTACATAAACAATGTTTGATACTTAGACTATATATAAACTCTGTAAACGCAGCAATATCCATTAGAACGTGAAATAAAAATTGCTACATGTTTGACATTATACATTTCATAAAATGCACACATTGACAGTTTAGAATACTAGTGATATTAGTTTTTTCATTTTCAGCAATACTGTGTCTATACGGTATATAGTCAAAGGTTTGTTACAAGTTCATAATATAATTGGCGTAGTTTATATAAATCACGGAAATCAAACCTGCAATTCAGTCCTCCCTGTCCAAACAACATTACAATATATCGTTTATATCAACGTTTTCCAGTAACCGTCACTTATAGGTAGAATGCGGTTGTCAATTATCGTAAATAAGTGAATAGGAAGGTAGTAGGCTGACGGCCGGTGCCGCCTATTCGATGTCTATGGCAAATGAGACGGGGCTGATGCGCCCCTTGCATCTACCGATAAGTTTGAGAATGCCGCGAGTTGGAAGTTTTAGCGAGAATATTTGCATCTTAGAGTACCTACTTAAGAAACTAAAATGAAATACTTTTCTCTAGGAGTGTACACAGTACCCCTTTTAGTATATTATAACTGTTTTACCAAATATGAAATAAAACTTAAGTATCTCTGGTTGATTAGATATTTCATACCAAAATGGCATACATAAAATTATAATAAAAAACATGCACACAAAATATATGTATACCAGTAGCAGATGTAAATAATCCACAGTGATTATGCCATAATTTCACCAAAGACCTGTATTTTTTTGATCCAAATCTGATTAGTGTTGATTCTCTGTATACGTTTTTTTAACAAGTTCTGTAGGGAAATTTGGGACTTAGGTACCTATCCACAAATATCAAAATATAATTGAAAGAAAGTTATACAAAAAATAAGACATAGGATTATTTCGAAGATGAAAAAATCTGAAAATGAGCAGTTCACTCGACTTTCTACTCAAGCAAACTATTGTATCTAGATAAATAGACCAAGACCAAAAAAAAAGAAAAGCCCACTGAGTTTCTTGCCGAAGCCTTGTCAGGCCGCGTTTTGAACCGGGCGGTGCACCGCGATGGTCCATTTGCTAATTAACTTATAAAATATAATTGACATTGACGTTTTGTCTATACAGAATAAAAGATTTGTGAATTTTGATATTTTGCGGGTCACGAAACCCCCTCGAGAAAAATTCAGAGTTTCGTCCATGACTTAGACCAAAACATCTTGAAGGGAAGATATTCACATAATCAACTAATAGACACTTCGGTTCTTTAAGCACATTAATAAATAATGTGACGACCAAAATTCGCTACTCATTCAATATTTCCTTTATAATGGAGCTTACGTTGTCCGTTCCTATTGCTTCAATATAGCTCAATATGTAGCAGGTAGAGGTATAATAGTAACTTTCGTTACAATCTTAACACATTATTAGTTATGGAGGACGATGGCACCTAATAGTACTTCTGGTACATTCACCATATTGGCATAAAAATGGCGTTTTGGTAATTTAGTTTTTTTCTGTTTTCTGTACCGTTTAACTAGCGTTATTCACTCTTCATCGTGTTGGTCAGACAAAACACACAAACACAAAACATCAATCAACATTAGGTACGGCGCTATTAGTTTTTATTTGTAGTGATTGTTTTTTATGAAATTATCGTTTCATTTAGCTTTACTGATTACCATGGAGAGTATGTAATGCTAATAAAACTGAATAAAAATAAATAAAAAAATAGCCAAATCCTATTTTTTATGCCAATGTGTAGTGTAATGTAATCAGAGTACTACCATAGATTACCTAATAAAATGTACTATATACCATATTATGTCTTCGGCCTCGAGAGCGTTTCCATAACACCCTGTGTATCTGCTGAAAAACACATCAATATTTTTTTATTAATATTTCAATGTCTTCAACTACTTTTATGGGCGACTGTACCTTATCATTACCATCTTTGCTTTGTTGTATTTTAAATAAATTAAATTACTTTACATACATGACCGCGGTAGCCCAATGGTATGGGTAATGGACTGCTGAGACGAGGTCTCGGGTTCGATTTCAGGTTTTATCATCAGGTTTGAAGTTACGTGTGTATTTATCGCAGGTTTATGAGTGCCCGGTTAATGGCCATAAGTTCGCCACCTATTACATTAGGACCTAAACATAAACTGGCGAAATATGGATGCTAGCCTACCTACCCGTTCGGGGATATAGGCGTGAGTTTATATTATGTTATGTTACTTTATATTATCTGAATAAGTTAAGAATGTATCAAGGACGGTCTATTGTTTGGAATATTAATTGTTTTCCAATTTGCCAATCGACTTTGCCTTACGTATTGTTGTGGAAAACAAGGATTGTTTATATATACGACAAGTTAGTGATACAAGTTGTGTAGACAGTTCTATTGTGTGTTACACAATTAAATAGAAAATTACTTCCTTTTGCGTGTTAGTTTTGGTACTGAGTTGTGTAATTTGGGTGAGATATACTATTATTGTTATAAGGTTCCTGTTATATGTATTTTACCCATGGACCCTGTAATGGGTCGACCCACCGGGACCATGGGTAAACATACTGCATTCTACCTAATCCTATTTATCTACGTATGTCTATTCCTCATTATTAACCTCATAACTAAACTCCTTACCATGTTTTTTCCAAGAGATTACAATATGGCGTTCTTCAAAGTTTCTCCAAGATCGACAACGCGAGTGTAATGTTCCTGTTAGCACACACCCATAAGTCACGGTGACCAATTTCCATTAAATTGCTATGGCCCATTTGATGCAAAATGGGGCAAATTTCCCTCTTCTCTTATTGGTCGGCAGCACGAATGTGACGCCACTGGTGTTGCAAGCGTCCATAGGCCACGGTAACCACGTTCCATCAGATAGGCCGCGTGCTTGTTTGCCACCTAAGTGGTATATAAAAAATACAATATTGAACTCACATAAAATGAAATAAAGAAGTAATATAAAGAAGAATATTTGACATTATATTTTCGATATTATCTCTCGGTATCTGGTTCGAGGGACAACATGGTCGTATGTTTTTTTTAATCAAACATAGATGATAATTCATACACCACACTTTTTTTGGTAAAAGTAGCTATAGTTGCTATACGCTATGTTGGCCGTTTTGACACGACTGGTTTTGCTCGTTTTATCTTCTTTAGCGAGTGAAGCTTATTATCTACCATGCCAGTCTCGGCATATTTTTCATTAGTCAATCGTCTAATAGTTTGCTGTTCAATATTAAGCGCAACAAAAAAAAGAAAACGAGCAAAACCAGTCGTGTCAAAACGGCCATCATAGTGTGCCGCAACTTTAGTGCATAAATATGAATATATTATTGATAGTTGCTATAAAACGACTATCGAAATGATTTTAACGTGTGCTATATTCCACCAATTTGATTCATTGGGCATGATTCCAACAAAATGATACGCCGTATTGACCGAATTCGAATTCAGTGATATACTGAATATTATATGCAGTCAAGCTGCCATACTTGTGATTTTCATTTGATTTTTTGGGTGAAATGTTTTCGAGTATTCTCATTGAAAGAATAAAAATGCATTAATGTACTATATTATAGTTATCATTAGGGTACACGGGATCCTATCAATACCTACGGGTCCTAAGTCAATGGTACGTACTAATCCGTGCATCTTTTTTCCGTGTAGAAGTTCCCTACGTTTCACACTTCAATCATTTGATTTTTCATACCAATTAGAAGGCAGATAAGCACATGGCCCGCCTGATGAGTAGTGGTTGCCGTGGCTGCGTGGCCTTTGGGGCGTCACATTCGTGCTGCCGACTGACGCTGTAAGAACCTTCTTAAAGTATTTCATAATGCCGTCTGTTGGGTATATCATTCAAATGAGGTAGACATTATTTTACGAGGGAATCTCTTATACTTAGGTTCGTTCTTATTATAAATATGCTCAAATTAAAAAATATGCTTAAAAAAAATAGAACCTACGTATTAGTATATAGTATAGAGTACGTAATAACCATAGAAAGCTGTCACAAAAGAAAACAGAATTAAAAGGTAACATCACGCACAAAAGTTAGCAACAATAATACTGTATGTACAAAATTAACATAATGCTAACAGTGAGGGCCTGTGGGAGCGCGCACGTGGCCAAACATTGAGCCCAACGTGTGCTGTTCGTAACTGTACCCGCCTGTACCTCGGTTCGACCACCAGAGAATATTGTGACGTTACAAAAACAGAATTGTAAAAACATTTATTTTGTTTCATATTACAATTGTATTCTGTTTTCGATATGTTATAGGTATAGATTGACAACTTTATTTATTAGAATAGTACATATTTGTAAAGTACAAATTCACGGAAACTAGTTAAAATGTGATACAACAGATTCAGCAGCGGAACCGATGTCGCCAAACTCCCACTTACAACGGATAATAAATTAGTTGCATTATTAATACACAATTGTTTTGATTGTTTGTATATACATTATAACACTATTAATACCCATTCATACGTATTTTAAAGAGAAAAGGGAAAGCGCATCTTAACCGTTCATAATACAGATTACTTTGCTATGGATAAAAAGTATTTAAGACGTTTCATACTTTAAGTCGCTTAAATATTTATAAAAACTTTTAGAAGTGAATTTTAAGATAGTTATTTAAAATTTTGTCTTCTTACTATAAGATTCATATCGTCGAATTTATCCTTCGTTACGTAACGCACAGCAATGATATGCGTCCCCGCCTACTTCACATTTCCTCTTGTTTTTGGTTCTCCGTGTACAAGTTACAAAAATATTTCTTGGTCTACTTAAAGTAAATAAAGTCCAACTTGTTGAGCGGCTTCAATAAGGGGATGGAACTGTCTGAGTTTGTGCGGTAATATTTTAATTATTCCCCTTACTGTCTTACAAGTTCTGAGCACATTTTGAGCCACAGACTAATTAGACATGAGGCATTTAATTAAGCTTTTCGTACAACGAAGAATTCACACAATTGTGTAGGTACCTGCTTAACGTACAGTGGGCCTCAAAAGTGCTTGGCCAATGAGAAACAAAAATTTTATGAAGTGATGTCACTACACAACTACTAGTCATAGAAGCTACTGGATAAATAGATCTATTTTTTAATGTAACTAAGTTTAGGATACTACTTGCATGAATTTTCACAACAACAGCTAGTTTAATTATATTTTTTCTAACGAATATTTAGAAAGTGAAGTTCCTAATATTTCCCCTAACCCTTCCAGCTAAACTCAATGGCTTGTGTTAGGAGTGGGATCACGTCGGTAATGTAACCACCAGGATTCGAACCCAAGACCTCTCGATCGTAAGGCCGACTCCTTAACAACTAAGCTACCGGTGACGTAATATGATAAAGTAAAACAGCAGAATAACGTTTTTACATGAATATTTTAGCAATGACATACTCCTTGCTGTAATCCAGCTGGCCACGACAGGATAATCTGCAATAACGACGCATCTCAGCAAGAATCAAACAGAATTATATATCAACAGGACCTGAGTGTACAATATTATATTCATATGGGTAATGTATGGTTCGTTTAAAATAGGTCATATTATTTTTTATGCAGACAACCAAACCAAACGGCCCACCTGATGGATAGTGGTTACTCTACTCACTGGCAACACAACAAAAGGTTATTATTAACCGCGGTATTGTGTAGTGATTTGTGTAGATTTACGTTTAAGTTAATAATATACTAGCTGTTACCAGTCGGTTCGAGTTCGATATTTGACATAACCTCTCAACTGTCACTAGCGAGGGGGTGGTGAGAGAGAGGGTTATTCGTGGGGAGTTTTTGCACGATTCAAAAATATTATTCTTGGGTTACAAACGTCCATTGGCTACGGTAACCACTTTCCTTCAGGTGGGCTATAAACTTGTCTACCATCTAAGTGGTATAAAAAAGTAGGACAAAAGCAATTTTTCCTGATAAATATTAATAAATATATTATGATTTTCCACTAATTTTAAAATTATAAGCAAAACCTCCATTTTAAGCCTAGTTGCAACTATTCCTCAACTAGTTGATAACACTGACATTACGTCAACTAAGTAGGTACAGTCAACGATAAAAGTTACTTAACATTAAAATATTTATAAGTTTTTGGTATAGTGGGCTCCTATCCCTGGCCTTCTTTTTTTTTATTTATGGCACGTCAATTTGACTTCACCTCGCCTGGTGTTAAGCTGAAGGCAAAGTCTCGTGAAAGAGGGTCACCATTGCAAACCCGTTCAGTGCTACAATGGTGGCGCTCAGCTTGACGGCCTCATCAGATGCTTTTTCACGCCCCGCCTAAAGGACCCAGGACTGTAGGAAGAAGGAAACACGTGCGCCGGCAAGGAATTCCAGGACTTAATGGCCTACGTCTAATTTAATCACAAATAACATAGATAGCGTTATTAAATTAAACTATCTTGTCTAATTCTTGTTTATCTTGTTTCTTCATTAGAAAATAAGTAAACTCATGCAATTAGCAGGCTGAAATTAATTACATTAATAAGTAGATCTAGTACCCAGTAGCTTTTTAGACTCATAGATGTGCAGTGATATCTCTTCATACAATTATTTTTTAAAATTGTACAGAAATTTTGCAGCCCAAAATTTTAGCGTACAGTTAACTAAAAAAATATGCTAGAACACTTTTATGGATAACTGTACCAAATAATCGTCGTCAATAATATTGCAGGCTAAAGAAAACGACATAAGAATGAAAAAAATAAGTAAATTATAGACTACAATGCGCATTGCGCTCGTCGTAATTGGAAAAGTGTTGTCAACTGCTGTGTATCATATTTTACCCACGGGTGGAAGGTTGACCACCTCAAGTCGTAATAATCACAATTGATTTTTGCTTTGGCGCATACCCTTTCATATTTTATAGGGTACCCAACAAAGGATTGTGCAAGTTAGCTATAGTTGTCCTTGTGTCATGTATGACACTAGGTTTACTAATGCAATACGTTTTTTTGTCAAACAGCAAAGGTAAACACTTGTCTACCTTATTTGTGTGAAAAAAAAACACACATACTATCCACCTGATTAGTACATATACTATCCACCGGCTAGAAAGTGGTTACCGCGGCCTATGAACGTTTGTAACTCACACGCGTGCTGCCAACTCGAGGAGAGGGGATGGGCAGGGGAGCGAGAGCTGGCGAAGGAGGGGAGGGGAGTGTAGGGCAAGAAGATGTTCATGGAGGGGTAAGGGGACGGGGTGAGGTTTCATGTGTTACATTATGATATCGAATCAATTCTACCTGAAGGGCTGACGAAGATGTAAAATAGTTTTTTGTCATCGTCATCTTATTGTTCCAGTTGCATTCAACTCTTGGTTTCGTTTATCTGCGCTTTAGAAAAAGCGACTATCTTCTGACCCAGCTTAGAGAAAAAACTTGCGACATAATCTCATCCAAGAATCATTAGCATGGCCGGTGTACGCTGTTCAGGTGGATTTGATGATACGTGTATTATATACTTCATGATCGCTACAGAGCTTTTAATAATGAGCAGTGACGTAGGAACCCTGCAACCTAATTCTTGCCTGTTTACCATACAAAAGGAAGCCGTTGTAAAAATTATTAAATGATAGTCTAACAAATATATACTTAATTGAGAGAATTCCTCACAAAACTGCTATAACAGGGAAGATTGAAAATATTCGACCCTTCGCCACTGGTAGTGAGACACAGTCTTAAGATACATAAATGTGAAAATATTTTGTTATTTATAATAACAAAGACTCAATTAGTTCACCGCCCAAACTTATTTTTATAAATAGACTTCTAATAGAATCTCCTAAAATAGAACTAACACTAAATTTTCACAAAGTAGCTGAAAATATCTCCAAAATTATTTTTTTACCTAAGCCTCTACTCTACACAAAAGAAACATTTATTCTAAAGATAGCGATGAAAAATTAGATAATTATCTTAAGACTTTTTTCTTCTCAACCCTTCCCTGTAATTACGTCTTTGTGTGTCTAGCAGGTCCTTTTGTTTGAAGGAAAGGCTGTTGTAACAAAAGGTTCTACGGGGGAGGCAAACAATGACGTCTGCCATGGATCCAACGCGAGGATGTTTTCCATTCACGTCATCAAAAATCAATAGCGCCGTGGAATGTTAAAGGATGCCTAATTATGTTGATAATGGAGCTAATGTGAATTCTATAGCTTTGGTTTTATGATAATTATATTATATATTATTGTAGCCTACGAAATTTGTTGAATTTGTTTTGATAAAAATTAGAGCATTTGTTATTGTATATATTCCTATTGATTTATTGACTATTGAAGTGGATTTTACCTACCTACTACAGAACTTGGAATAACTTAACTAGAACGAATGCTACTCAGTATTAAATAAATATTACGTGATTTTCGGTCTAATATTGACATATATATTTTGTTTCTTTTTTATCTATACGAATGTGTTTAGCGTCGAATTGAATAACTCCATCAAATTTTCTATGGTAATTAATATTAACCGAATATATGATTACTCTATCTAAAAGGAGATCCCAAACCTATATCGAAGTAGTAATTACTACCATAGAGAATATATTACTAACGAAGGCAACCTACTAAAGTAAGGAGAACAAAGTCCTACGTTAAGGTTCAACAGTATTTCCTTTTGCCATCCATTTACGTTATGTGAGAACAGATACTATATCAAACAATAAAATTATCCACCCAACTAACTTCACCGAAGATAACTTTCATCTTTCAGACATAATGCTCGATTAACACTCTATAACGGTCAAAACGGAAGCGTGGCCGCCATGTTGGTAGTGAGATAGCGGAAATATATCGCAGGAAGTCAACAGCCATTATTCAGGAAAGGAGTTCTTCCGTCAACAGTCTAAAAGGGCCCTTATTATTTTTGGCGATATCTCGGTCGAGTGATAACGCCAATGAGTTATTAGGACGTCGATAGGACATGCTCCCATTATGTGGTTTATTATCTTTCTTAATTATTTATTAAGGTGACCTTTTTGTTGTTTACGTATTTATATTTTCTGATGTATGGTTTTGTTTTGATCAGTTCGTGGGGTTTAATGTGTGGCTTGTGTTTATCGAATATTCAATGAATTGCTAGCCTGTGGAGTAATAAACCTTGACGAAGTCACTTTCGGTCGGAATCGACCAAAAACCAATTACCAAGGGTGAGGTAGCCTCTGGCCTATCCTGCACGTCCCGTCTGACCAAGAGTATCGAGGGCCCCCTCAGGTGTGAGACTACGATGTCTCCATTTTTCCCCGGATATAGAATGAATTGCTACTGGAACAAATGATTTATTAATAAAATAGGTACACTAACTGACAGGTACTATTCGCTTGCAACACAACTTTCAGAAAGCTTGCAAATATTATTTATACTGTTGATTGCTGGCACTTGGTGGAATTTGTTGTTACACATATTGAGAACTCACTTGTAAAGGTTTACGATGACAAGAAACCTTTGAGGATGCCGTAAGGCGAAACCGGTCAGGTCTATTAAAAAATAAAAATACTGTGGAAAAGTACAAGTGAGTTCTCAATATGTCTTGCAAATATTTCTACATAACCCTTGTTGAGAATCCTTACTACCGGTTTCGATAGATTCGGTAGATTTTATACATTAGCGTTAATATTGATGACTATTTCCGTTGTTATGAGAGCACGGAGAAGTAGTAGGAATAGAGATTCTAGTAGAGAATCGTGTAGAGTCGTTCAACACGAAAATCGACATCCATCGGGTGAAACCGCGTTCATCAGCTAGTGTTTAAATAAATCTTCTAAAGTGTCTAAATGTGTGTTGGTTCCTATTCCGGATCCCATAATAAGAACGTGTCTTTAATAATGCATTGATAAATTTCTAACATATAATTCAATATCCAGCGCTAACTTTCTATAACAAATATAAAAAGCTAACCGCTCTTCCTATGAGCCCTAAGTGGTTTCATAAAGTTTCAAGTTACAAAAGAAAAGCGATGAATAAGAATAGTACTGAGGCGGATAGTTCCTGAGATATCAATGCGAGTTCCTAACTCTTGAAGCTCTCGGTGTTTAAACTTTGATAACTATGTTTTTGTTCTAGAACATTGGGATGCTGCTTCCTATCCTATTGATAATATAAAAGTTTGTGAGGATGGATGTATGGATGGATGATACGGTTATTCTTGGGTGTATAGGGTCTCACCAAAATCTTTGATATCCAAGTCAACTTTAACAGTAAACTTGGTAACACTTGGTGATGGTCGTTCGTTAATCAGAAGAGAAAAATATAGCGCTTATTGACAGTATTTTCTGGAGCTCTGATGGCAGTTTCACTGAAAACCTGTTAGACTGAGAAATCTTATCTAGTACACTTGAATAATGTCATTCGCTCGAAGATGATGACGTCGGGACGATGACGACGGGAAAGATGTCGAAGCATGATGCCACTAGACGTAGGTAATATATTACACAAATATCTTGTACATGATTATTCATTTTCTAGGGCTTTTAGTATACTCCAGATGGGATTAGCAACGGTAATTCGATATGTCTCCCGTTCTAATGCAGAGCAGTCTGATTGAGGAAGTACAGAATACCGTGGCTAATAATAACTCTGTATTGTTTTGTCGGCGGTGAGTAGGACAGCCAAGGTCACTGGAGAGGTTTTGTGTTGTCAGTGGAAAGACAAGACCGAGGGCTTAAGTAGTCACCACTAAGTAATGATTTACCTTCTACACCCCCTTACCTCCCCTTTTCCACTTCTCCTCCCTCTCCCCATCACCTTTACTGGGTCGGTAACATACGTGTGCTGCTCTAGCCACCTAAGTTGTATAAAAAATGTTCTCATACTAGAAATACAAAAGTGAACATTAATTTGAACGACTCACAAAACAAATCTAAATATAGGCCGAGTATCAAAATGTCAGACAACACAAATCAGGTCAACTAGCATCGTAGTGATTATAATCAGGATTATAACCAGTCACGCACTAGTCAATAGTGTAGTAGCAATATTGGTACAGTTGCCCCTAAAAGTTATTAAACAATATTTAAAAAAACATTAAAAAAAGGTCTTTAGGAAGAGACACGTTTAGATTACAAGTTTAAAAAAAAAGACGGTAGTGTGACCGATGCTGATAAGATTATAGCGGTGGCGATTTATTACATATTATAAAAAAAAATCAGTTCCTTCCTCTTATACCACAAACTATAAAAAAGCATCAAAGTACTCCCCAGAGACAAGTCTTGGAGCTAATGACGTGTTCTCGTCTCGACACGTGTCAGCCACGCGCCGACATAACCTCTAATGTGTAATACTGAGTATCAAGAGCTTGGCAAATTGGTAGTTCTCATTTGACGATCGAAAAAGGGTGAAGGAAAGTGTTGTGTAAGTATTTGAGTATAAATATTTTTTCTTTAAAAACCGAATGTCACAAGTTTGCTAATTATATAGTAATTTGACTTTTCAGTGTCTATTTTTTGAAGTCTTTTACAAGTTTTTGAAGTCAGTATGATTATTATTGTTAAAATTTATTTTTTTCTAAGTATCTGGTTTCGCCTATTCCCACCTGTTCTGTTGAGTAGTTACCAAACTTTAATTAATTAAATAGGAACAAAATAAAGCGTCGTTGTTCAAGTACAGCTCATTTCACGCTTAGCCTCAAAATGGAAGATTTTTCCATTTTTTAGTTAAGCATTATTGGTCATAATGATATTTTATATCAAACTTTTCGTAACCTTTATTGACTATATGCATTTGATTCGCTGCAATTCTCCGTGTATAATAACTTTTAGAACTCAAAATACACAAATATTATATTGGAACCTGGTAAGTACCAAATATAGGTACCTACCTGTGAAAAAAGGACGATAATTATGGTATACCCATAATTATATACGATCGAAAAATTTGCCACTATGGGTATGATAAGAAAATATTGCAATATAATATGTAATTTTGATATAGGCAAACAGGCAAATGAATTTTATGTATTTTAGGCACATACCTAGACAAAGTACATTACTTACAGCATTGAAACTTAAGTAATGTAATCCATTAACTGCAGTGAATCGACAGAACATTCGTTTGTTGACATTGAGGTGTTGTTTATCAGCTCCGAATCATAGATTGATTGATAAATAAGCTAAAAAGCTAGGGCGACATAATTGAGCGAATTTCCACACTCTGCCTCAGAGGGTTGTGTTATCATGCAAACCAACAGCTGTGACTCACTGCTATCCCGCTTAGTAAACTAACGATAAATTAGATGTCAAGTAAAATAACCACTGCTTAATATCAGTTCAGATGTTATTTTCTTATTGACAGTTTTAACCCTTCTAACATGTATATGATTATTTAGTATTAGGGGGTTAAGGATGTTCCTCACCAAGCAAGGTCAGCTGCAAAAATAGCAATATCCAACATGTCAGTGTACCTTGAAGCATTTCTACTAAATATCAGAAGTCCACATGCAACCTCATTTAGAGTCCTAATCCTGGTTGCGGAATAAGGATGGAGATATGTTATAATAAGGATAGATATGGATATATAATAAGGATAGATTATACCTACCGGTAAAAGGGGGCTCCAGATCTGAAGACGTAGCTACGTTTGGTAAGCAGTTCTTTTATTGTTTGTGGTGTTGAGGAGATCCCCAATATGCAGACTATTTATAAATATACATGTCCTATAAGTACATTGACTTTACCGTTTAGAAAAATATTACCAACTCAGACTCCGAATGAATCGACCCGAATAGTTGGTAATTAAAATAACAAAGTTTCACCCCTAACTAAATATAAATGATAACGAATCAAAGTTTCCAACTGCAAAATTTAACTTTTAAAATTTGTGACTCCTCGATCACTAAAGTTAATGTGGAAACTAATAACAAACTGCGCATTATTGGTTTAACGAAGCGTTTCCAAAATTAAATATTGAAATTCGTGGTAGGTTTTGATAGTAACAGCAGGAATTAAACGCTAGGAAGTCGTTGAAACTTGAAATAAGTTTTAGATTAAATTTATCGTCATGACGTTCACGAATGTATATAAAAATCATCAGATCATCATCATCCAGTACCGGTCGCATACGATCACCTTGAAATCTGGGGGTCCGCTTTTTTCCACTTCACACACTCTTACTCATCCACGATAGTGAGTCCATTGGCATACATATCATCTTCTACCATGCCATCACTATTGGGTTTATTCTTCCTAATGGGGCCCAGCCGAGCCGACATGGTGAAACATTTGTTACCCTTGTAGCCAGATGGTCGCTCGTTTTCTGTATAAATTACTTCAGACCGTATTATATTGCGGTAATACATTGCAGGTATCTAGTCATGTGATGATTCATTTTTATTTCAGTCATTTTTGCATGAATAATCGTATTATAATTGGCCATTCATTCTCAAAAACTTTCAGATGAAAACATAGTGGAAAAATATTAATATACTCATATCTTGTTGTTTAAATTTTTTATGCCCGTGTGTATCATATATTTGGGGTGTGCAACGTAGCGTACGACATATCTCAAATTAATTCATGTTTTGTCATACCCCCACTTTATATTCGGAGTTTAATGACTTAGCACTATAAAACATTTTCACTATAAGGCCTTTATCCAATGCGTAAGATATCGCGGACGTGCGTACGGCTATAAATCGAGAAACATGGCTTTGCTCTTACTGGACGTCGCGTCGGATATAGGACCAACAAAAAACCAATATTTGGAAGGGGTGCCATTCAAACACACCCTTTGGTTGCAAAAAAACGGGATATCTTTTGATTAATATGTCGAGGTATACACGTTATTGATTAGATGCTTTTTAGTGAGCGTATATAAACTGAAGTAATACTGTGACATACAAAACCTTATAGTATTGAAAAAGTTGAGCTGGATTAAGGTTCATGTATCAAAATTGTGAAAGACTATTGAATATGTTTTAGGTATACATATAAAACTTACCTAATAACTCCCACAAAGGTCAAGCTTCTTTCAAACACGTCGTCAATGTAGGATTACTAACTATGAATAGACAGCGCACCAACCGAGAGCACAGCATCCTACAGCACCTGGAATGGATGCCCACATATTTAGTTTCTTACTATCCACATCCATCAGAGTGCATTTAGTAGTCCATTGACTATCTTGATGGGTGAAGGCCTCTTTCAGTAACAATATAACGGAATAATGAACGAAATTAAATTAATTAATATACAATGTTGTCTCTCTATAATTACCTGAACGCACAGAGGTATATTTTAACGAAATGAGTATAATATATTTTGTAATTAATTCCGACTGTGGTTTTTAATCAAGCGAGATGTGTTGAAAATATGCGGTCGACATTCATGCATTCATTTAAAACAACTATTTTAATTATTCACAGAGAATCAACTCGTATTTCAATGAAAACAAAGTTATTCAGAACAGAATGTTTCGAACTCAAAATTACTGTGGAAGCCACCGAAGCATGACACAGGCAATATTATTTAAAAGCTAAACTTTCCGACGATTGATAACCATGAAAGAAGTATGAATATATTCCACCTTATTCAGATTTATTAAAGATATTATACGAAAATGGGAAAACGTTATTCAAACGCAGGTGTGCTGACGATTTGCTAAGTTGCCATATTTTTGTAAGGGAATTGAGTTAGGATAACACGTTGGAACGTATTGTTCAAAATCTTATATCTGAGGTCATTATTTACTCACCAGAGCCCGTTCAAGTTCCTGGCACGTTTATTGCGTCATAATTTTACACCTGGTACCTATATTTTGAAATGTATGCCCATATTATATTAACTACCTACCTAATGTGGCAATACCCGTATAACATCATCTTTAAAAATAATAGGGCAGAAATAAAATCTTTTTATAGCAGCTGCATTGGCTTTCTCATTTAAGCTTAGTTAGAATTTTTGAAATTAGACCTGTATTGGCGAACTTGTTAGGGTTACAACTACCAATAACAGTAGATGCTCGAGTGGTAGTGAACGCGACTGCTACGCAGGAGGCGCGAATTCGATCACAGTTCAGAGCAAATATTTTTTTCGCTCGGACATGCATAAATATATCGTAATTCAAGCCGCAACGTAATTCAAAGCCGCAATATGGTTAGACTAGAAAAAAAGCGGACCTTAGACTCCGAGTTAACAGGTTGGAATACGACCGAGATTTGCAAGAATGATGATAGGTAGATGTCGATAGCCGCCGCGACCAATAGCTTAACATGCTCACCGAACAACATAGGTCTTGTTTAGAACTTGCTCAATTTTTCAATTTGTTCATTCTCTATCGATGGAATTTCTGTTGACATGGTATAAAAACAATATTACTCAGAAATTATTTATTTTGATGTAGGACCATATATACATACATACATATACTCACGCCCGTAATCCACGAAGGGGTAGGCAGAGGTGTATTAAACACCCACATTTCACCAACTATGATTTTTGGTCCCACGTAATAGGGGCGAGCCTATTGCTGCCAATCGGGCACTTAGTAATAAAAACGGGTATGCCAAAAATAAATTCCAAACCGAAAATGTTGCAGCTTAATATACTTGGAAAAAAAATTGACCCAATTCCTTGCTATGCGGAGTAAATCGCAAGGACATTAATTACGTACATATCCGCACAAACACGGTAGTGGATATACCTATTATTATGTACCGCACCGATGTAGTACCACTATAGGTATTATTCAATATATATATTATACATATCCCGTGACACCGTTCCGTCTGACCACTGCTCCGTTCACTCATCCGAAAATAATTGAGCAGAAAACATAAGGACTTGATAATAGGCAATATGCGAACCCGAAATTGCTTTCCTAACGTTGTTTCCGTAACTAATATTGTGCTAATTCCATTATTGCCGGCGTCTATTACATGTATTACGAATATCGAACCTTTCCTTTCCTATCTTTTTGTTCCTTAACAAGAATTTGTCGTTGGGTTTTTATTAAAGATTCTAATAGCCTTTCGCAATCTTTTTTTTTTATACGTGCTCGAGCTTCTCTTGTATGTTTAATTAAAACTGCTACTCTCTATTGTGTGCCGCTAGCGAAGAAAATTATTTGTTTAACATTTTTATCGGGACCCGTATTTTATGTTGCGAATATTTATTGCTTAATTAAATTGGAATTTGAAATATCGGCCTTGGTAGCGGGAAAATATTAAAATGTTTTGGATATATTATTTTACAGAAAGTATATATTACGTGTGTATATAATATACGGTACGGAAACTTGTATATAATTAGAATGTTATTTTAACCGTCATCTAAAAAGGATGGTGGCTCAGGATTAAATTGGAATTTGAAATATCGGCCTTGGTAGCTGGAAAATATTAAAATGTTTTGGATATATTATTTTACGGAAAGTGTATATTATGTGTGTGTATATAATATACGGTACCTAAATGTATTTAGGAATTAAAAGTTATTTTAACCGTCTTAAAAAAAGGATTCAAGATATGGTTTTGTCCTGTGATTTTGTCTTTCTTAATTAAATTTCTTGGTAGGTAATCAATATTATAATATTGATAATGTGGTTGATATTATAGAACAAGCAAATGTTTATATGTATTTCATTTTCTTAAATCACTTCGTTTTTTTACTAGATTCCTTTTTATGAATGGTAACACTATATGAGATGGTACATGGCGAATTGAAAGACGTCTATGAAAGGCAGACGATATCTTGTTTCACAAATGGTTCAACTGGTACAACTCAGACAGATTGGATGGATTCTTTTACAAAGTTCAATTTAGTGACTTCCTGGTAGATAGGAAAAGTTCGTGAAAAATAGAATGTATTAGCTTTACGATCTTCTCTTTACAAAGTATGAACTGCTCTATTTTTTTAAGAAATGATTTTAACTTCTTTTTGACATACCTACTAAGTACGGATGTAGGATAGTAAGATACGATAAATAGCTAATACATTTTTTAGATTTATTATTCTGATACTCATATTGTTATTTTTAGATGTCTCCGTGCCTCCGTGGCTTAATGGGCGTAGTATGCGCCAGCTGTGCTCGATGTTATGGGTTCGATCCCCACACACGACAAAAATTTGTGTGATCCAGAAATAGTTGTTCTGATTCTAGGTGTACTTTGCGTCTGTTAGTTGTACGTTTGTAAAATACCTCGCGATACAGGGCTTGTTCCCTAGTGCGGGAGTTGTCTTTAAAAAAAGTAAAAAAGATGTTATTTTCCGATGTTGACATTTGCCATCTATTATTTTAATTATAATTACTTAATATATTACTTCTATAATGAAAGTTGTAAAATGAGAAAAAATAAATTTAAAAGAAATAATTTATACTTATATCATATTACCAAGATATAATGAATATGACCTAAACTCATATGACTAGTTAGCTAGAAGTATAATTTGGTTAGTAAATTAATAATTATACCACTAGGGCTTCATTTATACATACATACATGAATTTCAGCAACCACAATGTAACCAGAAACAAAATTATTCGCCAACATTTATTGCTAACAAGACTTTATCTAAAATTAAAACCTCCGCAATATTGTCTAGTATATTGTCTAGGTTGTAGACGGATGGCTTGCACAATAAGGCTATAAAAACACAAAATTACGCCAGCCTATTGTAGTGGAGTGAAGTGCTCTCGCCACTCCTCTTGCAGACAATATGCATATTCACTGTGCTCGGGCCCCTTGGCGTGCGTGGTTATATATACGTACGTCTTAACCTATACTTTTTTTTAATAAAAGTAGGGATTTTTTTAAGTAGTTTTCATTTTTTTGTTAGTACTGGGATATTGTATTGTAGTCGTAGCCTAAAGATATGACGCGTCACGGTCAATTTTCTCAAATTATGACGATGTTTCTCCATGATTATTATGTTAACAATCAATGGGGAATTTGTAATTATGTGTGTTACAAAAATGGCTTGATTATAATAATCCGATTCTTTCAGTCATGCCATTATTTAATAATCTGATTAATTCTTTCAGTAATGAACCCTTTCCCAACTTAGTTGGGTTCGGCTTACCAGTCTAACTGTAATGTGGCTGAACTTCGATATTTTCCGTGACGCGACTGCCATCTGACCTCCACAACCAATGGTCCAAAGTCTAAATGGCGATATTGAAGTTCCAAGTTAGACTGGTTGGGCTATTGAGGTCTCCACTACCCGTAACGACTGCCATAGATATTTGTATAGCAACCGGGACCGACTGGTTAACGTGCTCGCCGAAGTATGACCAGACTAGTGCAAACAGCCATATTCATACATACAACTTTTTGCACTAAGCGGGTTTCGAACCCGCGCTCCGTGCGTGGCAATCGCGTTCACTACCGCCTGTCAGATTAAGCTGTCATACTAGTGTGATTAGAATATAATAATTTGATCAAATTCTTTTAGTCATACTAGTACATAATTATGCAATAATCAGATATAAATTCATTCATCCAAAGCGACAGCATGTTAATCGTCAAATTTTGTTGGCTCACAGTTAACAGAGACGCTCTAGAGTTCCTTCGGTTAATGGATGGGCCATTGTCTGTTCGCTTCATAATGCACTGTATCAATACACATATAGACTGATATTAATACTATCACAGAATATATTTTTACACACTTCACGTAGCAAAGAGCACCAATAACCTTAGGTAACGACATAAGCCTGCCGCGTATGCCTACTTAAACAGCATTTATATTCATACAACCTTCTATTTACATAGCATCCCCCGTGTAATGTTTGGAAGTTCCATTTCTAAGGGTTTTCGTAGAACACACTCGTAGGGTAAACCAATGTCAATAAAGATAGTAATCAGTGAGATTTGTATTTTTTTTTCTTCTGTATGGAAATGTACATAATATTTGATAAGATTTTAAATATTAACTGTATTTATTGTTAGCTGAGAGATATCTTGTTCTTGGCATATTTTGCTCAAATTTACGTTCATATGTATGACAGCTTCTGTGAGGTAGCGATAGTGTAATCGACTGCTACGTAAGAGGCACAAGTTCAATTCCCACTCAGTGCAAATATTTGCATGCATAAATATGTAAATTTGCTCGGTTTCGGGTGTTACTCTTTATTTATTTATTAGCTGTGGTCCGCGGCTCCGCCCGCGTGGATGTCGATTATCGCGTTGTACGACTCTACTCGATTCTCTACTTGCCTCTCTATACTACTTTTCCTGGCAGTCATGAAAAGAAATCTACGTCTACGTCTACGAAAGAAAGTTTTTATAGGTGAAAGAATTATTGAAATCGGTCCAGCTATTTCGGAGCCTATTCGTTACAAACAAACAATAAAAAAACAAATCTTTCCTCTTTATAATATTAATATAGATTTATATCTGCAACAGCAGTCATTTGACGAGCCTTTCGACGAATTCTTTTGGCCGCCATTATAAATATTTTCCCTAGAATGGTGATTCCTACTTTAACGGGCTCGATATTATGTCTTTACTCATATAAATATTATGTAAGTATTTATAAGAAAATGCATCAAACTACATTTATCCGCATTCCAGACCCCACAACACAAGCTTGTCAAACTATACTTACTTTGGTTCCAAATAATGTAGCGTAGAATTTTGTAGAATATTGATTAAAAAAAGACAATATACCTAAAGTAGATACCACCGTATAAATAAATTGACATAGCAATAAAAATCACAGTTCGTCGACATGCGGTTGAATTGTAAGCACCGAAGATATTTAGAAACTGCAATAAGAATGTAATATTCAACCAATGGGTACTTGAAATATTTCAAATAAGTTGCAGAAGAATTCTATAGCATTGAGGTGGTTTCAGCATCAATATCGAGTCTGTATTTATTGAGTTATTGATATTTATATAAAGGTTTTATGTTGATAGCAGCATACTAACATTATTTATCGGACTATACATGGATTGGATAATTTGGGTTTTCATTTGTCTCTTTAGATATATGCCATCGAGCTCCATAACCAAATTGGTGATATCGAAGTTCTGTAGTTAGGCTAGTCGGATTTTTGAGGGCTCCAACTACCCGTAACGATTGCCATAGATATTGGTATGGTAACCGGGACCGATGACTTTACGTGCTTTCAGAGGTACTACCAGACCAGTGTAAATAGCCATATTAATGTATTTAATATTTGCATCGAACCCGCGCTTACTGCGTGACAGTCATATTCTCTACCATCACACCACCACAGAGGTGATCATATCATCGTGAGCTAATCAAATGTAAATTTTTATATTAACGGTCACGGCAATTTGACAAAGTTTTAAGACGAATATTTTCTTAAAACGAAGTTTAATCACACTTGTAAAAAACAGTCAGATATAAATTTTATTTAAAGTTATACTTTCACATCCGTTTGAACATAAAACATACAATAAAACTCCCTACAATACAGCACTAGTATCGTTAGCACAAACACGCCTGGGCCTCATTTAATTACGCCTTATTAACTTAATGGCTATTGCGAACTAACTTGCTAATTTATAAGGTCACGCTTGCCCAGTAACTTGCTAGGAATAAAGCCTATTTAATCTATGAGGGTTACTTCAGGTTATACAATCGTCGGGTACTAGTCTAACTAGCTTTTTAGGGTTCCGTAGGTAACACTGGACTCTTAAGGTTTACGTAGTCGACTGCTAACCGCAGCAGCAGATACAGAGTACTGCGATATAGATAATGTTACAATTGTTTTTTATTGCGGTTTCTCAATAGTGCCTTTCGCTCACGACAACTTTTTGCAGCAATGTTGTAGCGATGTTTCTATCGAGACAGTCGCGAAGTGGTCGCTAGCTTAGTACAGTAACACGCGTTAGAAGCGATGCAGTCGCACGTTCAGTAAACGCGCGACAGCATCGCTACAAAAAGTCGCCGTGGGCGAGGGGCTAAACAAAGTAATGCACTACACGTCATAAGACCGCATTGTCCATGAAAATAAAAGGACGTCAAACCCACAATTCATTCTTTTGTCGATACCTGCATTTATTTTATTGTTTCCAATACATTACTGATTAAAACTCGATATGGGCTAACGGGTCGTAGAAGTCTCCAGGAATTAAAATAATGAATAATCAATCATATTAAGCATATTTCATGGTACGCTGTATCTACCGCACTTGTCTGTAGTTATTGAATGCGGTCGACCACGGAATCATATCTTTATACGAGGGGGCGTTTTTAAGTTCGCGGAATGGGAGTATAAAAATAGGAATAAAATTATTTATTTATTTTTCCTTTTCAATATGCTCATCTATAACCCGTATACATTTTTCAGATCTATCAATTATCTTATGTATCCCTTTAAAAAAAAATGTCTGAATAATACGCAGAAAATGTATCTTTCACTTTTTCATTGCTTGAAAATTTCTTCCCGCGAAGTTCTTTTTTGAAGTTTGGGAATAGATAATAATAGCTGGGAGCCAGGTCAGAACTGTAAGGTGAGTGAACCAAAATTTTGAAGCCCACTTTCTGCAGTGCAGCCATCGCAACACGGCTCTTGTGGACAGGCGCGTTATCGTGTAGAAGGAGGACACCTCTGGTAAATTTTTCCCTTCTTTTTTCTTTGATGGCTTCCTTTAACTGCACTAGGATTACAGCGTAGTATTCTCCGGTTATTGAGACACATTTGTCTTTGTAATCGCTCAACAGAATCCCTTCTGAGTCCCAAAAGACTGTTGCCATGATTTTCTCAGCCGACTGTGACACCTTAAACTTCTTGGGTGGTGGTGTACCCTTTTTGTGCCACTGCATAGAGTTTTGTTTGGATTCAGGTTCATAATGTTGAACCCAAGTTTCATCCCCAGTAACAATTAGAGTCAATACTTCCTCTCTGTCCTCACTACAGAGGTCCAAAAACTCGCGAGAACAATCTACGCGCTGTTGTTTTTGAGTTGACGTGAGCATTCTCGGCACCCATCTTGCACTCACTTTAGTCATGCCAAGACCATCGTGAATTTTTTTGAAAATGGTTGTATCTGATACTCCAATCATTTCTGCGAACTGTTTTTTCTTCAGACGGACATCTTCCAATATTAATTTTTCCACTTTTTGAATGATTACTGGAGTGGTCACCTTAATCGGCCGTCCTGGCCGCTGGTCATCTTCAAGTGAGTCCCTGCCTTGCCTAAAGAGGTTATGCCACTTTTAAACCATAGCTTAACCCGGGCAAGAGTCTCCATAAACGTATGACATCTCTTCCAATATGGTTTGAACTGATTTTCCTTCGTTGGTAAGGAACTTTATGACGGGCGGAATTCGATTTTGTCCATACTTTACAATTTCTTCCCGATTGACTTGTTTGATCGACGATAGTTCCAATACTAATGACCTTATTACGATAAAACTTGGTATTTATACTAATAACGAGTTACTTATTTCGTAAAAATTTTGGTAAGTACCCTCACTAGTAATCTACCCACCTTTTCCGCGAACTTAAAAACGCACCCTCGTACTTCTTTGGTTGCACCTTAAGTAACTTTTGGACATAAGTTTCGTGATTTGTTTTCAGTGGTTGCTCATGTTATTACCAAAGTTCAACTCCGAGAGAAAAGTCTTTGGCATAATATGTTACGTTGTATGACTAGCAGCTAAGTTATTTTATAACAATGACCTTGTGGTATAATAACACAATTGAATTTGAATTATAATCATAATAACATTTTGGTGATCAATCACAAATTAACATAATATACGATATCGCTGTCCGTACCTTAGAGTTGCACTAATGAAATAAACTTTCAGGTAGAGAAAGTAAAGCGTTTAATATTCATAGGGTGTGCGGAACCCTAAATGTTTTATTCGTTAACGAGAGTACAGGATTACGGTAATCATGTCACGTCGTGTGGGACCTGCAATTAATTCGAGGTAATCAATTATGTATCAGTTATATCGCTATTCTATTGCTAGGTTTAATTTTTTTGAACTACTACAGATGCATAATGTTAGTTTGTGTTAATTTGAGTCCAGATTTTGCCCAGGAAAAAAAATGGTTAAAAATACTATAACCCTATTGCGTAAGCTTTCATTACTTCCCAATTATTCCATATAACGATATTTCATATAACCATTCATCCCTTATTTTGTCCTCTATAAGGGAGACTTTGTTTATCATCATTGTGGCGATACCACATGTACCCAGCTCCATCTAGCGACAGCAAGAGTAACTACTACATCACTCTGGATCCTGCATTGCGAAAGTAAAGTCTTCGCGCTAGTGCAACATACATAACAACCCAAAGGCAATCGTAGGGCCGCTGCCCGCCAGGCGCGATCACTTTGCCTGGTCGGAGGATCCTCCCTTTATGTTGGAGGGACATCACATCTCGTTCCTCCACAATCATCAGTTCACCGCTGGATATAAGCCTTTCCCATGACACGTTACTTAGCCCGATCTTTACCTGTCTTCCTCCACTCCCACCAGTTACTCTGTGTATATCCCGCTCCATCTAGTTGCAGGATGCCCTACACTACATTTGACGGTTCGCGGCCTCCAGTTAAGTACTCGTCTATTTGAAATAGTTCGGGTAGACTGCGAGGAGACTGCGAAAAAATATGATCAGCCAACTGCCACCTTAGCTTGCTAATTCGTTAAGCTAGGTCGATTCGATAACTCAGATATTTACCGAGCATCGGTATAACACGCTGAACGACCTTGAATTGGTGGACCAATAGCACCGTAAGTGTCCACGTCTTGGCTCAATATATAATTTTTAAAACGTTGATAGTACGAGAACATTAATTATTAACTCGAATTAGGTAGGTATGAACTTTCATGCCTCTAACTTAGTGTTTCACTTTCAAGACAATCTAATTTGCACCCCCTATATCGGTGATTTTTTTAAAAACGCTGTTACAAGATACTATGTACCTATTTTAAGAACCTCATCATCATTCTCTGAGCCTATTCTCAACTCAGTTGGGGTCGGCTTTCTAGTCTAACTAAGATGCAGCTAAACTTCGTTATTTTTTCCGACCTCCACGACCAAATTGACGATATCAAAGTTCTGTAGATAGGCTAATCGGACTTTTGAGAGCTTAAACTACCCTTAACGACTGCCATAGATGTTCGTAGTGCAACCGGGACCGACAGCTTAACTTGCTCGTCGAGACATGACCACACTAGTGCCATATTCATGCATACAAATATTTGCACTGATCAGGCATCGAGCCTGCGGCTTCTGCGTAGCAGTCGCGTTCATTACCGCCCCGCCACAGAGGCTAGCAATTTTAAGAACTTTTCTTCTATCTTTTGTACAAAATATAAATCTTTAACGCGCAGGCACATTCCTTTATAGAAATACCTTATTAAATAAATAATCAACCCACAGTCCATCCTCTTCAATAAAACAATCGATGTCATTATTATCTTGAAAATGCGTTTCATTTCAGTATAATTTGCGCATTATTCCGCTCTGACTAAACCAGTGTAAGGATTATCTGCAAGAGACGTCCCGACGGTATCGTCAGCGTCTAGTAGGCTTAAATTTTCATTATGTTTATTGGATAATTCGCTTTTGAGCGGCGTGAGGCTCTGAGATAGAGGGGATTGTCAATGCAACACTGAGCATTACTTAACGCACCACTATCAGCGTCTGCTGTGGCATTTGGGATATAATAACGTCGGGTTTACGGTGTAATATGTAATGTAACTACTATCCTATTCTGTGCTAGGCTAAAATAGTTATTACTAGTTATCTCAATATGAAATACTTTTTTTAAAATGTTCTTGGGCAATCTACACAGCGCCATGGTAAAACACACAAAACACAAGTAGATACATTTTTGTAAATACATACGTATTGTAACACTCAGACCAATGCAAATATTCATATTCATGGACAAAAATATTTGCACTGAGCAGAAATGGAACCTGCAGCTTTTGCGTAGCAGTCGCGTTCACTACCGCCACGCCACAGATATCGTCAACTGTGAATACAACGTAAAAGGTTAAAAATTAAATTAAGTAGTGCCAGTATGAAACACTTCGGCTCATCAGTCCAGATGTTGTCTCAAAAAGTATTAAACACGTAACAAATAAAAACGGCCCGCGAATTACGTCACTCACTTGAAGTAGCATTTTAATAACGAACTGTTTCACACTCGAACGTTTTCAAAAGCAGGAAATTATTCCATTTTGTATATCAAAATCCCCTTTATTGAATGGCGGAAATAAGAGAATAGCATTTTCGTATTCTGTATTTGAATTTTGTTTTTTCATTTGATAGATTGACGTAACACTTCACGAATCTGATATATAACGTTTTAGTAATTTGAATTTCATTTATTTTCTCGTTTTTGTAAAATACTTGTAATGTATGGGAGCAGTAGGACGGTATCTCTCGTCCGAAATGAGCTGTCCAACTGGGGAAGTAACTCCGCCCTACAGAAGACCGCGGTCATAATAACCATCGTTTTGTGTTCCCGCCGTTAAGTAGGGTAGCCAGAGCTCATTATACCCCTCCTTCCCCCCCCCCTTCCTAGCCCCCCCACCCCTTCCCAGCTCTCCCCCTTTCCCTTCAGGGTGGGCAGGGCGTGTGTGACACCCTTAGTGTTGCACACGTTCATAGGCCACGGTGGCCGCTTTCCATTAGGTGGGCCGTGTGCTTGTCTGCCACCTACGTAGTATAAAAAAAAATATAATAATAAGAGGTTGGCCAAGCCCATCGAGGCAAGTGGCAATACGTTTGTAAAATAGAATAGAATGTGATAAATGTATGAGACGATTATGACAAGAGTAAACATAATGTCAAATATGTTTGCACCTGTTATAGGTAAACGTCAAAATACGCGACTACGCGATTATCGAGCAAGTATGCGATACAACCATGGAGTGTTTGCTCGAATGTCAAGATCAAGCACGCGTCCACTTTATGCAGAGTGGTTACTGGGTCCCATGGACGTTTGCACACCAGGGGCGTCACACTGGTGCTGTCGACCATATAGAGAATAGAGGGAATGGGTGGAGAGGAGAAGGCTGAAAGAATCTCTGTGCTATCAATGCAGAAGACAAAGAAGGCTTTCTCGGTCTTCCCACTGATAACACGTAATCTCTCCAGTGAGCTCTGGCTACTCTACTCACCGCCGATAACACAACACAAGGTTAACCGCGGTAATCTGTAGGGCAGAGGTACTTCCCCAGTCGGACTGATCAATTAGGACGGGAAATAACATCATGTCCTACCTTTTACCAATAACTACGCATTACAACAAAATTATTTCTAATTTGGATCAATTGTTCGTAAATTATGTCAAGGTGAAGTGATTGGATCGCCTAATGTTCCATTTACATGATCAACATTAGGCAATTAGATATTAGATGATACCACGTAGTCGAATAATAGAGATATGAAATCGATACCTAAACGTGGCCGGTGTAATGACAATCAGCTTAAGAGCTACTAGCACACATTTATTTATTATTTACTGGCTGCCCCCGCAACTTCGTCTGCGTCACCCCGTTTTTGCAACATTTTTAACTTTTGCTCCGCACCAGTTGGTTGCAGCATGATGTTATATACCTACATATATAAGCCTTCCTCTTCAATCACTCTTTCTATTAAAAAACCGCATCAAAATCCGTTCCGTAGTTTTAAATATTTAAGCATACATAGGGACAGAGAAAGCGACTTTGTTTTATACCATGTAGTGATGATTATGCAATAAATGCCACCAGAGCCGGTTACAGAGGTTATGTCGGATTCGAACGGACGCCATCTTCGGGTCTTTGGAACTCCCACACTCAAGACCACCACTACCACCCACCTCGGCGTCTACCATACCGGGCAGCCGGCCACTGTGTGCCAAGAGTCCTCGCTCGCATCACAGAGATGATATTCGAACACATCTCCTTGCAGGTAATCCCCGAAGTGAGTGCCCATCGCGTCAGCGTCATGCGTTAAGAGAGGCTACCGCGTGATCTCTCGGGCCAGTCCTCCATGATGGGTTGCCATTACGATGTGCCATGTGCATGGACGCCCAAGATATATAGGATGAATTTATCAAAAAGCATTGGATGGCAAAATCCGAAACTATAAGGAACAGCGAAAAATGTTTCGTCATAATCGGGTTCGTGACTCTTTTGCGCATTTTTCGCTATTCCTTATAGTTTCGGATGTGGCTATCCAATCCCTTTTGATAGAATCATTCTGTATATTGATATTGCAAAATACATAAATGTATAAAATTATAACCTTTTTTGCTACAAAAGTATTATCAGCGTCATTGTCATCATCAACCTTATAGCAATTACTCAGTTGCGGGAAAAGTTTGATTGGCAATAACGGCCTTTCCGGAAGTGACTGTTGACAATGCTTGTAGTAGTTGAAGTGCAGCAAGAGCCCTCTACACCCAGTGTTCTAAATGCTGCTGTGTGATTCCAATATAAATAAATACTTGTAAATACTTTCCAATATACATATCTAAAGGACACCATACCCTATAGGCTATAATTTATTAATTGTGGCAACTCCCTCTGGTTGTAATTCTCCGTTACTGGTCGCTTTGTAACAAACTCCCTAATCTCTACTTTCAAATCTTCACGAATTTAAATTTCAAATTCGTATCGTAAGATCGTGTTACCCACATTGAGACAATCTAGTAAATAGTCTGATGGTCAAAAGATTTACGACTTTACTCATTTAGAAGCTAACCAAATTAAATATTGTTATTTAAATACTCGATGTCGCCCTCGAATCCAATAGCTTGAAATATAAATTACTATCCCGTAACTTACAGGAACATAAATTAGATATACTGAAAAGGTTTTATGCCGATTTAAGATGTAATAAAGCAGTAAGTAAGTACATTATAACTTCCTCTATATTTAAGTAACTGCATCCGTGACACGTGGCTGAAATATAGGGCTACCTCTCGGGATTTGGAGTTAGAAGCCAGCCGCTCTCAAATAAGCTGTATAGATCAACCCAGAATAACATGGGGTAAACGGAACCTCAAAACTTCTGTAGTCGCACATAATCTGTTAGTAAGACAATAAACGTATATGAACCAAAAATTTATGCTCAGCTATCTATGAAAAACAAACATAGTACTCTATTTTTTATCCAGTACTATATACATTAAATAAGCGTAGCATACCTTTAACATATTATATGAGTAATGTACTAATGTTTTCCTTTTCATACGAGAACCTTCTACTGTTAATAATATAATGCTTTCATAAATAATTATACACGGCTGTAAGGATACGTTATATTCATTTTTACGACGGTAAAGCTAAAGAGAATATTCAATTCACTGGTCTGTGGTATTCATTTGGAAAGCCAAGTTTGACATGTTTGGAAAAGAAAAGTAATGTCATTATCTAGACATTTCAGTCAGTTATATGTTCTTTGTGTGCTTGTCATGTATGCGAATTCGACAACTTTGAAGTGCACAAGTACCTTGAGAACAAACTTGAGCCCTCTTTAGACTACGGTATAATAATGAAATGAAGGGCATAGTTCATAGCAAAACAATATTGCAAATCATACGCTGTTATGAACGGATTGAAATGAAACGAATTCTATCGCGTAGTTTCATTTTAATGAGTGATAGGTATTCGCGCAACCTTCAGAAAATATCTTGTAAGGGATGCATTCACACTTTGCTGTACTACATAATCTGTTGGCATTATATTCTTATTCACTACTAGCTTATGCCCGCGACTCCGCCCGCGTGACTGTCGGTCACCGCGACTTAAGCGCCATCTGTGCAACTTACATTCTATATTACTAATCATAACTCTGGTTCTACTTAACCGATTGCAATCAAACAAATTTAATGTAAGATTTTAAGTTGGACCAAACCCCATCAAACAAAAGAAACGGCATCCAAATTCATTCAGTAGTTTCTTCGTCCATCGCGGACAAAAACATTTCTATTATATGAAAGTATAGATACAGATACCAATTCTCGTAACAACCTGAAAATAGTCTGAAAGACCATTTACTGTTGGTGGTTCTTATTTAAAGATATTCCAATGAAATGAATGTTCAAGGCTCTACAAATACCTTATATACCTATAATATCGTGTACTATTGAAATATTAGAGTGATGTGTAACGAAATTTTTTTTGATATTTTTTCCGGCACTGTTCCTGTAGTGAATGAAAAATCAAACAAAATGGTGAAATCTGATTATTAAAGTCCGCCAGTCATCAAAACACAAGACAGTTCTAGAAATCCCAAACCAAGCAAATTCGTAGACGCGCAGTATTTTAGTTTGAGGTTCATACTCGTATTAATGCCATACCTACTGAATTTTGGCCGTGCCTGCAAAATTGAGTGACCCACTTTCCCTTAGTTGACTTTGTTAATAGTGTCTACTTAATGTGTACTTTGCAAACCCTGTGGTGTTAGTTTCTGTGTTAACAACTCAAGTTATATGTTATTTATTTCAACATAAAATTTTCGCGTTCATAATAATTTATTTTATATTAGAGGATTGATATTGATAACACACTTGTACTTGTCCACTGTATTTATTTTGTACCTAACCGGTTTCGCCTTGCGGCATTATCAAAGGTTTACATTGACAGTTATCAATCATGTATAACAATAAGTTCCACCAAGTGCCATCAAATCAACAGTAGAAATAATTTGTATTATATTGGCAAATCTAATCTTTTCATTCTATTTTTAATTATTGGGGTGTGTAGTCTGGAGTAATGGTCGACATTTTGACCCTGTGGGATATTTTGTGTCGACCATAATCTGGCCCTTCCGTTTGAGGAGGAATAGCCTTCTCTATTAAGGTAATCTACGATAAAGTATTTCACGGTTTAATTTTAGCCATCCATTGTCGTTTTTTTAATACACTATTTATTATTTTATTCTGTAAATGGTGATGGATGACTAAATGACTCGCGACCGACCCGCACCAAGGCTATGTGCCGATCATAATACATAAGCAGAACCGTAGATAAACGCTTGTAGTTCCTAAGTGTTTGGAGCACCATCAAAATATTAAGGTGCCAAGTCACCTGCTAACTGGTTCACCTTCTGATTAAGAGGTTCCAGCACTTTATCTATTGCGGTTGGGGGTAAGACAGCAGTGCTCCCCTCCCCACTCTCCCCAAACTCCTAAAAGATTATAATTAGATAAGCAAAAATGAGATAAAAAGATGAAACAAACCGTCCAATCACTCAAATAAATTGTAATCTAGGAACATAATATCCTAAAACGGTGGAATACAAATGATAAATATCCTTAAACAGTCATGAGGTCGCAGATGGCCCGGATATTTTAGTAAATGAGGCCTACGTTTCAACTGAGTTACTAAAATTATTTTGACCGTGGAATATTTGGAGTAGGCATTTAAAATTTAATTTAAAATTTTCTTCATAAAATCAATTATACAATTGAGAATGATTTTTTTATTGCCTGAACCGTGACTTCTAAAGAAACTGAACATGAATAAGTAAGAGTATAGAAAGCGAAGTCACGAGAAGTAAGTCTCTGAATCTTTCATTAATGTCAAATCTAAGAATCTAAAAAAAATACATATACATTATTACAATATATCTGTTTACTGTAAAAATCATAAGAGAATAAAGATTAAAAAGCTGCGACAGTATTTTGCACAGCTCAACCTATTCTACTGCAAGAAACCAAACAGGAAAAAAATAAAAGATAATTCATTAAATATCAATTATAGATTTCTTACCTCTCCATCAATCCCTTTCTTCGTACCTCCATGTCATCCTCATGCGACATAGCCCGCCATCTGTCACAGTGTAACCGGGACATAGTAAATTACGCGCCTTCATCATCCCGCGGGAAACTGACCTGGAGCTGTCGCACCCAACTCCTGGCTAGGATTTCTGCGGCTTTTATTTAACATGAACAATGTTTGTTACTGGATAAGCGTTGTCACTTAAAAGGAATACCGTATGAGAGTGAGTATGGTAAAATTTGGTTGAGCTTCCTAAAGAGTATTGCGTGTTGGTAAATATTTTTATAATCTTTAAGTCCTGAACCGTCTAACGATTATGACGTATGTTAGTATAGATAGATTTAGTTGTAATGTTCCTTTATAAGTATACAATATAGGTACGTAAATATGTTTCCTGAGCAAAAAACATTCTTAATTTTGGTTGTGTACAATCACTCTCAGAAGTTGTTGCACGCTAACAACACGATCTTTGGATATTAATGTTTTAATACTTTTCTAATTATTTATTTCAGACCTTTTATTTTCCTTAATGTTATCAGGTATATTAGTACCTATGTGCTTAAAGTTATGTCAGTGTTGTTTATTAGCCACATATCGGGACCAGGTGTAATCGATAAAAATCCTTTCATCGTTTCTAATCAATCTAGCTGATATCTCGGATAACAATTGTTACTTACAGGATGTAAGTAACGATTGTTATCGAATGACGAAAATAAATTATTATATTCAATCCTCTCATACTGAAATTAATACTGTGTTATATGTACTTATTCCTTTTATGTATCAATGACACTTATATAATAATAATATTATTATAGTTATATAATAATAAATTCAACACGATGAAATATGCTCGGTCGTGTTTTGTTTTTAGGCGGTAAAAATAAACCATAGATAATGGATGTAATAATATACTATAGCTTGACCACAACCGCTGTACCGCGCCTTAGGTATGTGCGCGGCGAGGCGGGGGAGAGTATCGACCAGTCCGTTGTGTCAGTCGGCCGCCAACGCTTACGGCGGTAGCTAGTGTCACTTGTAGCGGACTCTGTGTGTCGGATGCACAAGTGATTAGTATTGCAAGATGGGTCGTGCATTATCTCGTAAGTGAAGAACATCATTTTTCAGGTAGCCGAATATTTTAAGAAAAGAAAAGATGACAAAGAAAGTTTTGAATTTAAAAGTGATGCAAACATTGCTAAAATTGTAGCATATGCTACGGGATATTGCGAAAAAACCGTAAGAAATATAGTAAAGGTGGGTAATTTATCAACGGAAAATTTGGGCCGACTAAAATTTAATTCTCCAAAAAAAAACCAAAAGTTATAAAGAAGAAATATGTTGTTGATGATTTTGATTTAGGAGTTATCAGAAGAAAAATTCATCTGTTTTACGAAATCGAAAAACAAGTTCCAAGTATCCGTAAGTTACTATCAAGTTTGAGAAAAGATGGCATACTGGATTGTGGACGAGAATACCTTAGAAAGCTTTTACACACAATGGGTTATATTTTCAAAAAATGCAAATCAAAGAGACATCTCCTTATAGAGCAGCCTAACATTACAGAGTGGCGGAAAAAATACCTGACACAAATCCGAAACTACAGAATGCAAAACCGGAACATATGTTTCCTCGATTAAACATATATAAACGCCACTCATAATGTGAGTAAATGTTGGCAATCATCGTCTGAACCTGGAATTCATGCTGATATTGGGAAAGGACGGCGTTTAGTAATTTTACACGCTGGCTGTCGAAATGGCTTGGTTGATGGTGCATTAACGATATTCAAATCAGACGCTAAGACTGGCGACTATCATGGAGACATGAACGAGTCTACTTTTTACAAGTGGGTGGATGAAAAATTAAAAGATAAGTTGCTGCCGAATTCTGTTGTGGTAATGGATAACGCGTTATCCATCACCACAACAGAATTCCAATAACCAACCATAGCTAGCCTCAAAATTGAAATGCAGGACTGGTTACGGCGCCACAATGTTGAATTTTCAGAGACCATGACAAAAGCTCAACTGCAAATTCTTATCAATGATACACAAAAAGAACCCCTGTACAAAATTGACGAACTGCTGAAAGCCCATGGCCATACTGTTCTCCGTTTACCGCCGTACCATCCTGATTTAAATCCCATTGAGTTGGTTTGGGCTGATATTAAAAACATTGTAGCCCAAAACCATATCAATTCTTCACTAGATGAAAAGATAAGCATAATGAACAAATTGTTTTCGGAGTTTACGGCAGAAAAATGGAAGAAATGCGATGATCATGTCCAAAAAAATGAAAATACTTATTGGGATCGTGATAGTAGATTCGACGATATTATCGACCCTTTCATAATAAATTTGCAGAATGACTCCGACTCCAGTTCCGATAGCGAAACAGAATCTATGTCAGAATAACATTAAATATCTAAACAAACAAATATTTACAATTAATATGACATTTCATTCAATATGACAATTCCCTATTTTTAATAATTAAATACGTACGAGTGGCGCGAAAAGTCAAAAATATTTATTAGGGAATTTTATTAATCTTAGGCTTTACACACTAGTCGTACATTAAAACTGTCAAATGACATCGTAAGATCCGTCCGACAATGTCAATCTCATGTGAACTCATTCTCTTTCTTACCCGTCCCCCGCCTCACCACACATACCTAGGGCGCGGTATAGCGGTAGCGGTCAAACTATACCACAGAGTATCTATTTGGCCTCGTGTAGTAATATAGCATATTAAGACTTACTGACTCGATGCAAGCTAACATATTCGTATCAATTACATTGAAATTCAATATTGCCATATTTTATTCTATATTCAATATTGCAATATTGACTAACATTACCTATTATTGTTTCAGTATGTGGCGTTACCAGTTGAATAAGGATTTCTTCCATTAGTTAGTAGTTATTATAATAGTTAATTATTAACATAACATACGCGTCAAAGTTCATATCAAAGTATAAGAATTCTAATTCGTATCTAGTTCAGTGTCCTCTGTGGCGTGGACTGCTACGCAGGAGCCGCGGATTCGATCCCCGCTCTATTTGCACTATTTGCACTGGTATGTGCTTAGGAGAGTACGTTAAGCCGTCGATCTCGGTTGCCCTACGAACATCTATGGCAGTCGTTACGGGTAGTTGGAGCCCTCAAAAGTCTAAAAGCCCTCAAAACTAGGCTAAGTACAGAACTTCGATATCGCTTTGGTTGTGGATATTCGATGAGAGTCGCATCTTAGTTAGACTAGAAAGCCGACCCCAACTGAGTTGGGAATAGGCTCAGAGAATGATGATTTAGTTCAGTCAGTAAAGATGTATCTACACGAATAAAAATGGAACATATTAAATCTCTTTGTGAACGAACTCCTTAGAAGTAATTTGTGCGGTAAATTCTTACTCCCTTATATGATATTGGAATAACTTTGATAATAATTACGAGAGTATATTTATTACTATCTTGGTAATAAATAGTTCTCTTTTATTTATGGACATGAAACTAAGATGGGTTCTTTTGCCACCTTCATACATAAATATGACATAGTTGATTTATTTATCTTTATGCTTGCTTTGTTCTTTACAAGACCGGAGTCATAATATTATATTATATTGACATAGGTAGATTAATAATTTTATACTTTCTTAAAAAAAGCCGGCCAAATGCGAGTCAGACTCGCGCGCCGAGGATTGCTTATTGAAGCTATTATTTTATTAAGTCATTGATGAATTTCATTTTATGAGCCAGATACCACTTATACACTCCAGGAATAATAATGTGTAGCAGTTTGATTTTCGTAATTGGTTTGTATTATAATTACAAACTTTATCACGAAGTTTCAAAATCTAAGGATTTGTTTCGAGCATGTTAAAACCACAATTTAAACAGTAGATAGTTCAAACTCTTTTATTTAGGAATTTGTCAACTTTATGCTTCACGAACATTAAATAGAATTAGTTTGTGTCAAATGTACGAAGAAGAAAGATAGAGTCACGGTTATCGTGTTGCCAAAGTTACCATAAACGTCTCGTAATTTTAATTTTCACTTGACATTACTACGTATTTCTGAGAAAAAGGTCTTGACAGACAGACGGACAAACGAACCACGAAATGATCCTATAAGGGTTCCATTTTTTTCTATTGAGGTACGGAACCCTTAAACCTAGTAATCGTTGGACACTAGGTTATCATTACAAACATGTAAGGATTGAATTGAATTATAATAACAAAAAAGTAAGTTGTTGAAACTAAAATAAAATTGAAATTACGTATTTTTATAATTAATATTATTATCATAAGGATTAAATCAAGAATTTTATATTAGTACTTCTTATACAATTGTGAATTAATAGTCGTTCACTGAAAAAGTAATAACATTGTAGTACGTACTACGTAGGTAGGTATATACGCTTAATTTAATTCAAAAGTTGCACTTAATTAACTATAGCATTAATAAATGAATATTATCGACACCTTCGAAACTCAAATTAATTAAGAAGAAAACAATGAAGTATACGGAACTAGCGGCGAGCAGAAAGTTTATAGATTTTAAAAACAAAGTTGTGCACCGGCGTGAAACTGCTAGAAAACTTAAAAGCTGGTTAAGCCAGTGTACACACGGGTTCTAAATTGAGGTTGCGGGGATCTAAATTTATAATTAATTAACTATAAAATAAATTACTAATTCAATGATTAGTGGTTGAATCGAAATATGATTATCATTCGTATAATGAATAATAACCAAGTAATAAATTAATTGCTTGTGTGTGTGCTTATTGATTTTGTGATATTCATAAAATCATAATTCATAATATTAATTCTGTAGATCACAGGTTAGTTATAAAGGTTTTATAAGCTGATCCACTCTTTGTACACAAATCGCCATAGATACAATCTCACCAAGTCTGTGAGACCGGTTATATCGATCTCGAACCGACTTAAAACAAGCTGAGATAGTAAGCAACATATCTCTCGCTTCCTGACTGACCCGGGGCCATCTCTTTTGAGATGGATCTCTTCGGTTATGCCGACCACGGTGATCTAGCCTCCGGCTGTGAGGAGGAGCACATTGATTGCCGCCACCGCGACCTGTGCCCTTAGCACGAAACACTATTCAATTCGTAATATAAAGATTGAGAGAACGGAGCATTTCGATTGGCAGTCTGTCCACTTTGAACCTATGTATGTGTACGCCTCAGATGTCGCCGATTGTAAATGTATTAAATACGCATTATTCTTAGTGAGAAATGTAAATTAAAATAAAAAAAAATATAACAAAATTTCGAGAGTAAATAAGATAAAAAAAAAAATTAAACGAGATAACATAACCATACGTGGAAACGTTCAACGTTGATCATTACACCCATTTTATTTTCTGACTAGCTGAACCGTAAAGCTGAACTAGATCGAACTCGAGACCTCGTCTCAGCAATCCATTACCCATACCACTAGGCTACCACGGCTATTTCTCTTTCAAGGAACCTCAAAACAAAAACTCATAACACATGGAGACAAAATGTTTATCTTTATGTCTCGTCGCGTATTGCTGGTAGTAATATCAATCCGTATATTGCATATCGTAAGCCGACATCAGACAACACCTTGGCAGGCACTCCTGCGAAATTGGAAGAGAAAATAAACAGAAAAGTTCACGTACAAGATTACACCCGAGAAGCTGGATGCAAACACGATTTTGGCGAGATGCTCTTCGGTAACTGTAGCGACGATTATAATCCATGGAAAAGGACAACATACCCGTATAGTCTGTGCCACATATTTTGGACCCAATTGGCAATAGAAATAAAGCAGTAGCGTGTACGGACTGTATTGAAATAGTACCTATACGATAGTAGATTGAACTTGTATACTGCCGTAGTACCTTGTGTATCCTAAAATGATATCCAAAAAAACGCATACTAAGCAAATAGAAAGCAAATTTTGGCTGCAATATTTTTATACCACTTAGGTGGCAGACAAGCACACCACCCACCTGATGGAAAGTGATCACACTCGTGCATGTATTACATTAGGTATAGGTAGGTACTATTTAATAAATGTTTACATAATGTAGGAAGCATCTGTATATATCACATAAGAATGTAACTCCTATGTAGAGGTACTGCAGCCATTTAGAAAAATAATTAAGTATGCCCCAGTTTAATTGAAGTTACAAGTCGTAAAATAGAGGTCTACAAGTTTCTGTCCAATAAATAATATTATAACTAGCACAGAAAACGTTCAAAATTGTGAAATGATTGCATATTTCACTTGTAATTACAAGTTTACAAAATTTGTGAATTGTAGGACAATGACAATGGGTGAACTGAGCACTTTTCAATTTCGTTTTTCAATTTAAGAAATGAACCAATTTAATTGATATATTTTAAAAAACTATTCCTATAATTAAGCGGTTGCCTAGTAATAATTAATATTGGTATTAACAGACAAAATCATTGGAAAAAGCTCGTATAGTAATTCTGCTTGTAAGCATAATCATAAGCGTGTTGATCACAACATTACACACAACAAATTGTTTTCCCTTCTCCCACAAAGACACCATAACGAAACGTCCCATAATATATTTAATTTATTTTTTATACAACGCACAATTCCTTGTCGTTAAGAAAACCACACAATGGATAAGCAGGGAACTTAAAAACAGGACACGCAACTCGCTGAAAGGGAAACATATCCAAGAAAAGGTTTCCACGTGCGGCCTAAAATCCTTTTTATTATTTACAAGCCATTTTCCGCCAACTACCTTTGAGCATCGCTTTGATTCTCACGTCAAGCGAACGTTAGTGAACTTTATTGTAAAAATACTGAATGATAGGAACAAAAAAGTTGGTTTAACTTTTGTTTCAGATATAATATTAGTTTTATGCTTTAATATTTGAAATGTTAGGTATGCTTAGTTATGTGTGGGTATTGTATTCATTGTACATGATTATTAATCGATCAGTCTTGCCGGTGCGTGAGTTTTTATCGGTGTAATTGGATTATGACTTGAACTTTTTTATACTACTTAGGTGGCGACAGATAAGCACACGACCCACCTGATGGAAAGTGGTCACCGTGGCCTATGGACGTTTGCAACACCAGGGGTGCTACACTCGTTTTACCTGCATACCTTCTAATACCCTTATTGAATAATCCAATATTTGTAGTCGCTTGAAAAAAGTTTCCATGATGATGATGAAGTGACTTTACTCCTAACGTTTACTCTGTTAATCACTTCTGTCAAATTATTGATGATTACACGTTGACTGTGTAGAATGAAGTAGTTGTACATGAAGGAGAAGTTTTTAGCAGTATGATAAGATTCAGAAACGTTGTGGGACTCACGAATCATTACTTAAAACGTCAATGTTCACGTTTTAGCACCATAGGTCTTAACAGGTAGGTAGGACACATGATGTATGATTTTAGATTGATATTTTCATTTACATATTCACAGTTAAATTTATCGGGATAACGAAATAAACAAACATGGTAAGCCTGACAAATTTAACAGGACACATTATTACGAAAAATATCAGAGAAATCTTCTATATACGTAAACGACAACCGTGTTAGTGATTCAATAAACAAACTATTTCCCGGTTTTCACCATGATGGATATCAGCCACTATTTATATACGGAAGGGTCAGAAAGCCGATTACAGGTTGTCTTAGCAACGGAAAGCTTTCGCTTGTAATCCACTAATGTGAGTGGCTTATGAGGGACGACCAACTTATGATAACTTCATCGATGGAATATTATTAGAAAACTCTGTTGGGTTGAAAAGGGTATTTTTAGGTGAGAGAATTATTTCATCCATTGAATAGTCAAAGTACCTATTCAGTTTACTGTAGACTATTATTTCTTTGAATTGTTCAGACGATATTATATTCCTATCGATGTGTAGTTGATATGTGACCTACATTTTAATTGGAATGAACTCCACCTTCGTTACACAACAGCGGACACCCACTTCTAGCCTATTTATAAATTATTCTCGAGATGGTACAGTTATTGGCAAATCCCTCGGGGCTGCATTGCCCGCGATGAGCGGAGGTGACTCGGACGTTGGAGGTAGTAAATTGACCTCCGTCCTCCGTGAGCGCGGGCTAGCAGAAGCAGGCCGCGGCGGCAACGTAAAGTACGTGTCCCCATATCCGGGGGCTAGATGGAGACACCATGGTTTCTACATTAGGGGAAAGGGGTTTCCTGTAATCCGATGTCCCCGGATCTGGCGGGTTGCGAGAAATATACCTTGTTTAATCTCACCTCCAGAAATCAAGGAGCGATAGACGGTATGCGTTTTAGTCGGTTCGAGTCCGACATAATCAACTCCACCGGTTTTAGCAGAGGTAGAATTCATGGGGATATTGCGCACAAAAAAAAGTATTCTCAAATCCATATAATATTAATCAAACATAATATCACCAGTGTCATCATACATTTTGAAATAATATACACGTTTAAATATAAAACAAACCGAATAAACCTTAAACACTCGTATATTAATAGCTTATTTTACGTCGATAAATTAAAAGGTGGGTACAATTTTTTTACTATTCCCATAAAATAGCATGATTGTACGGTGGTTGTCATAATGAATCCTTTAGCAGTAACTAAGCAGTACATCGACAGTGCAAGCCTGGTAACAGCACTCGTCAACGGGCCCACGTTTGCCACGGAAACCTGCTAGCGCCTTCAAATGCCTTCCATTAGAGCTCCATGAATCACCATCACGATTGACCTTGTCATCATCACTCCAACGGGCATGACGCTTGTTCCTATTGGCATTGCTCCAAACGGCATGCGGCTTGACCATGTAGTCATCCCCCCAATCAGCTTCAGGTTTGTTCATTTCGGCATCATTCCAACTGACTTCAGGCTGGATCGTAATGGCATCACCCCAAACGGCATCATGTTTGATCATGTTCGCATCGCTCCATTCAGGATCGCGCTTGATCATGTTGAAATTGTTCGAACAAATGATTGCAAGCGCATTTGCAAGTCGTCGACCACAGTACACACTGGCGCCTTCTTTTGCCATGCTAGTTCTATCGTCTGCTACACTGTAACCCAATAGTCCCACGATTACAAATATCAAGCATGACTCCATGACGATTATTCTGTTACTATATTCTGTCAAAATTACTGGTGTTTTCACGTTGACTGCGTAGAATGAAGTAATTGTGCACGAAGGAGAAGTCCTTAGCAGTATGATAAGATTCAGAAACTGTGTAGGGCTTTTATACTCACGAATCATAACTTAATATTCAATATTTTGTGTAGGTTTTACAATATTCAAATTACATGTTGTGCATTTGACGTGCTGGGACTAAAATAGATTTATGACGCAATTGCTGTCTCTTTAAAACATTTAATTTTTCACATGAATAGACTGACTCTTGATGAAGTATTTTTTGTATTTTATTTTTTTATTATACTTTATTGCACACCAAGTAAAATTGCATTATTAAAATCTATAAGAGCTATAAGAGGGCCACCCATTGTACTGCTTGCATAGTCTTATCGCTTTGGACGGTAATTAATTATGGTCTTAGTATTGAGTTGTAGTTGTTTTGGCGTACCTACCTTCAAAATATTTTTTTTTATGGCACGTCAATTTGACTTCACCTCGTCGAATGTTAAGCTGAAGGCAAAGTCTCATGAAAGAGGGTCACCTTTGCAAACACGTACACTGCTACAATGGTGGAGCTCAGCTTGACGGCCTCATCAGACGCTTTTTCACTGTAGAAAGAAGGATACACGTGCACCAGCAACTAATTCCAAGACTTAATGGTGCGGCAGAGGAAAGACTCACCGAACTGCTTGGTTCTTGATGGAATATTCTGCACCGTATTCGTTTTTTTTCGCTCGGCCATCCCCTCGTATTCCACCCTCGTGGTGTGTTGACCCAACCTCAACCTCAACCCAATGAACTCAGATTGACCAAACCACACATAGTCTTGGGTCTTCAGATGTAAGGCAGATGTTTAATATTCAGAGCATGTCGCACCCTGCACCATAATTGACCCTGGCCTATCGAAGGTGTAAGATGGCCTTCTTAACAGAAAGAATCCCGGAAAGTTAAATTAGAAATATCAAAATATCATCATCATCATCGTTTCAGCCACAGGACGTCCACTGCTGAGCATAAGCCTCCCCCATCGACCTCCAATCCGACCGGTAGTAGGCGGTCTGCATCCAATGCGTACCCGCGACTTTGACTATGTCGTCCGTCCACCTCGCAGCAGGCCGTCCCACGCTTCGCTTACCGGTACGTGGTCTCCATTCGAGAACCTTTCGGCTCCAACGGCCATCTGTTCATGTTGGATATGCAAGAAGAAGAAATTAAAAATATCAGCCATCTTTAATTCTTAAACGTAGACCTCAGAGAACGTGACGTTTCGGCCGGGTTGCACTGGCTGTAATCACAAACTGATTGGAGTATACTCCAGTCAGAGTCGTGACTCTGAGGGCTGTGGGGAGGGTGTGTTGTTCAACTACCCCACATCGCACTTGTTACGACACATTACACTGACTGTGTCCTTGTTTGCCATCACTACGGACTGCGATACACCTTTGATTATCATATATCATGCAACGCGAAAGTTTAAAACTGAATACAAGGAAATATCTAGAAATACTAAAAATGTTTTATTAAAAAATAATACTAAGTAAAACCAAAAATGAACGGAGTAATACTTATACTTCAACAAGTTAATAAAAACAAGCATAACCCAACCTTTTACAAGGATAAAGAACGGATCAGCTGTCATTAACCTCACCATATAACATATTCGAGGGCTGCGGATTATACAAACCGCGACATTTTACAATTAATAAAGACTTATCGTCTGACATTTTCGACAATAATTTCATGACAATTCCACCAGATAAACTGTTAGTCATAGTTGCCATGGGTATTCGTGGATTATTAAGAAGTCCAGCATCCTAGGTAGGCCCTGATATTGATTATCAAAAACTCTGATATTACGAACAATGCCAATGGATTTTAGTTTTTAGATAGTTTTATGGCAGCTGGGGCGTGAGTGATCCGCGAGATCGGCGGTAACCTCCACATGGAGAAAAAAAAAGATTTTATGTTACTGGAGTTGACGAGGCTGCTACATTACGCGACTGTAGTTTTTCAATTTCTCGACAAATTTAATTTCGTCCAAAAATATTGCCGATACTTTTTGAGAGCTGCTGGTTGGTTATTGAGATGCGAAACTCGAGTTGCGGTCAGCTGCAGTTTCATATATTGAGTTTTACATTTCAGATTCAAACTAGCTGCCGTAACGTTTCATGCCAATCGTAGTGTACTAGCCGCGTTATGAATGTATATGCGAAACTCTAATTTCAAATCATAGCGACTCCAGTTAACTATTCGAATTTCATGAGTTGTTTAATATAAAAGGGGCTTTATAATTGCAGCAAGCCCGAAACTATTATCTTATACACATGCGGGGTTGAGACCGCAAATCCTTTGCCACGAAACTCAACCTAAAACTACCCTCAATGTGTTTTTGTGGCCGATTGTGACAATAGTTTATAAATAATTCATATACGGCAGAGATTAATCTTTGTAAGACGCTTGTTGGTATTAAGAGATTTTATTACTCGAATATAATATTCATGGAGCATGAATATAGTACTTATGTGGTACATAATATTTCTTGTGTCATATAATGTTATCTAATTATAGTGTACCCAGTTTCTGGTGTAGAGGGCCCTACCAAATATTTTATTTTTCAAATCCTACCTCACCGCAAGTTGGTGTTAAATAACAGACGAGTCTTTCACTCAGGGTTTTCTCTTAGGCTTAGTTGCTCCTACAATCTGTTAAAGTTAAGGTTTCCGTCAAATTTAACAGTAACAGTAACATTGATTCAAATGGTTTGACTAAATGTGTTGCACCAGTGTATGTAATAGCTCTGTTATAGTTATTTTTTGATAGAATTTGACGTGTGAGCGTGGCCGGTTACAGTTAGCGTCAAGTTATGACGTGATTTTATCAATCGTCAAATGGTGCAACAAATTTTTATACCTTACCGGTACTTTAATTGCACTATTGATGTTAACATACGATCGTGCAACCCAGGCTTATACTTGGTATGTCAAACAACATCCATAATTAACAAAGAAAAGGTGAAATAGAAAAAAAACCTTGATCTCCAAAGTGCAACTTGTATTAAAGCATTTTACAATTTGACGTGTTTCCTTCTTCCTACAGTCCCGGGTCCTTTAAGCGGGGCGTGAAAAAGCATCTGATGAGGCCGTCAAGCTGAGCGCCACCATTGTAGCACTGAACGTGTTTGCAATGGTGACCCTCTTTCATGGGACTTTGCCTTCAGCTCAACATCAGGCGAGGTGAAGTCAAATTGACGTGCCATAGATAAAAAAAAAAAAACAATATAATTTAAGAATGATTAAAATCTCTACTCTCTGGCTTGATGTTTACAACAGACATAAATACATATATTCACGCTTATATCCCTTCGGAGTAGTAGAAGTGAATTAACACTTACATTTTCAACCACTACAATAATATTCAGTCTCACGAGTAGGGAATACATATTCCAGGCTATATAGTTGATTCGAGCCAGGCATCTGAGGGTAAGTCTGGACTATATATATTTATCTGATGTTAAACGGCCCAATCTCTTAGTCACCTTGTACGGCACCGCGTGGGGAGAGACGGGGTGACCCACATTCCACCTTGTCGGAGACCAAATGACGGCATAAGGATTACAATATATATTTCGATATCAGCAATTATTAATTTTCTCTTATAAAATCTAATTTGTGAGATGTAGCTCTTAATTTATACAAGAATAATTTCTAAGTGTTAACCTTTGTGACAGTTTTCCTACGTATTTTGTCTCGGTAACAGAGTAACTCATTAAATACGTACATCTTTTTCATTGTAACTCCTTTTTTATCGTGCGATAAATCCCCACGGATACCACCTCCGCCAAAACCGTTGGAGGTGATTATGTTGGACATGAACGCAGTTAAACGCACGCCGTCTATGGGTCCCTGATTGCCAGATTAATGTGAGAACCATTGTGTCTCCATCTAGCCCTCTGGTATGAGGAGACGCACTTTGCACTGCCGTTGCGACCCGTTTCTACTAGGGTGACAGCTAGCCCCACCCGTCACCCCTTCATTGTAACTCTTGAAGATCACGTGGATGTTATAAACAACACACACACAACAAACAACTCACACATATATATATCCCTACCTACGTAGCAGGTGCTTGCAGACTGGCTGGAGCCCCGAGGATTTTGGTGGGAACCCATGACCATAATACGCCCATAGTAGCATAAAGGCCTTTTCCATGTTCGATTTAAAATGAAAAAAAAAATCGATGCTTTTAGAACTTATGTGTGTATTTGTCGCAGGTTTATAAGTGCCCGGTTAATGGCAATAGGCTCGCCACCTATTACATTGGGATCTAAACATAAACTGGCGAAATATGGTTGCTAGCACCTCTGCCTACCCCTTTGGGGACATAGTCGTGAGTTTATTACAGAGAGTATGTTTCAATTTATTGTGTTCCACATAAAATTATCTATAAACGATTGCTGTATTCTTAAGAATTTTCATTCTTAGAGAAGCAGTTTGACAGCTTTGTTGTCGTAAGTTTAACATCACCATTGTCCCATAAGGACCGTTACAGCCTTCTGTATCTCGGCCCTACTTCTCGAGTTTACGAATGGGCAATTGTATGTGGATCATTGCACCCACGTGCCTAGTACCACGCTATCTGCGTACTTCTATGTTCATAAGAAACTTGTCCCGTTTATCCTTTATAGTAGTGTTAAAGTTTGAGATTGGTTATTTTCAAGAAAGTGAACTGTATAAAAATTGTACGTACAACCGATGTATAATTTGGTCATTTTATTGAAATATGTTTTCCATTGTAATTTTGCTCGATTTATCTGCATTATCGATTGCACAAAGCCTCCAATTTTAATTAAATTATTACATACGTATACATACATACATACAATAGCCCGCAATATTGTTTCTAATCTTACATACTTCCCAAGCATGCTCTACTGACAATGAATCTTGCAAGGAAGCCCACCGCAATTTTCCGACAAAAGTTATGTAAAGTAGTATCCCTACCTAATTTATCTAGTTAGAATAACTTCGAAGCATTAGCATGCAATTATTTTCAAATCGATTTAAATTTGGAAATTGTGTGAATTGGAAATAAAGTTAATATTATTCACGTCCCGTAGACATTAACTTCTTCTTATTTTAAATCTCAATCATTAATCGTTCCACTTTTTCAATAACAAACACTATACGTGTATGGACAAGATTTAAAAAGATACTATACATTGAAATAAAAACGAAGTCCCACAATCTTATCTGCCATTAGACATCACACCTGAGTCCATTGGATGCAATTTCTTGCCTCATGTACTTCACGTTGTAGACGTCCCACACGGTCTCAAGACGCAGTAGGGACTGTATACGGAACCAAATAGAAAGCTTTCTATGCAGTGTTTATATCTATGCACAGATCTATGGTATAGTAAGAACACCTACTTGTATTAATCTTCAAATGTTTTCTAATAAATGTATTCGATGCTAGTCATTTTAGAATTTATATTTTTAATTTTATTTATTTATTTATTCAAATCTTATGTTCTTACAGATTACATCCAACGCAACAATGTAGAAATATTATATTATTTTCATTATCAATAACTTCTTAGTTATAAAATCTTTGAAGTGTCGCTCGCTCTATTATCTGTGTAATGCAATTTAAAATGTCCAAGACTCGCATGTAAGTAGCATAAATATCAAGAAGTTAGTACTCAAACGTCTATCCTAATTTAGGTGAAGCATAAAAATATTGCAAAGTCGGAATGCAATTTTTTCCAGCCTGTACAATATATCGAGTTCAGAAGTGAAAGCCTCATATGCAGTCAGGAATAACGTTAAGATGGATCAAACAATCAATCAATCAATTACTCCTTGCAGTGCACTACAGGATATAAACCTCTCTCTTAATGTTGGTAGGCTTTGGTCTACTATTTCCAGACTGGCCAGACGGGATGACTACGAGTTTTAATTCGAGCTTTCTTTCTGTCAAAGTGATAACTCTGCGTTTTCCGTTAGTCGCCTCTTATCGACAACCGTCGGATGAGAAGGAGTGGTAAGCATTCATTCTCCGTCACAACACGGAATGTAAAGTTCAATGATTTTGTATCGATCACTAACAAAATTAATGCCATATTACAAATTTAGCACGATCAACATTTGTCTTCATCATCTTTCCATTCAACCTGGTCACTCAAAGCTTTCAATTCGGATCCTGGAGTCACCTTTTTCCAGTCTGAGTCGTAGCAGAACTTCGATATTTTCCGTGAAGCGACTGCCAGCTGGTTTCCACAACTTATTGACGAAATATCGAAGTGCTGCCAGCCAGTGGTTGAACTTTATAAGACTCCGACTACCCGTAACGACTGCTATAGATGTTAATATGATGCGGGACTGTCGGCTAAATGTGCTCTCTAAGGCACGACCAGACCAGTGCCAAAAATTGAGCGGGAATCTAACCCAGGTCACCTACCTATACGACCCTTGGCGGACGTGAAGGCGACTGCCTTGACATGATTAGCAATTTGACATCACGCAAAATCAGATGTGCTAACAACAAGGTTTATGCAGAACAATTCATTCACGGTTTTGAATGCTCACTACAAGTTAATCATAAACAACTATCTCAATATCCGTCCAAAATACTCTCAAAACTATGCTCCCCTCTAAATATTCAGCGTGTAACTAGTATTATACGCGGATGTAAATCCAGTACTGAAACATTTAGACCACGTAGTACCCCTCGGGGTACAGAACCCTTTGACGATGCATTCGGAATGCGATACGTGGACTCGGTATCCGTTTGTTTCAGTATTTTATTTATTTTGTTTGTGTCGGTTCGTGTGTTTGAATTTCGAATGTTTATTTTATGGTGTTCCTTATCTACTTGTATAAACATGGCAACATTGATGAAAGGTTTAAAAAAAAAAATTGTTACTTTGGTTTTATGAGTTTGAGACCTGAATCAGACAAAGAGTTATTGAAGGTTTTTTTGTTGCATTTTTTATATTGATCCCTATAAATTGACTGCCATCTTATGCTGAGGGTGCAGTTAAAAAAATGGAGGCAGCCATCTTAAATGCTGTCTCTAGAATAATGGTCCCTGTCTTGAACGACTTAATATTCTAAAAATTATATAAGCCGTGACATGAAAATGTCAAATATGTTCTAGCTAATGAATAAATTGGATTGAGCAAAATAGAATGTGAAATTTATTAAAATAAAAATTTATAAACCGCCGACAGAAAAATACATGATGCGACTACGCTTGATTTTATTTTTTTTTTACTTTTTGATGTATTTTTATCTCAAGACGATATTTAAATGCAATAAAATAACGCTCACTCCCTATTGCTTGATTCTTGAATATACATCTTTTTCCAGGTAAGAGATAATTAGTAAGGCTATCAAGGATGATGTTCTAAGATGAATTGATCTCAGTACACACTTTTACAAAACAATGTTTGTAGACTCCAGACTCCGATAAAAGACACTGGAACTCGAATAAAGAAAAGGACCCGAACTTCTTCGCATCTTTTGTAGCATAAAACACAACACAAATGATTTATATAAACTAACAAATAAATAGCAAAATAAATAAGGACTCATTTATTATACAGTACATCTAGGCACCTCTGATCCCCGTTCAATTTATTTGGTCGACGTTCGGATAACCGCAATGATGTTGACAAATCGACCAGCCGCAGCGGCCCGCCTTTTTGATGTTCGATCTTTAGCTGCTGTTATCAAACGATTCGAGTTCTTGATAAACGTCCAATATTACATTACAATACTACAACTACACAATACTTGTAGATTTTTTAGCAGTTTCCGCAAATACGACGACCTCTGTGGCGTGGCGGTAGTGAACGCGGCTGCTACGCAGGAGGCGCCGGTTTGATTTCCGCTGAGTGCAAATATTTGTGTGCATGAATATGAATATCTGAATTGATCTGGACGTTACATATATAATATGTATGTATTCACAAAAAAATTAACTATGTATGTTCTATTCTAGAACCCGTAACACAAGCCAGTTAAGCTATGCTTACCATGGGTCTAGGTGACGTTGTGTAGATTGTCCTACAATAATATATATATTATTATATAATCAAATGTATTCTGGTTACTTGCAAAAGGGCGAATTTTACTAGCAAGCAATTTTACTAGCAATGCGGCGAACAGTAGAAACCGCCGAGACACCACTAGGACCCGCCTCGACGTCTCCTACGCCGAGCAGCCGGTCAGCATATGCAGCTCCAAGTCCTCGCTCGCATCACAGTGATGACACTCGGACGTTGGCTCCTTCTGGACTATTACTTGGGACTAAATGTAATGATTGGTGAAATGTGAACAGTAAAACACCTCTGCCTAAACTTCCAGGGCATGATTGCATGTATATCAATAAGTAGTGGTTCTGAAGTCATCCTTACGACCGAGAAGTTCTGGATTCGAATCCATTACACTAATTACACTACCCACGTAAACCCACTACTAACAGTAGCCATTGAGGGTTAGATGATACATATTAGTAATTTGAGTTGCTAATATTCTTAAAATAAAAAACTGAATTGTATCACAATTCAAACTTCATTAATTTGATTAAAAAACTTAACGTTCTTGATTGCATTCAAAGCTTTCTCCTTGGAGCCCAAAGTCTGACTACTTCTTCTCCTTCTCTGACTGAACACGGTGTATGTAAGCAAACGCAATCCAGCGAGGAAAGACTTGCGCCAGAACCTCATTTGTCAATAAGTAAATGCTATCGCTTGTAGTTGGTGTCAGCCTCAAAGAACTCGATCGAGTACTATACGCATTACAAAGCTCAAATAAATTACATTTAAAATCATAATGGCCATATTATTCTATGCTTAGGCGCTCAAATTGTGAATAACCTTGCGACCATAGTTTTCCTTGGAGACTACATTATGGGCATCTTTAAAAAGGGTATAAAAAGGTTTTTACGCAATGTGTGAATAGTTCCCCAGGTATTACAGGTTAAACTTAGCCGTATATATATACTTTTACTCATTTTACCCATTTCCTTCTGGGATAGGCGGGGACAATCTGCCACCCGTACTATAGTAGACAATAATGATGAAAGTGTAAAGTTGTTGTTATGTTACAGACATGAGTCAGCTAGAAGAGATTCAAGAGCCCACAGCGATTGTACCATGACTCGTGGCGTAACATCCTCTTGCGAAGTCACGAACAATAGTCTCTTTCTAGCGGCCATCTTTTGATCTATAACCGCCAGCAGTACAGTGGTTATGCAAGGACATTTTCTTGCAGAAGGAAGGTATGTAGCTGATTCTATATAGAAATTATCGTACTCTAATTTTATATATTTATATTGCAATGACTGAGTAAGACCCCATCAAGGGTTTCAGGGCTAAGTGAAGCTTACTTGCAATATACACCTACTGATTGATGGACAAGACTCGGGTGTAGACTTTATTGAAACAGTTAAAGTATAGTCTCTCCAATAAAAGCACCATTAGTAAAATCAAAGAGAATCGAATGACTAAGCGAAACCTGGGTTCCGAGGTGAAAGCCTTGAATTCAAACACAAATATGCTAAAATGATGATGATGATGACTACTGCCAAGATATGTTTACATGTTGAACAGTCATTTTTTTTCATAATACTCTGGTAGCAGACAAACCCACGGCCAATGTAATGGATAATGGTTACTGCGGGAGTATGGCCGTTTGCAACAAGTTTCAAGTACAACCAGTAAACACTTGTTGAAAACACTTTATAATAATGTCTGATTATTGAATTATGAATTTTCTCCGTTAATAATATTCAAACAAGACATTTACGATTCAATGTAATATTAATCAAAGTAAAGTTAAATTTGTCGAGTAATTTGGATTAGGATGAACCAAATTACAGATTAGATACTTCGTTGTAATTATGGATTTAAATTAGTTTGGTATTTAAATTATTCAAAGACTCTCCAAAGATTGTGGAGATGCCACGGAATTTACTGATCTTGATATATTCGTACGTACTTGTATAATATGGAACGAATTTAATGTTATATTATTATGTAGATAACATAATTGTGTGAAGTTAGAGCCTCTGTAGCGTAGCGGTAGAACATTTGACTGCTACGCCACAGGTCGTTAGTTTAATTACAGCTATGTGCAAAATGCAGGCAGTCTAATAGTGTTTGTTCGATTGCCTTGCTTGACTGTTTTTCATATGAACACGACACGTCAATATAATTACACCTCTCCTGACGGTACACTAGGCAAAGACTCAGGAAAGAGGATCTCAATCACATATATGTTACGAGTACAATGGCAACCACCAGCGTGACGTCCTCATAAGATACTTTTTCACGCCGCACCTTAAAGACTCAGGACTATCCCAGGTAAAGAATTCAAAGATTACAAATATTTGTATAATTATGATTGATCCTATGGTTTTCCCAAGCGACAACAATATGGCATTCTATAAGAAGGGCATCGTTAGGTTTTTACAGAGTCGACAGCACGAATATGTCGCCTCTGATGTTGCTCTAAATATTCTCTGAATATAACACAACCGTTTCTGTGCTTGTCGTACAGATAAATGGTATAAAAAATGTATAACAATAATAAAAAAAATATGAATCAATTCAGCTACCTACGTATTTCCAGTTGGTAATAATCCATTATGACTACGAATGAATTTCCACATTTCGGAACACGTTAACGAAAACATTGTTTCGCACTGCTAGCGGTACAATCGGGACTTTTGTTTACTCTAAATACGAAATATTCAAAAACCTCCATTTTGTTTTATATCGTGAATAACTCACAAATCATATTTTATTTTGTACGTGTTCTGTTTTTTTATCGTTGGGACAAGGGTTATCTGACGATATTTGGATGTAAACACATTTCTATGACATGGCGGTAGTGAACGCGACTACTACGCAGGAGGCGTGGGTTCGATTCCCGTTCAGTGCAAATATTTGTAGGCATGAATATGGCTATTTGCACTGGTCTGGTCGTGACTCGCAGAGCACGTTAAGCCATCGGTTCCAGTTGCCATACGAACATCTATGGCAGTCGTTAGGGGTAGTTGGAGCCCTCAAAACTCGACTGGCCTAACTACAGAACTCGATATCGCCAATTTGATCCAATGGCAGTTAAAACGGCAAATATCGAAGTTCAGTCGCATTTTAGTTAGACTAGAAAGCCAACCTCAACTGAGTTGGGAATAGAAGCATATATTATGCTGACATAATTATGATATAATAATATATGAAATTAATTTTCGACGATATTCTGTAAACCACTATCTAGCCCCAATATAAATATAGCTTAAGTAGCTTTTGTTTTGGGTTCTAGAATGCAGATAAACACACTTAGATACATTTTTATTACATACATATGCAAATATACATAATAATCATGCATACAAATATCCAGAACCTGCACCCACTGATGTAGCAGTCGAATATAATACCACTACGCCACAAAGGTCATCAATATAGTTATAATTTACATATGTCGTTCACCTGTGAATCAACAAAACGTCACACACATGGTGTTTCTATTTTCAACAATCTCATCAAATCACGTGGCGAGAGGCACCAAGGGAACTGATTGAATTGAATCCCCTCTACCTCCGCCATATTTCTTTTTCGCTTTCCCCAAATTGAACTTTTACCTACAGTTAAATGTACTTTAATCTGATTGAACTTACGACTTAGATAAATCGCTTCGAGTAAAAAGTTAGAGTTAAAATCACAAAATGTACTTCAAGAAATCGTACTTGTATTATCGCCAGTGCAGTGCTGTTGTTAAACGAATTTCTAAATTATGGGTCTTACTTTATTTCTACTATAAGTTAGTTTATTTCTACTATAAGGTTATTGCTATCCAGGAAAATAGATGAATTATTTTTATATAGTCATAATATTTTTATAAAGTGTTCGATATTATACCCATCCATGTAGAAATAAAAGAAAATAATGTCAATATTACTACTACAATATACTAGAATCATCTAATATTTGTTCACAACTTAGAACGTTTACATAACACTCAGCAGAATTCATTCATAATTCTCTGAGCCTATTTTAGTTGGGTCTGCTTTCTAGTCTAACTAAGATGCGGTTGAACTTCGATCGAACCCGCGCCTCCTGTGTAGCAGCCGCGTTTACTACCGCCACGCCACAGAGGCGACATTCATTCTGGTTAAGTTTTTCACAGTAGTAGGTAGGTATCTGTTAGATGACTAACTTGATATAAAATCACTTGTCAGCCATTGTCGGAAGTAAAATAACATGGAGTCTGGAACTTACACACGTGCTTTGAGATTTTGAAAATGTAAATAAATGTATTTTTATGTATAGTGAGGTATTTGTATTATTTTTATATAGGTATGTATATATGTTCTATATCAGCCCCTTAAGTTTCTCTTCTAATTAATAATAGGTGTTGTAAATGTGGGTCAAAAAATAAATAAGTTTAAGGTGTCGGTCTTAGAATCGAAAAGATATCTACGGACAATAGCCGAAAACTTTCTTTGTTGATAAAAAAATTTGACCGTGGCTGATAAAAATATATGTTAACCGTTTTGTAATCACACGTTATAAAAACGATAGTTTACTGAAGCAGGTTCCAGAATGGGACCGATACCAAACCCGTCACTCGTCACTTAAACATTCACGGCGAACTATCAATCACAATAATAAAGTTTACGTGTTATAAATCGATAGTTTTTCTAACCCGTCGCTGCTGCTCATAACAAATGCATGCTCTTCCACTTTATTTATTTATATGGGGTTAGCCCGATAAATCCGGACTTGATATCGCGTAGGGGACTTTTATTGAACTTTACATTTAGACCGCCCATCGGATCAATAGGGACGTAAGGTTTTGTTGCATCTTCGGCTATTGTCTTTAAAGGGATTGATCACACGGTTGGCAAAACAATATAGCTTCTTTTTATAGTGTGCCGTTATATTTTAAGATTGGAATTAGATTGGGTAATACTTTTGCAATAAATGTTGAGATATTTTTAGAGAATCAAAGAGTCGATTTCGTTTAAGAGTTTTTTTATCTATACTAATAATATAAATAGTTAAGCTGCGGTAGTCTAGTGGTATGGGTAATGGAGGTCTCGGGTTTGATCCCAGGCTTTACCATGACACACACTAATGACTTTTCGAAGTTATGTGTTTATTTATCGCAGATTTATAAGTGCCCGGTTAATGCCAATAGGCTCGCCACCTATTACATTGGGACCTAAAACATAAACTGGCGAAATGTGGGTACTAGCACCTCTGCCTACCCTTTCGAGGACATAGACGTGAGTTTATGTTATGTTATATAAATAGGAAATGTTTAATTGTTTATATCAAATAATTGCGATAGCAAGAGATTTGAAACGATATAAAAAATATTTTATTTTTATGTTATTCTTATGATGATCAATGTTGAAATTCTTATAGCACAGGTTACGAAACAAAACTTCAAGCTAAATTTCTACTCTAGAATCACATAAAAATACAGTATTTTAAACATCTTATTATACAAGGCAGTCTTACACAGTATACAAGACTTATAAAACACCCTGTATACATTTACACAGCTTAACAATAATTGTTGTTGCCTATTTACAGCGCGTAATTAACGAGGCGACACACAAGAGACGTAGCCAATTTGTCATGGCTAGTCGGGGCGTAGCGCTACGGCGTAGTGGGGTCGTAGAGTGCTACGCTCTGTCGTGTTGTAGCAGTTGATGAAAGGTTGCATAATAAAATTATTTTTATCACGTAGGTGTTTATACAGGGTGTAAGGAGAACGCTCCCGAAGCCGAAAGGACTTGGTAGTATATCGTATGATGAAGACATACGCACTGACTAAATACACGGCAAATAAAAAAAGATAGCATCGGTAATTATCATACAAAACTTAAAAAATCCTTTCATTATTCGATATATCACTAAAAGGGGTAGGTCACAACACTATCGTATTTTGTACTTTCGTAATAAGTTCACTTGAGTCCAATAACCTGCAAAATCTTTAAACTCAGCTGTGCGCCTGGTACCCGCGTTGCTTTGCGCGTATGTAGGTACCTACGTAGCGTTTAGAGATACGTCGCAGAAATTTAGAGTACCTATCACTTACCGAGGTTTACTTTATGCGACGCGGTGACGTTCTTAATCTGGTACTGGTTCTGTTCCAGCTCTAGGAATGTACTAGTTCATACACTTCACGAAACACGACACAAGGGGTTTTACCTATCACATAAACAGGTCACACACAACAGTAAACTTATTTGAATTTAATAAAAAAGAAGAGTACCTAGGTACTGAAAAAATTATGCACCACACATTTACGTGTTTAACTCCGAGAACCGATCCAGCTCGCACGGTACCTACTCGTTCTCAGTAGCTACAGGTCTGCTTCGAAACGTTCGAGAACTTCGAGAATTCTCTGTTCCAAAGCAGTGAAGAACCTGGGCGGTCGCCGTTGTGAAGGAGTAACACACGAAAACTTTCATTAGGTATGGTTCACTATCTTCCTAAAACACTCCACAACGGTAATTACTGGTTTTCCGTCACCAATTTTTGTACACTGTACAGACGACCAACTTCTTAAAAAATAACAGCTAAGTACACCAACACAAAACATAATTCCATAATACTCGTAATAAAAATCCGACATCACGCAAGTATATCACAACCAACAACAACACACAGCAACTGACTGAACAAAAGAGAAGGAATTCTGTAAATTGGGAAATTGGGAATAATGTTGCCTAGTGCCAACTAGATTTTTGCCTAAAAAGTACATGTACCTATGTGCTCAATTAAAGTAATACGTGATATTATTTTGCTTATGTTTTGTTTTTTTAGGTATGTTTTGGTTAGGAATAATGCGCATAGCTTAGTACCTACTTAGTTCTTTTTTAATCGTACGAAAATCCACACGGGGCTCCTCCCACTGCCGGAATCAGTAGGAGTGATTATGTGAGAAACAAAACGCACGGCCGTCACGGGCCATCAGTTGCCGAGAGCGAGGTAGCTTCTGGCATATCCCTCTCACCCTGGCTGACCCGGGTATATCATGGCCTCCACACTTCACACTCCACCACCCGGATAAGGAGGGGCACGCACTCCTACTTAGTGGTTAAGGTTCACCTTACCATGGAAAATCCTAGGTTCGAATCCTAACCATTACATTACTCACATCAACTGTGAATCCATTAATAAATACAAGTTATTTAGTTTAGCTAACGATGTTGGAATATTAATAGTTTCTTTAAAAACGAATTCTGGAACTACTTACTTACACAATAGCCTATTGAATTAATAAAATGGATTCATAAGGATGACGAGACGCATAACAAACAAACCTCTTTTCGTTACAAATTATTAACTTGTATAATACATAATAAAATTAAAAATTGGGAAAATAACCCACCAATTTTTAATTTAACAAAATCTAACAAGTATGGCAACACTGATAGTAGTAGTAGGTAATATTTTCTTCGCTTTGCGGCGTGCGTCAAAGGCGCCGCCATGTATCGCGGCCGCCGCCGACAAACGGATTAAGCGACATCAAAAGATACCGCGCCCGGGGATTCCCCTACTAATTTAGGGTAGTTGTACCGATTGACGTCCTCTTAAAAAATCTATTAGTAAAAATGTAGGTTTTTAAGCTATGACGTGGTGTGTTTTTTTAGGTGCGGATACCTACTTGCGGCAGCTAATTACATTTTTGTACATTTGATTTCCGTGCTGTAAGCGATCCTGATAATGATGAATGTAAATACATGTTTTGATGTGATTCATAAATCATAATCATCCGGGCTGGTTCCCGGTTGCATCCTAAGCTCACACTTCGGAACCCGGAGTTCGCTTATTATTTATTATTAGGCAGTTACAGCTTTAACGAGAGCGACTACCTACCGTGTACTGGCTCGGATCTACCACCAGTTAATTTTGCCTGGTGAGATATTAAAATTCAATAGCTTTACGGCAATTTTTGAGAAGCGGCTAACGATTTATTAGAAGTCAACAACTTGACAGTTAGTTTTGGCTAGCAGCAGTCGCACTCGTAAAATTCAACAGCTACACAGCAATTTTTGAGAAGCAGCAGTCGCTTTCGAAAACACCAAGCACATTACAGTTATTTTTGTCTAGTGCCAATTGCTCCTCACCTATTGTACCTTTTCCTTCCCCGCTCCCCGTTGGTTCTCCTTTTTCATAAAAGGTAGCTTATCCCGAGCTCTAAGCCAGTTCTATACCCAATTTCTTGGCGAACTTTTATGCACTCCTCTCATCATCATCCCCTATCCCTCCCCTTAACGCCCTCTTTCATGATAAGAAATAGCCTATGTCCATTCCCAAGCTCTAATGCATCTCTGTACCAAACTTCATCAAGATCGATTCAGTGGTTTAGGCGTATAAGCGTAACATACAGATAGACAGACAGACAAAAAGATTTACTTTCGTTTTTATACTCGTAATATTAATATGAAAATATGAATATGGATTAATTCAGTAAACTACATCTTATACTAGGAATGCAGAAAATAGTGGTATAAAACTATACTCCAAGGCAAGTTATTAGACCCTTCACCCTTTTTAGGTATAGGAAGAAATGAGCAATGAATTTTATTTTTATCATTTATTTTAGGGTACCGTAAACCTTTGTTATTTGAAAAACTTGAGAAACCGCTCTTACAACTTATGTCGTCCTGGTATTTTGAATATGGTTTTTAACACTTTATTGTGATATTTTTATGCTTCTAAAATGATTATTGCGAAAGTTTAGCATTAAATAGTATTACTACGGAACCAACCGAAATAAGGGGCGTGGCGATTTGAAATGAAAGAAAAAATATTGTATTATTACTAAATATTTTAGGGTACCGTGGTGAATGTTACATTAACGAACACTTTAGTAGAACCTCCTGCAGTCTATGTTATCCGGGTGACATGATATGTCTAGTGAGTTTTGTTTACATTATCTTTATTAGAAATCAAGCAACCTAACAGATCAGAATCAAAGGTTGCCTAAGATCTAACGATTAGTACTATTGGACACTCGTGTAACGAACTTTTATCTTACGAAGGCGAAAGATCGCGTGACATGTCCAATTTTTAGAGTTTTAAATTAAATTGTGTACGGAACCAATTTTATCAAGTATTTATTAGGGGGGCGTGTCAGGGGCGTAGCTGGAAATTTTGAATGTAGGTTAACATTAGGTAAAGGATTTTTTGAGACAGTCTCATATTCAACATGAATGATTTCATAAACATAAAAATGTGTTCATAATACTTAAGTGGATGTTGTAATTATTCTTATGCTATTTTATCAACTTGCAAGCTGTTTCAGTCTCTCTTTGTCTGTTCTCATCTCAAAATGATGAGGGTGAGTGGAGTGATAGTGAGACTGTCTCATCAATTTTGATTGTTTGGTAACCCTACTGGGTTCAAATCGTAGAGTTCATTTGTAACAGCTGGTAACAGCGTCCTGCGGCCCTGGTTATTCTTAAGTGTTGTGCGTTTATCGGCAATTTCCTCATGTTTACACTTGATCGATAAAAAAGAAAATTGTTTTTCTACGTACTGACATGTTTGCCGGACTTGAGACCCCCGCCAGAATTTTATTTACCCGTAGTACTACCATGTGTCTTCGGCTTCGGGAGCGTTTCCCTTACACCCGTTATAGCAGATGTTTCAGAGATAATTTTATGTAAGGTGTTAATATTTTGTAACAGTTCATGGTTTATGAAGTGTTGACGCAAAATTAACACGCTTGATTTTATTTTATACTCAACTTCACTAGCCTCTTACTAAGAAACGATCCTATTGGTTGATGTATATCGTACGATGCTGCGAAACTGAAGAATGTACAAGGGACATCACGTTTTGTGCCGTCAACTTTGACACGGTCAACGCGTATGTACAGTGCACAGTGCACCTGCAATAATATGTATACAGTTTGGAACCTTGTCACAATAATAAATGGCAAGTCAACATTATGACATGAAACGGTAAAATTCGAGAAGATTAATGTGAAAAAGTCCTAAAACGTATACATATTATTGCAGGTGACTGTACAGGTAAGACACTAATTCAGTCAATGAATATGATTCACTCCACTAGCCATTCAAAATGAATCAACTTGAACCCGTATTCTAGAACGACACTCAGTCTTGAATTTCAATTTATCTGAGGACAATTCAATTTATCAGATTTGACGGACCAATATTTCCTCAGATAAATCGAGATTCAGAACTGCGTGCCGTTGTAGAATTAGGCGTTAGTGTCCCTTATTGATTTTAGTTCTACATAAGCAAAATTCTAAACACATATACTAACTTAACCCATCGAATTCAAATACTAATAATCGAGAGTCGCTAAATCAAAGGCTCACAGGTGCATCAGTGCGGCGAGCGGTGGTCGGCCGGTGCATTACACCGGGAACAGCGGCCGATTGTTGCGGTCTGGCCGTAATGGGCTTAATTCTGGTGCGGCTTTGGCTTTTACCCATTGTTTACCTGCGTACGTGGGCATAAATCTGAATTTAGATGGTCAGTGCAGTTTAGGGTTATTTTTTATGGATAAAAAGTGCGTGTTCGGTATATTAAGTTATATGAAATGTTTGATATGAAAAAGGTTGCTGGGATAAACTAAATGTAAAAGGCAAAGTATCCATATATGCCAATCTAAACTTTAGCATGCCATTATATTGATTATTCAATGAAAATTTGTACTTTGGATTTGAAACCTCGCTTATTATTTTTCATTCGGATATCGGCTTTTCCGGGACTGACTGGCAGCTGACCTCTCAACTCTAAAAATGTCCCTCATCACTGTTCAGTTGGTCAAGGTATACTCACTTCTTGAATAGTGGTGCCAGCAATTTGTGTGTATTGTATTCTCCTAATGTTGGGAGTTGTATCCACGCTGGCCAGACGTGTTGGTACAGAGTTTTATTTTCAGTTTTCCTTCTCTCCCATTGATATCGTCCATGTATTTTTCGAAGAAGTATAATACCAATACCAATATGAATAAAAAGGTTGAATCTACACATACAATAATTGAATTATTACTTATCTAACCACACGTACACAACTAGAAATATAACGTTATTCCATATTGATGAATACTGCAATAACATAAATTGTAGAAGTACAAGTGTGTTACTAATATGAATAAAAAGGTTGAACCTACACATACAATAATTGCATTATTACTTATCTAACCACACGTACACAACTAGAAATATAAGGTTATTCCATTTTAATGAATACTGCAATAACACAAATTGTATATTTAACTGGCCTATTGGCAGTCGTAGGCTTAACGTCGATAGTATAATAGCCATTAGCCGGCAGCCATTTTCATTTAAAATAATTAATGGATGAAATTGTAACTAATTTGCAAGCATTTAAATATTGAGGCTGATGTTGCGAGGAATGCAAATTTTCAAACATGACCCACATTGATAGCAAATTGAGATTAAAGTTATAAATTTTCACACACATGTATTATTCTGGTATATTGTTAGTTTGATTTTTGTTCACATTTAGTTATGCAATACATGGTTAATAAATACATATTGAAAAATCAATACATTAGAGTATTATCTGGTGTCCAAATTTTAATTAAACAGTTAAGTAAGTTAAATTTAATTTATAAAAAGTCTTTCACTTTTTTTCCACTTAGACATAAGTGAATTCTAGACGGGACTTGAACGCGCGACCATTCTTATACAGAGAGAACACTCTGATCACTGAGCTACTAGATCACATTTTAGACATCTATATATTATATCCTACGAACTATCGGAAACATGAATAATAATTCAAAAATGTTTTTTGATTACTGCGCCCATTTCATTCATCGTAAAGAAAGAATAAACCGAGTAATCAAGTCAACTAAGTTGACTTTGTGTCCATGCTTATCAACCAAATTAGTTAGTTTCAGTTTTGTAAATAGGTGTGTTTAATTGAAAGCAGTTTTATTTCTATTGACTTCCAATCAATAGTCTGATACTACTTCATAAACTTATTTAATGCTAATATGGTCGATAGCATAGGTATCACAATTATTAATACTAACTGTGGCCCACTGCGCCACTGTGGCCACCTGCATATAGGACTTAGATTCCGTTCCCGTAATTCATAGGAGTAATCTTCTGTTTTCTATCTATGTAACAAATTTTAATCTTGTCCGTATATACGCTAGAGCGTGATTATAATTGAACACAGACACTTATTATTGATTATAGGATTTATGATATTCAGAAAACACGTGTATCTATTGTGTATTAAATTTCTGAAGCGTTTTCATTATTTTAGTGCATTCCAGACCAGTCCTCATCAAGCTAGTTGAATTTCTTCTACAACGCACACTCGTCTCATGAGCTATAAATCAGCTTATAAGTTCAGCTGCACGTTAAGAACTACAAAACAAATTAGCAATAGTAAATTCAGTTAGCCTAACAGATAAATCGCTGTTGTCAAATACTAACCGCGGCGAGACAGTGGTTGGCGTAATTACCCGAGCCAATGAGGCTGAAAACCAAGTCCTATATAGCTAAAAGGATGTTATTATAGTCCTCAGTTATATCTACTTCCAGTTTCATAAAAACTCACGTATCTAATAGACTGCAAAAGGAGTTTATGAAACTGTTTTCATATGCTACTTTATCTTACCTCATGAAATTGTTAATATAATTTACATACAATTACAGCGATAAGTTTGCATTCAATTGTAAATGGGAAAATACATTTATCGACCACGCATGCACGTTGCGGCATATCCACAAATTATCATTACATAGTATAAATCAATGTCGCGGTCTCTGTCCCTATATCCCTAAGTCCTTATGTCCCTTTATGCGCTTAAATCTTTAAAACAACGCAACGGATTTTAAAGCGTTTTTTCTATAGATAGAATGATTGAAGAGGAAGATTTATATGTATATAACATCATACTACAACCAACTAGTGCGGAGCAGAAGTGAAAAATGTTGCAAAAGCGGGGTGATGCAAACGAAGTTGCGCGAGTCAGTTAATGTAGAATAATTTAGACAGCTTGTGCGTAAAGACGGTTAATTTTTTTAACGTTTTGATTTCGACATTACAGTATGAGAGTAGAAAAAACTATACTTGAAGCCAAATTAGTTTTACCCTTACGTCAAATCCATTCAGCATTATCAATATTATCAGGCATCACTGCAACACATTCCTTTGTATTAACTACTTGTGTACAAGTATTTAAAACTCTTAGCATGTTTTCCAATATATGACAATATGTAGTTAAAATTCGCGTCATGTAACCAACTCATACCAACCACATTGACATTCAACGAATTTAGTAGCGAACTTACAATTTTGTGACATCACGTTATACACTGTGTTGGACCAAAAGTTAAATTGAAACTGGTAGACAAACCGCACACCCATGATTTATTGGCCACATGCGAATACGTGAGTGCCACTGTGCTGTATGTATGTAATTGAGCGCGTATTGTGAACACGGCTTTGTATGCGGTCTGCACAGTGGGTTAAAACTTGGATCGTAACGTAAGAAGTTTGATGTTTTATTTGTATTGTTATGTTCCGTCTAATCAAGCTGTAAGGTGTTTTACACTTAAGTGGGCGACTTGTTTTATTATTATGTTTCAACTGCTGCAGTGAAACATTCTATATTAGCTTATAAACTTACGTTTAATTTATTCAGGGAGTAGCTACTGTAAATAGGGGATAAATGCTTGTGTGTTATACATACTCACAGTTCACGCTTGTGTGTTATACATAATACATATTAGAGGAGGTAGGACACGACGGTATATCCGTCCCAATCGAGCAGTCCGACTGGGGAAGTACCTCCACCCTACAGAATATCGCCGTTTAATAACCTTGTGTTGTGTTTTCGGTGGTGGGTAGGGTAGCCAGAGCTCACTAGAGAGGTTTTGTGTTGTCCGTGGGAAAACCAAAGGCTTATCCTACATCTTTTACGCTGACGACACAGAATGAATCAGGTGGGCCGCGTGCTTGTCTGCGACCTATGTGTGTAAAAAAACTCAACTGGTACTAACTTGCCGTCAATGTATTATAGTAATATTTTAAGTTCTATCTGTATAAATCAAACCTTTAAAACTTTTTCTGCTTGCAGCTCCTCAATTAATATAAACTTCGGAAGATGGTACACGATACGCATATTAAAATTCAGGTGATTAAAACTAAATTACCCTTTTTACCTGTTTGAATACTTTGGGAAAATTTATATTTTAGTAATAACATTACAAATTAATTAATAAGTAATTTGAAAAGTAAAATGTTGAATAAGTGAAGGGGATTTGTATCGAGTCTTATAATAGAGAGAACATGTTTAAGAAAAGTGAGCATAGTTTAGTTGTGACTATAGGTTTGCTTATATGAAAGGTGTGTTGATAGTAAACAAAAATAAATAGATGCCTATCGCAGGCAGTTGTTTTTTTCTATCTTAGACATAGAGATTTCCAGGGACAGTATCTGTAGGCCTGGAGGTGACAAGTATAGCTGCCTGTCACCCTGGCAAGAGCACTCCGCGAGAAAGATGAAGATACCGTAGTCCCACACTCGAGAGCGTCTTCGATGACACTGGGTCTATAGGGGCATGCGGGATATGCCAGATTCTACCTCATCCTTGGTAACTGAAGGCCCTAAGACGGCCATGCGAATTTGGTCTGTTCAAGTCTGACATAACCAACGCCGTTGACTTTAGTGGGCGGTATCCGAGGGGATTTATGCACGGTAAAATAAGAAGGGCAGTACCTACCTATAATTGCTGTCACTACGTTTTGGACTGTACTTTTGCTTACAGGCAATCAATTTGACGATCTAAATATAAGAAAAATTGTATTTTGTAACACAGAATTTACCCAGTAAACCAAATCTACCATTTCTTACCTTTCACTGAACACTGCAGTTGAAACTACCTTGATGCCGGTCAGACGCATGATAAGTCCCGGGACGAGATAAGACGCGGCGGTTAATCCACTAGAACAAAGGCCGGTGTATCCCGGGGCGCTAGTACTTAGCTTTTTGGGCATATTCTCATAGTCAGGTTACCATCTAAGTACATGTATATAAATAATTAGTATTTCTATTTCAATGGCGATAAAATTTGTGTGCAACTGGCATGGTTGATATAAATTGATGAATTATTTTTTATTCACGATAGCTTTGTTAGCAAGTTTTGTTAGGATTATCAAAAATGATTATTGTATAAAAAAATATCCGTTTAGGAAAATTGAGCTCATTTTTTGTTCGAAACACTTTTTTTAGTAGGTACCGGGATTTTTAAGCCTATCTAACTAGGTATCTAACTATCAAAAACAAATTGCGATAAAATGAGTAGCCCAATTTTATTAAAATTATCAGTGAGAATTATTCCCTGTTTTCATTTGCGATAGCTTTCTCTTAACACCGTATAATAGTCCTGATTATTTTAGGAACATAATTTATGCAATCACAAAGAAAACTAAACTAGAACTCAAACAATTTATAAGTAATATTTTTTTTAAACAATAATTGTTTTCTACTTCATTTTAAACAAAGCTACCAGAGTAAATAGTCTTATTTTGGATATTCAAATAGAGAAGGTAGACATGTCGACCACTCGACATAATATCGAATGATATCAAAATAAAGATTCTCGAAATCTACCCATCGTCCTGTCTGCTAGTGAAACGTTTATTATCTGCTCAAAGGCTTCATTTCCGTCTGGGTGAACTTAACAAATGTTTCTTTTTACGCACACTTTGATCTCAAGTCTTGAGTGTGTACAATAATAAAATTGCAGTTAAATACAAAGCAACCAATGAACATCCTTACAACTACGTGTACAAAACATAAATAAATTACGAGTTCACACGAAATTTCTAAAAGTTATTATATGATAATGTTTATCAAAGAAACTCTCTGAATCCACTGGTCTCCTAAAATTTGTCCCTCAGTATAAAAATGGCACCCATATAGGTCCTATTTAACAAATTTACGCTAGCATACACATAAAAATGAAAATATTTTTGTAAGTTTATGGTTTTTGTTAGTTTAAAAAACCATTCTATTTATTGGGTTTTAATTTCTGTAAGAAAAGAGCGGGAGCTCTTAACCCAAGCGTTTGTTGCATAAAAGGGGTCTTCAAACACTATTTTTAAAAATCCATGTTTTTGACACAATAAAAAAAGAAAGACACAATAAAGAAAGAATTATTAAACAAAAAATAGTACCCTTGGTGTCAGTATTAATTTTATTTATTAATTTTTATTTTATTAATTTTATTAATTATTCGGTCTTTGAACCCATGACGACGATCTTTCCTTTATTGGGGGAACGTTCTGACCGCTAAGTCACGAAGCCATGTCTGAAAGATATTATTGCTACATGCCTCTCTTCTTGAAAACTTTCGCAACATTGCTCTAATTTAACAAAAAAATTGAAACCCTTAACTTCTCAGACATATCTATAAAAAATTAAACAACTGCAAACGAAAGAATAACGAAACTTGTGGGGCAGTCATTATAAGTTTGTTATTAGCATTTTAGTTTCGAGACTTGGCGGTTTGACTTTAATACTCTCCAGAAAGACTTAGGTAACTGTGGGCTTTGTCTACGTCTGGTGAAGCAGAATGATGTCGGAAACTTATAAAATTATCCCCCTGATAGTCACAGATCGCTTGAAAATTTATAATATATGCGACTGAATTTATTTAAGTTCATTTAAGTTTTAACGTGGTTTCTCGTTATGTGCATTGATTAAATACAACCAATCAGAATAATCTCTAGATATTGTATGTTTGTTATCTTCATAATCTTAGTGTGGTTCCTATTTTGATTCAACCGCAACCCAGGATTTGCCGTCTAAACCAACGTCTTTTGAAACAAACGGCTACGTCAGAGGCACACACCTCTCGACACCTCGACAGGTTGCAGCAATTGCTCGTATTTAGTACTTATTGGTTAATACGAGTATATAGTGATACAAGGTGGGCTGTGTTGTTCTCACCAAATTTTACGAAGTGAAACCAGTACGGGACTAGAGATTAAAAAATAATATCATTGAAACCAAATAACAGTATTATGAAATACATCAAATGTCACATTTAATCCAACCTTGTATTTCAATATCATCATAGAAAGCGGAAAGAACGAATCCAATAAAATAATGGCGCTTTCTGCTCAGAACCATTACATTATTTTCCCCCGTTACACACAATACATCTCAAGCGATGAAGGCGTCAAACAAAATTGAAAAGATTCTAATGGATCAGTTTTTCCCAGGGCGAGATTAGAAAAACTTTTTTCGTGATCAAAATAGGGAAATTCATAATTAATTTGCCACCCTACCTTTTTTCTTTTTTGAAAGATTGGACAATAGGCTGCATTATGGAGTTTTTTTCAAAGTTAAAAGGTGAATTGAAGTAATTGTTGTCTATTAAGCTGCTTGTGTTTAAGCTTTTCTGTTATTATTAATTAAATTTTTCGCATAAGTATACTTAGAGCCGTAGTATTTAGAATATGATTTTTTAATTCAATAGATGGTGACACCGTCCCTTAGCGTGGGTGTTGAATAAGACGGCTGAAAAATAGGGCCGCTTTCTACAGTTATCACAAGTACAGCACAAGGTATATATGTATTGCAACGATAGAATAGAGAATCAGAAGAAATCAGTTGGAAATCTAAAATATGTTTAAATAAAATTTTACGATTACCTATTGCTGGAATAATAATCATTTATTGATTTTGAAATGAAGAATTATTTTTTTATTTACAATATTTTTAATCTATAATGAAACACGAAGCACAGTGCGTAACGTCATACGTAAGTTTAACATTGCACGGTTACCGGTGCCTGCGAGCATTTTTTTTATTTAACAAAAATGTAAGCTGTTGAACACAGTGGACGTCACGTGGACTCAAATGACTTAACGTGATGTTTTGGCGGGATTTTTAAACGAACGATATTGAAATATGATTTTGAGTACCTGAAAGACTACAAATAAATAAATAGAATCAGTATTTATGAGTATCAACGTAAAACACTTTCTAATAATTCTTCCAATTCCTTATTGGTGCCATTAAACTAATTATTATCAAAAATAAATACAAACAAGTGCCATCGTTAAATAGCAAGTAAAAGAAAATAGCATTTTAGAGTAAGCTCATTCTCTTGGGACGAACATGAATTACGCCCTTGTTGGTTTAGCTTAATTAATTTAAAAATATGCCTGAGGCGTGCAACACACCGGAATTTCACAATGTATTGGTAGATTACGGCCTTTTTTATCGTGCAAAAGATTCCCACAGGAGTCGGTTGAGGAAACTATATCAAATTTGAACCAATTAAAACGCACGTCTTCGGGTCTTTAGTTGTTAAGATGTGATAGTAACTAATATATTCCACACACCGCGGCCTAAATATTATACATTATTTTTAAATAGATACCTATAACAATTTTTTTTGCATAAAACAATTTTTCTAACTGAAGTTTTTGATAATCTTTTTGTTCTGGAACTTCTATTTCTTGACATTTTCACTTTCTTTTATATATTAGTAAATTGCAGTGGCTTGTTTTTTTACAAACCTAAGGTAACTGGCATTTTGAATTATTGCTTTTAAGCATATAAATCTTACTGCGTAAGCAGTGGTAGGTATTTTCTGCAACCTTTCTCTCTTTCTCTTTCAACACTAAAGTCTAAACACTCTTTATATGGTTGGCAGCACGAATGTGATGCCCCTGGTGTTGCAAACGTCCATAGTTCACGGTAACTCCTTTCCATCAGGAAGGGCATGTCCTCTTCTGCCAACTAAGTAATATATAAAAAAGTGCCCAATTACGTGTGCGATAGTAACATTCAGTCTTCTTCTGTCGTATCGACGGCATTTTTGAATTTTTGAATTGCACGGAGAGGGCCCGAGCATAGGTTTCTCTCTACGGAAAGGCTTACTATGTCCCCTTCAATCTCTTCAGTCAATCTTCATCATCATTCAGATGCAAATCACGGTTACATTCAAAACTTACACTATAGAGTCTGGGATTGCTCTATGACTCCATTTGTTCGTGTGAATTAGTTAGGTGACTGTCAGAGCCTCGTTTGTCAATCAGGTGTGCAGTAGGTGAAGGGTGTGGGAAGTTTGGCTTAGATTTTAAACATAATGATAGGGTCCCCATAGAACTCAAATTTTTGGCTTTTGCAAAACAAAAAAAAAACAATAAATGATTTGATTTGATTTGTTTTTTTTTTAAGTATACAGAGTTGAAACAATAGACTTAACTTAATGTACCGCTAAAGCTACTGGAGCTTGTGTGAGCGACACATGTGATTCTCACTTCACTTCTTGAACCCTGTACTTTTTGAAGATGTCATTACGCACCAGCCACTGCGTGAGCGGCACCTTATATTTGCACATGTTCTTGCCTGTAGCTAATCTGTTATTCAAACGTTGAATATTTGTTTTCCTAACGGCACTCAGCTTACTAATTAATTCTGTTGTATTCATATTTAAGCTACTCATCAGGAACTTAAGACTTGACTTAATTAAGAATAACAGCTCACGATTAAGTACGCTTTTAATACCTCGGTAATGACTGTTGAACATTTTTGTAAAGCAAATATTAAAAGTACTCACTTTATAAGCGTAATTTTAAGAAATTTGTTAAATATTAACCTTTTACTTTGTGTTTACTTAGCTACTGTATTTGTGACACAGTTGCATGAAACTTTATGTTTGATGAAAAATAAAAAAAATCGTCCTGAAAAGTTGCATAACGCTTGCAAATCAACAGTGATTTTACATTGAGTTCCAGTTCGTTAAAATATCATTAAATTTAATGTAGGCATAAATAAACTTAATTAGCTATGCAAAATCATGCATAGACACATTTGTACTGAGCAAGAATCAAACCTGTGCCTCCTGAGTATCAGTCACATTTACTACCGACCTGTTGCAGCTAACATGTTCGTATATTTCATGAATTTCTTGTTAGCACCTAACACGGGCACACATAGTTCTTTAAGCTCACAAGGTATACGAAAACTTAGCGCTATTATTCTGTAATACAAACCTTATTTTTGCTAGCATAACCTACTTACACAACAAAAGCAAAGAAATTCGACCTAATTACAAAGAGACAAAGCTAGGATCATTTATGAGATTTCATCGCGTTAATAACCAAGAGGCCAGTTCTAACACATCGCTAGTTACGAACATCTCATTAAGAATGTTTCGTCCACATTACCAGTCTCCCGTTTTGTCCAAATGGGGGTTAATTTCATTAGTGTGGGCTCAACGAATCGTGTGATAACTTTAGTGATGCTGTGTGCAAGGACGCCCAAGGGATCCAAATGTTTGTAACGTCGTAATACGTTAGTTGTAGTGAAATTCAGAACTTTGTTTATTGTTTGTTTATAGTTAGTTAGCGTTTCATTTTAGGCCTGTTGTCGTAAGTGTTCAAACTGATGTTAGCACACTTATAAGATGTAGTTTAATAGTGTACAACCGCAGGAATGTATTGGAGAGCTCTTACCAGGAGAAATGTAACTCTCTCAATACAGACTAGAACTCATGAAATGTAGCAGGCAATGACGGTATCTCACGTTTTAATTGAGTAAGCCGACTGGGGAAGTATATTCGCCCTATAGAATACCGCGGCTAATATTAAGTTTGTGTTTTTTTTCCCGCCGATGAGTAGGGAGGCCCGAGCCCACTGAGGGGGTTTTGAGGTGTGAGGGGGATATAAATTGTCACCACTATGTGATAGTACGAAACCCTGCTTTGTCTTCTACATTGACAGCACAGAAAGTGTCTTATACTTCACCCTTCCCCATCTTTCCCTTTTCCTGTGACCTTGACATCAACATACCATCAGGCGAAGTGAAGTCAAGTAGTAGGGTCCTTAATAAAAAAATTTAGGTAGTAATATAAATCAGTAACAATGTTGTGTTGAACAGTACCGACTCATTTTAAAGTCGTCCATTATTGAAAACTAATAATCAAGCAATCAATGGCATCGTTACCATATCTGATTGGCTCTGCATGGTTTCAACCAGGTGCCAATCAGTTCCACTGCCAGAAAATATATGGACCCATTACAAAAGACCAACGCCCGTATAATTATCGCAGAGGGACTAAAAGTTTACTATAAAACGGACGTAGTGAACAAATTAAAACAGCAAAGTACAGACAGCATCAAAACCATATTAACAATTATGTAGTTGTGAAAAAACTGGGCATTTGGTTTCTGATGTAACCTAATTTGACTTCGTTACAAGAATAGTTATAAAAATAATTGCTTCAGTAGGCGTCTAACGAAGTATGTACCTATTTAAATTGAGTTTTATAATAAAATCAACTACCAGAAACCGTGTGTGTTTTCAATCTCAACGGTCTATCTGTTAGTACTGACAAAAGTGTTTTATGTTTATATAGAAATTAAACCCTTAGAAATTTTCAATCCGTTTTTGGGATAATTTGCAAGTTAATGTATTGCTACTTGCATGTTGGCTGAATGAAACTTACTTACAAGTTTATAAAAGACAGTCTCGGAAAAGCCACGCGTGTGTACGTTGTATTTCGTTCGGATACAACTGACATTAACACTATGACAATTGATGTTCATGACTTTAAAAAATTTGGAATACAGTATAATTTAATTTTGGAATCCGAGAGCGTCTCACGCGAGATGTCAGTCCTTTGGTTTCCTATAAACTTGGCAATTAAGTGTATTCTGCTGCTAACTGTACTATTCTACTATTCCCGGCAGATTTCGACACACCTCGCTAATTGGCCAACTCACCCATGACCACTCGATTCACTATGCGGAATTGCTTTCCTGGATTTGAATTTGTATTGATTTGTCCGTTATTTAGATGAAATGCAGGTTGGCTAGTGAATTTTTAGTTCAAAAATTGTGATGGTTTGGCTTTTAATTGGCAGGTAGACTAATCGCTTAGATGGGTTTTAGTAGTGATATTATATTTATGTGTTTTGTGGTTGAGACACAGAACGAATAGGAACAGTCACAAGTCAAGTATTATAATGTACGTTCTCATACTCCAGCTGAAGATTGAACTCTCTGTGTTATTTCTCCATGGGATTAGATAAAAATTAGAAGGTTTCTGCAAGGTTCCCATCCCTATGGGCGATTTGCGATTGAAAGAAAGCCGTTAGTGTAAGGAAGTAACGGCTTTCTTCATTCATTCAGATGGGTCGTGTGCTAGCTTGCCTCTTAGTAGTATAAGAAACGTTGTAAAACGTTAAAAAAATATTTAATGTTTAACCAAATTTATGTACCTACTTACAACGTGGACAAGAGGTGCGGAGGCGATTCAAACGTCGGAGGTCGCTCCACGTTCTGGGTCTTATGAACATATGGAGTGGAGTCACTTGTCACTCTATCACAAGCATTCCAAGGCAACGACGCAATGTGATTCTAGAGATAGAAGGGTCAATGACCACGTACCTACTATTTTTAGCTTTAGCATTGAGTTGAAAATTGCATCAGGCACACAGACAAACTCCATTGTAATGTTTTAGTGTCAGTGTTTTCGGCGCTCGATGTAGCGAATGAACGCTACAACGCGCACACATTTGGATGCCAGTCGCAGTTAGCACCTCTCCACGTGCCAATACATTATCTATGCAGACTTTGAAACTCGGAACAGTTGACAAAATGCGCTGAAGTAGCGATGGAATTGCTAAATCGTGAAATTCGGATGAAACAACTGAATAACAAAAGTGGTTGAGTACGTTGTATTGTGCAAATTGAAAGATCAAGATTGAAGGTAATGTAGTTAAAAGTAACCGGTGGCCAATAGAAAAATTATAAAGTGTACTTGGACCACAATTGTTTCAATGAACCTACTGCAGTCCACTATTGGACATAGGCCGCTCTAAAGAACTGGCAGTAAACATTACTATAGAGTACAAAGTCCTAAACAGTAGTCCTATTTTAAGACAGGGAGCGAGATAGTCTTAATAGCATAGTCACTTAATATATTGAAATAAATTGTTACACCCAATCTCATTACCAGTGAAATACCTTCTTACTCCTCCTATTAAACATTGTAACTGATGAAGACGTCGTCAAATATTACAATAGTTGTGTCCCAGCCATGTTAAAAAAATAAAAATTTCTTTATATATAGGCCAGACTTCACCTTAAAAAAAGAACAAGAAACACGCAAATTAATTCACCGCAGATCCCTAAAATACAGCAATTTAAAAATCTTAAACATTTTAATTAGATTGTCCATTCTGAATCTGAAACAGAATTTAAACCAAATACAAGGTAAAATAATAAAAGTTTGAGATTTGTTTCAAAGTAGCTCGTCACTGTTGTTAAAGTAAAAATTACTGTTCGGCTCACGTTCGAGCCCTTAATGAACAAGTTAATGAGATTGGGCCCGACCTTCTTGCCTATCGATTATACACTACAAAACTTCCTAACGACCTAGTGGATGTTTTATCCAATTTTAGGCAATTTACAGTAGACTTAAATCAATTCTAATTACAAAATTTAAAGTAACTCTAATAACAAAGCTCTCTGGAAAGTTTTGTGTTGTCAGTGGTAAGACCGAGGGCTTAAATTGACACCGCTATGTGATGTTATGAAACCCTGCTTTTCTCTTCTACACTGACAGCACAGAAATTCTTTTAACCTTCACCCCCTTCCCCTCCTCATCCCTCTCCCTCTCTTTCACCCTTCTACAGGGTCAGCAGCAACTGTGATGTCCCAGGTGTTGCAAACGTCTATAGGTCACGGTACTACTTCTGGTTGGCTGTATGCTTGTCTGTCACCTAAGTTGTATAAAAGACGAACATGGATGTCATCTGTATGTGGTGGAGTATAACTTGTTTGTTTATTACAATATCATAATATTTTGTATTTGGTGCTAATTTTAGGTACATAGCCAGTATTATAAACTATACATACTTGAAATCGTAAACCAACATACTTTTAGAAAACGAAGTATCTACCTTATGTATTTTTATGGCAACCAGATCGAAAACTCGCCATTTGCCAATGAGTAAGTATACCTAAACGAAAATCATCCCAATTATTAATTAGTCACATCAGTCAAGTCGAAAATGGAACGAGATATTAGTCAAAATAAAATACCTTTTAACTTTTAGTTAAGTGCGGTTACATCGTTAGCGTAGGGATCAAATTCAACTAGATTCATCGAGAATGTTCAACCGGGAACTACTTTCAGGTCGAGAGCGCAACTTCAGGCACTAATGAAAAGGCTGTGATATGAATAATTCACGTAACTCGTTTATTTAGAATTGCATAATGAATATTTTATTCAAACCTTTATTAATTTTCAGGTAATATTCTTGCATTTGTTCATGTTATGAATAGTTTTTTTATTCACATTGTTGTTTGCCTGGCTAGGTACATATTATATGTTATGTCAAGACTTTTAATGCAATCTTGAATGCAACAAGATCACCGCAAAAATAGTAATGATGAAATCATACTGTAGACTCAAAGTAGGTACTCAGCAAGGGATTTACTGGTGAAAGTCTATTTATTTTAGTCATTGCCATGCTGCCCTCATTTATATGTTGATTATATAATATTAGATACCATCTATTATATGTAATATTAGTAAAGTAAACTAGTGCTGTACACCGCAACGGGATGAAATCCGATGCCGAAATGTAAATTCTCTGTGCGACCATCCCATTCCGGTGTTCGGATAATCACGTTCAAACGCGTATAAGTGTACATTAACATTGAACTAAGCCACAAATATGCTTAAGTTACGTCGTTATACCTACATGAATATCGAGAAGGCATTACCTCGATCGCTAATAGGCAATATCTGCCGCCAAAATTGCCTTCCTAACGACATTTCAGCTGCATGTAATAAAATCCGTAATCCTATTACTGAGTGAAATCGTTTTTGCCCACGTGGACATAATATCGGGCATAATGTTGATAAAATAACGGTTTTTTTTACGATTCATAGTGACGTTCTATGAATAATTTATTTTTTGAACGATTTTTACATTTGAATAGTCGTCACGTACGTGTAATTATTTATTTTAATGGTTATTGTAAAACACTGCAGTGGTTGAAGAAATACCTATTGTTTATCACAATCAAAGACTTTTTATTGTTTAATGTTTTAGTGGGTAGACATAGCAAGATTTTTTTTAATAATGCGAAATATCCGGACGGATGTCCCCCTTCTCCACCGGAGCCGGGGGGGTTATGTCGGACTCGAACTGAGTAAAACGCACGCCGTCTTTGGGTCTTTAGTTGCCGGAGGCCCCGGGCCCTCTCCTTCGAGGTGACCCTCGTCGGGAGATATTGAAAGACTTAGGTCTGTATCACCCTTGTTATCAGCAAGATTGAAATGAAATTTAAATAATCTATGATAACTCGGTTTGAAATGAGGTATCGAGCTTGCGATTGAGAACCTTCGCCATTACAGTACTAATAGTAAACTCACTTCAAATATATTTTTACTCGCTGAAGGGGTTAGCGAGAATACTAGACGAACAAAGTATAGCAAAGAAATGATAAAGCACTCACCAACAAACCAATATATGACAACTCATTAAATCGCACGCTATTGGTCGATATTGCTTCCTTAACGATGTTCCCACTCAAACAAAGCCTTAATTTTATTAGCTCGTGACCCGCATTGCTGCGTCAGCTATCCGGATTGTCAACACTGTCGCAAATGCGGCAAATGTTCCTACGTATAATATATGTACCTATACAGGTAAACCAAGTACACGATTCTCTTCGGTTGGTATGCTTTTCTAAATATAGCCTTTTGGTATTCACTAATTGCCCTCTTAATTAAGCAATCCGACTACGGAATAAGCCCCGGAATACTAAATACATTAGCTAATAATAACCTTGTGTTGTTTGTTAGGTAGCCAAACCTCACTGTGGAGTTTTTGTACTGTCAGTTGAAATACCAATTTGTCCACGGCGCTGGCGCACAGAAGCTCTCATACAATCTAAAGCAAGAAATGCATTGGAAGGTTTCGAGTGTGTGAGTGTGAGTGTCTCTTGGTGTTGAAAACGTCCATAGGCTTGATATAGCAATGGATAGTGCTTTTAATTTTAGGTGAAGTGTTATACCCGACTCTTGATTTGGTATATCGGGGAGAAGAGTGAGTCCTGTTAATATCCATTTGCAAACTTTTTATTCGTTTCTATTTCTTACATGGACAATTTTGATTATTTGCCCCAAACCAAGGGAAATCTTTCCTTTTCAAACGTAACTTCTTTTTATAACCATAAATTAATGTAATGAAAAAATACTTTCTTGTCTATTTTCATTTTCATAAATAAATAAGAAATACTTCCTCTTCTCAGACACCACCGCTCTCGGCGTGGTTTTCCCTGCACTATATTAATTTTCTTAAACGCATTATATAAAATATGAAACTATTTCATTCGTCGCACCAGTTTTCTACCCGTTGTATGAAGTTTCAAAGAATTTTATTAGCTAAAGCCCGAGCTAATAGCAACTACAAGTATTGTGGAAACTCTAAACAGGTGCAATTAAATGTTTCTTCGTATATTAAGCTGGCTTTCCACAGTACGCGATACTGCAGATTTTATCACATACAGCAGATGCCTACGGACGGCTACACACAGCGCGGCAGCGCATCAATTGCATGCTACAAAGTAAATCAGTAGCCTTAGCATGAAATACTATCGAATTCGTAATGTAAAGGTATCGACAGAACGGAGCATTGCGATTGGCGGGCTACACACGCACACAGGTTCAAAAGAGGCAGATTGCCAATCAAATCCCTCTTTCTCTTGAAACCTTTACATTACGAATTCAATAGTATTTGTGCTAAGGCAACAGTCTAGTCGAAGCTATAGATTCGACGCACCACTACGGATTTATCTGTCCTTTCACTGTAGAAACTCTTTTCACATTGCGGGTTGATTTGCATCTATCCGTAGAACCACGCACTGTGGAAAGCGGCATTTACATTGCAACGTAAGTTTAGCTGTACTTACGCGGAGAACGGAAACACGGCCGTTACTTAACTCTTGCGTTGGTTAATGCAAATCACCAGTAGCTTGTACCTAGTTACCGATTTATATCGAATTTGAATACCTATAGAAAGATGTGAGTTCAACAATGCGGCTTAACAAAAATAGTTGTAATTATTATTGTACTGAAAATGTTGAATGCTTTAATTAGTATGCTGACTGTTTAAAATCAAATTTAGATAGGAACATAAAAAAATACCAATCCAATTGAAAACATCCTCCTTTTCCGTTTGGTTAAAAAAGTGAATGCTTCGATGGGATTCAAACCCGCGATCTTTCCTTTACATGGCGAACGCTCTGATCTTATTGGTCGAAATTTTACATACAGATAAAATTATCCTAGTGGTATGGGTAATGGACTGCAGAGACGAGGTCTCGAGTTAGATCCCAGGTTTACCATGGCACACACCAATGACTTTTCGATGCTTTTCGAAGTTATGTGTGTATTTACCGCAGGTTTATAAGTGCCAGCTTAGTGGCAATAGGTTCGCCACCTACCTATTACATTGGAACCTAAACATAAACGGGCGAAATGTGGGTACAAGCACCTCTGCCTCCCCCTTCGGGGATAAAGGCGTGAGTTTATGTTATGTTATGTTAGATAAAATTTATACAGTCCCTTTTCAATTGAATATGGCAGTAATCACAAGTTTACAATTGCTACTTGCAATTGAAAACTTGTGGTACAATACACTTTTTGCTTGTTCTCCCTTCATAATTATTGTTCTCACACATATATTACGCTTACCGATTGTGGGTACTTTTGACCAAATCTTTTCGCAAGAAGTGCTAGATGTGATCCACATTAGTGCCCTTGCCGTTAAAGGATTCACACTATTAGATGAAACTAAAAGTATAATCGACGATATATGAATGTAACATATAATACATCTAAAAGATAGCAAATTACAAATATAATGCTACTAAACAGAGAATCGAACGTAAAATAAAATTAGGTTGAGAAAATTAGACGTCAAGGAAAGTGATGTATGAACCGTTGCAAAAAAGAAAATATTTCGAACGGTATTTGACCCAGTTTTGGTACTTTTGATAGATGACTATTGTTTTTTCACGTAATAACCTTACCTGTCTATTTATTGGACGCCCACCCGTTGCAGTTCGGGAAATATTGTTCACTCAATCATGTCTACTGGTCGTTTTTCTTTACGTTGTCTATCTATTAATTTTGTTAGACATAGATATATATTGAATTTATTAGTTTGTAGTGTTATTTCAGTTCACAAGTTTCATTGCACAATTTTTAGTTCTAGTGTTTATTCAAGTAAAAACTCTAACGTTATTGCAATTGAGAATTTCATTACCCTTCATTATATCTTGGCGAGATCCTGCACACTCGCATTTGTTGATGTTATCTAATTCTAATTTAAACTTTGACGAAAAGATAAAAATAGTGGCGGTCAATGTTATCTTTTATTTGAATATGTTATTCCAAAATAGGAAGCTCTTAATAAAATATTTCAAAAATCGAAATCAAAAATCATTTTTTCTGTGTAGACCATTAAACGGCTCTTACAAACCGTCAATGTTCAATCAATTAGCCTATCGTAGTCCATTGCTGGACTTAGACTCTACTGGCCTCTCCCCATGTGTGTCATATATATTGACACTCAAAAATGTGCTAACATTTTATTGAGGAAATACGAAAATGTCTGTGTGAGTAATTTTGTGCATCTACGAAAGTGCTTTGTCTTCAAATGTCTGAGGGGCTGATTGGAGACACAAATAAATTCGCTCGTCTCCGTCGATTCGTTGCCTCGCACACATAACACGTGATCGGAATGAGATATTTCAACTAAAGTTTTATTTGAAACGTGCGAATTTAGTGGCGTCAAACATGAACAAAACTGTAGGGAGATTGTGAAAATGCTAAAATACAGAAATAGTTCTAAAGATTTGTCATATTCTGAATTGATTCATGATATAACAGATCATCTTCAGGTGGACCGTATTTTTTTTTGAGGAAAGACTCACCGAACATCTTAGGTCTTGATGGAATATTTTGCACCGCGGATGACAACTTAGCCCAGCACGTGTTGTCCTGTTTAGGAAAAGAGAGGGTGGGATTAATTGAACGAGCTTATTAGAACATTCACCGTGGTAGAGACGATGGTACATAAATGTATATAAAGTATGTAGAATAAATTGCGAGTGCTGTTGTTTCATGAAGATTTTGGTATCCTAAATACCTCACGTATACCGATTAAAACAATATTAATGCTATTTAATACAAATCGTAGCACTGAACTACATGATTTCATTTACTTCACACTATATTAAGTGAGTGTATCCCGTCAAAGTTTTTTCATTTGTCGCCTCTTATAACAGTCAGTCACCCCGCGGATATCTCGCGATTCAATAATATTATAACATACTCAAACAAACTATAAACCTGGCAATCAAGATGAAAACCGTTACTCACAAGAAACACTTCACTACAATAAAAGTCGATCAATAACGAATTCACCAATTTGAAAATTAGTTTTTACTACAATAATTTTTGTACATTTTTCACATTTGGTTAAAATGAATACAATAGTAGAAGTAGAGTAAAATGAATAAAATAAATCTATGCTTTATTTTTAAGATTAGATTTTGAAGTAGGCCTTACATGGTGGAAATTCCATGACGATTAGTTATATCTTGCTATTACTATTGTTAGTATTGTTAAGCTGTTGGTGAGTGGTTTGTTGCCCTTCCTCCCTCAATATTTTTTGCAATAATTCATTTAAATAAAATGCAAAGAAGTCACTGACAATATGAATAATATTTATGTTTTACGCTGTACAATATATTTTTTACAAGAGCCTTTGAAGTGAAGTACTTCAACTTAATACGTGCGAAAGCTAAATCTTGCGCTGAAATTATTTCACTTCAGTAAACAATTTTAATATTCTCACCAATTTCGATATTGAAATCGAGCACTTTACATTTTTACACAGTCGTCACAAAGTCGAATGATATCTGTATGATAATGATTTTCTGTAATGATGTCTTTGATGTATTGAACGGTGAATTTTAAGCAGTAATACACGATGCCATGTCGATTTTACGAACGCTTTTATTTGCATTTGACAGAGGAAAGGCGGACTCGAACTTGTTGTATTTAAAAAAATAACCTATATGACGTGGTTTTTTTTCCTATTTCAATTTGTAAAAATAGTTCTGTTAATTGCGAATGATTTATCCCCTAACAATTTGAAAATGGTTGCGTTTCATCCGAAGATTTTTTTGTGGATGATATTACTGTCACTTAAGTCTTCTGAGACGAGTTATTAATTATATTGTATTTCGATTCTTTAAAATTATCAAAACTGCCTGGACGTCGACATTTCAGTAAGCGGGGCGCCCGCCGTACTCTTACGTTCGCTCCCAGAATACTGGCATCATTGCCACGATGTATGAAAATGCTTATTTTCTATCCTAAGAAGAGGACAGCCGTCTTGTCACGAGAAGCGTCGACCATATAATTTGCTATCTTCCTGAAAAGATAGCGCGCGCTCGGACACCACGACCCCAGGTTTCGATTCCAAACCGCACAAATTCATAATCTCTAAAGAGATTGGAGTACTTCCACAGTTTTAGAGTCTCTGGAAAAGCAGCAACGGCAACGGCACAGCCCGGTTATCTGCTAAGTGTTATAAAAATCACACCCACGCAATCAAACCAAACGATGCTCTTCTTAAAAATGAATCACTTTATTATTCTTTCTGCATTATTACATTTAAATACAAGAAGTTCCAAAGATTTATAATGTTTTAAGAACTTAACAGTCACTTTTTGGCAATTTAAACAATGTTTAATCTCTTTCATAAGATAAGTAAAAAAGAAGTAAGGTCTAAGTAGAAAAATCCAAGAATAAGGGGAAGTACTTTCATTTAAATTGGCAGTAAAGTTTGAATTGAGTTTTGTTGAAGCAAGTAATCTTATTCCTGAATAATTCATGTGACAGCGATTACTTTATTCCTTTGCCGTTCAAAAGAATTATATAAATTATAGAGAGATGCTTATATGAATTTTAAGATTTAACCGTTACGTAGTTTCTATATTTAGTGAAATTTTGAAGCATTTAACATTTTCACTAATCAAATTGATTTAATAGAATCGTTTTATGCCTCTAACGTCACCACAAGAGGCATACGATGCGGAGGAATTTTACGACGCATTTTAATTTAAGACTTAGTCTTTGTTTTGTTTAATGTGTAAAAAAAAATTCTATGGCGTTGGATAAGGATTTGAAAAAACGCCATCGCTTTAAATAGTAATCAATCGACAATGACATAACACTGTATACCTCGGCGCCTATATTTAATCATGTAATCCATGCCCTAAATGTGCACTATTCGCGCAGTATGCGTTTTTGGGTGCCTATTAATGGTGGGACGAGTTACTACGGCGGTGGACGAGCTTAAATCCACCACTCATAGATTATAATCAAAACAATCCGCGTACTAGTACCAGACTTAGGTTCAAGACATGCCTAGTGGTTGAGGTCTAATAGAACATAGATTAACGTACGTCCCTTCCAAATAACCTTACGTTAAACTTTCGCACTGTGTATGTCTGAGACTTACACTAAATCCTGGTTGCAAGGTTAGAATATGCTGCTTGAGTAGGTTATAGCGACTGGCCGGCTCCAATGCAAAGTTCCTAACTTTGTCTCAACGTTGTTAGGATGTTATCCTCTGAGTGAAACTTATGATTTTACATTAAGTTGACTTTGTGCTCAAATTGTGAAAATGATGATCATTCACTACTTTGTGTCACTCATACTTTGTAGATTCATGTCAAAACCAGTTGTTGAATGAACAAGAATGTTTCTGAGACTCTGTAATTTTTCGCATGAAGTACTAGGTTCACAGACATACTGATCACGTGACAATGTCCCACCGGAATCTATCTTTGGGATCAAAAGTAGCTTAGCTTATTTCTCCAGTAATTATAATATTTACACTGATCTCGAATTCTCTCAACGATCATAGCTGCTGAAAAGCAAATAAACGTCAAGACCAGTATTAACACCCCGTACATTACCATACCTACCTAATCCACTGATATTCAAAGGTTTGGTAAGGTAAAGTAAAGTCGCATTACACATAATCTCTACAATTTTTTTTATGAAGTCTGTACTTTGTAGGTTCACTAAAGGATTACGAAATTAAGAAAGAATCCAATACTAATAATAATTGATGTTAATTCCATGAAATCCTAACTCCGAAGAAATAAAATGCTCATAGAGTAGGGACAATCAAAACAGTTGTTACGAAAATACCTCGTTTCCTCTACGCAGAGCCAATCTAATATTATTGTAGGTCGAGATATTATCTTTTAATATTACGTCTGGACGCTCTCAAATGAATTTTGTGTTCGTCTATATATCTTGATGTCATATATTTGTATATGTGTCTCTCGTAAAAACAAGAGGCCCGTGATAATTTCGATATCGATATTGACTAGGAAGCAGGAAGAATGTATTTATTATGGAACAAGATGATATTTTCTTTATTCATATTTAAATAGTATACTTCAGCTAAAATTTGGTGTTAATCAAATTAGCTGTAACCTAGCAATTGAAAATAAGCCAAATCTAAAAAGGGTAGAAACCCGTCGTAAAAAAAGCTAGCTTTAGATGCAATTGGGACTCAGCTTGTGATGATTATATTGATTTGACCCTCAAAATTCAAAAGGGTTTATTCTGTACAAACCAGTAAACGGATCCTACAAAATGTCTAAGTTAAAAATAATATATATTTGAAATCTATTTAGCAAAAGGAACACCAATTTGAAACGCGAAAACTCCGGCAAAAAACCCAGTAGGTTATTCTTTTTACTTTTTTTTAATAAACCTCTATACCCTTTACGAAAAATAAGTAACCATAGTAGGGTAAACCTAACATCTTCAGTCCCGTTCACGATAACCCACATATACGTGACCTAACTTACGGTCAAAGCCAGTAAATTTATTGCCCAGATCATTATCTATCCTTTGCTAAACTAACACACAGCTACCTGCAACAAAGCGCGGACAATTATTTATTACCAGCGGCATTAGGTTTTTCCTCATTTCCCCGCCACCGTGACGGATGCCCACCGCAATTAGTGTCCGGAAATTACACAAGAAAACACCGAGCAATCCATCACCTGAAAAAATAAAGCTGAGAAATCTGCGTCGGCCGCTGAAGCTTATACAAAACGTCATTTAAGCGAGCGAGCGTGACGCGACGTATTTTTTCGCTTAATTCGTATCTCGAAAGATCTTGGGAATTTTGGGAAAAACCGAAATATTGTTGATGTTAATACAATATTGTTGGTATTAATAGGATTTGTTTATCGTTTATCATTGAATTATTGCTGGCATCTAAATAAAGACGTTAGTTTTTATAGGTTTACAATCCAGTGAATTATTTTACGTCATTTATTTGAACAGTAATTTCGTGGTACCAAGACTTGGGAACTTTGTATAATCCGAAATTTTTAAGTAGGTACCTTCGCCCTACAAAATACCACTGCCTTGTGGTTCCGTGATGTAAGATATCCAAAGGTCACTGGGAAGGTATTTTATTGTCAGCAGGAAGACGAGGGCTTTAGTTGTGTGGTGGTTTAATCTTCTTCGCTGACGGCACAAAAATTCTCCTAACCTTCACCCCTCCTCCCCTTTAAAGAGTCGGCAGTATGAGTGTGACGGTCTTAGTGTTGAAAACGTCCATAGGTCACGGTTACTACTGTCCATCAGTTGGGCCCTCTGCTACCTAAGTTTAAAAAAACAAAGCTAGCATAGCAAACTTTAACTATGAAGACTGCATCACTACGTTACCATGATACCTTAATCAGCTTCAAACAGACAAAAGATTACCGTTCTCATACTAAATGGATTGACCATTAATAAAAAAGCCAGCCAAAAAGAAAATGCCACAAAAAAGCACCAATTTATTTATTTAACAGGCATTTTAACCTGGTATTTCAAATGTCGACGGCTCCCGGAAATCACGTGTAAAATCTCCATTAAGAACACCTCCGCTTCGCGATTGATCTGGGATGAGCAGCGATCCATCGGACACGGCCCATAGCCGGAACTCGTGACCCGAATAACGAATAATCCGAAATGTTCAGGTTGTGGTACAAGTGTATAAAGTTAGGTAGTACTATAAAGTTTTCCCCGTCTACAAGAAAAATGGTTTGTATGGAAACCTGGTGTATTTTAGCAAGCTTTTTAGATCGTTAAGCTGTGCAAGTTTTTTACAGGTGAAATTAATTATTACATACAAGATTCATGAGGTGAGAAGGGAGTGTGAGAGTGTTGAATAAAATATGGTTCATTTATTTTTAATTATGTAGTTAAATTTAACTTCAATTTAATGATTATAAGTATAAAGGCTATAAAGATTTTTACAGGGTCAGCAACATGAGTGTAATCTCCGTAATGTTGCCAATGTCCATAGGTCACTATAGCCACTTTCTATAATGAGGGTCTTGAGTTTATTTGCACCCAAAGTGGTATAAAAAAATTCAGTAAACTATTTATAGCTTGGGCCATACACCTATTCATCATTGCAAGCCTTCCTTACAAGGTCGACGAAAAGGAATTTTTTGAACGATGACTCAATTTACCTGTTTATTTGTAATTGCAATGAAGCTTATAGATAATAATATTTAAACAGTTGAGAAATATATTATTCACATCGCTGAAAGCACTAAGCACTAAGACCAAAATCTTTTACCCTTATGCGATGGGACTTGTAATTCAGTAACGTCATTCGATATGAAAACATACCCAACGGTCAACCAAATGTCAACGGGCAGGCTCTAATTCAGTAAAAAAATATAAATTTCAGTGTCAATTCAAGAATACTTACCACCCAATCTTATCTGAAGACAGTCGTAAGAGGCGATCTACGATAGAATACGATACAAACAAGCTGAGCGCCGTTGTAGCACTGAACGTGTTTGCAATGGTGACCCCCTAGTTAGTCGCACCACTAGTTAGTCAGTTATTTAGCCCAGTTTATTTCGTTCAACATATGTTTTTATAAAAAATTGCCAAAAAATTGTTTACCCTTATTTAATTACCTAAACAAATGGAGTATAAGTCCAGTAGTGGACTGTGATAGACTAACTGACTGATTGTACGTCGGTTGCTTAGTGGTTAAGAAGTCGGCCTTACGATTGAGAGTCTAGACTAGACTAAGTCATTGTAAAAACAGAATCATCAAATTTCTGATTACAGGCTTATTAGGAATCTAGTAAAAGAAATGTTATTATTTAAAATACTCATTACATACATTGACCATTTTATCCCTATTCACCCCTGGATCCCTATTCACCCCGTTTTACTGTATCTTTATAAATATTGAAATGGATACGGAGTTCCAAACTCTGATTAACTAAACAAATGAAATTAGGGATAATGAATAAATATACCCATATATCACTAAGTTTATAGGCGAGATTAACACAATATGTGAAGGTAATAAAGAAACGTATGAACGATTTCGGCGTTATTTATCTGAAGAGGAACAAATTGACTGCTTCATGAGCCGTGAACTGCTGATCCCCTAAGCATAACTTCCATTCAGTTGGAATATACGATAGCAATGCGAATATTTTTGTTTTTCATTATCATTTATAACATAAAATATGTATCACTACATAGTATGAAACAAAGTCGCGTTCTCTGTCCCTATATGCCTATGTCCTTATGTCCCTTTGTATACTTAAAATAAGTCGCGTTCTCTGTCCCTATATCCCGATGTCCTTATGTCCCTTTGTATGCTTAAAATTACGCAACAGATTTTATTGCGGTAGATAGAGTGATTGAAGAGGAAGGTTTATATGTATATAACATCATGCTACAACTAACTTGTGCGGAACAGAAGTGAAAAATGTTGCATAAACGGGGCAACGCAAAAAAAATTTGGTTATCAAAATTTATGTTGTTTGCTCCAATATTTAGGTAGTTCCATTGCCGCTGTAGACTAGACAGCGGAAGAGGGAAAATATATTATATAGATTTGATTAAGTAAATAGAATACGAAATTGTTGTCATGTCATACAGAACGTATGCAGAGACGCCTAAAGCGTACATATCGGCACCCATAGCGAGTCCAGTGAGCTCTGGGTTACTCTACTCACCGCCGGAAACACAAACCAAAACACAATTATTAACCGCGGTTCTGTAGGGCGGCGGTACTTCCTCAGTTGAACTGGAGATACCGTCATATCCTACCTCCGTTACGGTGTCGATGACATCACGAAGATAGGTCAGGATTTGCCCTACTTCAGCAGCAGAACCACCTAGGAAGGGATGACACCTATGTGTTTTGAATATCAGTCTCAAGACTGAATCTGTACTCAAATGTGCGCGGTTAAATCAACATTTCTCCATGAGAAGGTTTTGACAGATTCACATAATTTATGAAAAGACCCTTTAACATAAACCTTCAAAACGTCTATGCAAATCATTAAAATTGTGTCAACATCAGAATTTCGTACTAAATAGCAAGTTACGTACCTCCATTCGAAACATCCCTAAAGTTTGCGGCCTAACCTCCCAGCAATTTTAATGATTAATGTATTAAAGCGACAATGCGAGTCCTCGGTGGTTATCTAATAGGGACAAAGAAAGGGCACTTCTATTCATATATCACATGCAGACTTGACCCTTCCTTTGCCACAGGATAAAAGAAATACATAGCCCAGGATGAAATTCAGAACAATAAAAAACTAATACCACTTTTGAAAAGCTTTTTACTGCTATAATTGTAGGGTTGTGGAGGTCAGGTAGTCGCTACACAGAAAATACCGCACACGGAAAATAAGTTAGCCGTGATCAGTTAGATTGGGAAGTTGACTCCAACTGAGTTAGAAGAGGCTTAAAGGGTTTAATTACTAATAATAATAAATAATATTCTAGAACAATATAGATAACGCCACCTAGACCCATGGAAAGCACAGTTTAACTAGCTTGTGTTATGGGTTGTCGAATGCGGATAAACATATTTATGTATGTACCTACTTTTTATAAATACATACTTATTATACATAGAAACTCCTAGACCAATGCAAATATTCATTTTCATGCATACAAATATTTGCACTAAGCGGAAATATTGGGGATCTATGTCCAGCAGTAGACTGCGATAGGCTATTTTTCTAAACAAAGTTAAGTCAAAAACAATTTACAAGATATTTACTTCCTAATCTGAGTTTAGCCAACCGAGCTGAATCAATTTATATACCTATGTTGTTGCTATGCACTTAACTGTTATGTACACTTGATTTCACCAACTTCAAATTCACGTTCCTATATTTCTTACTGCGACAGGTTAAAGCAAAAATATCCCTATATTTCTAACTTTTGATATTGCTCCACCGAAATCGTCTGGAAGGTAGGTGGTGCTAAAGTTTTGAACAAAGGTAAAGAGTTCGACGCCTCAGGACATAGAATAAACATTGTGAAACACAATTCAACCGCAAGTTGGAGTTTATTTTGAGCTAGAACTGGTACGTTAAACAAAAGTATTGTTGTAGCAGCTGAGACTCAGTTACGTGTGCTTTGCCCCTCAGGGGATGTTGACAGGCAATCGCAAGTTTTAATTTCTATAAATATAAATATTTGTGAGACTGAAATAAAAATAATAACAATGAATTGTAAGTTGTTCTTTTGTTAAAACAAGAATTGTCGGTGAATTCCTGATATTTTTTTATTTTAGGAAAAAAGTCATCATTCCCTGAACCTTTTTCCCAACTCAGTTGGGGTCGGCTTTCCAGTCTAACTGTGATGCGGCTGAACTTCGATATTTTCCGTGAAGCGACTGCCATCTGACCTCCACAACCAATGGTCTAATGACCAATGGCGATATCGAAGTTCCAAGTTAGGCTGGTTGGACTTTTGAGGGCTCCAACTACCCGTAACGACTGCCATAGATGTTTGTATGGCAACCGGGACCGACGGCTTAACGTGCTCTCCGAGGCACTTATAAACCTGCGATAAATACACACATAACTTTGAAAAGCATCGAAAAGTCATTGGTGTGTGCCATGGTAAACCTGGGATCGAACTCGAGACCTCGTCTCAGCAGTCCATTACCCATACCACTAGGCTACCGAGGTTTTAGGAAAAAGTATTGGTAATTAATTAGTGTTCTAAATTTAATATAGTTATAATATGGGATGGCCAATCTAAATTCGTCAATGTTAAACACTGTGTTAAAAGTATTTAGTAAGTGGTAGACAATTTTCTTTAATACGATGTGCTGCCGATGAGGTGGCCTCTGTGGCATGGCGGTAGTGAACGTCCCGCTCAGTGCAAATAATTGTATGAATGAATATGGCTATTCGTGCTGGTCTGGTCGTGCCTCAGAGAGCACGTTAAGCCCTCGGTCCCGGTTGCCATACGAACATCTATGGCAGTCGTTAAGGGTAGTTGGACAGACTATAGAACTTCGATAACGCCAATTTGGCTGTGGAGGTTCAATAGCAGTCGCTTCACGGAATATATCGAAGTTCAGCCGCATCATAGTCAGACTAGTAAGCCGACCCCAATTGAGTTGAGAATATACTCTAAGAATGAAATGACACCGATGTCATAACGAGCTTGCAAAGAAGAGAGAAATCAAGCAACTTATTCTACTCCGGGTAGACGCAACCAAGACCATGATGATAGCGATGACTATGAAAAGACAGTATATTATTTGTCTTATTTATGAAGCATCATGTTCCTACAAGGACGAAGTTATTTAATAAAACGGTAAAATGTTCGACATAAATTTAAAACAAATACAAAATAATTGCGTTCCAGACATTTCCCCATTAAATTCTACATCAAAATATCCATTTGTAGTTTTAGTCTAAACAAGCTGTTGTGGTCTGCACTCAGTCCATTTGCCTGGGGCTGCTTCGAAGCGAACTCTAATGTTCCGCTTTGTGAGAAATTAACAAAATGGGTGAATGTTAATGTCCTGTAGTGGTGTTTTAGTACCACGATTTAAGAGGTATTTCCTATGTAATGGTTAGTGCTACTAGGGAAACTATTTTTACTTCGGTCATGTAATGTTATGGCGGTTGTTACTCGGGTTATGGTATGAAAGCAAACTTTCGTTAAAACATTTTCATTGTTTTTCAGTGTTAACGGGAGTAATATTAGTGAATTGATGGTACTTTTCGAAATACGAATATTGTTCTTTCTTAATATAAGTTTTCGTCTCACAACTACTGCATAACACGACCGATAAGATCTTAACTGAAGGGATTAACGGAAGAACTAATTGTTTCGGTTCTCTCTCTAAGCTTAAAAGCTACACTTTCGTCGGTAGAGAACTCGCAACTCTTTCTTCCCTCTGCCAATTCGTTGATCTCGTGATAAGACGCGACTGTCTTGTCGTCTGTATTTTCCTTTATATGTGCCTTAGTTTGATTACTAATATTATATTTATTAAAATACTCGTGCATATCCTCTAAACCTTCTAGGATAATTCTATTAATTAATCTAGCCTATTGCAGTTCATAGCTGGCATAGATCTCTCCCAATGTGCTTGACGGCTTCCGAACATATGTTTTTCGCATTGTCCCAGCCGCCTTTTTGTACGATGATTAAGTTGTGATCATTAAGCATTACGACACGTATTGTATGTTCGTTTTCTACCCATTCCAAACACAACATCCCTTGAACCCGCGACCAGATAGAACAAAATGGAAGATAGACGAGATAAAGAGATTAACTTAATATAAAACGGACGCTCATTCTAAAATTAAATGTTTGAACGCTTATTCAAAATATGAAAGGAAAATAAATGACTCATAAAAGCCATTACACCCGTATTAAAAACAAAAACTAATTGTAAGACCTCACTTATTTTAAACACAACGAAAACCTTTCGATGATGAAATTAACTTTAACTCGCGAAGCGGACGGGTTGAAACAGCCTGGAGCGTGGTACATGTCAATACATTTTACTCGAAACATCAAAAGGGTTATTTTACAGTGGCTTGTTTTTTGTGAATACACTGTAATTGAATGGTCAAGTTTACGATCACTGGAAAATATTTATTGTGGAAACTAAAGTAAATAGTTCGACGTTCATTGGTTTATTTTGCGTTGTTTTAAGGGATGAAATGTATGAATACTACTAATACTACTATTATTAATTAACCATTATATTCAGGGCATGTTTTTTATAGCATTTAGGTGGTAGAAAAGTTCCAATCGGCCTATCTGATTGCAACACCAGAGGCGTCACACTTGCGCTACCAACGCTGTAGAAACATTCAAATGGCATTCTTGAGAACTCCATATTGTATACACGTGCAAAAACCACGGCAGGGATTTCAATCCATAGCTTGAGAGTACGCGGGATGAAGTCCCTTTCATACCGCACGGTGCGTACGGTTTCTGGTCGTAATGTATGTGGTTAAACTCCCTGCCTCTGGTAAGCGGTGCGATGATAGAAATTAGACTTAGGCATCATGTCCAACAATTTCTTCTGAACACAAAACATTGTACAGGTGCTAAAACACACACACTGAGGCAAAGTCCCTCATCAAGTTGTTACGAACTTAGTTTCATCTACCAGCTAATAATTATGAATTACTGGCAGTTTCCAATGCCACAGTTCTTGTGAAATATAGTGCCCTTAGCACGAATCATTCTCTGCCGTGCGATTAATCTTGCTTAGGGTACTCGGATGATGCTCTAATAAAAGCTACAATGCTAAATACCTGGTCATTCTATGGAACTAATGAAGTAGACCATAGTGAGGTAAGCTGGGGTTATATGCACTCGCACCTAGTGAGAATTGTATTTTATTTAATTAATATTAGCAACTGAAATTACTATTAGTTAAGAGCGGGTTCACGTCTGTAGTGAACGCCTCTAAAGCCTACTCCTTAACTACTAATCTGGCATGTTATACTCATTTTAGTTATTAAATGTACTGACCTAGAACTTCTTTTTACTAATTTTTAATTCTTCTCTATATATAAATAGTTGTCTAAAATCGGCGCCCTATTAATCCATTCCAATGAAACTGTACTAAACTACGAAGCCGATGTCTGTCTTTAATTTAAACAGACAAACCTCATTACAGACTACGTTTCGCGCGAACTTTCTCGATCTGTTTCTATTCTTACTCGTAGTTTTCTTATAAACGCGAGAAACAACACACTATTTATGTGTATGGGTAAATATAGAATTCATGAATTTATCGTTATTACTAGATGACAAAAGATTATAGCAGATGATAAGTAGTATCATAAGACGTGGTGTAGACGTCATAAATAATTTGTTTGCATATAAATAAACTAACAAAATGTCAAAGTAAAAAATATCTAACGGTAAAAAATACAGTATAGTAAAGCCACTACCACATCAGAGACTGAGAGAGGCCGCCACTATCCTTTCAATAAACAACAATGATTTTGCAATATAATAGTATGCATTTGACAGTGAGAGCCTTAGTTCTTATTTATGCACTTTCATGAAATAGTTGGTTTTACTATAAATAAAGCGACATGCCATACAGCGTCGTGTAATCCTAATGTAATTCACGAATAGTCTATTTCACTACCAATAATTGTTATGTTATATAAATTATTATCTACGTTGCGATAATTGGGCTTGAATTTGAAGTAATAAATAAAATACAAATTGTTTTCTAGAAAGATCAAAGAAATACTTCTTTTCTTTTTGTACCACAACATGAGCGTTAACTCGTGGTAATGGGCGCACGGCGAGTGTTTAAAGAAACATTAGTTGAGGATAAGTTTGGTCATTAGAACCTTACGCCAGTTCATGGATTACTGTCGGCCTTTGGGTTCGAGTTCATATACTATTGCTACTATATACTATTTGCCAAGTTTCATTAAAAGTAATATAAATATACATAATACGGATTCTCCAAAATTATTCTTTTTATCTCTCTGAAAGTGGCAAAATTCTTAATTAATAAAATTTTATAACTAAAATTATTATTCAAGAAATCTATAACATAAAACTGCGGTCCTAGACCATTCTTTATTACTCCAAATACTTATTCAAACACTTCAAAATTATTTGTGAAAGTTTTATTTCGATACTACGCAGCAGGTAAGGTGGGTGTGTCTAGAGAAACAGGAAGTTTTGTAGGGCTGTGTAAACTCTCCGCATAATTTTACTAGCGAAACTATCAAGTTGCAACTGTATACATTTTTACTGCTACTTATTACGCAATTAATGCTATAAAATATAGTTACTTTTTTCTTTTCGTTGTATATTTCATTTTGTATATCATACTCCGTTGTGAGTATGCTGATAAAACTAAAAGTAATAAAAAACTTACAATATTTTAGAAATCGAAATTCAGTTAAAAAAAATTCACAAGTAAATGAGCCTATCAGTTACTTTTGAAAAATTTAAGAAAATCCTAAAAAAATAAACAGATTGAAACGGTGCCGGATACAAAGCACAGCTACATTTTATTACCGCACTTACTCGTAGCACATGTTTGTGAAAAACTTCTGACAAAAATTTTAACATAACAGCAGATGAAAACGTCTAGCTGACAAAAATAAACCTCACAGTAACAGCGAACATTAAAAAGTTTCAAACACTTTTTGCTTCATCAGAGTAATGTTTCAAGTTTAGCTCTTTTAAGACCCTCGAGTATAATTTGGACTTCTCGCCGTTGTTAAAAAACACAATACATATATACACGGCAACAAAGAAACGCCAAGGCGAGCATACTTTTCCGCAAGTATGATGTAGAGGTTTGCATTCAAACGAACAGATCTTTACCGTCAGATATAAAATAAAAAATAAAATGGCTTGTTTTGTATCAAAGGCGAATAAAAAGTGGTGAAAAGAATGTTAAAATGACTCTGAAGCCATAGCAACGGACGGCAGTCACATAGAACTGGGGAATGACCCGTTATACGGAAGTGCGATAGGTAGGTAAGTTCTCCACTCACCTCTGACTACCAAAGACCCAAAGATTGGTGGTGGGAGCCCGTACGGAACTAAGTTTATAACATCAATTAGAGAAGAATAGACCACCTACATAAGAACAGTTATTTCACAAACGTTGTTGACAATGATCGTAGTGTAATTGGTATACCGGCCGACCTACAGTAAAAAGACGCCGGTTCAAACCTCACTTTCACGTAATTATTTTTGAAATTTCTTTGGTATTTGTTCGACTTCGTTGTGGCAATATCTATTAAATCACACTATCCGTAAACCGCCTTAAGAAATATAAGTCCAAATGCATAGAATGTGCCGAAATAAATTATTTATCTACAGATATATCTTAAAATAATAATTTCAATTAGAGCCATCGTTTTGCGCCATCATCCATATTTTCTTATACAGCGATACATCAATCCCTCGGACAGCTAATTTCGCAAACAATAACTTCTTACACCTTTCTTCCTTTCAGTGTTATCTTCCATTGTTCGCACAAAGGAGAGAATTTCGTATAGCGCAGTATAATCATACCCGTGGGCGTTAAGGACCATAATAAAATACATCTTTATAATAAATAAAGCCTTTGTAATTGGTATGATTTATATGAAAAAAAATGGCAAAGAAAATATTACAGGCATGGGAACTTACAGTACCTATGTGGTATATTTAGAATATTAATAATAAATCAATTAAACAATTCAAAAGTATATAAAAACATATAGAATATTGTATTGGTTATATTTTACGAGAAATAACGGTTGATGATAATGACTGCCAGGTAAAACATTTCTTAATTCTACATGTAAACAAGGAAGTGGGTATTTTTTATCCGTCACTTGACCAGCAAACAGCTAAAAGCTTAGCTACTTTGTAAAGTTTTTCACAAATTCTTCGCGTTTTGTAAGAAAGAATGCTTAAAATGTTAGCATCAGTATTTTGCGGGAAACCATGACCTCAATTCATAAAGTTTTCCCCTCAAGTAAGATGGATGTTTAAAAAAAATACTTTTACTTAAAAAATGAAACTTTGGACTTGGCGAACTCTGTTCTATTTGTGTGTATGGATACGTTTTCTTTTTTTAATTATTCCAAAGATTTTTCTATTTTGCAGAAAGTTAGACATTGCGAGGGTTAAAACTTTCAGACCGTACTGAGCAATGTGGAAGTTTTGGCAACAAGAAATACAAGTTGGATCTTCTATATTTAAATTATAAATAATAATATGTGTTGAAATCAACGTGATATTTAATTATTTTACTATATTTTATTGGGTTTTTGGAGTATCCGATATTTCGACGCTGTTAACGCACTTGCAACTAAAATGCCAACAAATATAGTAAATAACCCGTTGATTTTTATAGTGAAAGTATAAAGGACCATATCAATCGAAATTTATACATTATAAATATTTATATTTATTATATAATATTTTGTTCCTGCACCTATAACTCATGGAATAAGGTTAACTTATCCTACAATACATGTAGAAGTACATGAAAGTTTTACAGAATATGTACTATGTATCAGAATATATATTTGTGTATATTTGTTTTATATTCCTTAGCTATTAATGTAGGTATAATAGCTTTACAAAACTTTTTATCACTTATCATCGCGTTATATATTTCTCCACTTGAGATAGAACCGCAATTAAATTATCTAATGATTCTTGAAGCAGAATTTGAAGCAAGAAGCAACAAAATACGACACAAACAAAATAGTAGGTAGCGTACTAACGCGTTCATGTTTCATCTTCCGTGGATCACGTACTACGTCGTCAGGCTAGAGGAGGTAATTTGATAATATTACGTGCGACAGATGTTTCTCGTGTATTTTTCAATCTTACCCCACCCCAGGCGATTTATGCCTGTGCTACTTTATAAATGACCTGCGTGGCCGAAATGAGATATAGAAAATGGAGTTGCAATATTGGCAGCTGATGTTTCAGGATCGGATGGAAGAAAATGAAAAAGGAAGTGCTATTTTGATGCGATCGTTTACTTAAAGATGGTCATACTTATTATTTCATGATAAAATTCTTAATTTTTTTTTTATAAATGTAGTTATATTTTATGCGTTTCTTATTTTAAGAAGATATAATCGTTCTTGTAGGCAATTGGGATCTTGAGTTCAATTTCTGAATGAGGTTAAGTATTATAGGGTTGTAATGTTGCTGCTAGTTACTGCGCTTCAGGGTAAAAAAACCACATTATTAAGTTCAGAAGCGCCAGGGGCCAATATTTCGTTCAAACATCCTCAATATGGTACATTTTTTTTAAAACATCTAAATGCTTTAAACTTATGGCACCCAATTTGGGATATCAATGTACTTTCAGCCTAAAAGTACATTGATGTCCCACGTTGGGCGCCAATACTCGCCTATAGGCATGAATCTTAGTCACGAGAGAAATGAGATTCTGGCGGACGCGGAATGTTTTGCTATTACCTATGGTTGTTAGATTTGATCTCGTTCACCAACGTCGCACCCTATGCTATCCTCTGAAGACAGCCCAAAAACTGGCTTTTATTGGAACTGGCTTAACTAATATTTATGGGCGTTTTTAAATTATCTGACAACTTATTGCCATCTTTATTTGCGTTAATATTTCGTCAGAATAGTATAAAGTCCATCAAATGATAAATCGATAATCAGTCCCAATGCAAACTCATATTACCAATCTTTAAGAGTTTTGGAACTCTTTAAGAAAATTACGATGATGGAATACAACAAATTCATTCATTCATTCGTGGGTACAATAACAAAGGCTTTAAGAAAATCTTTGTGTATAAGGGGTAAGGATTGATGGCAGAAGATTCGCCGATATCGTCGATCACAAAGCGACTGAGAACGGTCCCGATCTCAGTGCGGACAACGATCTATCAATTTGTTTAATTGGATTCTTTACTTTGTTACATCTTTTTTGTTTTGTTTGTTAACGGTATTGTGTAGAATGAATGTTATTTTTTGTTTTCCGTTTTGTATTATTGAATATCCGTTCCTGAAAGTATAATGATTTTCTACTGCTTATACAATTACAAAAGGCTTAACTTTACTAAATGAAATAGTTAGTTCATACCAATGAGGTAGTCTATATATAAATATTATAAGACAATATTAATATATAAATGTTCTAGGACAATATTGATAAACAAATACGTACTTCCTTAATATTTACGTTTCACCGTTGACGTAAATTATTAATCGTGTCCCTATTTTGAAACCAAATCGACGTTTCACTAATCTAGTATTTATCTGATTACGCACAAAAGCAAGGGTGCATATTTTTATTACTGGATTCCAGGTAACAGATAATTCAAAATCGTCCGTCTGGTTAAAACTTTCCTGTCGTTGTAACCGCTTTACACACAATTCTATGGAACAAGCATTCAATGACATTTAATCCAGAGATTGGTACTGCTTCAAGAAAATTCACAAGCGCTATGTTAGGTATCCTACTGGTAGTTATTTATAGCAGAAACATAATTTTTGACTTTTAAGCAATAGTCCTTTCAAAAAAATATATATTGGGGGAGGGAGGAGGCCCCACCGCTCACCCGCGGTTCAACACTCCAACAATATGTATTGGAATATCAAACCACCATCTTCAGAGCAAGTAAAAAAAATTCTTACCAGAGAGGAGATGTTGTAATATGTGCTCTCAAGCGCTCCTGAAGATGCCTCGTGTAGAGGCGAAACACGTGTCTTGTCCTTCGCACTAGCGGAATACTGCACATATTACAAAATCTCCTCTCTGGTAAGAATTTTCTTTTTACTTGCTTTGAAGAGGTTGGTTTTACATTCCAATATATATTGTTGGAGTGTTGAACTGCGGGTGAGCGGTGGGCCCTCCTCCCTCCCACAATATATATTTTTTTGTAATGGATTTCCGCCAGGTAACACCTACATCTATATCGTATAGTCCTTTCAGTTTGATCTTTATCTACTCAACTTAATCTAATGTAGGTGTCTTTAAAATCACGATTATAATGAAAGAGCACACCACAAAAAACGAAGTAAAAATATCAAGTTATAAATACTCTTACAATGCTGTAAATATCACTTTTTTTTGAATACCAATCTTTTAAAAAGACCGCAAAATTAGCACTCCGCTCTGAATTCGTTCGAAACAGTCAGCTAAAAAATATCGGCGTGATACATTGAAAGACTGGCTGGAAACGAGCTGAACTCAAGCGTGATTGAAAAATGTGTAACACCTTGCAACGTTTCCAAACGGTTATCTTGCAACTGTGTCAGTCCCGACGACATTTGTTAAAAATATTGAGAGAGGGAAGCATTCGAAATACGTGTATGAATTTTCATATTTGGAATTTGGTGTTTTTTTTTGTTTTGGTGTAGTATCTATAAAGTTATAGGTCTGCTAGCGAGTGGCTTAGTTGAACGTTACTAGTTGCGATTGGTTGCAAATGTAGCGACGCACCTTTTACCAAAATAAATGCAAACTCTAAATTTTATTCATAGAACAATTATTGACTGCTGCTCAGTAGTCAGCTTTCTTGATAACATAGGTGGCAAACAAGCAAATGTCATGTCAATAATTGCTTAATTTCACTAACAAAATTTCAATTTTATAAGCGTAGTGGCTTAGTGTCAGCACAGACAGAGACGAAGCCAAATATAAGAAGAAACAAAGCATTGAATCAGATTATTAATATAACATAGGTGATGAATGTAAAACATTTTCAAATTAGGTATTACCTTAGCGGTGGTGGTGGATATGAACCCAACGCATTTAGTATACTTAACATTTTATATGAAAAAAGAAGCAATATTATAATAAAATTCCAAGTCCATCCAGAAACTCACTAACATGTTGTAACAAGTTGCCCGCGGCGTAACGTGCCGAGAAAACTTGAGAGCTTTTCTAGTTAATTAACCATACAAGTTTCTGTACGAGATAAAACCCGCTATCTGCTGACTTGCGCCAAATACAAACATTACGTGTTGGAACTCCGAACTGGGATAGGAAACAAGTAGTACGTGTAATTCGCTAATTTGATAGTTACCCGCCGACATTAAGCCCTAATAGAGTTAGCCATTGATCTCTCTTGTTTCATTAAATGAACATTTGTTGAAATCCTAACTATGGGAGCCATATTTGTAAGTAGATATTCCATTTTTCTGCAAAATTTTGCATTTTGACTACGATGTTCTTAATTTGAATATTTCAGAAAGTCTGAATTTATAAATTCAGACATTACAGCATCTCAGGGTAGGTATATAATAATAATCGTTATTGTAATATGCAAATCTATTCTAATGTTCGATTTAAACTAAACTTTTAAAATATTTCAAAAGTTATTGTAGGCCATGATCAAAGTAATGGAATGCAAATATATTTCTGTATTGATAATTTTGGCATTCAATAAAAAATAAAAAATTAAAAACATCAATAAGATAAATACTGCTTTGAAGAAGTTCCGTAACTTTTTAACTTCCTCTAAGTACAAATCCTACTGGTTTTATATGAACTGAATAGAATAAGAACTGATTATATGTATATTTACGCCTCAAATTTTAATATACTAATAATATAACACACTGAAATGGACAGAAGAAAATGCCAAGTAATATAAGATTACCAGTTCTCTATTTCCCGTTGTTCAACTAATCCTTTTATTTCCTTGAAAAGTACTAAGTCTTCCATGCCAAGTGGCACAGCGCTCCTTAACGACCAACGCCATCTAGTAACTTTCCCCGGAGGCAACGATTAAATGTACGTCGTAGCATGAGGACATTTTGGCTTCATACTTAGAACTTAAAATTTATACGATGACATATTAAAAGGTATATATACTGCCGTTGGTAATCTTTCACTAACCACGTATCCCAAGCCTAATTGCATCGCGCAATTTATTGCATAGTTGAGGCGAGCGGCTTTTGTAATTACGCTTGCGCAGTCCTATGTCTGACAGGACAATTAACTACTACCAAAAATGACTGCATTTATAGCTGGATTTCTGGTTAGCTATTTTTGTAAGAGGAACTATTGTTTTGAAATTGGAAAAAGCGAATGTTTGGACCTGACTTAGGCTTGATCACGGTGTACTGACGACCGGCGAGTTAGCGCTTGGAACAGTGCCGAAATATCGGTTATTCAAAGAAATAAACAAACATGGTAAATATCCCGATGAATTTAATAGTGAATGTGTAAATGACCATGTCAATCTAAAATCATACATCGATTTGGTAAATTTAGCATATTAATTAAATTTCATTAAATTATGAACAGTAGGTACAATAAAAACTGAGGATTTTTAGTAAAAAAACTGAGTGAGGTAGTAGGAGTCCTAATTGAGCAGTCTGACTGGAGGAGTACCTCGGACCTACAGAATATCACGGCTAATAATAACCTTGTGTTGTGCGGTGAGTAGGGTAGTTAGAGCTTGCTGGAAAGTTTTTGTGTTGTTAATGGTGGTTCTTACGACCGAGAAACCCTTCTTGCAAACAGAGACTCTTTCAACCTTCTCCCCTTATGTTTTTACTATCCAGTTATGTTCGGAATATAATTATGATGTTGGACCTAGATAACATGGCAAACTCAATCAATGGATTGAGTACGTATGTAACCCTACCAAGAAATGATAAATATTTGCTTGAGTGCTATAGCAGAGAACGAGTTTATCCAAAAATATGCCAAGACAAATATTAAGTAAGAAATTAAATAATTGATATGGAATTTCAGAAAATCATATCATGAATTATATAAACATTTCCAACGGCTGGAATTAGCGAGGTTATGAGCGTGCCTGTGACACAGCACGGTCTGACTTGACAATCATATGGCTCGTTGGGCCGCTTGTAATTAAATTTACGCAGCAGAGCTTTATGATAGTCGCATAAGCATTTTACTTTCTGTACGCACTAGTTTAAACATAAGTGTTTTAATCGTATTTAATAAATAATACTGCAATTTTAAAGGATACTGTATAATATTGTATTTTAGCTTCTCGAGGACAATCCTATTCTTTAATGTACACCATTTACAATAATAACAATAATTCAGGTTGCACAAAAATGTGACACTTAGCACCATCGGTAGTATTTTATAGCTACATACGCGCTATATTCTCTGGATACAATTTATTGTCATGTAGGTATTTCACTATATTTTAGGCAAGGCACAGAGATTGTTTAAAACGTAAATAGATGGACAAAAGTTTACTTTAGCTACAGTTGGCTTTTTAATGCTTAGTAACCGCAATTAGCAATATTCCCGCTAACTCCACAATCTAAGCCAGATAGCCTGTTAGGAATGGGGTCGCGCCATTAGTGGTGCAAGGTACCAGGGGAAAAGGCAGAATGGAAAGAAAGCAAAGAAAGTTAGCAGGACAATAATCGAGAATATTAGTGTTTATAAAAGCGAGCATATTTTTTTGTAAAATATAAGTCCTTTTCGTGGCATCATATCACATGTCACCATCAAAACAAATAGGTAGTTGTATATATCAAATAAACTGTTGATTAATTATATATGCAAATGCTCACCAGTAATAATTATTATCGAGTAAATAATAGCATGGGCGGCATTACGCACCAATTAACCAATTAATTAATTAATGAACTGAATAATAAATAACTTCGAACGTAAATTTATTACTGGGTTTAACGATGTAACTAGTGTAGGATAAACGCATGTGTTCATATTTTGATTAAACACTTTTACTGTATTTATAAAATGATAGCGTAAAATACACAATTCACAGCGTTAATATACTCGTAATTCTACACGTAATTTCTACACGAATTATGTTTGTTAAGAAATAAATGAATTGAAATTAAATTGAAATTAACTAGTGGACACTGGACATACTTAGTATTGGTCAGTTGTCCAACACGTAGTTATGCAATAATATTTGTGTAATAATTTTGTGTTGTGGGTAATTTTTCATTAAACCGCAATAGCCTAGTGGTATGGGTAATGGACTGCAGAGACTAGATCTCGGGTTCGATCACAGATTTTACCATGGCACACACCAATGACTTATCGAACTTATGTGTGTATTTATCGCAGGTTTATAAGTGCCCGGTTAATGGCAATAGGCATGCCACCTATTACATGAGGACCTAAATATAAACTGGCGAAATGTGGGTGCTAGCACCTCTGCCTACCCCTTCGGGGATATAGACGTGAGTTAATGTTATGTAAATTTTTCATAATTGATGATTTTAACATTTTAATGAAATTTTCTCGTTCTTTTTGCGAACGGATGACATAGTCAGAGTCCCGGGTAACCGTTGGACGCAGACTGCCTCCAGCTGCTAGAGGTCAATGAGGGGAGGCCTATGTTCTGTATCGGATGTCATAAAGTATGCTAATTAAATTCTAAATTATTTAGAATGCTAGAATTGGTTAAATTTTTGTACAGTCGACTACGTCAGGAATCGTGATTCCAGTTTAGCGATCGGCCTTCATATTCATATTCAAAAATGCCTGCATTTGACGACATCTGATCTACATTAATTAAGGATAATTATATCAATCGAAAAACAAAATTAATAAAAACAAAACAACCCACCAAGCCGTAGCGCGCAAAGTTATGTTCGAACTTCGATTTCATAACATAATTAGCCCAAATTGATAAGAAGCTCAATGCTCAACATTCATAATAAAGATTGGAAAATAATTACATATAATAAATTCCTGCATTCTTGGCAGATGATTGGGAAACTTTTAATCTGGATTATGAGCCCTTCGAATTAATGACAACGAAAGAGGGGGTTTCTGTGAGTCGACCTGTCTTTCTCCCTAAGACTGTCTAGAGGTTTATTCTGGTGACATTTGATATACAGCTCTATACTGAATGAAAAGTGTGGTGAAAGGATTATTTCTAATCTAAATATATATATAATACTCGTAGGATACGTAGAAGGATATGTCGCGTAATCAGCGTTTTATTGACTTATACAATTGTGCCTTATTTCTTTCTATCTATTTCTTATTTCCTTTGATAAGCTTAGACTTGAGCAAACATATTTTATGATATCATAATGGTATATTTTATGGCATTAATAGTACATAATAAAGTTTTTCACTCGGGAGACGAATATCTTTCATTTGACACCTCTGCCATCAAAATTCGTCCAGCCGTTAACTAAGTTCATTGACGGAGAATAAAGAGACATACCTAACTATACATACACACGTGTTATACATTTTTAGTATACATTATTAGCAAAAAATGTAAGCCACATTAAAACTACGAAAACGTTGGGCGACGTTATTTTTGTTTATTTCTTTTTAATATTTAAAATTTATTTATTAAAAGGAAACAAAACCAAAAAAAAATCAATTTGTCAAATAAATACTTCAATATCATTTAGAAACAAGTGTTAAAGAGATGAAAACGACTTAATTAACAAGTTAACTTCCAATACAGATAAAACTAAAAGGTGAAGTCAAATTGAAATCTCTAAAACCGAAACTGTCTGTAAAGTTGAACAAAAATCGAATTAATTCCGAAATCCTTTTGAATCTAAATTGCGTAACGTGAAACTTTAAAATTGCCATTGTGTACCTAAATTAAACTTTCCGCCTGGTACGTTCAAGTTTCCAATGATAACATTAATATTTGAACTTACAGAATGTTGGAGCGACGTTTTTAGTTCTTAAAGGGAACTGTGAAGGTATATTACTCGTATAAACGATTATTATTATTTTTATGCGATTTAGGTGGCCGACAAACACATGAGTCATCTAATGAAAAGTGATTACCTACCGTGAACTATGGACGTGTGTCATACCACATACGTCACTTCGTGTTGTCGATTCTGTAGGAACATTCTAACGTCATTCTTGAAGTACCACGTGATACAGTCGTTTAAGAAAACTACGGGAAGTTTATTTCGACGAAGTTCCTTTCATGCCGCACAGTGCAGTATTTTTATACTAGCTGACCCGCGCAACTTCGTCTGCGTTACCCGTTTTTGTTACATTTTTCATTCCTGCTGGTTGTAGTATGATGTTATATACATATAAACCATTCTTCCTCATTCCACTTCCTCATTAACCATTCTATCTATGAAAAAAACTGCATCAAAATCTGCTGCGTTGTTTGAAAAATTTAAGCGTACAAAGGGACACAGGGACGGAGAACGCGACTTTGTTTTATAGTATGTAGTGAAAATAACTTTAAGGTTTACCTATATATACTTATATATAAAGTTCTATAAAGGCCTATTAAATTGCGATCATACTAGTATAGGATAGTACCTACTGAGAGCATTTCTTATTTCAGATACAGATCTCTTTGGATATTTGACTATGACAACGGACGGCCTCACGTCCACTGCGTTGTAAGTGTGCAATCAAGCGAATTTCGTGCAAATAATATTGTGGAAAAATACAAAATACTTACCTAGTGCCTGCAGCATACGTGACATACGTCGGGAACAGCTTTAAAGCAATTCACTATGTTAGCAAAACGTTTATAATTGAAATAGTGCTGTGCTCATAAAGCATAATTATGATAATATAGGGTAAGGTTGCGATTATTGGACCACTTAATTTTAAACAGACCTGGTATGAAAAATAGAGCATGAAATAAAATAAAAATTGGGTGAACGAGTAGTCCGTATATTCAATTATTGGTAACTAACATATAAAGTTAATTGTATAATATATTTAGGCACAAAAGAAGAAAATAAAACTTTATGATGGTTTCCTTGTTTGAACCACCGTCTCTTTCATCGGACCACTTAGTTGCTATGATTGGACTTAGGGCATTATGGCTGGCTGGTCCATTCAAGGCGCATGTGAAAAAAATGTATTAAATGAAACAATAATTTTATAAAATTACCTTTATTTTAAGAAATAGAAAGGTAGTTACATTATTCAGTGGACTCTAATTATATATCTTTATTTAGCATGCAAAGTCACAAAAAACTTTCAGGTACGTAGCACTAAAACTTAAAAGCAAAAAATCTCTTCATAAATTCTTACATCAAAAGCCTAATAAACACCTAGGTTGCCTAGAAATGAAATTCAATATATAAAAATACCTAATATGCACCTAACACTACCATTGTATGGCATTTAAAATCTTTATGAAATCAATGAAATATTGCAAAAATATTTTTTAAGAAAAAATAACAATTATAACTATAAAATATAAGAAAACTCTTAGTTAACAGTAAACATACATCTTTTTTTGCTAATGCTTGTAGAGCTAATTTCATACTCGTTTCGTTCCAAGCACAATAGTGCCCTCTTTTTGCCATGCTAAAACAAATAGAAAAAAAAAATATGAAACCACACATCATAGAAGTTGCTATGATTGGACCGGTTCAATGAAAGAGCCTCGTACCGGTCCATCGATAGAAACTCACTAACATCCACTAAAATATTTATTTTAAAATAACGTAGCACGTTACTGAACAAAAAAATACGATAGTAAGTTTCCTAAGTAAATTGCGCAATGCTATTAGAAAAAATCACATTAAAATCTTTAAAGGAACAGTACTTACATGATATTATTTGCCGCGTAAAAATTATATTCGAGGTTCGAGAAACACAACGATGTACGTCCGTCCCATACGCTGCCTGCGGCGACACTGGTGGTTGGAGGGCGATGCGGGGGGTTGTCAAGCTAGCGTTTCGACGCATCGATCGGGTTCAAACATGAATCGATCGCCAAATATTGAAGTGGTCCAAACAAAGCGCTGGTCCAATGATCGCAACCTTACCCTACAATACGACGCCATTGCCTTTCATATTCATTAGACTAAAAAACAAAAACACGAATCAAGTTACAAAACAAAACAACATCTTTTTATCGGTCAGGAAAAATATTTCGCTATCTTCTTTGTTCTTTAATAAAAACCAAGAAAGATGAGTTCGTTATTTACATCAACGATCGGTCTGCGGTAGATAAAAATCTTTTATCTACCATTCAATGGGATGTTTGTACCGCGATCCAAAAGAAAAATTTCACCTAATTACTGAAGATTTACCTCGGGGCGTTCACCGAACCAGCTATAAAGGGGAATGATGCAAATAATTTGAGAGAAATATCAAATATTGTGGTTGATTTAAAAAGTTATGTCTGGTTAGATAAGATGAATGTTTAATTACGCATATTTGTAAACACAGACAATTGGATTTAAAAATAACTCTTCTTCTTCTTTTCTTTAAATGGCTTCTGCAGCAGAATAGCCGCAATTTTGGCAGTCTCTAGTAAATGTAAACGTCTTTTAAAATTAATCAAAAAATAACTCAATATTGAAATGAAATTTAAAAGTACGGTTTATTGGAGTTACAGTATAGAACAAAATCAGCTGTCTTTGTTTATTTGAAATTGGAAAAAAGCGTATGTCCATTCGTAACAGACTCGGATCCAGAAGGAGCCAACGTCCGAGTGCTATCACTGTGATGCGAACGAGGACTCGGGGCTGCACAAGCTAACCGAGCGTTCGGCGTGGGAGACGCTTAGGCGCGTCCTAGTGGCGGTATTAGGAGTGGAAGTAGTCTTGCTTACCGCCTTGCTATGATATGACGTGTGAGCATTTAGACGGCCGCCGTCTTCTTCTGCCAGCAAGTAATGCCCGAAGCAGAAGCAGTCTGCGGTGGCAGCCCAACTTTCGGTTTTCAAAGACAAATGACGGCGTGCGTTTTAGTCGGTTTGAGTCCGACATAATCACCTCCACCGATTTTGGCACAAGTGGTATCTGTGGAGATTTTCCGCACAATTAAAAAACAAGGTAACAAATTGATCGCGGGCTTAAGTCCTATCTGGATATTCACTTTTTCTAACTTTAAAAAGAGATAACAAAGAGTACGAGAAATCATCTGACAATGAAAACACAAGAATTAAATATTGTCAGTAGCTGAGTTACTGCATCATTTCCTTGAATATTGATATTGTTTTAAAAATCGCTGGACTAATCTTTATGCGGCAAGATAGAGATGAGAATTTCATCAAACACTAGTTATCGACAATAAGGGTAATATCTACCTATAGATAGGAAAACACAATTTTCCGGTATCTACGAATGACATTGTCTAATATCCGGGCGTTAAGTTACTATTAGTATGTTCTGAAATGGTAGCTTTAGGACGCCAATGTTCAAAGAAGCCAACTGATATGATCGGGCTAAAATACGGATCTATTCAGTCAAGCTATTTAGAATTGAATGATGATAATTAGCATCCCATGTTTCTAGACGATTAAGCATAAAGATAAAGCTTACTAGGGCACTATTTGTAAAATAACATATTTATTTATACATATTTGTAACGTATAGGCACAAGAAATATATTGAAGGATACCTTTGTGATCTTTCAATTTAAATATAAATAATAATATAAATAAATAATAAATATTCTAGGACAATCTACACAACGTCACCTAGACCCATGGTAAGCATAGTTTAACTAGCTTGTGTTACGGGTTCTAGAATGCGGATAAACATACATAGATACATTTTTTTTTTGTAAATACATACATATTATACATAGAAACACCCAGACCAATGCAGATATTCATATTCAAGCACACAAATATTTGCACTGAGCGGGAATCGAACCCGCGCCTCCTGCGTAGCAGTCGCGTTAACTACCGCTACGCCACGGAGGTCGTCATTAGTACCGTGCACCTTATGCACCCCTTCTGAAAACATCCAGTTTAGTCCAGTGAAGTGGAAGGATTTTGTCGATAGTTTTTAAGTACTATGTTTTACAACATGTCCGGTTATTTGATGTACATTTTTCAACCGACTTCCAAAATAGAGGAGGTTCTCAATTCGATTGGTATTTTTTATATTTCTGAGTACGTGACATAGTAAACAGCACTTTTAACTACTTCAGAAACTACATGAAATGCAGCTAAATATTAGTTACCATTAATAATAAATAAATTTAATGAAATTAACTATATTCTTTAATACGGTACTATATTTTATGGAGTCATGATATTATTGGTACATTAAATACAAAAGTTAACAATTTAATTTTCAAATTATAATAATAAAATTTAAAACTTTGTTTAGAGTTTATACCTTCATGTACCTAGATCAATTTCTGTATTATCGCATCAGTCAATTAAACAGTTTCACTAAGATTGATTGATTGTAATAAATATTTCATATCTATCAATATTTGCATAATGCCGAACCATCAATATAAAATCTATATATTTAAAATTTATACTCCCTATCGACTTTGTGAACCGCAGTAAAAGATGCTTCCACATTTTTCTCCCTCTTATTTACAATGTTATTTGCTCAGTTTTGCTTGTAAAAGCGCATCTCCTTTGAACTTGCTTGAATTATTTAATCGTTTAATAGAATTACTGCTCTCGGTACCTTTGAGACCCCTATCTGTTGCCTTGTTGCTATGTTGCTTTCTAGCATCTCCCCTAATTGGCTCAGTATGAGAATACTTATCATTGACTTTATAGTAAAGATTTTCTTTGAGAGTCTGTACTGGTCTTAAATCCATTAAATTGGAATTGCGTTGAATTCTGCAGGATCTCATTATAACAGTTATTTTTTGTCGAATTCGATACTTTTGCAACCTCAATGGTAATTTAAAATAAACTTTTATTTTAGCTGGTTCTCCTTGTGACAGTTTATAAAACTATAACATAGCATGTCGATCGAAACAGGGAGAATCGATCTAGGTGGGTGGTTCTCGGATGATGCTGACCTGAGGTGTAAGTGCGGTCCTTGGTCCTCAGATCACGGCTCACCTGCTGGAGTGCACAGAGGCAACTTATGTGCGCCTCCGAAAATGCAATCCAGGTGGTAGCGAACTAAACTAGCAGAATTTAAGAGTGGAAATGCAGAACTGCTACTCAGCTAAATTTTGTATCTAGACTAAGTAAACTATTGTAAATAGACCAAAAAAAAAGAAAAGAGTTTCTGCCGGAGTCTTCTCAGGTCGGGGCCGCGTTTCGAACCGGTGGTCCATTGGCATTTGATAAAATATTGTTGATATTGACGTTTTGTAAGTGCCGTTTACTGGTCTATGCAGAATAAATGATATTTGATTTGATTTGATTTGATTTGATTTGATGAAGAACGTATACTACGAACGTATACGTATACGTTAATGTAGTATTCAGTGTAGTTACCCACTTAAGAGTTCTTGAGATAAATAGTATCCTTAGAGATATCCAGAGCAAAACAAGAGCAAGGTATGTAGAGGGACGACTCAAAATTGTGCCGTTACCATCCACATGATAGGAACAATCCAGGTTTCTAAAGATTCAGCAACATTCATTACACTGGTAATAGCTGAATATAACCCTTTGAAGGGGTTAGCTAAATAGCCTTATATTCAAGAAACTCACATTCTGTAAAGGTATAACAATAAATTTGAAACCTTTAATATCCAATAGTCTGTACCCAGATAGCTATAAAGAGTCTGGCCAATTAAGTCCGAAAATTAATATGCAGAATCAAAAATAACGATCCCGTATGGCTAATAATTTTTCATTACCAATTGCAATGGTTCATATAAAAGAGTAGTCGGTGAGGATTATTGAGACGTTATAGGATGACGTGCCCACTAATTGGGAGTGAAGAGAGGGAGGTAGGAAGGGACAAATTGGCTGTTTTAGGGTGACAATAAATTGATACCGGCCGAGGGTAATTACCATACAACCCCGAACGTATTTCACAATTGCTTTAATTACTGATGCCCGATGGTGGCAAGTGCTTAGAATGGGTGCGTTCACCCCACGTGGTTATGTTTTCTTAGCAATTGTTGGTTTTGACTTTACCCCATGCCACCCAATTGTTGCTTGCTAGGTTGTTTATTTCATTAAGATTCGTTAAGGTTTGTGAATGAGAATTTAATTATTGAGATCATAAAATCTCACAGCATTGCAGATTTCCTTTCATGAAAGGAAACTCCATTTCGTCAATATTTATACGAAAAGCACAGTAGTAAATTAGATGCTATTTTTTATAGTATTTATACTATTGATTGATGGCACTTGATAGAATTTATGGTTATTCATATTGATAACACACATGTTTTTTTTATTTATTTAATTTTTTTATTTACGGCACGTCAATTTGACTTCACCTCGCCTGATGTTAAGCTGAAGGCAAACTGTCATGAAAGAGGGTAACCATTACAAACACGTTCAGTGCTACAATGGTGGCGCTCAGCTTGACGGCCTCATCAGATGCTTTTTCACGCCCCGCTTAAAGGACCCATGACTGTAGGAAGAAGTAAACACGGTTGTACTGTCAATAACGATGAAACCAGTACAATAGTAAATATCGCTGAGAAGTAAAAGTATGTTATCTATATTTTGCAATATAAATTGTCACATATGTAATAATTAGTGATAAAAAACTACAATTTCTGTACAAAAATAACAAACAAATTTGTACATTGACAGACGAAATACACAAACTAAAAAAATAATTAAAAAATGTTGAACTCATGAAAACCTAAACGCGCCATTTACACACGAGGGTAGCAACCCCGGGGTTATTTTGGCCGGCTATAAATTAATTTCGGCACAGGGCACTACAGTTAAGCCTCCATACATTTTAATTGCTTCCATTATCGGCTATTCCCCCAAAATGGCGACGTGATGACAATGGTATACTCCCCATGACAAAGATTTGATGTAAAACCTTATTACGACAAATTTTTGAGTGCAATGTTAGAAATGCCGTGTTTTTTACGACATAACATAACATAAAATAAACTCACACCTATATCCACGAAGGGGTAGGCAGAGCTGTGAGCACCCACATTCCGCCAGTGTATGTTTAGGTCTCAATGTAATAGGTGGCGAGCCTATTGCCATTAACCGGGCACTTATAAACCTGCGATAAATACATACATAACTTCGAAAAGTATCGAAAAGTCATTGGTGTGTGCCATGGTAAAACCTGGGGTCGAACCCGAGCCCTCGTCTCAACATTTCATTACCCCTACCTAGTGGTTTCATCAAGATCTTGGCTTTCACCTTTAAAAGAAAGACATCCAAATCGTTCCATCCGTGCAGGAGTTACTATGTCACAAATAGACACACCAACAGACAGTTCAAACTTATAACGGCCCATCATTTATACATCGGAAGTTACAAAATGTTGACCGTGAATCTAAACCCAAAATAATAAAAAAGCAAAAACGCAAACTTATCCCACAAAACCAACCCAATCATTTGAATTAATTAAAAGCAATAATTATTTCTATGGCCTTTTATTCTTTAATCCATCCTTTGCATAGTTGCGACTGAAAGATGACAAAGCAAATCCAATTCTCATTTTCTCATTACAGTACTGGTCGTTGCTGTCTGCTCTTTGTTTCAAACAGGAATATATAAAAAGAAAACAACAGTTGCAGTCTACGGCGGCGATAGACGTTTTATTTGTCAATTCGGTTAAATTAGTTCATGGAAGACTAGCTATCTCAAAGAAAGGATTACGAGGTCTGTTTTATGCCACAATACTGAGAAATAAATAATAATATGCAGTGTGTTACTAGGGATACAAAATGGAATAACGTCGGTTTTCATTTTTTAAACAACTTATCTAAAAAAATGAAACTAGAACTTCTAATGTGTCTTTGACAAAAAATATAGTCATCGATTTACGTGCTGTATGTTTTGAAAACATTCGAGTTAAACAAACTGAATCAATCAACCTAGTTTCACCCATTAACTTTATAACTAATTAAATAAATAAATACATATTCTAGGACAATCCACATAACGCCACCTAGACCCATGGTAAGCATAACTTAATTAGCTTGTATTACGGGTTCTAGAATGCGGATAAACATATTTTTTCGTAAATACATATATTATTATATTATACGTAGAAACATTATTATTACTAATTGGTAATATTATGTTAATATTGGAATTGAAATTTTAAAATAGTGCGTCGTTAGTATGTTGGCATTCATGACAGTGTCTTGACCTACTATTGCCAGGTTGACCAGGCGGGTTGGCAAAAGGTTTTGCCTCGAATTTTCCTTCTCTTAGTTGGTTTTACGTCGGCAGAATACTTGCCAAAAGTGACAACTCCTCCACCAAAATGGGAGGGTAGGAGTTGCCACCTCTGTTGCCCAGGGTGCACCACGAGAACTTTTTCTAACAACCCATTTGTGGATTAGAATAGAAAAAACGTTTAATATTATAACGTATATACATAAAAATATATATACATATATACTGGATGATACTAGATTTTTTATGAATACGTAAATAAATTACAACAGTGAACTAAATGGTTATATACATTATGTACAGTTATATTATTACAATATTAGTACAGTTACAATCAAAAGTGTTAAAATTAAGGATTATAATATGGACAACAAACTTTGCCCAAACCCATTTTCCGTATGGGTTGAAAACCTTAGAAACTAGTGAGGGTAGGCAGACTTCAAAAAACCTTGTAAACAATATGAACACATTTGGGCATGTAATTCTCTGTAGGATAAAATATGAACTAGTGTTTCGGAATTTTTATAAGACAGGGTGGGTATTTATGGAAGACTTTTAGTCGTCAGCCATAAAGCATGTAAGCGGACAGCTTATTCATTATATCAGGAAAGTATTTTTTGTAAAACAAATCGTAGTAATTTCACAACTAACTAACTCTCAACACTTGTCCATTTAACAGTACAAACTTATACAAAGGTACAATATACCGTCATTACCATTGACGTAATGAGTTATTTTTCCATAATAATACTTTATTAGCATTATTGATATCAATTTCGCTGTGTATAATGTTGGTTCCAACTGTGTTGGCGCCAGCCCCCTAAGGCTGGTCATCCCCTTGACGATGAAGGACACAACCAGTTGTATCGCCGTTTTATTTTGTTTGTATACGTCACAAGAGTCGTTACAGCCATGTTTTCGTTTGAATTGAGGGGTACCGATGGGAATGTTTCAGCTTGAGTGTTTGGGTTTCCATTACGTAATTTTAGTTTTCTTATCGAAGTTGAATAGTCGAATCGACGGCATTTTTGTGATGCCATCGTGGTGTAGTAATTTGTTTCACGGCAGTGCCGTCGCTAGTCACGGAGAGGACCTGTTTCTCTGTTTGCAAGGTTTCACTATTCGGCAAGGTGATAGCAAGAGATCAGCGACATCGAAGCCTTTTAAAATCAATATATTAAAGACATTTATCCCAGATCTTTAATATGTCCATAATATGTATCTCTTCTACTCTCGCTGTTGGACTATGCTGATGTCTGCTTTCTCGATGCTTCGGAGGAACTGTTGAACAAACTTGAACGCTTGCAGAATTTGGGAATTCGCTTCGTGTTTGGCCTCCGTAAATACGACCATGTCAGCGAATACCGGAAAAGACTGAACTGGCTCCCTATTCGGCAGCGCCGTAACCTTCACATCTTAACTCTTCTCTACACTATACTTCATAATCCTAATGCTCCTACTTACTTGCGGGAACGCTTTGAGTATCTTGTGCCCAGGGGCAAACCCTGCCGCCTTTCTTCGTCTCTTCTACTTCGCACACCTGGGCACAGTTCTAGCTGCTACGATGGATCTTTCACGGTGCAAGCTGTGCGTCTGTGGAACTCCTTGCCTCACTCCATTCGTAGTAGTAATACTCTTGATATCTTCAGGAGAAGAACTAAGTATCATCTCCTTTCACAATAATATTGTAGTCTATATATTTATTTATCTAGGTAGGTATATATACGTTTAAGTCTATCTATATGTGTGATATATATGTATGTGTGTAGGTATATTTATATGTATGGGTCGTATGTATGTATGTATGTATGTATGTATGTATGTATGTATGTATGTATGTATGTATGTATGTATGTATGTATGTATGTATGTATGTATGTATGTATGTATGTATATATATGTCTATATATATGTACCTGTTTAAGTACATTTTTATGATCTTGTGTTTTTATCTTTGACGTACACTTCAGACTGCCTTCATTACGATACATACTCCTCTGAAACTTAAAGGTTTGCTGGAAGAGAACTCATTGTGAGTTAAGCTCGCCTTTGTACATGATTCTTGCAAATGTATGTACCTAAATAATCTCTGTACTTTGTGTGTGCAATAAAGAATTAAGAATAAAGAATCTTTTGGCATTTCGGCGTTATTCAAAAATATACATATATTTACACCTATAAATCCTTAAAAAGTTGTGTTAAACACCTACATTTCACCAACTATGGTATTCAATCAATCAATTAATCTCTCGCAGTTCCCTGCTGGACATAGACCTCCCAATATTGCTTCGGGCTACTGTTTTCACGCCAGGCAGATGGGTTCGTACAGAGTTTTCCTTCTCTCGCAGTGATATCTTCTGCGTATATGATATTCAGCATCACGTAACACAGAGCGACCCTATTGTAGGTACGATAACATTTACTTTATGTTTACTACGGAATTGAGACCATCTGCCCCATCCCTTGGTCGCCTTCTCACGGAAAGAGATGGTGTGTCCCTATTATTCTACTCTACCGGGAATGTACATAGATATATACAAGCATCTTCACAATCTTTAATATTTATAATATTAGTAGCATTATATAATATTGTAGGAAATCTCCAATAATATAACTATAAATATTTATTTACATCGCGGTAGCCTAGTGGTGGTGATGGACTGCTGAGACGAGGTCTCGGGTTCGATCCCAGGTTTACTATGGCACACACCAATGACTGCGATGCTTTTCGAAGTTATGTGTGTATTTATCGCAGGTTTATAACTGCCCGGTTGATGGTAATAAGCTCGCCACCTATTATTACATTGGGACCTAAATATAAACTGGCGAAATGTGGGTGCTAGCACCTCTGCCTACCCCTTCGGGGATATAGGCGTGATATTATAAAAAAAATATTTTTTCCTTTCTTATATTTGGGAATTACCAAATGAAATGTATTGCCATTTCAAATCCGAATACATAATACTAAATAACTAACTTGTGGTCCTTCAACCTTTACTCTGATGAAGCGGAAAATACTTGATAAAACTGAAATGGGATTTTCTTATCCTGAAATCAAGATTGTGTCACAGAGTAAATGAACCCTTTTCGTTGAGAGACAAACTAAAAAAGATAAAATGTTCCTTAGCGGACATTAAAGCTATGTTGGCCTACGCTGAGGCCATAAAAGGCGGCCTCCCGTGGGTCCCGTGGGACTGTGGGACACAGCTCAGTCCGCTGAGTCAAATTAAGGTAATAGAGTTGGCATTCCTACATTTGAATTTTCGATTTCTTTGTATATTCTTTTCATACATATTTTCATCATTACACGCTTGTTAACGCAGAAGTATATTAAGAGCCAAATTTAGCCAACTATGACTTTTGATTCCACCTTTAAGCTTATTGTACGGGCCAATCGCAGACTCTGCAATTAATTATAGATCAGTAGAGCACGCGTAAATCATATTGATTAACTATTGTTGACTCGAGCCCTACACCTGAGGAATCTGGGCTGTATCTATCTGATATTAAACAGCACTATTTCTTAGTCATCTTGTACGACACTGGATGGGAAGAAATGAAGTGGCCCAAATTCTACTTAGCCCGAAACCACGCGGTTTATTATAACTTAATTTTTTTACTGATAAACGAGATTGTTTAATATAGGTACATAAAAGGCATACCTACTATAGTTTATGTAGTCTATATAAATTCAATAGTTTATAAAAGAGTAAACTTTCTTTTGTCTTTATCATTATATTCATCATTACTAATTAAACTGCTACGTTCGGTTAGCACTTTCCAAGTTATGAAATTTTAGAACTGCCTATCTAAAAGTTGGCTAAGTTACTCAACAAAAAATCAAACTAATCTTCTCTATAGCGTCATAACTCTACAAAAGCAAACGGTATCGGTCTTCGCTATGCTCTCCGCTCCACCTAGTTACAGGATCTCGAGCGTGAAATTTTATCGAGAGAATTAATCTCTAAAACTTTTCCGAATGCGCCCTTTTGTCTTAGATCTGACTGCAATAAAATTTATTCCAACATCTAATCGGAAACAGATAATTTCGTGGGGCAAAAGTCCCTCGGGCTCAACGATTTTCGTTCCCATTCAATTCTGATAGCACAAAGAGGATAATATCGCGTAATTATATTAAAAAGCTAATTATTTATTAGCTTAGCAAACGTTATGAGACAGAGTTAAGAGGTACTTCGCTATTAATAGAAGAGAGACTTTATTAATGAGATAAAAAAGTCTTGTTTTTAGCTAAGGGAATATTTTTTATGGTAAGAAAAAAGAAAAGGAATATACTATCAACAGCATTGTATTGAGTTTGTATATTTTCACACTTCTTTTTTACTCTTGGATACTCTTTCAAGATTCATTCATTGGGGCTTCGAAGAGGTCGGTATATTAAAATGATGTTTATATGAATTAAACTCGAAGATATTAAAAACAACTACATGCTTTTACATACCTTAGGTGGCAGACAAGCACTAGGTTCACCTGACGGAAAGTGGCTACCGCGACCTATGGACGTTTGCAACACCAGGAGCGTCACACCCATGCTGCCGACAAAGTAGAGGAGAGGAGGGGGGGTGAAGTTTAAGAGAGTTTCTGTGCTATCAGTGCAAATGACAAAGCAGGGTCAATCGGTCTTCCCACTGACAACACAAAATCCCTCCACCGAATTCTGGCTACCCTACACACCGCCAAAAACACAACACAGGGTTATTATTAGCCGCGGTAATCACTTTACATCAGATGTCAGATGGGCCGTGTGTCTAGCAATTGAGTAGTATAAAAAACCTTCCGAACTTACTGCAGGAATCGGGTAAAAGGGACCTCTTGCCACTGATTGTACTATCAGTTGTGTGAGTTTGTAGGTTATTGGAAATTCTAAAAGACTTATCGAGTCAGTTGAGGTTTACCAAATATTTCGAATTTGAAATGATGGGTTTTACATAAATTAGCTATTAATAATATTTTAGGTTTTTGTTCATAATAGAAAAGAAGGATTTACTGTAATTCAGTCTATACACATATTACAGATTTCTATGAAGTCTTTAGAAAGTTAACTTAATTCCCAATAATTTCACGTTTAATGTGAATCTTGGTTCCCAAAACTTATTTACAAAAGGTATCACGTACAATAGTAACTTTACGAACTTCTAAACCGAAGTTCTACTGAATGAATTTATTACTGCGAAACATTAAACGAATGAATGAAATGAATAACGCTTAAAGCCGATGAAATTAAACTCATTATGTTGGCGACAGTGGCGCAGTAATGCCAACCACAAGCTTTTTGTGATTCCAGTGACAAATGAACAGCGCCCTGAGAGTCTCGTACTGAGTTATTTTCACGAGTAGAGTATAATATTATACAGAAACGACATCTGACGACATAGAAGAATCTGTTTGACAAATGCTGTACATCTTGTCAAACATGTTGCTCCGAACACCTTGACTCCTCAAGAACAAGAACGTGAATCAATAAATTTATTTACTTCTTGCAGTTCACAGCTGGAAGCAGGCCTTTTCCAATGAGTTACCATAGCACCCGACCTAACGAAATAAGGTAAGAGAAAAGAAAATAAAATATAATATTATAAAGTTTTATAAAGTAGACGAATATCTTGGTGATAAAAATGCATGGTCCTCCTAATTTCTTGCTCTTGCACATATTTATTATAAATAAACAAAACTACATATTAAAAACGAAAAGAAAGGATAACGATAATTCACTTGAGTTTCTTGCTGGTCTCTTTTCAGTAGATCTAATTACCGAACCAGCGAAATAATCATTTCCAAATGATTTATTTACTATTTTATTGATTATAAATTATAATATATTTGTAAAATATTGACATTCAAATGTGCTCTTTATGTACCTTAACTGAATAAACGAGATTCTTTGATTCTAATAGTTCAAAAATAAACCTCAAATATAAATAAAATATTTCGACAAAACTCTTTTACAATATTAATAAATTACTCTTTGACAATAATTGCGAGCGTTGGAGCGCGTTTCCTCTGTGCGAAGTTGAGTAAATGCTCTCTTACGGAGGCCTATTCATTTGGAATTTAACATGTTCGCAGTACTTCACTTATAATTCTCTTTGGCGGTAATAAATAACTGCATGATTTCACGCGGTTGTTCTAATGCGACTTAATTCGTTCAATGTGTTCGTGTTCACTGAGCTTTCATCTGATTGCTTATTATGAGTTGGTTTAGTGATTATGAGTTGATTTAGTTATTACATTATGTAGTTTCTGATTTAGTTGTATATTTTCAAGTTGTTATTTTGCGATATTACTATGTACTCGTACATATAAAATAAACGTGCTTGGTTTGTTTAGTTCCTTAAAAAGCTTTGACAGTTTTAGCGTGTTTTTTAATATGTTTTGATTAAAAACTCAATATGAAAATACTTTTATACTTAGTAACACATTTTGAAGACTGAAAACCTGTGTCGCACCACTAGTTAGTCAATTAGTTAATCTAGTTTATTTGTTCAATATTTGTTTTATATAAAGTTCCCACAAAATTGTTCATCTGTATTTAGTGTCAAACCATTGTCAATTAGTTAGTCTAGTTTATTTGTTTAACTGTGTTTTTATAAAAAAATGCCACAATATTGTTTATCTTTAAGTAAGTACCTTTACATATAAAATTATGGGTGAGCTTATTGGCGTCAACCGGTGCCCGTTGTCCAAATTTATTGTTGGACGAAAAAGAACCCCGTCCGTCGTGTCGTACGATACCCACGGGCAGACGTGGGGTGTCCATTTTCAGACCCTTCATTTTCTTCAACGTTAACGTAATTACCTTTAAAATTTTAAATCCATTCATTTCTTTTGACTTGATAACTCAGTTTAAATTTAATGAAATAAAAAATATTAGAAGCAATTTATGTAACGTAGAGTATTAATGAGTTAGTTTGGCGTAGCTATTGCTAATAGATAATACTGTTTTATTTTCTTTTTTATTTTCTCCTTTTCTAGTGAGCGTGGTAGTATTTATTTACATTTTAGTAATAAATTTAAACATGTTTTATTTTTGTTTAAATTTAAAACGAAACAGAATTAAATTATATACAACAACAAAATAAAAATTAGGAATTTGTTTGTAATGATAAAATAACAGCTTTTTAGATATAGTTTTGAAGTTTGAAGATTAAGTTGGGAAAATTTAGATTTTTTTTATATTAGGCATCCGCGTAAAGAAACTGTCGGTCTAAGACGACATGAACAAACTCATCATCACAGCTAGTAACAAATAAAATCATTAAAACTGCGTGGATAACAAGTGTTCTTTCTACTAAAAAGAGTGCACACTGGGGTAAAACTCAAAGTAAACCAACAGTACACCAACAAACTAATCTTTGAGAGCAAACACCAACTAAGTCCACAGAACTATTCTACACAGTGCACCCCTCAGGTATTCAGATCACAAACCAACCACTTTCCCAAATCAAAGTAAGACTGAAAGCAAACACTCTATGAAAATGCGATGTAAATAATAAAAAGGTACGTTGTAGAAGCCTTCGGAGGCTGTCACTCCGGGTATTGTCACCCTCCCCTCCTGTGGCGGTTTATTTCAGATTCAATATGCACTAGAGACGAGAGACCATGAAAAATGGCGTTTCAGCGCCTATATCTAAAATGGGTTTGAATTTTTGTAGGTGTTTGGAGGAGGGGTTGGTTAGCTTCAAGTTTCATTTGTTTTTCAAGGAAAACAAACGATGAATTTTATTTTAACTGACTTCAGAAACTGGAGGATAGCCTAAGATTTATAAGAAAAAATAGCGTAAGTATATTAATGATTTTTATTCTTTTCAAGTTTAGTGTAGAAGTTAAATTTGGATCCTTTTAAATAGGTATATTTAGAAAATGTGTGAATACATTTTTCGGATCCGAACAATATATTCACACAGTGATTCATTTTGCAAAATGGAACTCCAAAAAATAAGTGCATACTTATTTATTAGTTGGGATTATTTTTTATATTTTTATAAAACAAAAATGTCCGTGCTTCTAAAATTTACGCAGTAACTTAAAAACGTTGCAGTAAAACGTTGGCGACAACCGTTTTAAACGAAATGTAGGCTTAAAGTAGGACAACTCCATTTGGGAGAGTGACAATTTAAATTCGTTGTGAAAGCAGTTTTAACAAGTCTCACTGTAGAAAACATAGAACTGAAAAACAAAAATACAAACGGCAAAGATTCTAGTAGGCCCTAAGGTATCAAAAATAAATAAATTTTGTGATGGAGTCCAGTATCAACGGAAGTCAAACACACAAATAATATCCATTTAATCTCAAGTTTCAAAATAATAACAAACCTGTCAGCTTATAGTATCTTAGCAATTGATACAATAGGGTAGGCAGGTACATTATTAATTCTAGAATGTATTGCACCAGGCAGACGTTTCGTTGGGGGTGAAACCATTGATTCCTACATAATCGGCTTTTCTATTCCATTTCTAGTTGCCGTATAATTGTGACAGCTTCCCTAGGGACGGCAGGACTGTGTACCGAGATATCAAACCTGTAGTACCCAGATATAAGTCGTCTGGTTTGCGGATTTTTAGAAATGAATTTGGAATTTAGAATAGTCTCGTGGGTGGATTTATTTTTTTAATTTGAAATTAGAATTCCCTGCAACTTTTTTTGGGGTTGGTAATGTTAAATTGTTTTGAGACATCAATTAAATAGGTATCTATTGTTAGAATTAAATGTGCTCTTATTAGATAATGTAAAGATTTTTAATGTTTTACTTTTCAAAATATAAATGAAGATACCTAGTGTTATTTATGATATATTGTAATTTTTAAGATGATGCAATGTGTTATCTTCCAAGCAAATCTGTTGAAAAATACCGATACTTTTTAACGTATTTTAACAGTTGCAGAAAATCGCTTTCAGATATTTCATACTCGTCTAAAATTATGATATTTTTCGATGCAAGTTAGAAAATTTAAAAGCCTTTTTTCAATATTTCGAGTGGATATTAAAATCATGAATCTGGAGCTCAACTAAATTGCGAACTCATAACGTGATACCTAAACTCACAAATTTTAAATTAAAAACAAATTTCCTGCCAACGTAAGACTCATCTCACACAAATTGAACGCAAACATGGAGTAGGCGGTACATTGCAAAATGAGCAACAGCGTAGTAAAGGATTTTTCTTATTTTTAAGTAGCTGCGCTTGTAATTTTTCTAATTAAAAATCTGAGTACTGATCATATATATTATTCTATGTTCGCTATTCCTCTAAGTTAAACTATAATTAATATCTTCATACACATAGTAAGTTAGTTCGCTCCTAAACGAGATAACCGACTGGGACAGACTGGATGTGGAAGACGGAGAATCAGATAATCAGGAGTGATGGCGAGGAGAGGCCCATGTCCAACAGCAGACTGAATTGAATGATGTCAATGGTTTCTATCTATCCCCTCCTTCCATCTCATCCTTGATATAATTTGTTTGTCAAAATTCAAAATTCGAAATTCTAAAATCATTTATTCCGTATAGACATTCATTAAACGGCTTTCCCAAAACGTTTATATCAACAATATTTTATATATTTTTAAGCAAATGGACCACCACAGGTTCGAAACGCGGCCCGGCCTGAGAAGACTCCGTCAAGAAACTCAGCGTACCTGCATGTGTGCGTGAAAGAGGAGGTGGGGTGCATCATTTGGACTCAGGCAAGCTATGCCTATATCATCATCATCATATTAATGTTCTGCCTGGATATATTTGAAGCTTACTCACTCTCCTAATTTCTTCGTATAGTTTAGATAATACAGCTGATATGGAAGTGACTGCCATTTGAACCCCAACTACAAGTATGAAACTGAAAGTCGCCAACACATGAACCGCCACACTCAGCTCTGTTAGTAAGACAGTCAATTGAACTACTGCACCATCTGTAAAATTACCAACCTTAACTTAATATAGATCATCATGATTATCAAGATTAGATACTATTTGTTCATTACTTGGTAATAAAGGCAGCTAGACGTCGAAAAGATCAGATTAACTATTTGGCAAAGTTTCAAATATAATACCTCCTATTTACAGTTCTGTTTGTTGAAAGTGATTGTCATAGCGCCAATATCAACGGCCCAGGTGTCGAATAAATATGTTTTCGTAATGGTGCGCACGCACTTGTACAGTCGGTACGATCATCATTTCAGATCTCTGTGTATCTCTGAAAATTTGTGTTGTAATCTTGCGATCTATAATAAATAATATCATTGAAATCGTTTTATATCGATTATTAATACCCGCGTAAACTTTTGACTATTGTTGTTGTAACGTTGTGGATTTTTCGTTATTTCAAATTAAATAATTTTTGTAATTTATTCGATATTTTTGTGAAGTATCGATTCTTCAACTTATTTTATCTGTGGGTGAGTGAACGAAATTGGACACCACTAGTTCAGGTGCTTAATATCTGCCCTGACACCTTCCCTTTTCTCGGCATCCTTCGCCGAGAAAGGTCGCTTTGACCCCGGGCTACCTTGCCGTCGTCTCCGGGTAAGTCTTGAGATCAACATTTCCTCTTCTTTCTACAGGTGAAGACTTCTCAGCGGTGCAGCTTATTGCCTGCTATTATGTTATTGCGTGGCCTTATTATATTTTAATTATCATATTATGTGCATATTTCAGCATACCCACCTACTGCGTAATGCAACGAGGCCGATGACCTCTACGGTCAGAGGTCACAAACTCGACTTGCGCTGCTTACCCTTTTAATTTTCTCTTCTTTTTATTTAGCTTCTAGCTATGCTGCCTTGCCGCTGGGGAGATTACTCTCCACCTGCTATTTTTCAGCGGGTCACAAAGATATCATTATCTAGTGACGTACTGACCCGCACTTCTTTTATATTCCAGGGTCTTCGCACCGGGCTTCGCGCCGGTATCATGGTTGCGAGGCACGCCCAGCGGAGTCCCTGGAACGCCGGTCATCATCTGCCCCGGAGTCAACCCAGCTAAGTGCATCGACCATCTTGCACACGGACCAAGCAACGCCACGACAGATTATCTTATACGAATCCCGCCTTGAGACTACCTTTTATAAATTCATGTAACGCATTATTATTCGGATTATATTGTATCTAATTGTAATAATCTTTTTTATTCCTCTCTTGCTCTCATAGCTAGCCGAAAAACATTATTTAATTTAATTTAAATTTTACAGTGCTATATGCCACCATTTAACTTACATTCATTTCAGCTAAAAAACCTATCATAAAACATTTCGCCGTTACATTGTGTATTGACCGTGTTGTTAGATAGTCTCCAGATCACACGACACATACGCATCAGCTCAATAGCTGCTAGTGTGTTTTACGTAAATAATAATAGGTATATCATAAAAAGAATGTTGCAAAATTTTATAATAGTTCAAATGTTGACATAACCACACCACAACACCAACATTTTTCGTCAAATGCGAAAGTGCAAACTTTTTTCATTTCATTTATAAATGTTGTAACAACAGTGTTGTTTCCTTTCAACTTTTCAACTACAAGATACTTTAGATATTAGAGCAACAACACGAGTGAAGAAGCTGTCTTATAAAAACTTAAGACTTGCTGACAAAGTAAACTCAAAGTCTAGGAAGTGCACCACAAAGGCAGTAATGGGGAAGTTACTTTAATAAAATTTATAATAAACCCAACGGCTTATTTACCAAGCTGCTATTATGTTGTGCAGGCATTGTAAACCTGCTATTGTTCTACTGATGATGATTGATTGGCATCTCGTATGTGTTATAATATGTGGAGCCGTTATTTTTTTCAACATTGTGATATTTCGTAATTTTAGATTTAACTTTTTTTTATTACGTCTATATTATATCGTATAATGTTACGTAGATACATACGTACTACGCATGCAGTACAGAATACACTATATTATGAATACAGATAACGTCTATTGAATTAAAAGTTAGTTCTTTTACATATATTTCAGCAGGTATTCCTGATCATTATCATAACCATCATTTCAGATATATTATGTCCACTGCTAAACATTGACCTCTCTTCCGAGCAGTTAGAAGCAGTCTGCATTCAACCATGTGTTCCAAAATTCTAACAATGTAAAAATGTAATAATGCAGTATGTATTCAGAGAGACCCGAGCTGATCTACATACGTAGACGATTATCACCCTCATCGCAGATATATATCAGCGTGATATCTATCGCTTGGGACTTGTTCCGTTTAGTACTGTGTATACATAAATTAAATAGACTGAGAATGTACTTTGGTGTTTGAAAGGCAAAAGGTTACAAGTGACACTGGTAATTTAAACTTTTTCTATCTTTAGGTTTTTTATACCACTAAGTTGACAACCATTTAGAGGAGAGGGGGAGGAGGGAGCAGTGAAGATTAAGAGAGTTCCTTAGCTGTCACTGACAAAACAAAGCAGGGTTTCCCTGTCTTTCAACCGACAACACAAAATTTCTCTTGTGAGCTCTGACTACCCTACTCACGTTATTCTGTAGGGCGGAAATACTTCCCCAGTCGGACGCTCAATAAGGACGATTGGAATTAAGTTTTTTTTTTTATAATAGTCGTTGTAATGCTCACGTAACTATATCAGGTTTTTTATATATGGCTTGGCACCGGTGGTCGATCTGAGTCTGATATGACCACCCTCGATTGGTGAAGGGGGATGATATTCATGAAGATATTCGAATGAAGATAAAAGTTCTTTAACATGATGTATACCCGTAAGAGGCTTCATAAGACGAAAGAAGGCATGGCTACAAAAGGTAGAATGAAATGACGAAAATATATTAGGGACCCCCCAAGCTTGCCTAGTGTGGGGCCTCTGGATATGAGCTTATTTGTAATTAACTTTCATGGAAATAAATAATTTTATTTTACCAACATTATCACTAGTCTGTTTACATTGAACACGTAAATGTTTAAAAAATAGATTGCTCGCCCTAGTACTTTCCAAAAACCACTTATGATATATCATATAATTTTATTATTCCCATTTCAGCAAATCCGTATTCAGCGGTACCAAGCGAAGTATATCTCTGAAACGATTACAGTAATATCTGTGATGATGAGTTCAATAAACGTGATGGTCGTAATGATGGCTCACATCTGTGCGCAGATTCTGCCTGATATTACGAGCTAGACTAAAAACTCTGTAGCCTCAATCACCAACTTATGTAATCTGTCTTATGTTAAGTAATGAATTTCCACAAAACCTTTACAATAATTACCTATTCATCTCATTACAGGCAACATTTAAACACGGTATTTTCATCTCCACACAATACAAAGAGTTTGCAGGCAAGATTTTACCTTATATACCTATTATAGCCTTTATAGCTCATATTCATAGCTTTTAGAACATAAAGCATTCATCACTGTGTGACAAGAATGTATGATATTGTTTTACATTAATATATAAATAATTTATATAAGTACCTATTTAAATTACCTAATTCAATTTACTTAACTTTAGGGTGATGCAGAGATTCGTCAACGTAGGTGATTTTATTTTTATATCTTTTTATTTATTATACTTATTTGATACGAATTTATAATTTATCCAAATAACTAATAAGTTTACATGTATATTGTTTGATAAATGAAGAAATAAATTTCTTTTATACAAAATTTTATCCGGTACTGAAACACTAACCATGGCAGGCAGGCTCATGGCTATTGTGGGCATTGTTAAACCGTATATATATTAACCGGTTTCGCCTTGCGGCATTCCCAAAGGTTTACACTGTCAGTGTAGGTTAGGTACAATAATGAATACAGTGGAGAAGTACAAGTGTGTTATCAATTATGTACCTATAACAATAAGTTCCATCAAGTGCAATCAATCAACAGTAAAAATAATCTAATATCTTTAATATCTCATAGTAGAAACCTTCCCAAATGCTATTTATTATTTTCAGGTTAGTATAGCGTGAGCAAAATGTCTAAGTCTATTTTAAAGTATTCATTCTAAAGTTATAATAAATTTAATTCAGTAAGCGTTTTCTAATGAACGGTTAATATAACCTAAATCTTCAGACCCATTTGAAACTACTGAATGAACGAGATTGTCTTGGTGATATTTATTACTCCTAATTAGCTGAGTAAAGCCATTTACATTAATGAAATCCCTTCAGGCCTTTCAGTGAATAGCGAAGATTCCAGTGAATCGACTTCTATTCGCATCGAAACAAATGAGGTCCCCAGATCGTATCTGAGACCGTGTGAAGGAATTATTTTATTCATCAGCATTACATTCAATAGAATGTACACGTGTTGACTTTCAAGAATACACCTGGCTTTTGTATGTGCTCCATCTATGAACTCAAATGTGAATTTGTTACATCATTTAGTTAAGTTGTGGCTTTAATGTAGGTATGTATGTATGTGTATTCTTTTCCTTTTCATACAATTGTTTTGTTTATTAATGTATTTTATTAATAATTTCAATATTTTAGAAAGATGATAGTAATTTCAATATTTCTTTTTGATAATTCCTCGATCATTCTAGACCGATTCGCTATACACAGGATACACTGAAATAATATCATATTTTTTCTCAATGTAATCAATTCGTTCAAGATATTTGGATATTTTGCTCCGCCTGGATATTTTGCTCTTTAACGAAACTTTAATTATCCAAATCATATTGTCAAATGCTTCGACGGGATTTAAACTCGCTATCTTTCCCTTACAGGGGAATGCTCTGACCACTGAGTTACGAGCATTTTTTAGCTGTTTTTATGAACTCACTAAGCATTCATGTTTTCCAATTTCAATATGATTTGAAACAGTTAGCAAATTAATTGCTTTCAGTATTTTAATCATCCAGTTTAATTAAAACCTACTAAACAGCGAAGGTACGGAGACACCTAAATTTTCTACCAAAATAGAATACGTTTACTTGCGCAAAGTTTTTAATGCACTTTTTATGTGCACATACTTTTACTTAGTATTATGCTGTAGCAGGGAACACTTTCATTCACGTAAATAGCCAAGCTTTTTGCACAAACTTTTTATCACTGTTGTTTTATTAGTCGTACTAGTCGCTGTTAAGTTTGTTTTTTAAACCTTTTCTATTTAATTATTTTGCTAAAACTTTACTTTTAACTGTAGACCTTAGATTTAACATGAAAGATTCGAGTTACGGACCGAAGATTTAGGTGATTGAACGTATTTATTCCGAAATCCGACCCGTAGATGACATATAACATTACATCGAATATGAAGTCACCAAAAGATCTTTTAAGTCACATTATTTTTTTGAAAATGCTGCGTCGTTTTTTCGGATACACTTTTAAATTTTCAAACTGAATTCGGACCTGAATTTTCAAATACACATTTCATGGTATGCCAGAAGAAATCCAAAAACCAAGTTCCATTTGACAAATCAAACGAGACTGAGACGTAAACGCCTCTTGTTTCCAACTTTCTGCACTTGCTTCGTTTTTTTACAACCTCCGAACGCACATTGTGCTGAGCACCTTCGCTTATTACCCGTAGAAGCTTTGTGCTTCTCCCCCTGCTGAATTTAAATGGAGAAATTATTTTCAAGTATTTTTCGGAAGAGAAGTTTTATTGTATTGTTTGATTGCGTGTCACTCTGATAGATGAAGGAAAGAGGCTGAAACGGTGTCTCCTTTGTCGTTCACTGTGTTTAATGTTGGGTTGCAGCCAAACGAATTTATTTAATAGTTTATTCCGTGGCAACACTTTTCGTAAGCTTTAATAGTCTTTTAAAGTATTTTTGGCAAAAGTAGCAGAATTGCAGCCTGTTGCTATCGTTGTCACTAATTTATTCTAAATAATCAAAAACAAAATATTTTGTAAAATATTTTTGGTAAATAACATGAGATACAGATTTCTGAGTTCATAAAGCAGCTAAAAATCATTCACTCAAAGTTAAAGTAACCTTTTTCGACTTTCATTTAAGGTCAATTTAAAATCTTTTTCATGCGTAGGTGCTTTTACTTATGACCATGAAAAGAAAATAGTTCAATTTTTTTAAATGAATTCCTTATATAAGTGCACCAAATCAATATTTTGCTAGGTTTTTTCCCATTTGTATTTAGGTAGACATAATACTATCATGACAATATTATACGTACAAAATTATTTTCATACATGCTTATTACTTGAGTATAATCTTCACCTGGCTTTTCCTAAGATCATCTTCCATATGATTGACTTTGTCATGTACACCTAAAATAGGTTATCAACTTTAAAGCAAAAATAAAAAGGTTTGTTTCTAAACAATGTAAACATTACAGTCTCCGTAAGTAACAAAACGTTTCGAAATGAGGTACGAACCCGGATCCCGGTCCCCATGAAGCGAAATAACAAACACGATTTAAGTAACGAGTATTTGTGAACTGCGATGCGTTGGAATTATAATTTCGTGAAAGCATTTCACTTTTTAACGTTGTTTGCAAACCAAAAATTGGATGCAATAAGATTTGATGCTTATTATACCTTAATAGAATTTTTAATTTGGGATTCGTTTATGACATGGTATATATTAAATTGTAAATATGTATATAAGGAATAGATAGTTATATAAATTAATAGCTCGTTGCTTATCATATGAAAAAACAATTCGACATCCTGGCGATATGAAACATGAGACCTTAATACCTTTGTGCTATACCAGGCTAAATAAATAAAGATAGAAATTGACTCAGCCAGATATCAATTGGATAGGAGAGAACGTAGTAAGCCTTGCCGTAGAGCAAAACCTATGCTCGGGCCCTCTCTATGAGTAGCGGAGCTGCGCCGCCGTGAAACAAATTACTACACCAAGATGGCAACTCAAAGATGCAATCGCTTCGACAGAAGAAGAAGAATTGTGTATATTTCTATTTGAGCCAAATATCAGTCCGATTTGTCCAGCTCCATCATTATCTCATCTCACAATGAGATCATCCAACAAAGAACCCAAGTTACCGACACAAGCATGCTGAACCCACTGTCAGCGCTGAATACACCTGCTGAAGAACCGATGGTCACTAAAGCTAACGAGTTCTTGAGTGTAGAACGCTAGAAGACAAACGGAAGATAAGACGCCCCCTAACTGCTGACCTGAAAATGGTGACTGGTACAGACTGGATGTAGAGAGTTGAGGTTAAGAAGTCTAGTTAGACAAGTCGGAATTTTTAGAGCTCCAAATACCAACGACTGTCTTAACGTAATCTCTGAGGCACGACCAGACCAGTGTCAATAGACATATTTATGCATGTAATATTTGCACTGAGGGAGATTCAAAACCTGCGCCTCCTTCGTAGCAGTCACGTTCACTGCTGTCACTACAGATTTTGACCTCAGAAATAATCTATTTACTAACATTATTTTTGGTTTAGCCATTTAATATTAAAAATTACCATCAAATTTACATCTTCTGTTATTCACCGAAGCATCCATTACTGTAACACAATAACCTAAACAATTTAAGAGCTGAATGTTTTCACAGGACCGTCTGACCCCCTGAGATTGCACTTTTTACAATGTTTTCAGGTCAGTTTAATTTAAAAGTGGAAGTAGGTTAATCGTGTTTGAACGTAAAGCTACAGAGCTGGGGTAGCAATGTGTGAAATGATTTTGTTTTAGGGTTTACAAAAATGTGCTAGAATTGTTCGCTCCAGTTTACCACACTTTGGGGAAATTGTAAGAAATGCTATACCAGATTCGTAATAGTGCACATGTTTTCTTATGAAGAGATTTTGTATTAGACAGAAATAGAAATAAAATCGTTTTCGGTCCAACGTAACATAGAGAAAGCAAAACAAACGTTTTTGTAAGCCATATGCCTTCTGTCAGAAAAGAACAACTCTTTCCTGTCAGAACTATCAATAAATCAATAAGCAATACTAGACTTAATATTATTAATTCTACATTGATGGATTTGCGCAGTCACGCGTAAAGATGGCAGGAACTTTCACATCCGCGGTAACCTTCATGTTCGTGACATCGCCGATAAAATGCAAGACAGTCCCCTAAATGATAAGATTACATTTTGCAGAAACCGTCAGGCTACATGTGGTAACAATTACCTGGTCATGACGCCCTCACTGGTATCCGATAAGAGACTGAGGTAGGCCTAAGAAGTGGACTTGACGTTTTGCGATGCGGTCTCACTATCATAAATACCTAAGATCGTGCGACATGAAAAAGGAAAAGCAAGAAGACTTACCCTGAGCTCCGAGTTTACCTTGGCCTCAGATGCAATCAAGAAAATACACCTACATGATGTTGAATAATAATAGTCAGGTACTGCTGACGTGTTCCCGGGTTTGCCGTGGTGTGAGGGATATTTTCTCTACTATCTTACCTCCTAAAGACCCAAAGACAGCGTGCGTTTTGGTCAGTTCGAGTCCGACATAACCTCTCTCACCGGCTCCGGTGGAAATGGTATCCGAGGAGGACAAAAATGTACTACTGACGTAACTCAGCGTCGCTAGTAGCACAAAGTATTATAATAGTAGGCACTAGTAGGTATGATTAAACTAACACAAAATCCTACCAATCTAAATGATTTTTAAAAGTATATAGTTTTAACCAGAATAACTAGCATACCCGTTAATCTCCAGCTAAGCTATATTACTTGTGTTCGAAATGGGTTCACGTTGGTATTTTATCATTTCGTTACGGGCGGGGAAATTGAAAGCTAAGTACCTATTTGCCGTTCTCAAGGCGCGCGATCACGCCATATTGCTTCCGTGACCTGTAAGACCAATCTGAGAGAATATCAATCCAATCTTAACCTTTTTAAAGACTACTAGCAACGTAGGTCACATACATACTTACTCAGGAACGGGTGAATGGATCTGGCCTTTTTTACGAAATGTAACAGATGCCGAATTTATTTTGATCCCGTGGTTTGGGAGAATATTATCAAAAATCCACGGAAGAGGACCCGATATAAACATTCAAACATGATCACATAGTTTCAAATTTATAAAATTAGTAGGATATAATTTTGATTGATATAGTTGTGCCAAATGTACAGTGGGCTTCAAAAGTTCCTAGACAATTTGAAACTAAAATGGTAACAAGTGATGCCACTACACAACTACTGCTACTCACTGTCTAAGATCTGCATTTAAAAGTGGCCTTCATAAAAACTACTGCAGACAGGCGTGGAAACATTTACTATGCGCCATCGTAATTCTCCAAGTTACTTACGTAATTATCGACAGTTAATCAAACGAAGCTACAAGATTTACCTCTACCAAATACCGCAGATTCCACTTGTAAAAATAAAGTCAACTTTACCACTTTATAATATAACCACAAGAAAGTGGACTCTATAATATAGCTGGTATTTAGCCTCCTTTTATAAAGCTCTTTGTAAGTGACAGAATACGTAAAAACCAAGATTCAAGAGCACTTCATAGAATAATGTTTGTTAATAAACCAAACAAAGCACTGAAACTAACATAAACCATTCCCCAAAGCGTCGAGACAGCGACGATGTAAATATTCATATCATTCTGAAAGTTTGTTCATAAAAATTATTACAAAATGTCCCGCATTGATTAAATCCATGAAAGTTTAAAGGGGAAACTATAAAAGTTTATGAACTGAGCGACGAACGACGTCTTGCGAATCGTAAATGAGATCTGCATGAAGTTGAGCTATTTTTTTTGTTGCATGAAGTGTATAACATATCTGAATAATGTAGCATTTTACTTTATACCACTTAAATGGCCGACCAGCACTGAGAAAAAGAGAAATGAGTAAACAAGCCCATACAGAAGGATCAGTCAAAGGTGTGCCTACAGGTAGTAGTGGTAGTTGCATTGTACCTAACATACCAAAGTCTTCGAAGCTCATCAAACCACATCTGCAAGCGGATGCTAATTGATGGATGAGGATTTGGCGCAGACTCCACTCTAGGAATTTGGAAATCAGACAGCGTTCAAACCAAACAAATTCTACTTGTTATGATGCTCATAGCTCAAATAGACACCAGTAGTGTCATCAACATTTTCAAACGAGGAATTTTGCCTTTTGAAACCACGTGTGCTTGCTGTGAAAAACATTGGATTTTTCATTTTTTTCCTTTTGCTAATAATTTTATTCTTTATTAATAGTAATAAGTGCTGAGAAACAAAATTGTGATCCTTGGTTTTAAACTCTCCATTTGAAGAATCGTAACAAGAAGCAATAATCTGCCTGTGCGTGCAAAATTATACACACATATTCCTTTATGTATTCTAAAGTAATACCATGTAAGCTTTAAAATTAAAATGTTTCATAGTAATATCGCTGTGAAATCACACACTTGCCCTAATTCCGTAGCAGTCGTTCCGTGGGTTAACGCGAATCCCGTACTCTCGGGACCAATTGCAACGTTTGTTACCCAAAGTGGGGACGAATAAACGAATTTAGCGAACAATTTTAACCCATGCTTAACTTTGCCCGAGGTAAAATTTTTGGCCGTTACATCCGAGTTTAATGACGTTCTGTTTGTTTTAATTTAGCTTGTTATCGATGTGAGTTCATTTCACAGTCACATCTTTATCTTCAAAGTTTACGATAATGGAACAAGTTTTGTTTTTATTACCTTTAACTGAAATAATTAAATGGTACAAATGGGGATGGGAATTTTGCAAAAGTATTTTAATGAGTTGGCATGGCATGGAATCACTCGTACATTGTCTGAATTGAAAAAGAGCGAGTTAAAGTGGAGAGTAGCATTACTTTCAATTTTAATTACTTACACATTATTTAAATATTCTTAATATTGTAATACCTGTCTGAAGAATTCGTATTAAATGCTTCTCTTTACGTACCTTACTTATACAGAAATTCTGAAATAAAACCTTTTTCAATTACGAACTTATCAAGGAGATTAACACGTTCAATGACGGATTTCATTTAAGCCGTCTAGCTTCCCGCGTCTCAGGTGCGTGAAAAAGTTTTCAATCAAATCACCAAAGTAACCAGTGAAATCGGCAAAGGAAACGCACGGTTACTGCCTGTGACTGATTGACAACATTGTAACAGAAAAATGGGACCACATTTTCCTTAAAAGTTGAGGACTACGTTCATTTGTCAAAATGACGTTTTTCCGGTATTATGCATACTATGAAAATTGCTTTACGTTTTGGGAAGTTTTAATAGGTTTAGTATTAAAAGCAGACGATATTTGAATTATTAATATGATATATATGTCATAGGGGATTTGTAGTTTTATCCCATAATCAAGAAAAAATTGGTTGATATTTTGCACAAAGATTGGGTACGAATGGAAATAGCATACATGCTTTTTATCGTTGGAATATGTTTTTCCATTCGTATTAATGAGGTCAGTGTTAACGAGAAACATACACCTTTTTCTTTTACTAAATGAACTTGAAAAAATACGGTTTCTTATTTCTCTTTAACAGTTCTCAATAAATAAATACAGGGTGTTAGGGAAACGCTTCCGAAGCCGAAGACCCATGATATTATTTCGGGTATGTACACTACATATGGACATAAACGATTTGATATTTTTATGTATGCTATTTAATTACCTATTTTCATAGCAAATAAGATTTTATTACGTTGCAAAATATAGTTCCATGTGAAAATAATTGATGACGTAAATCAACTACTATACCTTCAAAATTAACTACATTTCTCAGTTCCAACCAAAACACTTCCCCATGGAGGTATACATTCGTAATAGGGCTAACTTTCCAAAGTCAATACCCCCATACCTAGCAGGAAACTCCGCGCGTCACTTGGTTACGAAGTTTTTGAGTTGTGGAGACGGCAGCCACGACGCACCAACTGTTTGTCCAACTCGCTACACTAGTGTTGGTCCTAAATATCGTTTATTAGAAAAACTTTTCAATTTATTGCAAGATAGATAGGTTATTGGGTAATATTATTGAAAGTTTATTGGGGAAATTAAACACGTAATTGCCCGGTTGATTTGTAGCTGTTTAGTGAGGAGGTAGGGGTTTAGATATTTATGTGCAATAATCGGTATTTCTCAAATTGTCTTGTGCAAAACCTGGATTGATCAGTAGTCATATGAATGCCATACCTATTAATAAATGAAATCGTACAAATCAAACCAAATAAAATAGAATCGAATCGAACCGAACCGAATCGAGCCGAGCTGAGCCGAGTCGTGCCGAGCTGAGCCGAGAAGATTCGAGCCGTGAATAGTTGTTTATTCACTACGTGAAAATCTTGAGCCTAAATCAATAATTGTAGAAATAATGTATTTTTATTTTTACTAGGACTAATAACGTCAGTAGCCTTAGTGGTTAAAGAGACCGCCTTACGATTGAGAAATTTCAAATTCTTTTCAGTTGTATACGCTTTTTTAATAAGCTCCCCTATGAATATGAATGAATATTAATATGAATATGAAATTAGGGATTTGCCCATCAATAAGTTTAAAAATTTAGTATAAAATAAGTTATGTCAAAAAGCTTATTATAAAATCCAGGATTATTTGGATGATAAACAAGCCTGGAAGTGAGCTGTTCACTCTACTTGCTACTCAGCTAAATTTTGTATCTAGACTAAGTAAACTATTGTAAATAGACCAAAAAAAAAAAAAGAAAAGCCCGCTGAGTTTCTTGCCGGAGTCTTCTCAGGTCGGGGCCGCGTTTCGAACCGGTGGTCCATTTGCATTTGATAAAATATTGTTGATATTGACGTTTTGTAAGCGCCGTTTACTGGTCTATGCAGAATAAATGATTTTTGATTTTGATGTTTTGATTTTGAGAGGTCCCGGCTTCAAATCTTAGCCATTACACTACCGACGTGAAAAATCGTACATACTCTTTATTTTTTTTATTATTACAGATGAAAGAACTTCACTCATTTGTTCAATAACTACAATTATTTTCCTCTACCAGTAACAAAGGCATATGCCTTAACCTGACCGACTATATACCTACGGAGTCAAGATAGACAGGACAAAAATAAGAAACACACGATACTAATTAGCACAGTAGAACTTCATCTGGCGAATATTACGGTCCTACCATCCAATGTGTAATTAAAATTTCAGTACAAAGCCGAAACCTCACATGGACTGTACGTGACTACGAATAATTTAGTTACAGGGATTCCCCCGTCTATCATACGCTTTGACTACTACGTCCATGCAGAACGGAAATCGCCGGATAAGCTCCATTTTTAAGCCACCGCTTTGCTGTACTTCTTTACGTTCGTTTTTTTTAGTATTGAGATTAAATCTAAGCATTATATTTTTACCATCCATGTCTGGATTCAAATTGGCGATAAGTTCCCGTTTAAATAGTTTACTTTTCCAATAGATAATGCTACCAAATAGGTATACATTTTATTCACAAAATAAAAGAGTAAGTATCTCTATTATATGTCTATTATTGGGCGTTCGATAACTAGTATAAGCTACGGTCTGAGTTTATTCGTTAGTTCATATTCTATAAGTACATGTAAAAAATATTCTTCTACATGGCCAAAACTTGCAAACACTTTGTATTATGAAGCTGACTTCAATAAACATGAAACTCGGTAGATACCAAAATTACATTTTGGAAGTAAAGAAATTCATATAATTTTTCCGTATTTTGCAATTAAAACATATGCTACATACCTTCGATTTAATATCCACGAAACACCTTGCCTAAAATTAGGTAAGGACCAAAAATGTAATTTCGCGAATAAAAAGAAATATTATTGGTCCGTATTTTGCAATCAAAACATATGCTACGTACCTTCGGTTTGATGTCCACGAAACAATAGACGGGGGACGTCAGGATCATCGGAAACGTTAAAAATAATGAGGGATATGCAAATCTGATGGATTATTCCTGAGCTAACGATTTCTCTTCAGATTAAAAGGGACATGGCCGTGCATATGCAGTAAACCCCCCTTAAACCCACCCCTAAAACCCCCCTAAAACAATGAAATTAGCTATAACTTATCTATAAATATAAACAACATTGCAAATGACTGACTGTGGTTAGTTTTTGTGATTCCTTCAAATCGCCGAAAAATATTGAATGTATTTTATAATCGACAGTTAAATTATCGATATCTGTGAATATCCCTGGAAAAGTATAAAATCAGGAGCATAGTTAATATGATAGCCTGTATTAACTGAGCCCCTGATTACATATTTTTTCAGGTGCATCTGAAAATATACAATTTTGTAAGCTTTAGGCATGCACCAAAATTATTTTTTAGCTCCTACCGGCCACCGACATATATGGTACCTAATCGATTAGACTAAAAGAACAACTCAGTCAGGCTATAGTCACTTCTAATACCTATATTCGATAAAACGTCGCCAAGGTGAAGGCCTCAAATACAATTGGGAAGGGACTATGATGATGACGCTTAGCTTACAAAATTTCTCAACCCAACAACCAACTATAATAATGCAAGTGAAAGATAGGTTATCCCTTTTAACAACCACATTGTGAATGTATTTATACTGTTGATTGATGGCACTTGGTGGAACTTATTTCTACACATTATTAATAACACACTTGTACTTCTCCATATTTATTGTTGTACTTAACTGGTTTCTCTTTGGGGCATTCTCAAAAGTTTAATGAAGTACGAGTGTGTTATCAATATGTAACAATAAGCTCTACCAAGTACCATCAATCAATAGTATCAATAATATAAAAATCCATCATATTTACTTCTGTTCTTTTCGTGTAAATGATGACGAAAAACGTTTCGAGTTTCCTTTGTTGAAAGCAAACGCCATTTCATCAGCCGTGCTGAGAAATGGCGTTTGCTAAGATTTTATGATCTCAATAATTAAATTCTCATTCATGAACCTTAAAGAATTTATCTTAATCAAATAGGTACACAACCTAAAAAGCAATTGAGTGGTGTGGGGTAAAGTTAAAACCAACAATTGTACAATTGACATACCCAATTTCATATATTGACAGTTATGGTACACGATCTGAACTTTAGCAATGAATAGTTCCATTTCGATTCCATTTTCAAATATGTTTATTAGTTCTCTTTTAGTATAAACATCAAACACAAACGAGGCTTATTTCCAATGAAAGATAATGATCATAAACCGCTTTTTCCGAGCTAAAGTAATTTTAAGCGGCTAAACCTTTTAGTACGAGCGAAGTGTCTATTGTGTACTAACACAAAGACCTCTGACAGACTGAATCCTTTAACAACCCAGTGTTGCAATTTATTGCGTAAACATGCGAAAGCTCGTGGATTTAATATCTTTATAAATTATAATAAGGTGAAGAAGTTAGTGCAGGTACCGTAAAATATAATAATTACAACTTTATTGTAAGTAATTGGGTCTTGATTTGAGTTTAAAACACAGCTGTATTACAACAGTCAGTTTATTGTTTAATTACCTAACAAGTATAATAATATACATGGTGTTAGTGAAACGTTTTAGAAGCCGAAGGCCTCTGGTAGTACTTACTCCTGATACCATATTAGCATAAAACAAAGAAGAATTATGGTTTGATTTTTTTGTTTTTTTTTTACAGACCGTTTAACTACGTTTCTTACTTTTCATCGTTCAAAGCTAAATGGAACAATAATTGCATTAAAAACCATCAACTTGCATTATGCCGCAATTTTTGTGGTGATGTATTTTATGAAATAATCGTTTCATTAACTTTACTGATACGATGGAGAGTAAATAATGCTAATTAAACGGTACAAAAAATAAAAATGGAACTGCCATATCGTAATTTTTATACTAATATTAACTGACCCGGCAAACGTTGTTTTACCTTATAAATTATTTCTAGTTGCTATATAAATAAAGAAATGAAACCAAAAAATTTCGTCCACAAATTAAAAAAAAATTAAGTGTGAACAACCCTAGAGGTATGAAAAATAGAAACTGCATACGCATATAAAATTTGGTAAAAATCAGTAAAACCGTTTCGGAGGAGTACGGTAACTAACATTGTGACATGGAAATTTTATATATTAGATGTAGTGTACCCGGAGTACTACCATGTGTCTTCGTCTTCGGGAGCGTTTTGTTAACACTCTGTATATCTGCCGTTTTTGTGAACTAAAAAAGACAAATCACAAGTTGGAGCGTATCGTATCTCTGCACATCATTAATCAATCTACTAAAACGTTAATGAACAGTTTGCGATCACATAAAATGGCCGTACTAGCCACTAATAAATTTAAGGGGTCTATTTTATAGACAGATCGAATTACACAGCATGTTGTTAGAGTATCCTCATAAACGTCAAATGTTAGAACATGGGTACGACTCGGGTATCGCACTACCGTCATTTTGTATTACTGCTTTAATATTGGCGGTAGCACCGGGGTCCTGAAAAATATAAATTACAGTAACAACAGCGAAGCTTGGTTTATAATATCAAATATCGAATATCGGTATATAATACCTACCCTGTATAATATTCAATAATATAAAGTAGCGAAATAAAAATGCTTACAAAGGTGGGTAATGAAGCTTTTTAAATAGGTATGTATCTAACTACACCTATCTACACCCGATAGTGTACAAATTATTATCAAACTAATATTTAGATAGATAGATAGATAGATAGATAAGTCTTTATTTTACACCAAAAAACGTAAAGTTACAGAAAAAATACATACACCTACATAATTGTATGGCGGCCTTATCGCTAGAAGCGATATGTACCAGGCTACCTTGGGATGAACTGTAAAGTGATGAAACACTAAATATATTTAATTTGAAACGTCGGTAGCTAAATGGTTAAGGAATCGGCCTTACGATCAAGGGGTCTCGGGTTAGAATCCCGGCCATTACACTACAAACGTGGATCCACTACTATTACAAGTCATTCAGCTGGAGGGTTTAGAGGCAATATTAGTAATTTCGGTTAAAAAAACCGATAGTCGTAATACAAGATGACAACAATATGAAAATACAAAAATATGAAAATTATACGAAAAGAGGAAGATAATTTATTGCTTAATTTATAGCTTGGTGGTACACATGGTGGTTTTTTATCTACTAAATTTTTATAGTAGATAAAAAACCACCATGTGTACTTTTGCGTAAATACGCATAAGAATAACACACATACCCAACCTATTACACACATCCATTTTCTATTTGTTGTCCGTGGTCTTACCTACTTACTTCGGTAATTATAAAACCAAATTTGTTGGTTGCAAATGTTTGTCCAAATAGAATGTAACACGTAGTCCATCCATGACAAACATGTGCACATAAATGCAACTGTATTGTGGACGTGCCGGTACTGGCCGCAGCTGTCCGCTCAGACCGATGCATAAAATTCCCAACTGGAAAATAGTCACATCGCAAACCGTGCAGTTCAATCTCTCAGTCGTGAGACTCTGTGTACACATGTTATAAATACAAAACAGAAGGTTAACTCTTAACATTTTGTTGGTGAAACTAGAATGTGGTGTGATTATAATTGACTGAGCCAGCGAAACGGTTGACACTGGTGAGCGAGTGGAGGGACATGATTTCACACAGGTTGTAACAAGAAAAAGATTCTGCTGTATACAGATCTACTAGTAAGTAATCACGAGCAATGAATTTTAATACTTCTGAAAAAACAATTTTGAACTGACTTTGCTAAGCTTAAAAAGCTAAGCAAAGTCAGTTTAAAAAGTCAATAAGCTTAAAAACTTGATGCCAATTTAATTTACTAAATAATATTAGTATAAAATTTTATCGTTGAAACTAAGCCATAAATGTAACAAAAGTTGTTGAATTATTTGATAGTTTAATAGCACTGATCAGTTATCTCTTTAGCGTTTTTTTAAATTTTTTTTTATTCTTCCATACCATTGTATACAACGACCATGGTCATTGCTTGTATATTATAAACACAACGATGACATCAGAGTCACATTAGGATAATTATATACACCATTTATATCCCTGACTCTGAAACAAGGAAAACTTACCCCAACAGATTCAGTGTAATATAGTTTTGCTAACAGAAATAACGTATATTAATATATATGTTTATATGTTTATACGTAAATGTATTTAATAAAATGGAACACAAATAACCACCCTTTATAACCTTAATATTTATAGGCATAGTTAGATTTCAAATTATGTAGCATTAGCATGAACTCCTATCGAATATGTAATGTAAAGGTTTCGAGCACTGTGATTGGAAGTCTGCCTCTTGTGAACCTGTGTGCGTGTGTAGCCCGCCAATCGCAATGCTCGGTTCTGTCAATATCTTTACATTACGAATTCGATAGTATTTCGTGCTAAGGCTACAGATATAAACTTCTATCACGTCACTTCATAGTGTCACGAGCTGCGTACTCAATTCGTTCGCCTGGCATATGCTTGGCATGCGAAACATGACGCCGGCAACATTTACGTTTCACGTAAGCGGGAAACGTCACGCCCGTGTTACGAGAAAATCAAGTCAACTGACAATGTCAGGTGAAATTGGAGAAGACTTTACAGAATTACCCACTTCCTTTTTTGAGAATATGTCAAGAATCGTTTCTTATGCGTCATGATTGGTTTCATCTAGAGGCACATGATGTACGTACAAGATTGATATTTAACGACAAAAAGTGGTATCCGAATAAAAGCCTGAAGATTCTTAATTCTTAATTCTCTATTGTACACACAAAGTACAGAGATCATACATAAAAAAATGCCGGAATCATGTATAATGGCGAGCTTAACTCACTTTTAGTTCTCTACCAGCAATTTTTTTAGTATAAGATGATTGTTGTTTCATAATTACGAACTCGATTAGAATTCAACGAACAGGAGCCAGATTCAGATTCAGTACTGACAATGCTTGATTTCTATTTGATTGTAAAGAAAAGCGTAAGTGTAAATTAAGAAAAGAAACTCGACAGTAAAGTAAAAATACAACTGAAAAGCAAAAAACAAGCTCTACATTTCTTTTGTGACTTTCTTTAGCTATTTACTGTTTTAATATGTTTTCTTTATCTCTTTTTACGTAAGCAGTAGTAAGCGTCCCGTTTCCTAATAGTATTACAGGCTATTTCGACCGATTGGTGGTTTATAAAATAGCTAAATGTTCCTACACCAATTGATTGACATAGCTTGTGCCCGTTGTTACTATTAGGCTCTGCAAGTCGCTGCGGGGATTGGAACATTGGTGCACTAATGTAACGGGTTCCATATTTAAATTCTATAATTCGTGATTATTAGCTAGGAGTTTGGTAATGGTTGGTTTACGTTACAAAAAATCGAGCAGTAGGTACTAGTGGTGAAGGCACAGATTACCTAATTCGAGAAGGGCTCCAATGGTAGACTACACTACTGCACAAGGGAATGGTGACTAAGCTGGTCAAAGAACAATAAGACAAAACACCGTAAGTACATTTATATTAGTTTTCAACATTTTAATTTTTTTAAACTTATAACATGAACTCCTTAGTACTAAAGATAAGTAAAATAAAATTGTTTATTATTTAAATATATGTTCGCAACAATTTAAATTAAATGCCATGAAATATGTTGTATGTTAAGATTATATGCTTTCATTAAAGTTTAAAATACTAAACAATGCGTTTGTTAACAAAATAATTTTATGTAAAAATCGTCCTCGTTAATATAATCTAAATAAGGTACCCCATTTCAGGTGTTACCTTGTAGTTTCCGAAACTCTGTACGATTCACTACCAGACTTCATTATATTTATCATTATGAGGTTAATGGCCCTAAATAAAAGTTTTACCAGCCAGACATATATTTTCATATTAACACTACCTTTAATATGACACTACAAAGAATATTTCGAGCTATTAAACAACGTGTAGTGATAGAGAAAGAATAGTAACCACCCATCTCAATTAAAGGGCGTCGTAAGAGGCCACTAGCCGAAAACATAGACGATATTTCACTACGAGATAAAATATAACTTGAAACAAATCCTGTAAGCATATTAACAGTTGACTAAAGCCTACCAACTCATTTTGGAAGTCTAATATTTGAAGAGGTCTAAATCCAGCAGTATACTGCGATAGATTAATTGATTGGCATCTTGAATCTCCAGGCCATGACCGCAACCGAAATGTCAAGATACGTGTACATAAGATACGACCTCCACCGAATCGCGATGGAGCTTTGTTTATTTTTTATTTCATTTTTTTTTTAATTAATAATAATATATTTTTTTCACTTTATTACAATATAATCAATATAATATGTCTATGAATTAAGAACTGTAAACTTGTCAATGTGTCAATGCTTCTTTTGATACGGTAGACCAAGACAAGTTTTCGTCCCCTCAACTAAACGTGCCCATAATGTTGGCGGCGTTTCCCTGTTGTATGGCCAGGGAAATATTTGTATGATATTTTGGTCCAACCTCGGATCCCGACCCCTCCATCTCCAATCGGCAAGTGCCAAGGGCCAAGTGGGCCACGGACCTCTTAGTTTCGGAGCCCTTTGGACCCACTGTCTCCATCGTGAACGGGACGAAAGCGTAACCCGCGGCTTCTAAGGCTCTATATTTCAATTTGTAATAATCGCGTAAACTTATTTAATTTACCCAAACATTTATTTACATACATATACGAGTTTCATCAAAAACACGAATGCCGCACATGAACTCCCTGCAGCGATGAGAGTGTCGGAGATGGTGAGAGAAACTGCCACCGTATTACTCGTAGATGAAATCAATAAATATGTGTTAAAACAACAACTTTTATTTATACAACCAAAAAAGGCAATTCTAAATATAACTTCAACATTCAATCTTCTGTACAGCTATAAATCTTACCCCACATCTGACCAAACCAAAGGTAACCTTCATGATTAAACTATCGCTCTCAAAGGAAACCTGCCTTATTCTATTCAAATCCAAAGCAATTTCCCCGGCAATATTTCACAATCTCCCTTCTACTATTGAGATTTACTTGCATCGAGATAAGGAACCAGTTGAAGTGGACGAGCCGGACGAATTTTAGATAACAATGCAATTTACACGAAACCTCGCAGAAAAGAATCCTGTATGTTATAGAGTCCCTTCACTTGACAGTGACATGTTTATGGAACTTTTTCATTTTGATTATACCCCGAATTCGTAATAATATTATGAATATAAAAGTAACTGTTATTTAACTGTTTCTTATGAATGCAATAAATATTATTACATGGCGGCCTCCGTGGCGTGGCGGTAGAGAACACGACTGCTACGCAGGAGGCGTAGGTTCAATTCCCGCTCAATGCATATATTTGTGTACATAAATATGAATATTTGCATTAGTCTGGGTGTTTCTATGCCGTAGGATATAAGTGTTCTGTGGTTTCTATGCATAATATGAATGTATTTACAAAAAAAAGTATCTAAGTATGCTTATCCGCATTCTAGAACCCATAATACAAGCTAGTTAAACTATGCTTACCATGGGTCTAGGTGGCGTTGTGTATATTGTCCTAGAATATTTATTATTATATTATTATTACACTTCACTGTTTGTAACATTTTAATGACTAGATTGCTGAACCATTTTTTAACAAAATTTGGCATGGAAAATTATATTTAGTACTACATTTTTGGCACTTTTAAAAATAAATCCTGTTTCCTAAGCCTTAGCCTTTAACTTACCTTCAGGCGAGGTAAAGTCAAATTGACGTGTCCTATATAAAAAATATCTGAACCAAAATATGTACCTACCTACCTTTTTTTGTGCGAATTATCCCCACGGATACCCCCCTTCTCCTCCGGAGGTGGTTAAAGAGGTTATGTGAACCTACCTACCTGAAATTTTACAGCATTCCTTTGGTTTATCAGTTACTGAACATTTTGGAACTATTGGACAATTTTCCGATTGTTCTAAAATTGTTCTGTAAAATTGCTTCATAGTAAAATTTTCACGACTAAATAAGTTTAACGTATGCTTTTATTTTGCATGTGTTGAATATGGGTTTTTGTGTCGCCGCCGCGTCTTGTAGATATACGAGTCGCATTTCCACAAATGAAATGTAAATAAGTAGAAATGTAGGCCATAGGGTCACCACAAAGCGCCATTTACGTGGATCTTCCGACATTTGTCAAAGATACAGAACTTACATGAACTGAAATTGAACTGAATTCCAAATTTCAACATTGCCTACTAGGGTTTATTAATTTTATAAATTGGGTCAAATAATATTTATTCACATTTATGAAAGTTACTTTTGGTTAGCGTCAGTTAGCACTGGTAACTAACAGGCTAATAAGAAAAGATTAATGAAAGTGTATACCTAGAGAAACTTCGTGAGGGCTTGAAGGATAGAAACGAATTCCAGTACTGTTTACCTTCCCTTCGAGTGAAAAAGATGGTATTTGTTAATATGTTACTTGGGGTTTAAAAATAATGTGGACTATCCTGTTGTCTGTCTAAACATAGCTATCCTACTCTCATATGACTAGCGTAACATCGCGATGTGCTTATACAAGCATGCAAGCCCGAGGCTTTGTCCTGGTTTAATTATAAAACGTTTTCGTATCATTTGTGAGTGTATTGTTCGATATATCACAATTGTGTTAAATTACTGAGTTTTGAACAATAAGAGCAACGCCATTTTGTTACTTTCCTAATGCAGAGATAATATAATGAACACATTTAAAATTTAGATGGGAAAAAGCGAATCCTTCGACGGGATTCGAACCCGTGAACTTTCCCTGACGGGGGAAACGTCTGAAGCAATCGTAATTCTCCAATACAACCATCTTTGGGGCGATGGTGGAAGCCCATCTAATGGCAATCATACCAACTATGGGGCACAATGAATGACGTTACAGTCATTTTTAAACATTGTATTTGATATCGCCCAATCTATGATTTTCGGTCCCACGTAATAGGGGGCGAGCCTATTGCCGCCAATCGGGAACTTTATAAAAAATGAGTATGCTAAAAATACTAACCAAAAATGTTGTAGCTCAATAAATTTGGAAAAAAATCTAACCCGATTCCTTGCGATGCGGTAAATCGCAAGGAAATTAATTACGTGCTTAGCCGCTCAATCACTACCAATTAACGCCTTGTAAAGTATCAGACGGAGTAAAGCCGTGTGCTGGTTTAAAGTGGTATAGAGAAAATCTTGGTGAAGTTACTGACCATGATAGTTTGAATACATAATACTCTAGAAGCAGTTCCAAATAATTACGTCACATAATTACGGAGTCACTATAATTATGCCAAACAAAATAAACACCCAAGTACACTATAGTTTGTTTTACATTAACAAAACGCCCCGGGATTACGAACAGCAGAACCTATTATACAGATAATATTAAAATTCCGTTTGTTACTAACAAATTGAGGGAACGGAAAGGGCTTCTCTAATGAGATAATAACATTTCACGCACAGGTGGCCCTTTCTTCGGCCCTCGTTGTGAATATTCGAATTTACTATCTTGCGGCTACGGGCTGTGTAATCTTGTAACTTTATGGGTCAGCATAGCTGTTTACTTAAGTATTTTATGCCTACTTGTTACGGTTCTATGTTAAGTGGGGCAATAGTGTCCGCAAACAGCCTAGCATATTGCTACCTGTGAGTTCAGTTTAAGTGAAGGACACTAACTTTCAAGGCATCTAAGTTTTTACATACATAACATAAACTCACGCCTTTATCCCGAAGGGGTAGGCAGAGGTGCTAGCACCCACATTTCGCCAGTTTATGTTTAGGTCCCAATGTAATAGGTGGCGAGGCTATTGCCATTAACCGGGCACTTATAAACCTGCGATAAATACACACATAACTTCGAAAAGCATCGAAAATCATTGATGTGTGCCATGGTAAACCTTGGGTCGAACTCGAGACCTCGCGTCTCAGCAGTCCATTACCCATACCACTAGGCTACCGCGGTAGCCTAAGCTACCCGGGCAAGGCTAAGTTTTTAGTATTTATAAATAGGTATATAAATTAATCGCTGTTCGTTAGTCGCTCAAAAACTCGAAAACGGCTGAATTAAATTAGCTAGTTTTAATCTTGAATTATTTGTGGAAGTCCAGAGAAGGTTCAAAAGGTGTTGAATATGAAAATGCTCGAAATGGAGCACCGGGAACGGGGTCAGAAGTCTGCGGGCAGAACCACAGGCTACAGCTAGATAATAATAAATAAATATCACCACTCCATCTCATTCGAAGGGGCACCCTATTGTTTTAGGAACGTTGACTTGTGTGAGCCTTGTTTTCGTTTTGTACCTACTGTAGCAGGTACCTCCCGGGGCTCTATTGTTATTAGGTATCCAAAAGGTATAAGAGGTGGCATATAGGTGACTTTAAACAACCAACCGTCTGGCCAACGTGAAAACAGTAGGCCAAAGTCTCTGAACATTGGGAGGAGCCTACGTCTAGCAATAGACTGCTCTAGGCTAATTGAATGACTTATTGAAAGTTAACCTATCGATGCAGATGAAGACTTACTAAAGACCTAAGAAGAAGTATTTATAAAGCGATTACTTACTAATTTGGAATATTTAGTCAGACCATAGTTCACAATTTTACTATAACATACTATATTAATGCGAAGCAAGGCAGTTAACACAACAATAGTAAATCTGTATCTCCTCTAGTGGTATGTACAGTCAGAGCTCAGAAGTGCAGTAGCACATCAAGGCTCAAAATGGTTTACCGTGCGACCGTCGCGCGTAGTTTTTACTTGTGTGCGAAATGCATATTATAGCGAAGAAGAGTACAACAATATATATAAAATGCCTACTAGACAAAGATAGAAGATAGACTAATCATAATAATACCTAATATGTCCGTTTTCATAACTGTGTTATTCTTTAAACCTGCTGTGAGTCATTAGATACTAATACAGTAATTTAACAGGCATAGTGAGTCAACGGATAGCTAAGTGGCTAATGCATGACACTATCGGAACGGAATGATTAGAGATGTTAGTGGTTCGATTCCAACTGATAATAATTTTTTATATTTATGTCAAATATTTAATTTTGAATAATTATAAATTATTTTTGCATGAAGTTGGCAATAATTGTTATTTATGTGATTAAAATTATCGGGTTATGAAAATGAATGATACAAAATGTTTGATAAGTAACTAAATATATTTCATCTTTACTATCTACCTGCCTACTCAATGTAAATTTTATTGAGGTTTATAGCTTAAGTATTCGTTTTCGCAAGGAAAAGAGGATTGAAACTTAACCTCAATCTTACAATCTTAAACTGACTTGTCCTATAGCCAGCACGTCCCCTTTTCACCAAATTCACAAAAACTACTTCTTCTTACTTAACTGGGTTATTGAATTTATTTTTTGTAATACATAGAAAGATCATTAAGTAGGTATAGTTTACTTACTTGTAAGTTATGTAACCAAAGTATTATTTTTTACAGTTTTGATATTTAGAACAACAAGACTAGTAGTACTTTTTTACAAACATCCAATTAAGTATAATTAGTATTGTAGAATTTCGATATCGCCAATTTGGTTGTGGAGGTCCGATGGCAGTCGCTTCACAGAAAATATTGAAGCTCAGCCGCATCTTAGTTAGACTAGAATGCCGACCCCAACTGAGTTGGGAATAGGCTTAGAGAGAATGATAGTAGGCGGGCAAAATATGAATAATTACTTAATAATAGTTTTTGTGCTAATAATTATTAATATTTTGTATGACCTCCATTGTTCTCAATACCGCAGAGTAGATGTCGGCGCATGGACCCCACAACATTCTGATAAATATCTGTCCTACGTAAATTGTCACATATTTGCATGCAATGTTGCTTTAATAATTTAGGACTTTATAAATCTTTTTACCATTACCGCATATATTTTCTAACGGGTTTGAATCATGGGATCGTGCTGGCCAAGAAATAACGTTGACCTCTGCATGTTCTCTAAGCCATTCGCGATATATGACGAAAAGCACTACGCACTGTAACATTATATTATCTAAAAAGTCCACATAACTTCTGCTGTTCCGTGTTCCGTTAAAAACTGTTTTATTGCTGGCGTCCGGTGATGCAGGCCTTCGGCATGGAGTACGCGGCGAGCAGTCCTCAATGATGTTTCAAACTCATTGGCAAATCGTCGTGTTGGTATGAAACCTTTGGTTTCATACTCTGCTACCATATAGCACCGCTGGTCGTGGTTAATCAGCGGTGGCCTTCTACTTCTTCAAACCTTCCGGCCTTCTCGTCCTCAAACCTCTTATCCCAGCGGCTCACAGTACTTGTCTAAAAAGAACGTTTTTACATTAATGTAAGCAAATAGATAGAATAGATTTTAATGAAACTTTACAGTAATATAGCTTATATACCACAGAATAACACATAGGCTATGTTTGGTCGCGATAATCGATATCCACGCGAGCGTTGTCGCGGACGACAGCTAGTATAATTTAAAAATAAAATGGTATATTATTATACTTACGGATATGCCAGTTTCATTTGCTATTTCACTTATATTTAATCCATTCATATATAAAGCCACAATATTAGCATTGACTTCCATTCTTATATAACTTGTAGGCATGTTAAAATTAATATTGAATCGATTCACGACAATAACAAGCACAAAACAAGCAACTAAAAACCAACAACGTCATTTTATTTTCTCTAAGTCAGTAATTATTCCATTTTATTTCAAATCTACCTTCATACTTTTTACATTTTATGTTGATCTTTGCTAAAGTTTAACTAATAATAAATTCTACTTTAGAATCATATTTTATTCATCAACCTGTTGTTAATTTATAAATAAAACACAAAAAGTATTTTGATTGATCGTAGGATTTGAACCAACAACCTTACATTTTAGTAATCCTTATGCCAGAACCATTCGGCCACGGCCTACTTAGATGTTTGTAGCGAAATAATGTATAATATTCCTACAGAAGAACAATTTACATGTGTGCGTGAATTGTCTTAAAAGAAAAAGGTAACAAGTAGCGTTAGAATGTTGACGCTATAGTTGCGTAGGATTGCTACTGCACTTTTGAGTTCTACTGTACATAAATATAAATGTACTTACAAAATAATATTCCAACTACAGAAACGCAGAAATTCATTTTACGCCCAAAAATTTGACAAGCTTTATGTTGATGATGGATTTTTTTTAAATAGATCTAATCCCCTCCCAGAAGTTTGTCCCACTTGATCCCCCCATCTGTTAAACTCGACAGTAACAGCAAGTTTATACAAACTAAAGGAAAAATTAACTCACGACTTCAATATTTCACCCGCGACACATTCAGATGACATAATTCACGAGCATTTGCCCGCGTCGACTAATATTCAGAACTACAATAGATTTCACACATCTACACTGACAAGTCGTAAATTGTAAATACGCCGTGTATAAAGGAGGTTTTATTAAATTCAATGTGTAGACTTGTCTTCGGATTGTCGGCACACCTGTCGCCTGAGTTACGATCAACGTGTTCAGCAAATGTTATAGGGCCTTAGCGATTTGCGGGGGCTTCGGGCTTCCGTAAATCTTTTTTTGGAAGTAAGTTATGATAAATAGTTTCATCCTTGAATATCCTACTGTTGAAAGAGATTTTGTACCATCTGTAAACGGAATATCCGTGAGTCGACACAGACTACGATAATTGTGGGTTTTGTACCACTTAGGTAGCAGACAAGCACATGACCCCCCTGATGGAAAGTGGTTACTTTGGCCACCTTTGCAACTCCAGGGGCGTCATACCACGTAGAGGGGTAGAGTGGAGGGGAGCACAGGGGGGTTTAATGGATTGAAGACAAAGCAGGGGTTTTTGATTTTCCCACTGACAACATAAAACCTCTCCAGTGAGCTCTGGCTACCTTACTCACCGCCGGAAACAACTGTAGCGTGGAGGACGGGGTGAAATTAGGATGGGGATAACTACCTATTTGTGAATCTAAAGCATCCAAGGATCTACATACAAACTTATCTACCTAGAAAGTCGGTTAATTCATTGAGCCAAATTTCAATGGCAACCACACGTTAGCGAGAAATTTCAGTAACTAAATTATCAGTAATATTATATTTTCATAACTTGTTCAAAGAGATATTCTTAATGAAAGTTCCCGTACAAATTTGAAACTACTCGATCGGGATCTACTAGGCACAACGTCTTTTTTTTCATAGTAATTAAGGTCACTAGATTTTCATTGTAAATAGTGTAAGATAAGTGCCTTACCTATTTGCAATCCTACGTGCCAATGTATATTTGTTTGCCATCTTAGCAGTAAAATAATCTTGAATCTCAGCATCTAATGTAAGAAAGAGGGCAATACCATTAGGCTGAAGAACCCTTTTAAACAAACATACGTAGAGACCGTAACTGATTCGTAAAAAAACCGCGAGACGATATGCGGTAGAATGAAATAAACATTTTACACAAATATACATACAAACGGTCCAATACTCGTATGCGGCCGCCATACTCTCGATACAATAGCAGAAACGAAATCGAAACCCAAAATCCATTACGCACTACACGTCGGTGTGTACAATTTATTTTTTGTATGAAAGCCTCCAGGCGTCCGTAATGGTGAAAGTTTTTCCTTCTGCCGTAATTGTGAGGGCCGGTGCAAAGCAATAAATAACCGCAGTCCTTGGACCCTTGATTGAACTTGCTAATGAATGAAGGATAAGAAATTCGAATATGGAATCGGGTTCATTGGACTCCGGGCAATGTTGTCCTGAAAAATGAGTGAAGTTTTTATTCAATTTCAACGTCAACTTTTCCGACTTGTAATTTACTTGCAGACGATATCCCTAACATCAATGTGCTATATTTGAATTTGGAATTCAGAAGTTTTTAACTAAGAGAAATTTACTGCAATTTAGTTTCGAACTTAGAGAGTTCGTTGAAAAATAAAATTAAGTTAGTACCTATTTATGACTGACTAACGGAGGTGGTTATGTCGGTGGTTATGTAGGATACCATATAGATCAATCAATCAATTAGGCTATCGTACTGCTGGATATATTAGGTCTCTCTCAATGTTGGGAGGCTCGGGTCTACTGTTTCCATACTGGCCAGGGTTTTATTTCGAGTTTTCCTTCCCTTACAATGATATCGTCTATGTATTTTTCCGTTAATCACCTCTTACACTCTTTGGATATCTACTACCCAACCTATCCCGGAAGATACTTAGTACAGTAGGCACAAAAACAAAACAAGTTCAGACAAGTCAACGTCCCTAACAACAATAAAACGCATACAACCGCATCTTCAAAGGTTAAATCTCTGTCGTATCGCCGGATGTAGATATCAATAATTCCGTTCAAGTTATGCATTAAAAAACGTCTAGTCGATACGTCAAAGGAAAGGCTGTTTTGTTAACAAAGTGTGTTCGTGATCTGGGCACGGATGAGGAGATGAGACGGCCCCTGTTTTCAATGAAAACAACTCAGTTTCAGTGGCCGAGACGTTGGGGAATTCGGTGTGACTTTTCCGCTCGCCTATTTTTAATGCACTAGGAAATTCAATATGTCTGTCTGGGTATATTTTTATTATTCCACCCAACAGATTGCAATGAAATTTAGGGATTTTCTTTTCAGTTTTCTTAATTTTCAATCTCAAAAATATAATGGTCAACCTTGTAAAAGATCTTAGGACCGCATAGCAGTCGGAACTGCTCCGTTTCTGATAAAGAATTTTTATAAACAGCAATTGGATTCATTCGTACTGGTTGAGTAGACTTTTCTACACCCCCCCTATTTCCGTGAGTGTTATAGAAGGCGATAGAGCTATTAGAGGAAGGTAGGACAGGAGTTTTCTCCTTTCCTACCTCGTCTAATAGCTCTACGCATATGCAAAATTGCCAAAAAGGATTTCCTGGCATTGAGTAGAGTAGTCAAAACTTACTGAAAAGATTTTGTGTTGTTAGTGGCAAGACCGAGCTGTGAACTCTGACAACCCACCCCCCTTCCCTCCTCAGGGTCGGCAACACGAGTGTCATGCCCCTGGTTTTACAAATGTCCATAGGCTTATGGTAACCACTTTCCGTAAGGCGGGCTGTGTACTTGTCCGCCTCTTAAGGTAATAAAATAAAAAGGTAAGTGGTATAAAAAACGTAGGACCGAAAATCATAGTCCAAGAAATGTAAGTGTCAATACACCTCTATCTACCCCTCCGGGGATTTACAAGCTTCAACATAATATGTTTGGATACAAACTAATTTAACTACTGCAATCAAAATCATATCAACCCCTTCCGAATAAGCTTATCCTTACACAAAGGCATTGAGCATAAATGCCTGTATTAAAACTTAGCTATCTATTCCATTAGCTTATCAAATAGAGCACAAAATATTGTTGAATTTCAATTAGTTTGAGACCAACCCCTTTTGCGGAGTCACGTCATATTACAAAAGGACAACGCGGACGCCCGTTATTCTATGCTCGGCCAATTAAATATAGAATCGATGTTCTACAGTGGTCGGTAGTGACATCAATTAAGGGTTAAATACAGTGCAAATAATGTGTAATAGTGCGGGTGTTGTATGTAGATAAGTGTACTAATATTATATACATACATATATTCTGATAAATTAAAGATAGGTACTTAAAAAAGAAGAAAAAAACAAATCACAATGAATTTCTGCATGCCAACAAAGTATGCCGAAGAGGTCTTTTAAATGTTCTAAATACGAATGTAATACGGTTGGTCAGCAATAAACGATATTTATTTGATTTGATACTCCCGTCGGGATAGGCAAAGTTGAACTAACAGCCAAATTTCAACAACCATTATTTTCGTTTTCACGTAATAGCCTGTTGCCGTATTCTGGGCGTTATTGTTAACTCGATTCATGCATCTGAGCTTAAGCCTTAGTCGCTTAGTATGACACCGCATGGAAAGCGATGGGGAGGACTAAATTCTACCATGAAAATGTTCAGTTTGATTCTAGAAACCTAACTGTGTGTGTCTTACAATATTATGTAAATTATTCTCATACTCAACCAAAAATGTATTTACCACTTCACCTACTCCAAAACCCCTGAAACACTTTGCACATTGATATAAGAAAGCAATCAATTAAATTAAATCGTCTTATTTAGTTAGTGTGCAGTCAATTTAACGACCTAAATGTTAAAACCGATGAATACGTGTGAAGTATTTGAAAAATAAGCAAGGATTTTACTTTAAACAGCTTCATTTTATGATACAAAAGTTTCAAAATGTATGTAGGTATGTGTAAATATTACTAAAAAAGGGGGTTTACCAGCATCCATAGAAGTTAACCCTAAAACATTTAATTCGGCGTCCATTGTAGCAGCGCCAGGAGGCGAATAGATAAAATTGCATCGGATTAATTTGCTTACCTGCCCGATCTCCTGTCCCTGACAGGCTTTGTACCAACACGGACTTCATTACTGAATATTGAATCACATACTCGTTGCGGTTATCATCTGACTAATTTGAATATATGACTTATTTGATACTCGATTTTATCTTACATACATACATACATAGGTATATACATACATACATACGTACATACGTACGTACATACATACATACATATGCTCAAAGAGGGGGCTCTGAACCCCGAACACCCACATTTCTCCAACTATGATTTTGGGTCCCACGTAATAGGGGGCAAGCCTATTGCCGCCAATCAGGCACTTTGAAAAAAGATCGGATATGCCGAAAATAAATTACTAACCTAAAATGTTGCAGGTACATTTTTTTTATTGCTATACGGTGTAAATCACAAGGAAATTAATTACTATTAACTACGAGCTTAGCCGCGCCAGCACTACCAATTAACGTCTTGGAGAGTATCAGACGAGAACAGTATCTTAATCATACATATGTAACTTCAAATGCGTTATCCGCACTCTAAAATGGCAACAAACAAAGTTTGATTCCTTAATTTTTCTTTTTACAATAAACTACAAGGTCCTCGGATTCTGATACCTTCATTTTGATTTACAATAGTCTCTTGTGCTCCACACTATCTACTATCTACTTAGCCGTGACGCCACAACTAGGTTAGGGATGACTCGAAAAATGAATTTGTCACAAGAGTATTTCATTAAAAAAAAACAATTGCCAGCTCGCCTATTGCCTTACAAACTTGATATCACATAGAACTATCCTATATCATAGTTAAGTTCTATACCGTACATACGTGTATCCCCAAACTCATTCTCATCCTCAAAGTATTCGAAAGAAAGAACCCTTAATACCAACAACAATAGGTTAATGCCAACTAATCTGTCGACAATACAGCGGTTTCTTATTACAACATCGCACCATCTTTTGTCCACAGAAAATATTGGCCAAACTAAGCCAATAACGAGACCGTTAGTTTCCAACTTTTCCAACTTCCACCAACTATTTTTGTTGGTCATAATAGCCCAAGTTTACTACGATCTGTTATTTTCATTGAGACAGTCTTTATCCTGTTTATCGCTTAAGAAAACAGTAAAAGTTTTTATTACCAGATCAATTGAACAGCTTTTATTTACTGTGTTCTTGAGTCTTCAGTTTTCTATTCATAGTTTAAACTGATATTTGTTTGAATAAGAAATCATTAATAACTTAACATCATTGGTTTAAAAAAATTGACAATCAAAATATCTGCCTGTCCAGTTGTCAGGAACCTGTATATCATTATCATTCATCCGTATGAAGACCTAAATATTAGGTTTGAAAGGTAGATTGAAATAAATTGTAAACCTCTTTATAAACTACGGAAAAATTTGAGTTCAAATATTATATGAGGAGGGAAAAATATAGTGAGCACCAGTGGCGAGGATTCCCTAAACATAATTCCTCCTGGTTTGTTCTGCAAAAGGAAGTCGTGCTAGACAGGTTTAAATTTATACTTTAAAGAATCTTCATAATGCTTTAACCAAAACTGAATATGTCTGAAATTCTGTAGGTATTTGAAACTGAGCAAATCCCATTCAAAATTACTATGATCGTTTTATTACAGCTTGAAAATGTTGCCATTGCTAAGCACTGAAAAGTAAACAAAGTACTTCTATAAATTCTGTGGATAAAAAAGTAATCTAAGATAATAAACCTCAACTAACCTGACTCCGAGTGAACGAACTTCGAAATTTAATAAGACAAAATCCACAACAAAGACCTTTCAAGTGGATTCTCCAACAATAGCTGACGGCAGATATCGAACTTACTTCCATACAATTGAACAGCTAACATATCGGGCTCCTGTAAAAAGTAGACATTGTCCTCATAAAGGACGATTCGACCGCAGACGATATAGGCGATCAGAAAACGATTCCATTTGATAGTAATGTTATTGATATTTAATAAAAGTTTGTTTATGGATATTAAGAATTGCGAAAGACCAAATAGTTGGTCAAAAACGAATCAGTTTCGGAAATTTTCTATGTGAAATTATATACGAAGATAATTATAAAAAATATATATATTCATTTTTCATTTCATTTACTCATAATTTGCGAAATAATATATACGTATATGAATATAGTATTCATATGCATATATCTAATAAATAAATAATATAAAAAGAGTAAAACAAATTTAACAGATTGTTTATTCAATTAACTGTCCGCAAATGAAACAAGATTCCAGAACTGAGTGCTATTCTAATACATGTGCCTGAACTATAATGAGAGCTACTTATTAAAAGACTAATAATCTCACACAGTGATTCATGAATTAAATTATTTCCATCTTGCTTTTCTAGGACTAAAACAAAAACTGCCGATTGGCACGTTTCATCGATTACCGCCGTTATCAGTACACAGGTGCACGCTTCATCCCTGGCGTAATCCCACACCCTCTTACGAGACCCCCGGGAGTACCGAGAGCCTTCGAAAACCTCTAGACATTTTTGTTGGTCGCTGTCTAAATATAACGTCACGTTCATGCTGACGCGAAGTGTTTGATTTATAACGTTGTATCCTTAGAACCCGCGTCACTCGATTTGTACAATAAATAATCGTTTTCTCGTGACAAGTAACGGCGTACGGATATTCGTTGTTACGTCCTGAATACAAAGATTGAGTTTAGAAGAATTGGAATTTGATGAAAAACTGCTTTCTTGGAATTGGAATTGGGAGAAAGACTGCTTTTATTTGAGTAATTCATTCTGTATTTGATTGGCGGAAGCATAAAGGGACAGTAAATTAGTAAGTACTACAGAATTTTTTCTTTGCAGTATTTTGAATTTTAACTCAGCATGTGCATTGAAATTTTAATAATTTGTATACCTGTGTACCTCAAAAGTTCCTGGACACCTGAACATATATGCTTAAGTTTAATTTCACCAAAAGTAACAGCGTTAATTGAAAAAATTTGGCTGATGTTTTGTAACAACAAAATAAATAAACTCATGCAAAAAGTATCCTAAACTCAAATAGATAAACAAGAGGAAATAAATAAATGCAAAGTAAAGTTCCTGAATGAAGAAAATAAAAGAAAGATAGTGGAATTTAGGCTTCAAACTACAAGCTTTATACACATTGCTAATTAGCACATTGCTGAAAAAGGAGACAAAAATAAAAAAAATTGCTTGCCTAATGTGAGACAGACGCAGATTTATCCTCTCAGGATGCACGTAGCTCAAACGGCAGACTTTTCCCGAAAATCCAAAAATCCTACCAACATAAATAAATAATCGCTATGATAATGGTCACAGCAACGGAATCATATTTCGCTGGTGAGCGCGCGGGTGAGTATAGGCAATAAAATAGCTACTTTTTTTCCTAAAATTTTCAATTAAAGTCCGAAGAACGGAAAAGTTTTAAAACGTCTTTTATGTGAAAACTTTATTATCACCGATTAAATATTTGTGCTTGGCTCAGACATCGTAAACGTTTAATGTCGCCAAAGTGAACACGTATTCATTTAAAACATAGTTGAGTTCTCACCTTCTTCATAATTTTTGCAGTCGTTTAAAATGTAGTCACGAAAATTGCGCTCTAAATTTTTTTTATGACTATTTAATTTCATTATTCACTCTACTCGTTCCAGATTCGTGCGGGAAAATTTCTTAAGGAGGTCTTAAGATGCTATAGCAGCGCCACCTATCGAGTTTAAAGTCTTTCCCAGGTCTGGGCCGCCTCCTTCTTCTGCGAACAAATATCGCAGCGTGTGCAGCCTCAGGGCTCGCTTGCCTTGTTGTGATGGCACTTAGTCGTAGGTACCTATAATCGGACTAATTTGTTTTTTTAAACGGGTTAGGTGGCAGACAAGCACACGGCCCACCTGATAAAAAATGATCACCTGGTCCTATGGATATTTGCAACATCAGCGGCGTCACACTCGTACTGCCGACACTGTAAAAATCTTCTAATGCCCTTCTTGAAGAAGGAAATATTGTACTCGCTTGAGTAAACCACAGCAAGCAGTTCAATATACAGCTGTATCGTGTTTGGGATTAAGTTACTTTCATACAGCTCATGCCCTGTAGAAAGACGGCGTCCTATTATAAGAAGAATCATGGCGAACAATTCCTCTAAACACAAACGATTGTGCAGGCGGTAAAACATACACACAGTGAAGCAAAGTCCCTCCTGAGGTTGAAAGTTTCCATACCGCCTGAGAGTATGGGATTGTCGACGATCCTCAGCGCCCTATACTTTACACCATTTTCCTGATTTGTTGTTTACTTTTCAAGTCGACACTAAAGTGTTGTTATGTCATATCTTGATTTCTCAAATCTCAAAGTACCCGTACTATGTTCAATTTCATTACTAAGTACAAGTATATAACAAACATAGTAATGCAAATGTATTAGTAAGCGATTTTTTTCAGTAATAGGTAACGATACGATAATATATCGTACACACGAAATATCACAAGAGTAACTTCCTATTAATCCTTGTAATTGTCTAATAATAGAAATCCTTGCCTTAATGTGTCTGCCACCTGAACTCGAGAAATACATCTGAGATATCTTTTTCTCATTACCTTCACTAGTAATCCGAGTAATCATTTATACATTAGCTCGAGTCGGGCAACTACAAATGAATGGTCTTGGGAATATTCGGAAAGGAATATGTTTTATTCAAAGACTTTGTATGTGTAGTTTTATTGTACTAACATGTTATAGGCTGACATAAATATAATATTGAGAAAATGTAATGAAAATTCTTGTGATGAGATTTATTTCGTAGTAAATTGTTTCGTATTAAACTGTAAATTCGTAGTAGGTAAACTGCTACTAACACTATAGATAATTTTCTTAAACAAATGATCAATAATAGTAAATAAGGATAAAATAAGTAGAATATTATTGAAACTTAAATAAGAATTCCAGTATATGTAACTTTTAAACTATCGCGGCGTTTACTCATAGTGTTTATGAATTTCGGGACTTCACGCGATATATTTTTGAACACTTACTTTTGTCGACGTTTCGGGTGCGTTGCAGCACCCGTGGTCACGACTTGACTGGCTTGCGAGCGTCGCGCGGTGTGCAGGAAACATTTTTTGTGTGCCTACCCTCCATTACTTTTATGTTGAATGTAAGGCTGGTGACACACCACACTCATTATGTCAGTTTTAGATGGCATCGGCAGCACTGTGTTCTTGGGTATTCCAGTATAGTTTCTATTTAGCGTGAGAAATAGATGAGTTTATAAAAAAACAGGAAGAGTCCAAGCAACTCATTTAGCCTCAAATTCTCGTTCCGAGTGACGTATTTTTGAAATTTGACTTTACAAGTAAAAATAGGGTAAATTTTCAAAAAAACAGTTATTGAATAACGGATGAGACTCTAACGCACATTTCTTCCTGGTGTTAAGAGTTCGTAACTCCCATAATAGTTGTATAACTTTAACCAAAAGGTGTAGGAGTAACCGGACCCTCGTTTTGAAATAAAGCTTCGGCTGCAACCGCGAACGACGCATAATTAATGATGATATATTCGCACAAATGGATCAAACACATAGGTAGCCTTCTTTTTCAATTCTATCAAGATCTAAAGTTCAAATCTAATCGATGAACTATTTTCTCGTTAATATAATAAATATACGAGACATGTTTAAACGGCAAGTCAATGCACTATGATATTACTTCGATAAAGAAGAAACTGTTGTACAGTAATGGACGCGAGTCAAGTAAAATCAGAGAGTTTATTATCTTCTCTTTAGCAAATAAGAAGTTTATAAAATTAACTCTGTGGGTATGTAAAAAAGCTTTTATAAAAAATATAAGTTGTTTAAAAAAAGTAAGTTTCCAAACACATTTTGAATTCCTACCCAGAAGTTTGTAGACGGTGTTTTGTCTGGATCTCAATTAGTGTAGTGAAACCACGGCATTTCTGTGAAAACAACTATTTTTCTTAGCCGCGACTTCGCCAGTGAAAAGAAAACTTGTTCCAACTTAAAGTACGAGAATTATACTTATTCAGAGCTGTTATGGAGAGTTGACACCTACATTCATCTCATTATAAGGAAGTGGCTTTCCAAGTGGAGTTTTATTATCATAGTTTTTGAGTGATACTTACACATTATAACAGCACTCTGTGGTGTGGTGGTAGATAACTCTATTGCTACACAGGGGCGCAGGTTCGATTCCCGCTTAATGCTTATATTTGTAAGCATTAATATTTAAATTCGCTCTCCTGTGTATAGTTCAGCACGGTGAATCGTCTTCCTAGGTGTCACGGAATATCATCTTTCGAACGTATACGGCAGTCGTTACGGGTAGTAGAATAGATTGTCTTAGAATATTAAAAAAAATACCGGAGCTAGTTATATTGTGTGAATTATGACTGTTGTGTTAAAGGGTTTTTCGCACTATAAAAGAAGGTGAGGTTACCTTTGGCTAAAGATCTGTCAGAGCTCCAGCCACCATATAACTAAACTATCACTTTATATACTAGCCTTATCACACTGAATCATGTAGGAAAATAGAAAGAAAGAAAACCTAGACCATGAAGAAAGTCAGTTATAGTCATTATATAATGGCAACCGCTTTCAAATCTGAGGCTCATTTAAAGACAGGAGGCTTAGGGGACAGCGAATGCAGAAGTTAATCTTTAGGCACCGTACCTATCTCGTTATCTACTTGGAACTGAGAAAGGATTGCTCTGCTCTCGTACTCGTTGTGTAAGTATGGAGGCGAACTTTACTTAATTTTTAAAGGGCTTTTTTCATCTTCGGTAGTTGAAGCTGACTTTTCGTCACGCTAGACTAGCTGAAAATCTATGTTGGTAATGTTAAAGTTACTGTATTTCAATATATCCGTTATCAATGTACCATCTATTTTAAAACTTAAATTAGGAAATCGATTTTTAAAAGTTCGGTCCGTCTTTGTCTGTTTGGTACAGGTAATCTCTGGAGTGACAGGGTCAATTCTATAACTATTTGGAATCAACAGCTACTTTCTTTTTCGAGATGCAAGTATCAATCATCATCCCTAAGCAAAGCTGAGCAACATTTAATGTCATTGGAAATTCAGTTATCATTGCACCTCGTGACATGGGGGAAATGCTAGGATCGACACCTAGTTGCTTTGCGGATAACGGGTAACTCATAATATGAGAGATTTATTAAAAGTTTCGAGAAAAAAATTAAACCCGAGATCTCAGGTTACGCAGATAAAAAATAATTATTTATTGGGCTCCAACCTTCACCTAATAAAAATAATTATTAAAATACAAGAAAGCGCTTTCCATACTGCCATATGCAAGAACGCAGTGCTGATCCCTCGCCGCTATTATTTTCTCATTGCGAGCCGCTTTACTCGTTCAGAACTCGTACATCAGCGGATAATTAAAATACTCGCGATAGCAGACCAATTGAATAACTGAGATTGTTCTACCTTAGCATTTGATGTAGGTATTCCAGGATAAACTCACTTGATGTGAGTAGTTTGGTGCTTGTCTTCGTGTCTAAGGAGTCGCCCTCGCGATCGAGAGATCCCGCGTTCAAATTCTGGCCATTACAATATTTACCATGGCACACACCAATGACTTTTCGATGCTTTTCGAAGTTATGTGTGTATTTATCGCAGGTTTATAAGTACCCGGTTAATGGCAATAGGCTCGCCACCTAGCACATTGAGACTTAAACATAAACTGGCGAAATGTGAGTGCTAGCACCTCTGCCTACCCCTTCGGGGACACAGGCGGGAGTTTATGTTATGTTATGTTTGTTGTTATATTTACCTGTTCTGGTCTCGTTTGGAGCCTACTTAAGCAAAACATTTTGTAAAAGGATTTTTAGTCTTTGTTTAATTTGAGGGTTTTATAATAGGATATGATATAATAGGATATGTCAACCCCCGCAGGTGATCACCGGGCATGGATGCTTTGGGGATTACCTGCATCGGATCCGGAAGGAGCCAACGTCCGAGTGCCATCACTGTGATGCGAGCGAGGACTCGGGGCTGCACACGCTGACCGGGTGCCCGGCGTGGGAGACGCCAAGGCGGGTCCTAGTGGCGGCCCTAGGAGTGCGAGTTCTCTCGCTCGCCGCATTGCTCACGGCGATGGTACGGTGCGCGAACGCTTGGGCTGCCGGCGCCTCCTTCTGCGAGCAAGTAATGCTCGAGAAGGAGACGGCGGAACGAGTTCGGAGAAGACTCCGGACCCGCACAGCCCGCGACGAGCGGAGGCGACTCGGACGTCGGAGGTCGCAGAATGACCTCCGTCCTCCATGAGCGCGGGCCTGGGGGTGAAGGGTGGAGCCGCCTGTCACTCTAGCAGAAGCAGGCCGCGGCGGCGGCGCAAAATGCGCCTCCCCATACCCGGGGGCTAGTTGGGGACACCGTGGTCCCTACACCCGACGGGGGTCATCTCGAAGAGAAGGCCCCGGGTCTGCCGGAGTGCGAGGTATATGTTGGCTACAACCAAAGACGGCGTGCGTTTTAGTCGGTTCGAGTCCGACATAACCTTCCCAACCGGCTCCGGTGGGGGGGTATCCGTGGGGATTTTTCGCACGATAAAAAAAAAAAAAAAAAAAAAAAAAGTATATGTCAACCCCATCGTAACTGTACCTATTTAAACATTTGCGGTTGCCTAGTTGCCACACGAATATCTATCTAGACTAGAAACCCGACCCAACTGAGTTGGGAATAGGTTCAGATAATTATGATGATTATATACGTATTTAAACACGACCAAGGATATTAGTACACAGCTTCACATTTATCTTCCCCTGTAAAGCTGTGTACTTATATATAACTTGGTTCATTAAAGAAAGGTTTTATAAATGGCGGACGTTATCACTTCCTCTCGCTCGCACACTAGTACTGTCTATACTCACTCACGCGCGTACCGTCAACACACAAAAAATATTGATCTTTATTTTCTTCCACGCTCTGTGATCTTGATGCGATGCATAAAAGAAAGGATTCTTAAATGTCGGCTTGTACTTGTGTTGACAGATAGTACACCTATCATACAAAATTTCACATTTTTTTTCAGTTTAAAAAAAATATAAACAAGACCGTTGTTCATAATAATGTTAGTTCTTTATTTTAACCAACATCATGATCTTCCATGATCCTCCTTATAGAATGTGATATACGTTCCTTTTTCAGGATGAAAGGACTCTATGTGTAAAAGTAGGTACTGTTTCCGATGAAAACAAAAATAGATGCCGTCACGTGTCGCGGGCGAAGCCACCGGCCGCAGCTAGTTAGAAATTATTACGACCCGGTCTTGTTTATATTATTTTTCATATGAAAAAAAAATATTTGAAATTTTATATGCTAGCTGTACTTTCCGTCAACGCAAGTACAAGCCGCCATTTATAAAACCTTTCTTTAATGCACCAGCTTATACTTATTACCTTGGCCGTATGTAGGTACACAATAAAAAAAATATAAACATTTTAAAGATCACATCATACATCTATGTGGTTATTAAAACAAAAGCTAGAAAAGAAAAGCAATTGTGGAAGTTTTACCAATTTGCGAGAATAAAGTGAATTTCAATCAAAGTTGTTTGAAACACAAACTAAAGTCGCAGTGGCGTACAGCGCACACCTTAGGCAAACAGTGGCTGGCAGGTTCAATCTGATAAGGTGTGCCAGTGTATTGTACACTTTGAACAGTCATACTGGTATATTTATGAACTCACTTTAAGAATGGAGGTGTTTTTTTAAATTTATGGCTGCCTTGGAGCCTGTTAGCGAGCGTTAATAAGATTTATATCTAAATTACTTGTAGGGATTCAAGCTATCTGCCAGCTGGCTACTCGATTTTGAAGAACGCAAACGATTCTTATAGAAGACTAGCTGTTGTCCGCGGTGCCGGCCTCGTGTAGGTATGTCATATTTTGGTCAATTCACACATACATAATATAAAACAAAGTCACTTTCCCTGTCCTTGTGTATATATTTATATGTAAATCTTTAAAACTACGCAGCGAATTTTGATGCAGTTTTTTAATAGATAGAGTGATTGAAGAGAAAGGTTTATATTTTTATGACTTCATTTATGAAGTGAAAAATGTTGCAAAAACGGAATGACGCAGACGAAGTTGCGCGGGTCAGCTAGTATCTTTATAAATTTGTAGCCTATGTGTTATTCTGATGTATTACGCTATACCTATTATTGTAAAGTTTCATTTAAATTCATACAGTAGTTTTCACGTGAAAGAGTAATAAACATCCATTAATCCATCCATCCATCTACCCATCCATCCATACTTACAAACTTTCACGTTCATAATATTAGTAGGATAACGCAAATAAAAAGAGGGTAGAACGATACGGTTGGCCCCAATAAGAATAAGCTCAGCGATTTTCAGTACATTCGTTAACATGGTGCTTGTAACAGCGCCAAAATATCTGATATACTCAGAAACAAATGGTAGATAAGCCCGTTGACTTATAAGGTGTTTATAAATGACCATATTAATCTCAAAAGGATATATTTTCCATTTCTATTTTATATACACAGTTTATACAGTCATAGGTGACTTTAACACGATCACTAACAGCCGTGTACCATGCTAATGCAGACTGATAACATCCCGCATAAAGAGGTAATTAATTCAATATTAGTTACATGCCGTGTTCTAATCAATCTAATAATAGCTGTAATTAATTTAGCGCGACATGAATGTGCACGTAACTCCCGTATTGATTGGGAACAGGTAATATCTTATGGCGTTATGTTACTGGAGATATATATATCGGTTTAGACGTTCTCGAGTTTTAGCGAGACTAACGAACAGCAATTATTAACAATTTAAAGTCAGTCAGTGTAGAACACATCGTCATATTTTCCTTCAAACAAATTATAGGTACAACCATCATTAACTTCAGTAACAATATAATCTATATATATAAAAATGAATCGCCAAATATGTTGGTAAGCGCATAACTCGAAGACAGGTGGACCATTTCGAGTAATTCTTTTTTGTATTTATTCTTTGAACTCTACGGAAGGTTTTTATGGAGCAGCGGGAACGGGATCAAAAGTCCAAGCAGCGGGAACGGGATCAGGAGCCCACGCGGGCGGAGCCGCTGGCAACAGCTAGTATCAAATAAACGCAAAATAACAAATGATGCGTTCGATGAACTTTCGGCATGATTCGTTTTTAATGACGGCATTAAATTGTTATTTTTTATCAGTCGATGTAATGTGGGGCATCAATGAAGTTGTTCATAACTTTACTTGGAAATCAAAAGTTATTGTTTCAACCCGTATATTATTTTATAATATTACTTTATCGTTTGGAAGAAAAAAAAACGATAAAAACTGCGTGTTAATTTTTTTGAAAGTAATCTAATTCTTGCAGTAACATAGATATCAAACATAGAACCGGTCAATATTACTTTACTTCGGCCTGATGATAAACTGAAGGTGAAGTCTCGGGAAAGAGGGTCTTCATTATTATCACCATTAATGTTAAAATGACGGCTTCGTCAGACTAAGCAAAGTTTGTTCTATGAGTTCTAGATTGTTTTATATAGAATCTTATCAATCGAAATCTACTAATATTCCATCTAACCCCTCCAGCTAAGCTCAATGGACAGACCAGTCCTTCTCCATTGTAAGGACTCTTTATCGACTAACTATCATTTACCATCAGGTGGAGATAGTGGTCAAACGTAAGCCTAGCCTCAATAGAAAAGAAAAAAAAGCTACCAATCAATAGAAATCAATATAAACTATAAATAAAACACTGAACAAGTTTCAAAAGTTGTACCTAGACCGACTCCACAATGGCACAAAGGTTATGCAAAACAAAAAAAATGTTATTAGAAAGCGTTATGCACATTCTTTCAAAATTTACAAAATTCAATGACATCAAAAAAACCCATCTTCCGCCAAAAGTACCCCACATGGTGAAAATATTTGCAGGCTTATTCTCACACAAAAATTCTACGTCCTACGTTCACATATAATATACCTACAGCCAACACTAAACACTCCGCAGGCTCATGACGACTCTCCCAGGTCGTGACGTAAGCGACAGCCCTTCATTTTCCGCGGCCGGCGCCATGCGACGTCCGGACGTGTTTATTTTTCATTTCCGCCCCGACTGGACGCGCCCTCGAGCTACGGTCCCGCGCGACTCTCCTAACGTGAGTATAAGGTACGAACGATGAGCGGAAATAAATATTTAAGAACATGGGTATATTTTGAGAGAGGTTACTCAGTAGGTACTCATCTACGGTTTAACAATCCCAACGATAGCAACAGTAAAATATTATTAATAGTGATAGAAAAGGAATGCCAAACCGCAACTCTCAAAGCTAGTTCTTACCCGAAGAGTTCTGCATGTGCAATATTCTGAACAAAGTGCCTTGGTGACACCAAGTATTAGTCTCAAAAATCTGAAGCTGCGTTCGGCAATGTGTACATGTATTGATATAGTTACAATTACATTCTATGAAAATCTATCAACAATGTAGCATATTAAACTGTTAGTGATCATATTTTCAACAAAATAGAAGAAAGAAATATCGTAATATTTAAAATTCAATGTCCCTACTGTTGGTATGGTATTAGTTTCGTAAGGTCTCAAGTAAAATAAAAACATTTACAATCTAACACACCTATCATCCCGCTGATAATATCTCGAAGCTCATCACTTGCACCAATCAATATCGCAATTCTGGGTCTGTAGATCCACGCGAGAGCGGAACTAAAATAATATTATAGTAAGACCTAAGATTGTTTGTTAATTGGTGGTTAAATTAGGTTCTTGAACATAGAATAATATTCATTTACCGTTATATCCCTGAAATTTAAAAGAAATCTCATAGCTGTCTCGTAACTCACAATGCTGTAGGAGTCAGAGAAAATGAAAATAGTTATTTGTGCAACAAGAGAGCAAAACTGTTTTTTGCTGCGAGTGCTGATTTTGAATCCTGAGCAAGCGAGGGATTCTAGGATTGAATCACGAGCGTAGCGAGTGATTCTACTGTAGAATCCTGAGCGTAGTGAGGGATTCAAATGCACGAGATGCAAATAATTTTGCTCTCGTGTGGCACACATTACTTTTCACTACAGCAGCGAGAACACATAAGAAATATTACTTAGAAGATAATACAACACTTATTAACAGAACAAAACACCTATTATTAATTAAAATAATGCTGAAAATTTTAAAAGTTAATAATTAATCTAATTACTTATTGTTGTTCTGCAAATTTAAAGTTGAAAGTTTTTAAATTTAAAGTAGAAAAAGTTAAATTTTATACCCGTTATTTTTAAGGTGTGTTCAGAAACAGCGTACGTGACATTTTATTTTTCAAATGTTGATAATAGTAATCATTATAAATACTTATGCATTACTTATTTTGGTATTCAATAACATTACATAATTATTAAATAATGTAAATAAAATACATGGTTATTCTTTTACAAATATCTTTCAAATTTAGAATTTCGAAATAGGACCTTTGACGTGCCATAAATTAAAAAAAAACATTTTTTTTTGTGTTTCTTGGCGATCTCAATGCCTACGCCATCAACTCAGTTTTTGGTCGTTATTGTATGTACATATTCTGTATATTTATTACTTTACAAAAAAAAACCTTCAAAATACTTGTGTTTGTCACTCGAACTTTTTTATGGACGGCCAAGAGACAGAGTGCAGTGTATGTAGTTCGAAAGTTATTCGCGGAACAATTCTTTTTGAATCTATGGTTGGCACTCTTTATTGAAAATTAAAAAAAATAAATTAAAAAGCTACTTTGTCTCACTGAGTGAGCAAAATCGCATTTTGCACACTGTTTTTACGCAGCAAAACTCACTTGTTTGAGCTGCTGTGGTGAAAATATTTATTTCTCTAGAATCGTTATCAATTTAGAAAAAAGAAACTTTAAAGGTACTTACCAGATGGCTCTGCAATGATATTGGTTTGATGTTCAATTCCTACAAAGGATAATTTCGTTATTTTTTGTTTTCAAACTATCATGGTCACTCATATTACTATTGAAGATATTGGAATATTTACCATGTAAGTAATGTTTGAGTTTCCGATATTTTGGCACTCTGTTGCAAGCGCCATAATCACAGAAGAACTGAAGTAATGGCGGTTAACGGTAAAACGTTTTACGAATAAATCGGTCTACCCTCTTTCGAGTTTATCAAAGCATTACTTAATTACTTTCTAACCTATAAGGTATACAAAATGAACCGGTACCGACAAGGGCTAATGTTTCCTCTATTCACATCCACTCAACTACTCATAAATCGTACCCTTAATAACGGAGAAGTCACTTTAACTACACGCACTTTACATTTTCATATCTATAGCTGTCTTCATCACGCCCTTATAAAATATACCTTCATACGTATAGAACGTGAGCTCAGAACCTGTAAATATACAGAAGGTTAAGTTCATATTTATTACTGCATTTTTTGTTTATATCTACTAGTGTAAAGCAATTCTTCTTCTGTCGAATCGACGGCATTTTTGAGTTGCCATCGTTGTGTAGTAATTTTTTTCACGGCAGCGCGTACTAACGAAGAGGACCCGAGCATAGGTTTCGCTCTTCGGGAAGGCTTACTTAAGCAGAATAATATAAACTAAGCATACATAAGAAATATTATAATATAAGCATCGTGGCTTAGTGGTTCAACGATGGCCTTATGATCCTAGGTTCCAATTCTGATCACTGCGCCTCTGCCCAGAATTGGAACTCTGTGTTCACTGGAGGAGGGTAACGGGAAATATTAATAATTTCGATTATTGATATGGTTTAAAAAAATAATGCAAATATTTTTGTATCATTTGATTAATTTTAAATGAACTGATAGTTTAATAAAAACCGCAAAAACCTACATTTCTCGAACATTCCGAAATGTTCATGTATATGTTACACGCATCGTATGAAACTTAACTTCTGTATACAATGTGCCGTGGGCAGGTATGTTCGCGCCTCGCAGAACGTGGGTGTAAAATCGAAACCGTTCTTGTTTTCATCACGCAGCCCTTTTGCATGTTTATTTGAAACATTATGTTATGCACCGTGTATTTTTAAACGTCCTCTTTATCTCGGGGAAGATAAAATAATTCAAAAAAATGTTATACCTTTTTTCCATTTCGTGTTTTGCGTGAACGGTCGCGACAGTGGAAATAGGCCATTGTGTTCATTCGCTTTGAGCAATGAACAAAAATGTGTTTGTGTTTGCATAATTTCTTGCGGGACGGGCCCATAGCAGTAATGACATGTTGATCTGGTCAGGTGCGGGTGTTTTTTTGAAAAGGCTAGGCCATGATCAAATTCCTATCTAGACTAAGTAAATGTTTCTAGAAAAACCAAAAAAAAAAAAGCCTACTGAGTTTCTTGCCGGAGTCTTCTCAGGCCGGGGCCGTGTTTCGGCTCGGTCCATTTGCTCACTAATTTATAAAATATTGATGATATTGACGTTTTATAAGTTCCGTTCAGAATGATCTTTCAATTTTGAATTTCATGAAGGTATGCTTGTCTTCTTTTCATGATTCCGCATTCAAAAGTGTGGCGACGTAAAAGAATATCACTAACCCATGTTATCTGAAGGATCAAAAATATGCAAATTATATTACTGCGAGAAACCGGAAATTCGATATAAAACTCTGTACTGACTTCTACTTCTTCTCTAGACCTTTTTTCTACCACTTATTTTTTTTTTCTTTTTATACTACGTAGGTGGCAGACAAGCACACGGCCCACCTGTTGGAAAGCGGCCACCGTGGCCTATGAACATGTGCAACACCAGGGGCGTTATAGTCGAGCTGCCTATGTCCAATAGTGGACTGCGATAGAGTAATTGATTGATTGATTGCCTCAAAAAGAAAAAAAATGGAACCCTTACAGGATCACTTCACCATCTGTCTGACGGCCAAGACATTTTTTTCAGGAAAATCAAAGATATTAAATTAAAATTCATACCACATACCTACTCAAGTCTGTAAATCAAACTTCTAATTCAACGCAATCAGAATATAACGGTTTATGTAGCATAAATTAGTCCCTGAATCGGAAAAACGGGCAACTATAGAAACAAATTGCCTAAGAATGAAAAAGATAAAGCATATAGCTATCATCTCTAAGCAAATCATGTCAATGACAAAGATCAGAGAACGCTAGCACTATAAAAAGTCTATCAAAGAGAAAGAAAGATACCTACATTCTTTCTCCGTATCTGCCTATTCATTAAGCAAGCACCTACCGTAGAAACATTCGTTATAAAGGTACATTTTACTATTGCAGTCTCGTCCAAGTCTGTTGGGCGCACGTACAGCGTACACGCTTGTTGGCTTGCGATATTGAGATAAACGAACCGGCACATTGCCTGCCAATGGTAGGTACATCCTAGATCTACGAGATTTATTTTTAAATTTGTCCTTTTCTGCTTACTCGAATTAGGTACGTTGCTGTTTTATATGCATTAGATAGAAGGAACATGTAGTATTTCGAATGTTTTAACCCCTCTATACATGTATTCACACCTTAACCTCCCTAAGGGATAGAGGTGTATTAACACCTACATTTTGCGAACTACGAGATCCTTTTGCCGTCAAACGCGCGCGTGTTTCATGAGTTGTATATTTACTGTTAGATTTTTTTTTCATTTAGGGCACGTCAATTTAACATCACCCCGCCTGATGGTGAGCTGATGGCAAACTCTCAGGAAAGAGGGTCACCATTACGAACTCGTGGAGTGGAGTAGCGTAGAGTAAAGGACCCGGGACTGTAGGAAGAAGGAAACAAGCCTAGCACGTGTTGTCCTATGTTGGCAATTAAATTGTTTAGCAATTAAATTCCGACTTTGTTATTTTCCATCTACCGTTCAATAACAATACTACTCACTCCAGTCTATGTGGATGTTACTACGTATTACAAATGTCTACCACTAGATGTCACTAAACGGTCCCCTGATCCATACAGGGTGGAATTTTGTAATGCCACCTGAAGGGGAAGTACTCTTACCTAATACTGTAGATAGAAAATTTTACTCAAAGGAAACATTCCTTTATTTTTGAAAAGAAACGAAACTGCATTCAATGATTTTTAAAAACTCGCTTGCCGCACCCGATAATCGAACCGACTAAAATCTGTAAAAGTTGCACCCTGTACCTACTTTTATTGCATCGATCGTTAGGGTCAATTATAAGGTTGAAATCTCTCCAACAAACTTCATAAATTAAATGAAAGGAAAACAATTATAAAACCTGTACAACTACAGGCAATAACATTGTTAAATCAAGATTATAAGAGAGCAATGGCAAATTATTGTAAGCATGCGAACGGGATCCCGGTTCAACTAGCTAATTTTTAATCATCGTCAAACCACTGAGATTACAAGAGCTACAAAATAAGTGAATAAAAAATTTAGAACTGATACAAAATTAACTCTGATAGGTACCTACCTAATTATGGGTCTCTTACCCTTCTTCCGACCGCTCCTACATCCAAGGCTACATTATACAAGCTTATTACAAAAAAAAATATTGAGGAAGGGAGGAGGAGGGAGGGAGGAATTTTTTTTGTAATGGATTTCCGCCAGGCAACACCTACATCTATATCGTAACAAGCTTATTAGTTAGATTATATTATTATAATATTATTACTTACCTGATGGTGACTGTGAGTTATTCTTCGAGTGGAATGGGTTGACAAGCCAGTTACACCATAGCTTCACATAATCATAAACGATCGTGCATCTATATCTTTTTCATATTGTTTTCTTCTCTTAATACACAATGTACAATGGGCGGCCTTATATGGCCGCTGTTCCAGAAATATAATATGTATTAGGGACCCTAACTTTTCATTTCATTATTTTCCTATAAACATTTTTTAAAAGATGAAAATCACTGTCCAACGAAAGGGAGCACATGAAAAATTAATTGCGGTCCGGTTTGTTTATAGGAAACCTGCTTCTTTATGAAAACACTCTATTAATAATTATGTAAAGGTAAAGCCGCCTTTCCGTGACCTGTAATTTCAAGGACGCGTTTTTTCCATTGGTTACTGATGGTCAGATTAGTCTGACCAACGGGAATTTTTTTTCCCGTTGGTCAGATCAGCTTAGGATTTAGTAAAGTACTGCTAAACACAAAATTCGATACGCGTGTCTGCTGACGCGGAGTACGCATCGTGAAATGGGCATAGTGATAGTGTTCACAGATCACGAACTAATTAGTGTTGACTTTCAAGAATACAAAATTATTTGTTTAGTTAGTATATTAAAATTTATATTACTTTTTTTTATTTATGGCACGTCAATTTGACTTCACCTCGCCTGATGGTAAGCTGAACGCAAAGTCTCAGGAAAGAGGGTCACCATTAAAAACACGTACCTACTGTACCTATTACAATGGAGGCGCTCAGCTTGACGGCCTCAACAGATAATTTTTCACGCCCCGCTTAGAGGAGCCGGGACTATAGGAATTAGGAAACACGTGAGCTAGTAAGGAATTAGAGGACTTAATGGTGCGGCAGAGGCAAGAATCACCCAACCGCTTGGTTCTTGATGGAAAATTCTACACCGTATGTAGATGACATTTAAGCCCTGAACGTGTTGTCCTATGTAGGAAAGGAGAGGGTGGAATTAATTGGAAGAGCTCATTAGAATATTCACCATGGTAGAGACGGTAAAATACTGGCAGGGACGCAACATCTCTACGCATCTTCGGTATAAGGTTCGAGGGTATTCGTAACCTCAGGACTCCTTCGCTTCGCTCGCTTAGTCAAATAATGCATTCTTAATTTAAAGTTTTAAGTTAAAAAGTTAAAACACAACCAGTTTTATAATTTAGAAAACATATTTATTACATATAAATATAAATTTAAAAAATAAATGTTTTAATCGTTTCTATACTTCCAATTTTAAAAACATTTTCAAAGGACTAAATGTGTGCCTACTTATCTAACAAAAGAAGAAAATGCAAAGGCTAGGCCATCGACGTTCTGATTACGTCACAAACAGTTTAAAGAGATAGAACTCATTGTAATACGTATAAACTATATAAATAAATGCAATAAAACAAAAATAAAGTGCAAATTCGTTACGTTCGAAATATTCTCCACTTCGAGATCATTCCATTATTATTTGATCTAAACAGTTACTGATAGTATTCTCGAAGGCCATCTGTTCGAATCACATATTCACATAGCAACACAATTGTTATATATACACTGCGTGTTTAAAAGGCATTTTGTATTACCTACTTATAGTTAACAAAGCAGTCACTGGTACATTAGTTTAGCGATTAGAATTTACAGCGAGAAATACCAGCATACTAATATATTATTCATGTAAGATGTAGATGTCCTACTTACATCAGTATTCTCATTTACTTACAATATGAATGCATGTTAAAAACTAAAGTAAGTACATTTATCTTATCATAATAACAAATTATGAAAATAAATGAACCAATTTAATACCAACATTTGGTTATGAAAACAAAAATATGTGAAGGCAAAACCACACTTAGTTATGTCTTAATTGTTAATAGTCTTATTCAGTAGCATACAAGTCATACAGCGAAGTGTGGAGAGCTTGTTTAGGTATATTTGAGATCGGACCCATGCATCTGACTCTTAGCTTACAGCTCTACACCTGGGTGAAGCACGGGTTATAAGGTCCCGTGCTCCAACCGATGATACGTACAATAAATACGGAATTTTATTTTATAGCATCTTTTCAAAAAAAAAAGGATTTTTTTTCCTAATTTACTATCATTGTACTTACATAGAAATTCACCCATATTTATTTCTAATTGAAATCATATGGGGAAGACCATTTAAATGCATTGCTGTACAGGAACGTCAACAATTGGAGCACGGGACCCTATTAGTATTCGTGCTTCACACAGTTGGAGAGCTTAGGTGAAGCATGGATCTGACCCCTATATATATATATCCCTAATATACATTCACACGTATACTGCATTAGCGCAAGTAACAAATACGCACATTATTTAGCATATTAGGCACGGAGTCGTCGGCACTAAGTTTTTTGGTCGTTTACTCAAATGACAAATATTTGGGCGAATCCAAGTCTTATAACAAATAACACATATAGTATGGTTCCAGCATAATAATATTATTTAAATATTAAAATAAAATACTTAACTATGATTTTTATTCAACAGCTTAATGGCCCTAAAACTTACATACCCAATCAATACTAATCGAACCGAATACTTTCTTCAACATCAATATGGCGAAATGCATGTATTTCACTCCTATATCACACAAGCGCAGCACTATGTACTGATCAGTACTTATAATATTGACTTACTTCCACTACTACTCCAATTTATTAGAGTTTGAGAAGTTCCATCTTCGATATCTAGTAACAAATTCTCTCTGTCATCCGAGTTGTCTCTGTTAGAAAAGACTATGTCCTCATCATTAGTTTGTAAGTTAACATAAGACAGTGACTTTTTTTTCTGTTCCAAGTCGAAAATCTCCAAGTCCTCGTCTTCATCTTCATCAGATTCCATAGTGAGGGGAACACGGGACAGTTCTAAGTTGTCCCTTCGATCTTCGGATTGTAGGACACCGTAGCGGAATTGGTTGGCATCATTTGAATTGTGCGCGTTGCCGGTGTCGTTATTCTTACTTTTTCTTCTGGAAATGACAGAATGCAAAAGTTTAATATCAATGGCGCTAATGAATTTGCTCACCTGGGAAGTACCTTTTACGAAAATTTCAACCGTAAAAAATGCAGGACACTTATTCTAAAACACACGAATTTGATGACGACTTTCAGAGAGACGAATAACTCACTATGAGAAACTTCGAGAAGATTGCTATAGGCTTTCACCTAATATTTCTTTAATCATAGTCTCTATGACATATGCTGTTCGTGATTGGGTAATGACGCCAGAGAACTCCCTGAACACTCCTGAGTTGTTCGTCTGAGTGAAACTCGATATTGAATATTATATACCTACTAAACTAACTAAACAGCAATAGCATAGGTAGTTGTCTAAGGAAGCCCGATGGCAAAATGCGTACGTGTCGTGACTGTATGCTTGTTCGTGTCATAATGTCATTAAAGCGCTTCTGCGCTATTATTTTCCAAAAATAGCTTTTGTTTTATAGAACCTTCAAAAATTTGAAACTATTCATAGGCACAATTTTACAAGGTTAATGTGCTTAGCTTTTTCATTACCGATCTAAAATATTATATTTTTTATCTGAGCACCTGCTCTGTCCTGTGGCATCCAAATCTTACACCTTGGAGCCCGAGCTTCTCTCTGGTACCCTGTTTTTACATTAAGCAACTGGAAGGAAACTGGAGTTCCGTCAACTAGAATTTCAACTAATCGCCGGAATACGCCATCTAGATGATACTTTTTAAGAGCTGCTGATTGGATGTTGAAATGTCAAACACAAGTTGCGCCAATTCGAGTTCCATTTGAGTTGAAGTCCAAACTTAAGAAAGGACATAAACCATAAACCTCGTTAAGTTTTGTCAACTCAAATTTCATCAATCACGCGGATTCCGCCATCTTACCGATGCTTTTAAAAGTTGTTGATTGGTTGTTAAGACGCAGCAACTCCAGTTGACAAGTCAACATTTGTTTAAGTTGCCTAACACAAGAAGGTACCGGTTTCCCAGTGATGTCGGTTTGGACCCAGGACCCATTTTATCACTTCTAGTGAAATAAAAATTACAATACAGCAATTGTTAACACAAAGTAATATTCGCAGAATTCCTAAAAAACATCGCTTACGATTAACACAGTACAATGCATTAGTGTACTATACAGTCAGTATGGTTCGTTATCAGAAGATAAGCAAATCATAATAATAAAACGTGAAGAAAATAAATCAAGTACCATAATCTCGGGAAACCCGCCAGTACTGATAAATTTATCAAGACTGACCCAAGTTCATGAGTGTGGTAATGACATCTTTCATATTATTATCATATCAGCTGTAGGTGAACAGTATCATTCACAGACTGCATACAATACAAATAGAGGCACTGTTTAACACTTGCCAATCAAAATTGCTTTGGACTCACTGAGTTATCAATAACATGTATTGCTTGAGCATGGTTTTGTTTTCCTTGTACTGATAACAATCATTTTCCCACTAACATTAAGTAACGTGTATCAATAACAGAAAGGTTTTTTGACAAAACAAGGTTCATACCGCGGCTGCGCCCGCGCGGAAGTCAGTTATTAAGACCAAATATTGCCTATGTCCTTTCTTTAGGTCTAATCTACCCTGTACCAAATTTCATCAAATTCGGGTCAATGGTTTGGGCATGAAAGCGTAACAGGCAAACAGATACTTGCGCATTGATGATACTTAAGTTTTTTTACCGTGCTCAATATTCCTATGAATACCTACCACCCAACCGGAGCCAGTGAGAGTGGTTATTTCTAACTTATTACCTTACCCTCTAGCATTACTGTAGCTAAGTCTTCTGATCTTAAATTGCCTGAGGTGAGATAGTAGGTAACATATCCCCCGCACCCCGACCAATTTTATGTTGGTAGTTGGAAAAGTATGGAAAGTTTAGAAATATAAATGTTTTCTATATTCAATACTTCAACTATAATGTATCTAAAAAAAGATTGTAGTGTTATCTGTATGTACAGTCAGAGCTCATAAGTGCATTAGCACATCAAAGCTCAAAATGGTTTAGCGTGCGGCCGGCGCGCTTATATGTGTGTGTAATGTTACTATGCAATACGAGGCGACGCTGGCTTGTCTTAAAAGAAAAAGGTCACAAGTAGCGTTAGAATGTTGACGCTATAGTTGCGTAGGATTGCTACTGCACTTTTGAGTTCTACTGTACCTATGGAATATTATTAGAAGTCTTGCGTCATACCAAACGATTTGGAGATTGTAAATGTAAATAGGACATTCGTATTTTGAAATTCAAATCAATAAGATTCTGATAACTAACTGTACTAAATCTGATAACTGATAAAAAAAAATGTTTCGGAATGTTTTAAATATCAGACTGTTAGAAAGGAGTTATTTCAGGAGCTATATTTTAAATCTGTATGATGCGATGTAGGTATCTTGCAGCAAATATTGTATACACGTAAATCCGAAGCTGCTTATGGTTTTTTTAAATGCGCTATGTTATGATTTGTAATTTAATTAAGTATGAGGAAAGGTACGATGGGCTGGCATGTACAAAAGTCCCCATCATTATTCTCTGAACCTTTTCTCAACTCAGTTGGGGTCGGCTTTCCAGTCTAACTGTGATGCGACCTCTACAATACATAACCCAATGGCGATATCGAAATATTAGAGTTGGACGTTTCATTCACGAGGGTTACGCCCCTGGTGTTGCAAACGTCCATAGGCCACGGTGACCGCTTTCTGGCAGGTGGTTGTCTCCCCCTAAGTGGTATAAAAAATAATAGAAACCACTAATTACTCTTTATATTGCCATTCGCAATAAGGCCAGCCATTGTACATTTGGCTATTTGTTTATGTCCATATTATAAACTGTAAACTTATTTTCTATAAAAAACAATTACCTATCTATTATTATGTACCTGTAAAAAATGAAGTATGCAATGGCCAGCAATGCAAATCCTCCAAAAACAATAAATCCTCTCTTCAGAACTCCAGGATTGTTCAAATCTAGCGGTTTTGGTTTCTCTGGAATACTGCTTGCTTTGATCTCCGTAGTGTTTGACACTGGAGGCGCTTTTACTACTGCTGGTTTGTCTGAAACTGAGGAACACAAACATTATTACAAAGTTTATCAGAGTATTTATCATGTTTTGTTTTGAGTTTTTAATGTTTATGAAAATGTATTATATTGATTGGTTCTTGAAGTGTTTTAACTTCATCTGTGCCATATAATGCACTGTATGCAGTATGAAACCGTGTCTACTTTGAATAAGCTATTAATAACCGTAAAAAATATTTTTAATAATTTTGTTTATGTTTCACATTTCCATAACAATATACACAAATTGAAGTAAATGATAGTACAATTAAAGTACAACACCCATATTGTTCTACCCTACATAACACTACTAATAAGTTGACATTGAGAGTCATTGTGTTGAATTGTATAATAATATGAGTAACTGTTTCATAACAACATGTGATACTGTTTGCACACATTTTTTGCCATGAACAAAATTTGTAACATTGAAATTATTTACTGTTTTAAAAATAAAAACTAAAAAATCTAAAATGAGGACATTATGGCAGGGGTCTATATAAAAAACACAATATATAGCACAATAATGAGTCTAAGTCTTGGAATAATCTTTATGGAGCCACTTATCAGACATATTATGTGTTTTGTTGCACCTGTCTGTGCCAATACAGACTGTTAGCTGAGTCAAACACATGAGATGCTAAAGGTCAATGACTTGCATAAACAATATTTTAAAACTGTTCAATACAGCTTGTATGAGAATACCGGAGTGAGTCATTGGTGTGAAGTATATTTTGGTTGATCTTTAATACAAAGTTATAAGCAGATGTATAATATTTTCATGGAAGAAAATATGATATGTAGTTATTGCAGATAATGATTGCTAATTTTACACAAATGCGAAGTGCAAACCTTGACACTTACGGATTACTGCACATACAAATTCCTATTGGTGCAGTTTATCATTACATTCTTTTAGGTTTAGTGAAATATTTTCCTATTGCTATTTTTGTGGGTGCATGGCGAGTTTTCCCTTCCCATAATATATTTTCTGTTTAATATACTATATTTAAAAACTTACTTTATAAATATTGTTCTATTTAGAAATTCATTTTCAAGACTAAAAACTCACATTGAATCAATAATTAGACAGTTATGTATGTTTCTCCTTTAATATAAAATATTTAAAAACTTATTTTATAAATACCTATTATATAATACTATAATAAATATAAAATAATAATAAATATAAAAATATATGGAAACGGATTTTGAAGACTAAAAACTCATGTTGAATCACTAGTTACTCAAGATAGACTCAAGATGTAAAAGTACCAATATATTAGTTCAACTCAGAAAACAATAAACATGGTAAATGTCCTGTAGGCTTTTATATTAGTAGTTGGTTACTTAGCCTAGTTTATTTGTTTTACATGTGTTTCTATAAAAAACTGCTATGAGATTAATTACCTTTAGTTAAGTACTTACCTAAACAAATGGAGTATGGATTACATAAGAAAAAGTATCACACCTATGAGGCCTTATAGGGTACAAGGATATGATGCAAAAAAACTTCCATTTATGATTAACTGGCAACTGTAGGTGATACCTACCTTACCTACCTACATAGTTAAGGAAAATTGCACTCTGTGGATAACCAATTATTATAGCAGTTGCTATTCCTATGACCTAATAGGTTTAAACAGGACAGCCTCCAACTAGAATAAATCTAATTGCTACCAAATAAATCATACTTATACTGATTAATGTATATATATAATATGAAAAATAGTAATCATATTTTTGTGAAGCTTTACAATTCTTTTTTTTTCTTTTTTAAAATATTGATTTGATAATATTTTTGGTGTTTAATGTGTGTATTTATCGCAGGTTTATAAATGCCCGGTTAATGGCAATAGGCTCACCACCTATTACATTGGGACCTAAACATAAACCGGCGAAATGTGGGTGCTAGCACCTCTGCCTACCCCTATGGAGATATAGGCGTGAATTGAGAGAGAGTTTAATGTCTTATAGTCCTATTAAAAAAAATTACAAAATATTTATGACTTTGTAAAGTTTTTTAATACTGAACAAATGGTTAATTTCTCACAACAATTATTACATTACTATTTTACAATGTTATTTCCTCAACAAAATGTCTATTGTATTATTTCAAAATACAATGATGCTGTGATGTGAAAATGTTGTTATAGCTTTTAGCAAACACTAGTGAAATAAGATCAAAATGTTGTGTAATCACCAGTGGCGGATGTTGCGGCAGTTTCTTTACTTTCTGGATGTGTACCCTCACTCTTTGGTGCAGCTGCAGCTACAGGGGGTGCTGTAGATGTCGACGACGGTGCCTTGTCACCTCCTTCGCTTATTATCTGTGGCTGTGGTACCTGTTCTGCTTGCCGTTTCACTTTTGCCATCAAATTTGCAGCATTATGGACAGATGGCCACCATGAGAACCTGTCGTTAAACTCAGCGACAAGATCCTTTACAGCACCATTAGGATAAACATACTCTGTCGTCCGTACACAGTTCAAAAACAACAATAAAAGACCACAGTGTAATAGCATATTCATTCACGATAAGATCACTGTTTTGAGAAATGAACTCATAATAATATTAAGGTTGTAGAAATGGTTTATTAATAATTACTTGTCGACACATAAATGAAATGCAATACGCATCAAATTCATGAAACGAAATAAACTGTCAAGTCAAGTGTCAAGTACACACTAATGTCATTGTCAATGTGACGTATATGACATTGACATCAACTTTTGATTGTAATGTATTGGTATGTTCGAAAAGCAAGTTATTCACCCTCTAAAATTCAACCACACATCCTGATCGACTATCCGATCTCGTGGGGGGGACACGGAAACAAATTTACTGGCGTGGCTAACGTGGCTATGGAAAATTTTCTTGATTAACCTGATAATTGGCGTCTCACCATCAATAATTTTGTATAACATTTACCACTTCAAATTGCGGCGAATCTGCTTGCAAAAAAACCATCTTATGAAAAAGAAGAAGAAGCAAGTTCCCTCTCTTGCTACTCTTTTCTTCTTTTCTCTTTCTCTTGCTTCTGTCGTCTGCGTTTACAGTTGTTGTCAAAGATCAATGGATAAAATAAAGACAATTAAAATAAAAAGAAAGTGAAACATCAAATTGTAAGTACATTTACCTATATTCACACCTATTTCTCTCCGGGGTATTCAGAGAGTCAGTCATAATATGTTTCTATTCTCATGGATACCTACTTACCTACTTCATGAGCTCCCTCTTCTCTATTAAATGTATGTGGCATAGGTATTTACCTATGCCTTTCATGCTAGCTGCATCAACTTATGAGTCTGTTTCTTTTTCAGTACCTATAGGTAACTACGGCACAGCTGCACTTCGATGTTTTCTGTATGTGACTGCGATCTGGTCTCACAACCTATAGGTGTAGGCCAGCTCGAGGTCTAATAACCGGGATCAGCGGCCTAATTTACTTTCCGAGGCACAACCAGACCAATGCAGATATTGCAAATAGCTCTATTACTAGGTAGGTATATTTCTTACTTTGTGCTATATTCATCCATACAAATCTTTGCATGGGGCGGGAATTGAAGCATACATTGCAAACCGCCACAAGCGCAATAGTATTTTATTGGTAAAAACGAGTTTGAATTCATAGTGATAAGTACATTGACATACTGATAATACTAACTTCATATACGTGATGTATAGTAGGTAGGTACCTTCAAAACGCTAGTTGTTCGTTGGGCGACCTCCGTCGTCTCAAGATGACAAACTGAGTCCGCCGGTACGAGAGGTCCTGGATTACCTTTTTAACAAGTCCTTCATGATGGGACTTACCGCCACTCCCACGGCGTGCTTTGTACTAAGTCACCTAAATCATTGCTTCCACTCCACCGTGATGTCACTGCTCTCGTGGGACCTTTCGCTGTCGACAAAACAGTGAAAGGGCTCTCGCCTCCAGGTTCCATTTAGGGTGATAGACCGCACGATCTCTACGAAGTCTACTGTAGGAATAATTCAGTCCCCTCATGTTGATCAGCAACCGAGTCAGAGCCGTAGTTGTGCCCTTCAATTTGGGGATCGAAGATGCTTGACGAAGTCCCATCGGCCGTCGAGCACGAGCCTTAAATATTTCACTATAAGAGGCATTCCTATCGGTATCAAACCCCAAATATTTCATTTGAACTTCACGCCAATAGGATTACCTCCCACTATGACTCTGGATATGGAACTGAGCCTCGGTCGGCCAGGTATGAACATAGTGTTGACCGTGTTAGTTACTGCCCCGCATGGACTGCTTCTGTTGGTCTACTCCAAATACCTACTGTGCTAACTTTCCATAGGTATGCCGTCTTTTGTGAGAAATGAGCTAAGGAGTTCTTGCAGATATATGGTGGCGTGCCACAGGGGTGCGTCTTGTCACCCACTCTTTTAGTCCGCAATGGTGATCCTAGTTATTGAGAGACTTTACCATCAGCTTACCATTAGGCGAAGTGAAGTCAAAAAATGAAGAAATGAAACTAGCAATCACGTATAAGTATTATTTAATTTATTCAAATAGACATTTACATATTATATATTTAAAGTAGAATTTCCAAAATTTTTATTTTTTTTTGGTATCTATATAACACTGATTGAGTATCCACATAGGTATGATAATAATGTTTTAACCTAGAGTTAAACATCGGTACATTTTGTTCCAAACATCAAGGTACACATTAAATATCACCTACAAAATTGAACAAGTTAGAAATAGTATAGGTTTATCAAAGGACTTACTAACAATTATCTATTGTTTAAAAGTATCGGCAGTGATAAAACAAGCCCAACTCGCGTTTTGGTAATCAGCAGAGCGTCGATTAGTCAAACATTGCTCGGTCAATCGGATTGCCGCTTAACCGAACTAGGTATTATAGCTTGCTAACCTCCATAGGTAGGTTACTTATATTTAAATTTCAAAATCCAAATTCTAGGACTTATAAGCATTAATAATTATTAACATGCAAAATGCATGTTACCTAAGTACAAATATTTTCTTGACTTAGCTGTCTGTACGTATACCATAATTATAATGTTAATATTTTTTTGATTTCTACTCGCGTAAATATGGTTTTATATTGCAAAATTGTTATATAAAAGTTCGATTATCCGAATATAATCGGTTTTCCGAATACCATGTCCTTCCAATTAGTTCGGATAATCGACGCTCTACAGTCTACTTTATTTCTCAATAACGTTCCAAAATGTTATTGTTAAGCCATTAAGTATCTCAAAAATAAATACGATTGAGTTATTCAATCTCATTCCTTATATTTTTTTCACGGCTGTATTAATAAATTACCAAGTATAAACATTTAAAATATTTAAATCATTTAAACTAAGTAACTACCTACATTCACTCAAAATCTCACGTCGTAAGCATACATTTCTCTCAGACTATAGAGCAATAAGTTATAATGTTTACCTTATAAGTTAATTTACAAAATTAATAAATATAAATAATTGAGTATAAACTATTTTATACAAAATCCATAACATAGAAAATGATATCACGCGAAAATCACGTTAGATTCATGAATCACATGAATAGACAAATAGTTACGTAAATTAGTCAGCCTATAAAAATAGATTGCACAAAAATTATTACGAAAATATTTACTGGGCAAATTTTTAACGTAATTTACGTTAAATGTTATAATAATGTGAACCTTAATTCATAAAAAATAAAGTGCACTTCGATTCTTTTCGTTCTCATTAGATAGGTCGTGTCAATTTTACCTTTAGATAAAGCTTGCTTTATTTTTTATGAATAAGTATAAAGATCTACTAAAGATCACTATAAGTACCTCTGATTGTTTAGTAAATAGTACTGCGATTATCATCCAAGTCGTCTTCTGCCATAGTTCTATTAGGTTCAATTATTGTATTATTTGCTCTCGCAGTTCTAATAGTGCCATTCGATGTGTGACGTTCATGGCCGAGTCACTGAGATACTATAGTGCCGTCAGTATTAGGTACAATCTTTACTGTGTCTCACATCTGAATACGTTACTAATAAAAAGTGCTTGTTAGACATAAAAATCTTGCATTTTATGGCCCCTCCGCAAATCTTCAAACTCAACTACTCAAATGTTCCGTATCAAGCATTCCATAGCCTAAGCGACAGAATCTACGGTCACTAAAATAAGTACATTGAATCAGATAAAAGCATTTTCGACACGTCTACTACCCTCTTACGATACCACATGTTAAACTTTCATTGTAAGTAAATTCTACTTTATACCTCATGTTGGCTAATAAATCTTCTGAAACTTTAATATATAGTATTTAAAATTACATTTAATTTTATGTCTTATATAATTTACGATTGTAAAATACACAAAATGGCTACCATTTTGTCTTGAAATGTAAAATTCATCGATAACACGTTTCATTAATTAACAACAAAGAATACCAAGTTTCAGATTAGTAGGATCATAAAGTTTAGACAGGGAATTTTTCAAGAAATATTGTCGAATTTTAATTAAGCCTTAACCCTAAACCATGGCACACAAATTATTTCTAACAAAGGAGGGAACTTTTCACAACTGGGAAGTCAAATTTATTATCGTGTAACGATCAAATCATGTTAAAATTCTCATTCAAACTTTTAAATGTTTGCAAGTATAGAATTCCGAAATCTGAGCAATTATATTTACGTATCTATAAAAAAAAGTGAGCTGAAAATATGTATGTTTGGTCGCTTTAAAGTCTCCACAGTCAGTCTTTCAAGAAACCTAATTTTTATTGAATCTGTAAAAATAGAATGGAATGTGAAAAATAAACGAAGTATGTAAGAATAGTAAAAATTATAACCAACATAAAAAGTGATACGTAGGGTAGATCCTGGTGCTAAATATCGTGTCAACTACTAGTACATTCCGGGAGAGCAATTACTTATTCATTTCTACATTGTAAAATGCAATGTTACCATCCTAAATTCGTCACACCTATTCTAACACTTGAAATAGCGAGATGATTTTGAAACTAGCAGCAAATTTATTCGTTCTACCTAAAATTGCTGTCCCGGAGAAGGACGAAATCTTTATTCATCCTAATGGTTCAGGATGTGTTTATGATGATTGGACTTCGGTCTCCGACATTGCACGAGGTGCTCACTCCAGTCGCGCTTTGTAGCTGGTCTTCCATATTTCAGCAAGAGTGACGGCTGAGTGGAAGCGATGGAAAATACAAAGCGGTAGAGTGAAGCGCTGCACAAGTGACCAAGCAACAAAACCGTAGAAATCGAGTTGTACCTGAAAAGTGAAAATAAATGACTTAAGTGGATATCGGGGAATCATGTAAACCTTCAATATTCAAGTAGGTAGATATATTATTGTAAATTTGTAATTATACACGTCGACACTTACAGGGTTAGCCAGGACTTTTTGTGCCTCGAAGGTGTAGATAAGCCACATGGTAACGTTACAAATCAGGAGGAAGGTGACGGCTTGACGGGCAGGCTTGCTGCGTTCTTGTTCTGGCAAATGGACACGACGCCGGGACACATCGGCGATGAATAGTAATTGAAGGACTACCTGTAATAGATTAATAAACACATTTATGTAAATGATCGCCAGGTGACATAATTTTAGATATGACATGCAAAAAGTAAATAACTTACTTGAAGTACACTTAAGCAGCCAGTTATCATGACGAGGAGATTCGGCTCATGAGTGAAGGCACCCATACCGCCAGCAATGACACTGAACACAGCATACACGAAGAGGCCAAACGCAGACACACGCAGCAAAATGTCGTTCAAGTCAGATTGTTCTTCAGAGCGGAACTTCAAAGATTGCACCCTGTGAAGAGGCTCGGTATAGGAGGAAGGAGTATAGCTCCATTTCATTACACGACCACTAATTAAATGATGAATACAACCAAAAATGGTAAACAATAAGGGAAAACAAACAGTAAATAGTAAATTGAGAACAGAAAAGAAATTAATAATATATTTTGATATTGTTTAATAGCAAAGTGGGTCGTTGTGCAAAACAAATAATTAGATTGGAGCAGTTTACAAGTGAGTGGAATTTAGGAACAGGTATTGAGGAAGAAAGGGAGAGGAAAAAACGAAAAGAAAAAATTAACACACGTATAAAAATAAAAAATTAACACAACTAAACAAATAACAGGTACTATTTCTAAAGTGCTTCTAAAATATATAAATCTTACCGAATAAATCCAATCAGAATCGCCAGGATAGATAAAACCATCAGAGCACAGTGAGATACATCTGCCAAATAGATCGACAAGCGCTTCAATTCGTGGTGTCTTATCAGAACGAAGAAAAGTATCAGGCAGATCAAAGAGGCGACCAGCAGTAGAAGTCCACAGAAGAGTCCTTTTGAAGCTCCAGCGCAATCGACTCGATTACCACGTTGAGCTGCTGCTAGTGCCGCTGCCCTGCGGGAGAGAACAGCTTCCAGACGTCTTTCCAGATCTTCGTCGTTGGCCACGCTGCAACGAAACGCGTGCCTTGTGAATCACGAACGCGTTACTAATCCACTTTAAACTAAATTATGAACTCTGGACTAGGTAAGTACTGTTATATTATAAAGTAACTAAATGACTAAGGTGGATTATTTACTATTACTAGGGATGCAAAGGAATATTTTTAATACTAGGTTAAATTTAAATTCTAAATTTACTGGTGCCTATTATAATCCGAATAAGTTATATTTACCTGGGATAGCGACCGATATGTTTCCACATAACGTAAATGACAGCGGCACCGATGAGAGAGTATTCAATGATGAACGGATATAAATAAGGAGCGGAGTCAGTAACGATAGTACCCATAATTGGGTTCCGGCCGCACACCGTAGTGTTATCGATATTGGCAATCAGTGCAGCTGGGCTGATGGCATCATACGACTCGAAGATCTCAGAAGTGTTGATCACTGAAATTGGAGCCAATGTTTAAAATATGTTTATAGGCTTTCGTATAAGGTAGAACATTTTCTAATCTACGTAGTAATTGATATCATCAACCATGAAAATATATGCATGCAAATATGTACGCAAAAGAATGTTCACCCTATAAAAATAACTTATCTATATAGGAACGTATACTATGTGCATCGGGCGCGAATGTGGGAAGTCTAACGAACACAAAAATATTTTAAAACTTGCAAATAAAAAGTGCAGTGGCAGACGTTTCAAATAAGTAGTCAGTACGACACTCCAACGACAAACCTGGCGAGTGTGGTGGTTCATCTACACGATAGCTTTCAACACCATTGCCCCATTCATCTCTATCAGTTACAGTTTGTCCAGTAGTCGTGCTTGGCGAAATAGTCGAAATACTGCTAATGATCGGTTTCAGAGTAGTATGTAGCCACTGAAATACTTCTAACATAGCCGTCTGCGTTTGAGTCACCTTATGGGACTCTGTTGCTAGTGGTGTGAAAGAGGTAGTAGTGAAAGGATTGTCATTGGGCCACTCTCTGAACTCGCGACCATATTCCATACCATTCTCGTAACCTATTGTACTCTTAATCGTTTCGATCAATTTTGATTTAGGAAGGAACCCGCCACCCATATTATGATATGATGAGAGAGTAGTAGTAGCTGAAAAATTAGTCCGAAACAGATTTTAATTGACATACATGCACATGTTACGAGAATAGGAAAACAAGTAAATATGTGATTGTGAATATGTGAATACTAACTTGTGGTGGGAGTGGTGATAGGAGCAGCAGTGGACGTGGAGGTGACAACGTTCATTAGTTGTTCTCCGGCAGTTTTAGCAGTGGTAATGACAGTAGATGCGATACTGGTAGCGGCAGTAGAAGCAGCGCCAAACACTTTTCCAGAATGCCTCAGAGTATGCTTACGGATGACTTCTGGAGATGGACATTAGGGCAATGGGTACTTAGAAACATGAATATTAATATAAAAGAAAAGTAGTAATAGTTAAGTCATGAAATTAGACGTGATACTAATAGAAGCAACACTGAGTTCTTTGTATTACGTAATGCCTCAGCGCATGCTTACTGAAGACTCCTGAAGACATAACATTAGGGTAGTGAATGTTTAGGTTAAAGTAAGTAATATGAATGATTTTTGCACATAAAGTAAAGGTTCCAGTTGTTACTTACTACCGAGCACACCTTCTCCAGAGATACCCTGAGGATTTTTCACATGATAATCGGTGATTTCCTTCAGCGATTCTAGCACTAATGTGCGAATCCAAACGCAAATATTAGTTGCAACCACGTGCATTAGTCCGAATCGGGCAATTACTTTGAACCGATGGATGTTTAACTAAAAGAATAAAATTAGTTTAGAATTGTAAGAAAGAATCATATGATTAATTCATCCATGAGCTGATGTATTTACCCGTGAATTCATAAATATGAAATACATTTGCATAAAGGTAAACACCATTTGCAGTACGGGATTGACCCCTTTCAAGATAAGGTAGCACGGCGATTCCAAAGGTAATTCAAAGAAGGTGCCAAATTCCAGTCCATTGTAGATCATAGTACCGAGACCAAATGCTATAATCAGAAATAATGACTTAATTATTATTTGTTTTTATTGTAGTCTAATCTATGTACACAATATTGAGTTCTTCTCTTACCAATAGCACCGATCCTAAGGAAGAAACTGCCATGACTGTGATCGTTCTGAGAAGTCTTGCGCCTACGCACTGGTCTGGCTACAGGTCCTGCCTCGAGTTCTACAATATCTTGCTGTTGATGTATCTGCTGTTGCTGTTGCTGCTGTTGTTGCTGCTGCTGTAGATATAAGTAAAAGTAAATAATAATATCGATTGAAATGAGATAACTTTTTTGCAATACTTAAGGGATTATCTGATTCAAAAGGATTTAACCATATCTGAACTTCTTACTCTTGTACTTTCTCTTAATATTTCAAATAACAAGGTGGCAAGAGCTAGCTTAAGTAGAAGAATTAGTACAACTAAATGAAATAAATATCGCTGTTATAATCCACTCAGGAAACATCGAGGCAATTTTAGTCATTCAAACACAGTCGGTCAAAATATATATGTGATTACACGAAGCCTACGATGAAAGCATGGTGATACATTAGCGAATACAGAAGCAGTATAAACAAACAAACTACAACAGCACATCCAAAGCTCTCCGCAATAATGATAATATAATACACGTCAAGCAGGTTGCGTCAAGATATACCTCACCTGGTCGGACGCATACAATTGCGCCATTTGCAATTGTAATTGCTGTTGACGAACTTTATCACGCATCTTACGGGGATACACCTCCTGCCCAAATGATATGGAAAAAACAAAAAGTAGGCAGCGTAAACAAAAAAGGGATCATGCGGCCTGATGTAGTCGAAGCATTGCCGATGATAAATGTGAACGGCCAAATAATAAATTGCGAACGAGTGCGTATCACAAAAAGTTAAATTAAATAAATCGCATAATTGAAATTAATCAAATAAATGTGGTTATCTAACACAGGACGACACGCGAAAGCGATAAGAGAGAATGTATAATATACATGTTAAACACAAAAAATGGATGTGCTGTGTATGAATGTGATTGTCATGTACGACACTACTCACCTGGAAACTTTGTTTCTTGGATTCTTTCAAGGGCTTTTCTTTATCGGCGTCCTTATCCTTGCCTTTGTCTTTCGATTTTCCTTCTTTCTTGTCTTTTTTGGCATCTTTGCCTTCTTTTCCATCTTTGCCTTCTTTCGGTTCCTTGTCTTTGGTTTTCTTTTCTTTTTCCTTCTTAGGCTTCCTTTGTTTTGGTGGAGGTTTAGGTTTGGGAGGACTGCCGCTGCAGCATGCACTCTCTAAACAAAAATACTATGAATGAAGCTCTGAAAATTATTTTGAAAAAAGAAAGTCCCAGCGTAAATAATACAAACCTTGTAGTAAGAAGCAGAAGACGTAGAGCAAAAACAAAATGCTTATGCCATAAAGGTAAGTAAAGAAGCCCTCGTAATAATACAAGGGTAGATTGTGTGTGATGACATCGCTGATGACGTAGGCTATACACACAACGACGAGAAGTTTGGCGTAGATGAAACTCGAGATGATGAAGAGTGAGGTTCTGCGAATGAAAAAGAAAACATATTTTAATGACGAACGTGGGTTACACCAATCGAATACCTGCAAATTATGTAAATATAGAGTTTATTCTCTGTTTCGTTTTAGAAGAAATTTAATTTGATTTTACCATCTTCCGCTTTATTATTAACAGACATAATATATGTAAATCTATTCACCTACAGAGAGTTATCTTACACAAAATCACAAAAAATCCTTGCCTGAAAATCGAACTAACTACCTACTACTGCGCTAACTGCGTAATATACCTACATAATATTTAAATTGACACAAAGGTAAATTATGTTTCAAAAAGGAATGCTCTATGAAAATAATTAAATTTTATAGAAGCTATATATGTATACTAAAAATATAAAAACCAGTCTTAAGTCCTTTTAATTTTAAATATTGGTTCGAATTTACTAAATGACATTAATATCGTTAATAAATAAAATAAAATAATATGAACAATTCAAGTAATTGCTCGTATTCGTGCTATACACTATTAGACAAAGAACTATAAAAAGTTCTATATATACTTACCAACAATTAAAAACTTGTAAAAAATTGTTATATGTACCCTTTACTAATGCAGTACAGATTTTAAATATTAGGAGGTGTTATATAAATATAACATACCAAATTTTGTATGGTCAAAAGTTCAATACATTTTATGAATTTCTATATAAATTAATCAGCACGAAAAGGGAATAAGAAAATGCACTACACAATAAAATAGCACAATAATTTTATCACAGTATTAACGAACAATAGATCAAAAGAACCCACTTTTTGGATGGCTTCGGTTGTACACATTTAAGCTCCATTTCTTTATTTGCGTTGTTATGCTTTTCCGCGATTGCGATGTCACTCCCTTGTTGCCGGTGCTGGCCGACCGGCAGGGTCGCCATGTTATCTACCGCTTCGAGATCTACCGTCGCCACTTTCACTTCAGCCTCCGCAGGCTGATGATGCTTATCTTTCCCCATCACTTATAAACACTAAGACCGGTAAAGGGAATTACAAAGTGCCCATATTGGAGTGCTTCAGGGTTAAGGACAGGCAAGGGACCGAGGGACACTCTCAAAGATCGCCGGAAATATGGCGGTACGGCGTCGACCTGTGCTTTTGGCTCGAGTGTGTCGAGAGTTGCGCAGTAATGGATGCTGCGCGCAACTTGTACTCCCGGAATAGGGGCGGCACCAACCCTCCGTTACAACCCCATTTTGTATAAATTGCACTCTTTAATATCGGAGGGATGTTTTGTCTGGCTTATGGAAGTGTTGAAATATAATTTGGAGTTGAATGAACATTTAACATTGTACAATATACTTTTAGCTTAGACGGAGGACTGTATAATGTGTTGTTGATTTCAGTAAGTTAGTAGTCATCTAAACAACAAGGTCGCCTGGAAGAAATCACTTTCGATGCGCGATAAGGTAGCCCATTGTACCTACATTCGAAAGGAATTAGAACAACTGTAACTTCCACTAATTATCTTTAATGTAAATTTGTTGGTGTACAATAAAGAGTTATCTTTCATCTATCTATTTATTCAAACACACTGAATGACAATGGTAATGGCTTAGTATCGACAAGTTTATTTGATAGAATCATGTCAACATTAAGCCATCAAATCAAATAAGGTCACCGAGCCGTCAACACAAGCTAAGTACCTACGTACTAAATGGTCACAATACGGACATACTGACAGCTTTTGGTCCGCACTTCATTTCATTTATTATGAAATATGGAGTAGAAAATACTTAAAGCACGTCGACTTCTATGTGGAATGTACTTACTTAAATTTTACAATAGTTTTATGTTATTATTATTTTGTAACTATATATTTTTACAATATTAATATTACGTACTTAACAACTTATACCGTAATAGTAAACTCGCCTTGTATAAAAATTGTATCGATAGTTTAAATTGAGTCAAGAGGTTAATTTTGTCGGTACTTGTTGTCCCTAATATAACGGCTTGCATGCACAAAGTTCAGTGCGTGAAACAGAAAATTATCCTACATGATTACATGAACACTGGCCAACGTGGCAACAGTAGGTTGACCGAACCCTTTCAACTTTCAACATTGGGAGAGGCCTATGTCAAGCAGTGGACTGTGATAGGCCAATTCATTGATTGATTGATTCAGTCTTAAACTCCTAAATGTCAAAAACGATCACGATTTCAATAAAAAGAAAAAAAATTTTTTTTTCAAAATTGGGAAAGCAGTTTCTGATATTTCATGGAATTTTGACATAACGAAACTGAATTTTGAATAGCATGTGACTATTGTCATCAACAATACCAATCTATAATAAAATATTCTATTTTTGGGATAACGACATTTTTCTTTGATACTTTTAATAATCTTCAATATAAAACATTGTTATATAATATAGTTTTATGTATTATGTTATACAAATAATACATAACATAAAATATAAGATATTATTTAAAAATTTCGACAACCCTAGCATGGGCGGCACGCGGTCGATAGAGGCGCGTCTCTCCCGGAATGCTTTGGGAGGCTGCGCGAGCGACCCACTGACCTGGCCCTTGTCCCCAACCTCCGATCACTCCCCGGCACTACGTACTACCCGTCAACTTTAATGCACATGCACGTGTACAATGCCATTAGGTGTGTAGACAAAGAAATGTCACGGAACAAGGCCATGCACATAGAAAGAGACAATTTATTTACGGATTATCTCCGTAAACTTTTATTTAAGGTTGGGCGATTTCAAGACATTAGCCCAGGCTTAAAGTCAAAAAATATTGCTAATTGTAAAGTTCTCAATGTGGTAGATAGTCTGACTACTTAGTCACGCGTCCATTTTTTTTTTTTAATCTATGCCACGTCAATTTGACTTCACCTCGCCTGATGTTAAGCTGAAGGCAAAGTCTCATGAAAGAGGGTCACCATTGCAAACCCGTTCGGTGCTACAATGGTGGCGCTCAGCTTGACGGCCTCATCAGATGCTTTTTCACGCCCGCTTAAAGGACCCGGGACTGTAGGAAGAAGGAATTATTCCATTTTATTAGTTGACCAAAGTTTAGTACGCTGATGACCAACTAATCATAATAATTCCCTAAAAATCTTAAGTATTTATTATACCACTTGCAACCGTTGAATAACTTCTTGATACTCGCATCGATTTGAAATATACACTCCCTAAGGTAGGTATCGCTTGCGCGTTTCCCGGGGAGCATTTCAAGGACAAACAGCTGTACTTAGTCTTCTTTGTGGTTTTGACTGGCTTCAAAAAGGAAGACAATTATGTACACAATGTTCAATGTATAATTCTTTCGTCAATTATACATATTTTATTTTGGTTATAAGTACCTACCTATCTAGAAGTGGCACTAGTTAGATAAAGGTAGGTACTCTGACGAATTACCCCTTAATTTATATACCTCTGTGTTTAATTAAATCAATGGTATTAAATTACATATTTGAAAAAAAAATATACAAATTGTCTAAAGATGTCAAATAAGTACAGTCGTGAACAATAACAGGTTTACAAACTATAGAAGAGATAGAAATAAATCTATAGCGGTATATTATATAGAGATAAACTGTATAGCGTTAGATAAATAGACCTGTAGCTAGACATAGAAATAAACCTATAGCGTTATATATAGGTATATATTTTTAAAATTTTGCTTATTAATTTAAGTATGTGAAATTAAGAACTACCAATAATAACAACCGAACCCAATTACAACTAAATCGTAAGGTTGTCTACGTCTTTCCTCTCTTGGAATTCCTTACGGGACACGGTTTTCCTTCTTTATACAGTCCCGGGTCCTTGAAAAATCATCTGATGAGGCCGTCAAGCTGAGCGCCACCATTTAGCACTGTACGTGTTTGCAATGGTGACCCTCTTTTATGAGACTTTGCCTTCAGCTTAACATCAGGCGAGGTAAAGTCAAATTGACGTATCTTAGATAATAAAAAAGTCACTTCTTTGTTGTAGGTACCTATCTCAGTCCGCCCTCATATATTATTAGGTATACTCTATTTTAGTAACACGGTTGTCAACCCTTCTCATAACAGATGATGTAACATAGTTTTGTAATATTCTAGAAAGTTACATCCACTCGTCCGTTGCAGCTGAAGTGAAATTTTCACTGTAAAATAAATCATTTGTTTATGATGGCCGGATGGAAGGAGAAGCAATGCGCATGCTCGATCAGATGCTCTTCAGCTTTATGAGTTCAATGAACGTAACTAAGTGCCAAGTTTACTATTTGTTTTTTTTTTACAGACGTAGTACGTACCTACTACGCGGGTAGTAATAATATTATGTTTGGGGCTATTCTCATTATCCAGTCTGACGTTTACGAGACTACGAAATCAGTAATAGCTAATTTATGGTTTATTTGAACAGTACCTACACCAAGTTCCCATAAAGTCATGGGAGTAAATTATGACTGCGTTCCAATGAAAATTATACGCTCAATCATCGATCGATTTATCATCGATGATGGAAGTTGGAATTACTCTTATATTTGGGGCAGGATTTGCTACCGTTGGCCGCTAATATTCTGTCTTCACAGAATTCTCTTTTCTAACTGAAGATACAGAGGACATAAAGGTGGTGAATAAAGACCCACCAAGTTCTCCGGGTTCCAAACTAGTCTAACTTGCAAGTCGGTACGCCTGCTGATCATGGGACGAGGTTCTGTAATATACAATTACCTCACGGTATTGGGAGTAAGTCAACTCAAAAGAAAAGTGGAAGAGCAGGCGACAAGTCCCCAAATACAACCTTTCAATGCAATCTGGACTAAACTGTTACGATGATTGAGTATATAATGCATGAATGAATGAATGACTTATTTATTCAAACAACAAAGGCTCAATATAGGCGCTGGGATGTGCCGTAATCGTTAATAGTCTAGTTCAGAAATGGTATACCTTCTGCAATGGCTAAATCTGCCGAATACCATGAATTCAATCCACTTATATCTCACTTTACCCCCCGAGGTAGGTATAGAAGGGTTCACTTGTGCTCAATTATGCTAAAAATTATGTGGCTTATAAAGCCAAGTTATGAAACTAAATGTTAACTAGTGAAGAGCCAAAATTATCACCCGTTACAGTAAGAAGAAATAATTGGATTAGTTAAGACACTATAATTAGTATAAGGTTGACCCAAAGACGTGCTAAAATTTCCACATGCATACAAACTACTAATTGCGCAATACTTTGCGAGCGACCGACCTAGTTTTAAACGGAATTAAATAATACAATCACGGATTCAAAATGTTTGTCCGGGAAAACATTTTGTATAAATTTTTACAAGTTTCATTCAGACGCCTCTTCACTTGACCCATTTTGTGCTGTATAAAAACGGTATTTTATTGGGGTAGCCACTGTGAATAATTTTGCCGAGTTCCGAAAAGATGTTGTTGTCGTGGCCTATTTTATCTTGTGATATCAAAACACAAAGGGTACCTAATTTAGAATGTACAACTTGGCACCTTTTTTATTATAAGTAACATTAATATTTCAATAACGGCTGTTGGGTGTTGACGTCGATCGTGATTATATTTGCGGCAGGTTATGATGGCCGTTTTGACACGACTGGTTTTGCTCGTATTCTCTTTTTTGGTGCGCATAATATTGGACAACGAACTGTTAGACGAATAACTAAAGAAAAATATGGCGAGATTGGCACAGAAGATAATAATCTTCACACACCAATAAAGATAATAGCCGTGTCAAAACGGCCATCATAAAATGCCGTAACTATAGATAATAAGAAGGAGAATGTATTTATCAATCAGTGTATGGTGAAAGTATAGTAAAATTTTAAATCCTTTCAATTATTTTGCAGTAGGTAAGTATACATTATGTATCAAATTTTGATCGGAAAAAGTTAAGCTTTTTTCCGACCTTTTCATGTAAACAGCTGTTCTCATACTGCTTTAGAAAAAATATTGCATTAGTATATTATATAGGTATATTGCAAGACCACAACTAACGAATATTCTAACTGCCTATTAAGTATTTGCCTTGATAAATAAACAACACACTAGAGGCCGCGAGACGGTATTCAATTGCATACAAAATTATTACTCGTAATTACATGTGACAATGACATAATGTCTGACACAATCGACCTTGTAAAAAACAATTGCCGTTTTATCTTATAGATAAATAACTTTACAATATAGGTACTAAAGTATTGAGTCTAAGAAATCTGTCTAGTATCTTATTAATCATGTAATATTCCGGGGTACGTGATTTTGTTATAATTTTTCTCCAAAATGGCTTGACATAATTTAAGTTTCGTATTTAAGTATTGTTTTGATCTTTATTAGATATATTTGAACTCGATAGTCAGTGTTGTTATCGAGATTCAGTTTTTTTTTGTTGGTTGCAAAACATCTGGCTATCCAGTCAACTACTAGATCATTCAACTCCTGATTTACCTTATTTCTTTTATAGGAGCGATTGCTGTCTGCCGCGATTGTTGACGTCAGAGACTTCGAGAGGAAGAGACCTGTTCCAGAACCGCATAAGTCAGTACCAGTTGTACCAGAACCATGAGTTGGTTTTGGGTCCTAAATTTTTGTAGGGCACCATAAATCCACCCACCCATTGAGCTAAGTATCGAGCACAGCCGGTGTTTGTGCATTATTGAGCAAACCGATAATCCTCTTTCACAACCGGTTAGGAAACTCAGTAGCGATCACGATTGAAATTAAATCTGGGTGATTAGTGAAATAGGTCAGTATGATCAAAGACCATACCATTCCCATGGTTGTAATATGGAAAATGGTGTCAATTTCATTGCTCAAAAATTAATTTCCAGGAAAATGTTCACATGTAGCAATAATGGGTATCAGTCTTTGCCATCTGACTATAAAGATTCCCAAACCAATCCACCGAGGGAAACAGGATACGAGTTCTGTTGTATATGGTAGATAATATAGAAGTACATAACGAAAAGGTAACATAAAACGTGCTCCTTCGCATAAATATTGAATTTTATTATCTACATTCCAGATATCAAGACGCACGGTAATACACTTCTGAATACCCATTCAGTACATTTATATTTACTTATGGACCCCTACAAGCTTCGCTTTCATTGGATTTCGATCTATTGAAAATAAATGACAATTTCGGAATGTGGAACACTGAATTATCTTTTTTATTTCTTGTTAGACTTAGTACTTGCATAACAAAATGTTTTATTGAAAATATCTTACAATTTGCCAGCTATATAGAAAACTATATGATAATTATCACGTCTATACTAATATCCTCGTAGATGAAGGCAGAGTTGTACTCTCTTTTTGCCTCAATTAATTAGCCTATCGTAATCCACCACTGGATATAGGATTCTCCCAACGTTGAAAGACTTTGGCCTACTGCTTCTACGCTGTCATAGCAGGTTGGTATAGGGTTTTATTTTTCCGTTATTTATTTATTCTGCCTATTTTTTCCGTCTTTCGTCTCTTTTCGAATTTTTCGTCTCTTTTCGCTTGTAATGGAGATGATGACATTCTTTCTCTCTCTCTGGATTTGTAAATTAGGTAAGTAGATACCTATATAATCTTGAAATTGGGGATTTCGTAGATTATTATTATTACTGGTATTCTGACTAAATAATATGTCAAGAGATTTACTGCCGGTAGAGGTGTTTTTACACAACTTATATATAACTGCTCTATTAAACTCATCTCTATTTATATTATTCTCCATAACTTTATTTTGCAAAAACAAAAGACCGTAGTAATTGTTTCATACCTAAATTACATTACCATGTTAAAACCAGGTATCCAGTCGACATCCCCTACCCTTGCTACATATCACGTATTCAGGTGTCCTAAGCACCTTCTATTAACCTACAAAGGAAAATATAGCCTGATGCTTAAAAATAAGGTTCACATCTCTTCGCTCAATCATCTTTACACGTGGCTTGATTTAGCTTCATAGAAGCACATATGGCGGCTGTTTAATCGATTGTCCATCCATGCGTCAGGGAAGTGCTTTGATTACAGCTTCCTCTCCATTATTTATGTTTAAATTGTACATCGTGGCTTTTTGTCCTGGACATTTTGTCCTTCTTTTGTTAAATAGACTAGCGTTTATATTATAGTTAGACCTATTATTGGATAAAAAGGTCGTTAAACATTCAGAATGAGTATCAATTGCCATGATTTGCTGACATCGTTTGATAATAATCGAATGGGATGATTGAAGTGAGGAAACCGATTTAGTTCATTGTTGATTTGAAAATGAGTAAATGGTATTGACACAGTTTTAATGGATGTAATTTACGTCCATCAATACGTTCGAAATCTCAATATGTGCACTCGGATAAATCCAGCTGCTTATACTTCTTTGAAATTAAATCTCGTTTTGCCAGAACTATTAATATACAAGTTAAAAACAAATAATTTACAATCAATTTTAATGCGGTCTCATTCACTCAATAAAAAAGAATCTAATGCAAAATGATACACAAACTCTGAATATCAAAGGAAGATAACTCTTTAAAAGAAAACTTTCGAAATCGAAAGAATCATAAGACAAATGAGAATGTCCATAAATAACTCAAAAAGTAGCTATTGTGTTTGTTCCTACAATAAAGTTAAGTCATTCTCATCAAAAAACTTAGGCAAGAAGCACTTAAGACAATAATATTGACAATAACTTGTTTATGAATCACAGATAAACAAGATGCTATCGATGATTCTTTTTACACGAACGAGATGACAATAAATGTAAAAGTTTTGATTGATAGAATTGACTCAACAAGTGGATACTCAAGAGTTTATCTAATATTAGACATACTATATTTATTAAAGCTCATTGTAAAAATCTTTGTTTTCTCTGTTACTGCTATGTCTGCGCGATCAAATTCTTATGGAATTGCTTACGCCACTAAATTTAACGTCCTGCCTACAGAAATAGATGTATTTCTTAATTTCATTTACACGATGTTAACTTATAAGTTGAAGAAAATACACAATACTTATTTTTCGTTGTTTTGGAGGGATTCTTTTTGATAATTCCACATTATTTATAAGGCTGGTCAGAAGCTCATAAGTGTATGATTTTCTAACGTTATAATTTTAGCTTACTATGTCATAGTCAAAAGAAACCAGGTCCATAGTAACCTATTGACACACCGCCACCTTAAAAACCACGTTATAATGTGCACATGTGGCAAGATAAATACTAATAAAGAAAATTTCATTCTTCGTAAAAGTAATATATGTACAGTTGGTTTCAAAAATTTCTGGACACCTTAAGATAATTAATCCTATGACAGCCCAAGTCTTAACTTGAACACAAGTAACATAGACTGCGTTAATAAAATAAACTAGATCGATATCTTGTTTCTTTATAAGAAAATAAGTAAACTTATGCAAGTAATAGCCTAAACTTAATTACATTAATAAGTAGATCTGTTATCCAGTAGCATTAAGACTAGTAGTAGGTCGTGGCATCTCTTCATACAATTTTAGTTTCAAATTGTACTGGAACTTTTGGAGCCCACTGTACCTACACTATAAACAATGTAGTGCGTCCATATAAATGAGGAGTATATTTTCCTGCATATCTTTACAGTACTCAGTCCGTCAGTTCAGGAATCAACCACATAGTTTTCAATTACATTTATTTTCATCTCAATATAATCCGCTCTCTGTGTGATCAGTGATATGTAGCAACACTATTCAATTATCACTATATAGTATAAAACAAAGTCGCGTTCTCTGTCCTTATATCCTTATAGCAAAAGTGTAAATTGTTGCAAACACGGGGTGACGCAGACGAAGTTGTGTGGGTCTGCTAGTAAATAATAATATCATAATCCAGAAATACCAACTTACTCGAAAAATGTTGCCAATGTTACCTATGTATTTTTATTATTCTCTTCTCGTTGAGATTTATTACCGGCTCAAAGAATAAATAATTCATTGAAGGTACGGGAATGTATTTAAATAAATAATCCATTGATGTATTATAGGCGTTTATGTCGACGGCGTTCAACTTCTAATTGGCCAGATGAATTGATATTCCGATACATGTTTATACATTAAAATAAAGTATTACCTAGTATATGTATTGTAATACAAATTGGGTAGTATTTTTAAACCCAGGGACGGCAGATGACAGAAATAAATGATTTATTACATCCTATAACTTGAAGTTCAACTTATAGCTTTTAAAAAATTGTATATGTATTGACACTTTTATATAGGTAAGATTATTAAGATCCTGAATTGTTTGCCCCCTACCAGTAAAGCCTTTTGTATTGTTGTTTAATAAATATCATGACATTTTGAAGGATTAACGTGCTAACTTGTTCAAATCGATCTAAAATCGGAAAAAGTGAATTTCTAGACAGGACTTGAAACCGCGACCAAACTTTTACCTACTAGACAAGTTAGTATGCCAAAATATGATTGAATTTTTCTAGTATAAGATAACTCTCAGTAGATGCTCAGAGTCCTCGTGCCTTGAGGTATATTTTATAAGTTTTTGACTGCACTCTGTTAAATAAAGCAATATTTGTCACTCACTTGGCATTCTTAGGAGTAGTTTCAGGTTGACAGCAGGCTCTGTACCGGAGCACTGCTTCTGTAGGAGTGAGGGCCTCAGTCTCGTCCGGCACAGCATCACACTCGTCCGTGACGAGTGGAGCTCGCGCCGGCGACGTGTGAGACCCGTACCCGTCGGAATTCAGCTGGAAATCAATCATACACTCTATTGTTACAGATATATAGTGGCCATGTTGATTCTCCTTTATTGATCCTTTTTTTTTATCGTGCGCAAAATCCCCACGGATACCACCTCCACCAAAACCAGTGGAGGTGATTATGTCGGACTCGAACCGACCAAAACGCACGCCGTCCATGGGTCCTTGTTTGCCGGAGGTAAGATTATACAAGACATATCTCTAGCACTCCGGCAGACCCGGGGATCCTTTATTGATCCCTGGAGTCGACCAAAGAAGATTTAGAATTTTTGTTATGTTGGGTAAATACTGTAGGATTAAAAGCTATTGATATGAAGGATTATTGAAGTCAATCGAGCGCGTCAGAAAATTATAAGGGAGGATACGTTCAAAATTGATAAGTACGTTCAATCATCAAAAATGTTCATCGGATTTACTCGTACGAGTCAGAAACAGATAAGGAAGGTTGGTTATCAACTAATGAGCGTCAATATCGCCTATCTCACGATTCAAACGTCATCGTAGGGCGTGGACAGTTACAAAAGTTGCAAAAAAACCATGGCTGGATTAACTTGAGCGTGGTCATTATTTTATTTTAAGGATAAGTTAAGAAAGTAATAATGCCAAAATAACATAGAACATTAATTAAAATGTTTTGTATACAACGAAATATAATGTAAATTATAGAACCATTATTCTGCCAATTCTAATAGGTTTCCACGATTCCACGAACTAAAGTTTAGTAAACTAGCCTTCCCTACTAAAACCGATTGCACTATTGAAGACAGTCAGTATTTTATATGTGCCTGGTAGGTATTTGTCGGCATTAGAAGAAAGACATTCATTTTCTACCTTCTTTAGAAATAAGTCGAAATTCAAATGCAAAATCTCGCAAACTACATAACGAAGTCGGCATTTGCCCTAGATACAAATAAATTATCATAAATACAAGTAAGTTTGTAATTATCCTAACATACTTACAGAACGCATTTCGATTGTCAATTGTGAGTCAAATTGCTTGGTGCCACAGCCATTGACCAGATTACAAGACAAACAAACTCTAAACAATTCGCCGTTTAGAGTAGCTAATCTATGTAAATAGGTAGGTAGGTACCCTACAAAGCTCAAGTACCAACAATGTATTTACTGAATGACATCATACTATCAATACAATGCATTATTAGTAAGCCCATTAAGGTTTTACTGTAGCCAATTATACAAATACAAATGTAAGTAACTTGATCTGGTAATGAAAAGTGAACACGTGTAATAGGCATCAACCATCACTTAAAGTTTGATAAACCACATGATACCCGCAAAAGAACATATACATAGATATATTCCTAGAATGATCCGCGAGGTTATTGAAATTAACACACCCCTTTTAATAGAGTATAGTAAACGAATATCTAGGAATATCACGATATACCTAATCCGTAATAAGGTATAGATGAATACCTAATAGTTTAAAAAACAAGCTTTGTGTGAGAGGCTGGTCACAAAGTTTCAAATAGTAAGTCTGAAGCTGCACGCATCCGTAGTTCGTGCAGTAACTCTATCTGCCTTACTCTCGTGCAAAGGATCCGGGAAGAAATTGATGAATTAAATCAGGATTATCGAATATGTTAATCGAATTATTGCATTATTAGTAGCGCAACATCGAGCCAAAAGAGTCGGTTACAAGAAAACAAGCAACATACAAGTGGTTTTCGCATAAACTTCAGAAAGTTTCATAACCTGATCTTTATCTATGGTGTAAACAAATTGCTATTTACTTTAAATATGGCAACCGATACACCGATAATATTGACCGAAAGGGAGCGTTTGGTCCGAAAGGGATAATTTCCATTGCCGCGTACATACAAACTTACTCACGCATGTAAACTCAATCATCCATATGCAAACTGTTTATTTGCGTGTCTATGTTTTATTTATGTACACACACTGTGTATCTACTCACATACAGACCTACTTCCGTAAATATGGTTTTTACTTTCATTTTAACTAGCTGACCTGGCGAATGTCGTACTGCCATATTTCTATCCACCCGAGTGGAATTCAGATCCCGTTCCTGCTGCACCTTCCATTTCACTGGACCCAATACGCCCACAGAGACCCCAACACCCACTCATGAAGATTTGGTTCGGTTCTATAGGATTTTCAGAAAACAAGCAGTCTAAAAAATATCAGATAATATTCTTTTCAATAAATCTAATAATTTACCTTATTGTATTTATGCAAATTAATGCAAGTATTAATGATAAATAGTTTGATTACATCATGACCACAAGTATTCTTTTTTCTTTCACCATATATTTTGTTCATTCAGTTGATCTAACACACATTGGTTGAACAAACAAAAATCATAAACCTTTGCATACAATGGAAAACTTTTAGGTATACAAGCTTTTCCATAATGAAAATCATTGACTGAATTCGATAAAAGGTATTCAGACTTTCTATGTATTCTACACTTGCTACATCCACTACTACAATACATCAACTACGTGCGGTTATGTGATGACAGGAAAGTGTTCAGTTATGTTTTGAAGGTAGGAAACTAAGAAAGAAAATACTAAGGCGAAGATTAAAATAATATGACTTATCTAGTCTAAACTGGTCTTTATCAGAAAATAACAAATCATTGCAATCAAGAGTCATTACAACACTAATGTTTTACTGCTTTTTCGGGTATTGAATAAAATTAGAGTTTTCTATAATTGTAATATTGTGCTCTACATAGTACGTAAGCAAAATATTCACAAAAATATTGGATTCGATGTAACGGCACAATAAAATTTAGTTACTAATGCTGTCTGTCTAGGTGATCGATCATTCTTTGATAGGTAGGTACATGCCTTTCGCGGTAATTACTACGGAATAAATATTATTTGTTAAATACTATAATATCACTAGCTTACTATATTCAAAGAACATTGTTATTTAACTTTATAATATACTGGATGTAAGGGAAATACTCCCTAAGTCGAAGACCTTTACATTACATATTAGCATAAAAAAATACGATTTGGCATTTTTTTTATTCGTATCATTTACTCTGAATAGTATCAGTTAAAGCATAATGAAACGATAATTTCATAAGAAAAGTCACTGCAAAAAATTATGATGGCGCCATAATATGAGTGATGTATTTTATGTAATTTTTGGTTCATTTAGCTTTACTAACACGATGGAGAGGGAATAACGCTAGTAAAACGGTATAAAAAATCCAAATCGTAAATTTTTAATGCCAATATTATGTAGTGTAGGTACCAGGGAAACTACCAGGAGCCTCCAGCTTAGAGAGGTATTCCCTTCCACCCTATATACAATGTTTACAGGTTGAACACATTAAATGATCACTTAAAAAAATCAAAAATCTCAATACCTCAGCTAACCAATGAAAAATTCGTGCGTCATTCAAAAGGGACACTCACTCAAAAACTACTCTTAACACGGAATTTTAGAAGTGTAACGCCATCTACCGCACATTATATAATTCTCAATTATAAGAAAATAACATTTAAGCTATTTCAGTTTTACAAACATTTGATATTAATGTCAATATTTATCTTAGTAGACACTTCTAATCTCAAATAAATTGTAAGCTTGTAAAGTAAAGAGTTAGGATAGTAATTGCCATGAACATTCACATAATTAATTCGTTTTCAAACCACGTTTAGTTTTCAATTTTATGCTTAATTAACCACAATTGAATTTAGTTTGCCTACAAACTCAGAAACTGAGGTCTTACTTTCCCGTGTATATTAATTAGATTTTACATGATATCAGTGTATGTTATATCAGTACCCGTCTTTGGGAAAATAGATTTTTGGTTATCATAATAGAACGGTGTATCGTTGAGGAAGATATCATTTGAAACAATTTATACAGGTGTAAATTAAAATTTCTGTATTTTTTGTTTCTAGTATACTACGTACTATAACTCTACCAGCCCGTCTAGATAATCGACATAACATTTTGTAGAATTGAATAGAGTAATCAAAGTATGGTATTGACATACGTTTACAACTGTCATAAACTTCATTAACGTCAAAATAGGCACATACATGTCAATCCCATATATTGATCATTCTATTCTATTCAACAAAAGAATTGCCAACGAATTGCCATGCCAATTGCCAGGCTGGTAAGCAGTGTTTGCCGGTAAGATGAAAACCACCAATAGGTATACACAATGTAGATATTAATGATACTAAGATTATAATTTCCGCTTCGGGATATAAAGATTATGAGAAGAATCCGTATCAAGTGTTCATATTTTTCAACATCACGGCATGGTGAATAACAGATTGTTCATAGCAATTGTATGAAGATGAGTATGATATGAGCTCACTTTGACGATGGTGCCGACCTGCGTGTCTACGGGCTCGACGCGCAGCGCCTCTCTTTGCTCAGGCTCGACAGGCGCACCAAGCAGCCGCTCCTTCATCTCGTGGATGTAGGGGCAACGCTGCATCGCGATGTAGAACTCGCGCACGCGCACCTGTTGACAAAAATGAGGTTTGTTTATTGATACTGAAATAGATTTGTGGTTAAACTATAAATATCCAAGTTAGGTTAGTATGATAGTCCGATACTCTCCAAGACGTTAATTGGTAGTGCTTGTACGGCTAAGCACATAATTAATTTCCTTGCGATTTACATCGCATAGCAAAGAATCAGGTCAATTTTTTTTTCAATGTATGTATCCATTGCTCTCCACTCACCATTTGCGAGTGTGGGATTCATGTATTTAAATAAATGATAAAATCGATATCACCTTGCTAATCATCCGAAATATGGTTTCCTAATCTCTTATGGGTCGATCAACATAGTTGTATTAATATGCCTCAGCCTTACAGGACAAATTTCCAGGTGTAATAAAATATGTATGTAGGTACTAAAATGTATCATAAAAAATGGGCGTTCACACCTCAACATCAAGGTTAAGTCTGCATAACCCAACTTTTTTCATACGGAAACCGAGTCCACATCGCCCCTTGGGAATGAACACACCTAGCCATATTCGAGTGATAATGGTTACGCTTTGTGAATTACCTACTGTATAAGGGAGGCGAGACGTGTGCCGAATACAAAATCATTTTTGTGTCAGGCATAGCCCGCTTTGCCACATAAATCATGACGTAAGAACATTGATGGATTGTGACATACATTTCTGAATTGATTGTATTTATTCCTGCGGATGTATTCTGCCGAATGCCGCGGTAGCCTAGTGGTATAGGTAATGGACTGCTGAGACGAGGTCTTGAGTTCGACCCCAGGTTTACCATGACACATACCAATGACTTTTCGATGCTTTTCGAAGTTATGTGTGTATTTATCCAGGTTTGTAAGGCCCGGTTAATGGCAATAGGCTCGCCACCTATTACATTGGGACCTAAACATAAACTGGCGAAATGTGGGTGCTAGCACCTCTGCCTACTTTTCGGGGATAAAGACGTGAGTTTATGTTATGTTATGTCTGGAAAACGTTCGATTTTGTTAGATCAATCATGAAAGTTGTACTATTCAAGTTGATTCTGTGTTCAAAATGTCACGTATCTAAATAAACTAAACAGAATTTAAAAGAGAGAAAAAAGAAAGAAATTATTTTATTCGGAACATGTCAGGACATCACAATGATGGAATCACACGCATATTCCTAAAACTGACAAAACACACGTACAAATCATTACTTTCACAAATGACTGACTGTTCGTATCGGGAACAATAAGATGAAACTGACAAGCCGAACCTTTGTCGAGTACGAAACGTTTCCATCTGTCAACCTGATCTGGGGGAAAGTAGGAACTGAATGTGGACAAGAAACAAATGTCACCGTCGAATCAACAGTTTTTACAATTGAAATGACATTACATGACTGAGTAAACATTAACGTATTTTGTGTTATCCATCGTAATGATTGGCTTAAAAACCTATTCTTTATTATGACAATACTTGTGTTTTATTTCTGAGAGAGAGAGAGATATGCGTGATTGTTAAAAGTGTTTGAGCTTTTTTAATAAAATAATGTAATTGATTTTATTAAAACAATTTACTTTTCACAATACACCAATAGTTGTGTGTCCAACAAAACAATTATTTTGCTTCAAACAGGAGTTTGAAGTGCCAAAATAAATATTTAAATATAAACTTAACAATTTGAATGAAATTGGTTCGTCTAAAACCAGAGTGGAAAAATCACAATACCCCTCATTCTTAGCATGAAAAAGTAAGAATAATGATCACAAAGAAAGTGTCCAATTAAGATACTTTCAACGTTCAAGGAAGTCAATTAAAAATCCACAGAGCAAATTAAAAAGTAAAAGACAGACGTACTTCTAACGGGTAACCATTCCACATAGTATTATGTGAATTCTATACACGGAAAGCTCGTTGAAGACGGAACGTTTTTTACTCGGGTAGAAATCTTTATTATGTGCGGGGAAAATACTGGCAACTGGAATGAGTGTGATTTTCAAACCCGTCTGACCAAGTCTGACAAATTGTGTCTATGTGACAAATGTATTGAGAGAAAAAGTTAAGTATCGGACTGTTCATTTGATGAATGGTGACGGTGTTAAAAGGTGAGTTTCGTTGTTTATTATTTTTTACATTTACCGTCTACACAGGAATTCTGGTAGCGATTATACACATTACAATTTATCGTAATTCTTTGTACCAGTAATGTTAATAAACAAACTGATTGTCTATAAATGGTGGTAGACGAGGATCGAGACTTGCAAAACTAGAACATTTATTGGCGCGTACTTTTGCTTCTAGAAGAACATCACTGCGACATAAAACACACCATTACGAGTATGGGTCATCACAATCATTTTAATTTTATACCCGGTTAAATTTCTGACCTTGCGTAACTGAATCTTGGAGTTCTTACCACAATTTCTCCTTTTGATTCAGTTAATACAGCTGTTGTGGGAGTGATTACCGTTAGACTTTTTAACTTACAGAGGAAAGTCTATACCACATCCTCTTATAAATTAGCAGGTGAACCGATAACAGGTGATGTTGGCTTAGGTGAATAAACCATTAGTTGTTATGTTAATATATTTGCTATAATTGGAAAGGACAAAGTGTGAATCGATCCTTATAAACTAGGACACTGGGTCACTGTGTTCCGATACCGATTAAAAAAATGTTTCATTGTCCTGTTTTTGTTCTTTAGGCACGACACTAATATAAAACATTTTTCCGCGATTTTACTCACGTAAGCTATGTGTAAATTTATTTGCCAAGGGGACTCTCAAGTATAAGTTCCTATACTATTATCGTGAGTGGTTAGGTAGATTTTTGACAGGTTTCTGCAATTTAAACAGTTTTTTAGTGTATCAGCCGTCGTATTACAGAAGTATTCTGTGGTTTTACCTTTGTTTCTTACATATTTTGATTCACATCTTTTCCCTATCAAATCTGCCAGCAATAAAATGTGAAAGATACAATAATTGAAATCTATTTGAAGGAAGGAATGTCTTCTCTTGTAAAGATAGAGGTATGCCCGTGAGTGGTATTATGCTCTTAATAGACTGCAGTGGAGTGCGATCTAACTATGCATAGTCTTGAGTTCACTAAAAGTCTTTAGCATCTGCAGGTACGTGGAAATATAACCTCCCTGGCTGTTTTTACCGTCTATCTTATAGCGAGTGTTCTGATGAACTATACCAATTGGTCCAACGCTCTCTTTTTCTACATAGGATAACACATACGCATCCGCATACGATGCAAACAATTTCATCAAGAACCAAATCAGTCTTTTCTCTGCCGCACCATAAAATCTTGGAACGCTTTGCCAATTCGCGTAGGTATTTCTTTACTCCTACAGATCCGTGCATTTTTCGGAGGGTATCCACGCACACCATCAGGCGAGTCGCAATCATTTGGCGGGCCAAATTAAAAAAAATGAACCGGGTTGTGGATTCTGCTACATCTTATAAGTTTTAGGTATATGCAATGGACATGAAGCGTAAAAAGGTGTATCAAGATTGGCAAGAGGCCAATTATTTTGCAGGTCCTCGTAAATTAAGGTGACCTCTTGCTATCAATTGAGCTTTATGTGTATTTGCTCCTTAGTGATATAAAAAGAAGTAGGTAGGTCCTATTTTATCCAGGTCACTGAACTTGTATCTACATGGTCTAGTAAGAAATATGATAGCATCAGTTCTAATAACATATGACTCGAGTCAACCCAGTAAGGTTCTGTTGAAATTTGATCTTGACTTATTTTTTCAAACACTATTACGTAATAAACAGTTTATTGGAATGTGAATATAAACAAGACACGTAGATACCTACAAAAGCATTACATCAAAAAAATATTTCATGACACTGCGTATAAAGAATATAATATTTAAAAGAAATTAATATTTGTTTAAATAAAACAACAAAACGTAAACATGAAAAGAAAAAGTAGTAGTTTATTATGCGTTAAGAAGCCCTAAAATCATAATCCGGTATGGGTTTATATTTCGTTCTCAAGGTTTCTTTGACAATACTCAATGTGATAACTTCTGATGTTTATGTGTGTAGCACATATTAAAATGAAACCACTCGAACATATTTAAACGGAGATAACTTACATTTCGACCTATGTGACAAACATCCATAATCACCACGCGATTATGGCTGAGAGTGAAGAGTACCGAAACGTTGGCTTAAAAGTAAATAATATCATATAGATCGCGAAAAAGCCTGGAAAAAGTGGTATCTTTTCAATATACCCAATGTTCATCTGTAATTAAGTATCCCTAAAAATAAAATGACTAAATGTTAATACAAACAATCTTTTCGCAAGTAAATTATTCACGACGGATATGAAAAGTATCGCAACATATGGGATTCTTTTTGCTGAGAATAGAACAATTATTGACCTTAATCACATACTTACTACAATAGACCACATAATACCCCACATAAGTGCTATATTAGCAGAAGTGTTCGTACATCAGCCTCCATATTTTACGACTTACGTCCACACACTTGTCTGACAGTAATGGTCTAGTTATGCAAACGAAGCGGCACTTAATTGTGCCAAGTCCTATTTCCGTTTCTCAGGGACATTTTCTTATCCAGTTTATGCTGAAAAACTTGTGAGAAGAAGTAATAATGATGACACTTTGTGAGAAGTTTTAGAGAGGCATAAGTATGGTGTATTTTTAGTTAAGTACCATATTATGTTTTCATATTTTATCAGAATAATAACACGTTTTGTTAGTTTTATAAATAACCTACATAAATATAATACTCAAAATAGAGCACTCAGATACCAATACAGAGGATATTATTATTTAAAATACCGCCTACAATAGTTTTGTTATGTTTTTACTACAATAGTTTACACTCGGCGTTCAAGTAGGTATTGGTAAAATAAAGTTGAATTCTTTTTATGTAAGCTTAGTAAAAATAGTAGATACTGTTACCCGGGATAGTAGGAAGACGTAAACATAAACGTGGGTAAATAATTTCAAGTTCCTATAGAAAAGAAAGAAGCGTATAATTCGAGATGGCATAGATTGTGGCGTATGAGGGTGAGACCACACATCAGACCGCGACCGCGACCGCGACAGCTTCCCCATATCCGGGGGCCAGGTGGGGACACCATGATTCCCACATTAAGGGAAGGAGGTCAACTCAAAGAGTTTTTCCCCGGATCTACCGGGGTGCGAAAGTTATGTCTTGTATAATCTCACCTCCGGCAATCAAAGACCCGCAGAGGGCATGCGTTTTATTCGGTACGAGTCCGACATAATCACCTCCACCGATTTTGGTGAGGGCGGTATCCGTGGGAACTTTGCGCACCAAAAAAAAAGGCATACACAGGTTGTTTTGGATAGAAAAAGTTTAAGAACATTGTATTGAATTTTATTATTGTTAAGGAAATAACAGCTGAATATAAATTTTCACCTACTGTGACTACAATCTGAACTCCAAGGACTCGATATAATGAACAACTTTAATTAAATAAATATTGTGAAGTCCACGTAATGAAACGAGCTTATGAAGTATTATGTTTATAATGTAAAAAGCATAGTGTAGCAACATCTACCTACCTATTTCTGTACGAACCTTTAAAGAAGTTTCTTAGTACAAAATCAAAATTTATAACTAATATTCAAATACTCAGTTCACTGGTTTTGATTCTAAGTTCATCAAATTACTAAAATTCAAAGGCTAATAAATATTTATTTCAGAAGTAACTATCAGGGTTCATCGGTAACTATTAGTCCACTCTGATGACGTAACAAGCACTTCGATCAAGCTTTGGCGCAAACACCATCCAAAAGCAAACTATACCAGAAAGAATGCAAGGTCCTCTACCTACTTTACGTCCCTGTTACCATGAAACGGGTAGTAAAACCATTTTAAATTTAATGACGTACCTCTCCAATGTAACCACTGTAAATATAGGAGCATTAAAAAAGTAGGTCACTCGCTGGAACAATGTACGAAGCCGTATGGTTACCGCAACATAAATATAGGGTGTAAGAAACCTGGTGTATGACTGTCAGCAGTATACAGAGAATTAATTTCGACAACATTGTTTCGGGGAACAAATGAGGTATGTGTTTGATCTCATAACAGCTGTAGGTAATAGATTTCACGCAATAAAAAGAATTCAAATCTTTAGTGTCTTCAGCGATCTTCGAAATGAAATTAGTACCTAGATAAAATCTTGTTTATAGTTACATAAGTCTAAGTGTTTTAAAAAGTAGTGAATCAAAATATGTTAGCAAAGTGTTAATAATGATGAAACTTCTGCCACTATATTTTTTTAATTTTGGATGGGAAAAAGAATGATACAATGGTATTGCTGGAAGGGGTAGGCAGAGGCTAGCACCCACATTTTGCCAGTTTATGTTCAGGTTAGGTGGCGAGCCTATTGCCATTAACCGGGCACTTATGCACCTGCAATAAATACACACATAAGTTCGAAAAGCATCGAAAAGTCATTGGTGTGTGCCATGGTAACCCCGTCTCTGCAGTCCATTACTCATACCACTAGGCTACCGCGGTTGACTTTCATTGTTTCATAATGGTAGTAAACCTACATGTAAAACGTATAGTGAGAAGTAGATGGACCATAACAACTTAAGTTCTTCCATGTTGGTAAATAATCACTAAAATGCTATCTATCACGATTCGTTTCAAGAATAATAAAGGCAATAATTATCATATTTTTTAAGCTACTTAGGTGGCAGATAAGCACACGCCCTCTGATGGAAAGTGGTTAGCGTGGTCTTTCGACGTTTGTAACATAGGGACGTCACACTGGTGTGCCAATCTTGTAGAAGATTTTATATGCCCTTCACTTTATTTATGATACTGTTAATTAGTATTATTACACGTGTCTGTCTACCTTAAAATCATATCAATACAATCAGTTTAGAAGTATATCATAGATATAAGTACAAAGAAAACTATTTATTGCTCCACATCAAGAGTTGCATCTGCACCAGCCATCTATATCAGAGATCTAAAGGAATGCCTATTTACCGGTTGAAATGTAGGCTGAATTGTCGGTTGAATTATTGAACAGTGTGTCAGTCATCGCGATATACAAGTAAGTAAGCGTGGCAACTATAAATCATATAGATGCTAGGCTCCATCGTGATGTGATAAAAACTAAACTAATCAATTTTAGCAGAGGAAATATCTGCTATATATCTGTTTCTATAAGTGTGAATAGGGTTTAGTGTTGCAGCAGCTGTTCTTATCGGTAGGCACCGTTAAGAGCAGTTACTGACGGAGTAAAGATGGTAAGACTATATTTTCTTATAGGCATAAATAACAATATGTCAGTTTGGTAGATGGTGGCTGGTGAATGATGATCGAGACTCATTTCATAGGCAGTTTATTTAGGTGTCTAAATTTTTCTTCCAAATTTATTTAGCTCTTACATTTTCGGTTAGGAATTTATTTTCGGCATACCCATTTTTTGGACTAAGTGCCCGATTGGCAGCAATAGGCTATCCTCTTCTTCCGAAAATCATAGTTGGCGAAATGTGGCTGTTCAATGCACCAGTGCCTTCGGGGAGTAATCCCGTAAGAGAGTGAGTATATGTATTTATTTTAAATTTTAAATTTATTTTAAATTTTGAAATACCTACATTGTATAGTATGTACTGCTATATAGTCTGTATTATATCGAAAGTTATCTAAAACAAACCAGAATTCGATAACAGTGGCACTGCCTAAGTCGATTCTATTGTGGCAACCTTTCAGGAACCTATTCAAACACAAACGTGAATGGTTTTCAAGAGTAAAAAGTTCTAACACATATTAAATCGGAACCTAATGAAGTTTCACGTCAGTCGCAGGAGTTATTCCATATCCCCGGCTTGTTAAACGGAAACAAAACTAGGTTATACAGCGTCAAAGACGTTGTCGGTTCCCGCTCAAGGAAATTACAAATGTTCTGTTCATGTTGAAAGTGGAACTACTTCCAATTTCGTTAATCATTTTGCTCTAATTAGAAGCGGTTAAGATTACACGAGACTGGGATGCCAATGTCTTTAGGATCAAATGTCTGGTTACAAAGGGCTATTGTTTATTATTCTCATAAAGGGTGAGGAAGTTAAAAGAAAATAACCTAAATTATAAGATCGAATGATTAATGTTATAATCACGGATGATAGATGACCCGTCTGGCGTGGCCGTGAGCGTACAAGTACAACTGCTGAGTCAGACTACGCGATTTAGATTTTCATTCGATGTACGTACTTGTATTAGTATAGGTCTAGGTGTTTCCATGTAGGTATGTTATGGGAGTATTGGCATAATATATCCTAAATCTTTATTGTACATCAAAGGTAAACTGCGTAACCTCAATTTGAACGTTAACTAACTGATGTGAACACTGAACACATCTAATTTGAGAACCATCAAATGATAAGAATATTTTTGACTTTGAGAGCAAAATTTGACTGTAAGGATTGATTGTCTTGAATCTCTATATTCTTCTACTATGGTTCTAATATTCTACAGTGCTAGTATAAAAATAAGAATCTTTATTTCCAAGAATATAGTTAGCTACAGGTGATAGTAGTGGGGTAGTAACATGGTATGCAAAAGTTCAAATGTCTAAATATTGTTTACAAAAGCATTCATAATAAATCTCTTGATCTGCAATTAAGGACTGACTAAAAGTCACTCAAGTATAAAATTAGTTACGTAACAACAGTCCAGTTTCTGACGAGTTGTCAAACAAAAGTAAGGCTATGGTATGCTAAATGATTATGTAAATACAGTTGCGATTATAACGATCGTGTGGAAGCTAGCTAAAAGCCTTTTTTTGATAATATAAAGAGATAAGACCTAGCGTAGGTGAAATTGCATAACCTACGCACTGATATGCCAGTATCCAACCATTTGCCTTCTTCCAACATACTGGCTACCTACTAGCAATAGGAAGAACGCTATTGGTAAAAATATTTGTAGGCCTTTCAGATTTATCGGTAGATATTCAACGCGGGTAGTTATGATGGATCCTGGTATATCGTTGCGTGTGTTATCGGTTACAATTAAAATGGTAATTGGCTACCGATGCGTATCACCAGTCATCGTGTTGAGTGGCCCTTATAAATTGCCGACTTTGTTTCTCACCCGATATTACTTAATAATAAGGGCTTATACCCATCGTCCACCACTCGAACGACCCTCGGCAGTGATCGTTGAGACAAGAAGAAAATGTGAGGGGGTTGAAATTCACGGTAAAATATTCTATTCAGTACTATGTGCATGTATACCTTACATATTTATTTACTAATAGCTGTTTCGTAAAAACTAATACGCAACCTGTATGTATAAATCTTTAACAATCTATACTAATATTATAAAGCTGAAGAGTTTGTTTGTTTGTTTGTTTGAACGCGCTAATCTCAGGAACTACTGGTTCGAATTGAAAAATTCTTTTTGTGTTGAATAGACCATTTATTAAGGAAAGCTTTAGGCTATATAACATCACGCTGCAACTATTAGGAGCGAAGAAATAATGGAAAATGTGAAAAAAAACGGGGAAAATTATTCATCCTTGAGGGCTTCCGTGCGTGCGCTGCTAAAACGGTTCAAGATACCAAAAATATATGTATGAAAGAATTATTCCTATTGAAATGATCTAAAAAAAATTCCACGACAGTATATGTCTATCTTTTAAGATTAACTCACTAGAACCGTTTTTATTTTGTTGGCGCTCGCCGCGCTAGGGAGCGCGAATCCGTAAGTTGAAATATTTTATGTGAACCTTTTTTTTTAAGGTGAACAAATATGAAAATGCTCGAAATGGAGCAGCGGGAACAGGATCAGAAATCCACGCGGGCGGAGCCGCGGGCAACAGCTAGTACCAAATAAAATTTTAACAATGTAAAGTTTTTAATCTGTAATTTTATTTGGTACTTTAAAAATACCAAAGATTTGTATTTAGAGTTATACATCGATATGTAAAGCATCAATATAAACAAGTCTATCGATACCAGTGTTGGTCTCTTGGCTTTGCGAATAACCATTCGCAATGCCACGAACTATTTATCGATAGTACTGTAGATATTAGATACAAACAATCAGAAGTCGATGGAATTTGCATAACAACAGTATCGAGTGCCGTTAATTTGTATTCACCACTGTGAAGGTTATAGTCTAGTATATAATTTCAACGACCGTATCGATTCTCGTATACCTACTGCTCTATCCTCTGCCGCACCAAGTCTTGATATTCCTATCAGATGACGTGTTTCCCTCTATCTACAGCCCCGGTTCCTTAACGGTGCGTGAAAAAGCATCTGATGAGGTCATCAAGCTGAGCGCCACCATTGCAACATTATACGTGTTTATAATGGTGACCCCTTTCCTGAGACTACCTTTAGCTTACCAGCAGGCGAGGGGAAGTGAAAATGACGTGCGCTAAATAAAAAAAATAAAGTTACTTGTTAGAGGAGTCCTTAAAAAATAGTTATACAAATAAAAAAAATCAATGCCATGAATGTGAAATGTCATTATTAGGTTATTAAAATAGAACCGCTGCTATTTTCTTTTTAAAATTATACGAAAAGAAAGTTATATACAGTTTAGTTGTTAAATTATTATATTTTAACACGAACACTTACGTGTTCGGTTTACTTTTTCTTAAAAAGTATTAAAATCAAAGTCTCCAAAGAAACATGATTGGTCATGGCTGAGCAATCTGTGCCAAATTGTATCACATGTTACCATTTCTTTACGGCATCTGGGCAGATTTATTGCTTCAATATTTTGATAATTTAATACATCTGTCCCAGATATTAGAATGCCGTTTTGATTGTCTATAAAATTATTTTATATCATATTTCTTAGTATCTTCGATCTATTTAATTTTATAGTCACTGCACCATAAGTGTGAAATTGGAATTTCAAAAGACATTAAACTCAATAAACCGTAACAAGTGAGATAACGACTCCATATGTCACTTTTAAATGGTAGTTAAGTAATTAATTAACATTCTGTTTCGTGGTAGTTTTATTTTTAACTATTACCTATATATCATTATAATAAATCATGATAAAAAGAAAAAAAGAGAAATTGAATTGTTAAATACTATATAAAAGTTTATAGAACTGTGGGTAAGTAAGCAATGTCAGTATACGACCAGATCAATGCTAATACGCATAATCATACATACAAATGTTTGCTCTGAGCGGGAATCGAACTCACGCACCCTGCGAAGCAGTCGCGTTCACTAACGTCACGCCAAGAGGCTGTCTCTCTTATCTAACTACTAGATTATAATTTATATGTAGTATTTTGACCGTATGTAATAAAAACACAAAATGTTCAATTAGGTACTCATTTTATTGATAGTAAATTATCTGAGCTAATGTACCTATGCAGAACCAGCTCCAATTAGCCCACCCAGCGCCAACGCAGAACCATAACCCACTTAAACAACCTCGCGTAGGATGATAGCCAATTAATATCTGTGTTTTCTTTCATTCAGAGAACCACTTACTATAAAATAACATAAGAAAGCTAATAAAAATACCTTTATCTGTTGCTTCGTAAAATCAACAACAAATAGTTTTTACACACTCGGGTTTCGACACATTAGGATATCGTCCATTTATATTTTATTTTCAACGGCCATAAATATATCTATGATTTATTTGGGTTCTGTATAGATATTCTAAAATAAACCAACGTTATTAGAGAGAAACGGAAGGCACATGGATTTATTTTTATACGAATATAGGTAGTCTAAATTATCCTTTTTTGTGTTCACTAGGCCTAACATTTCCGTTGTTTTTTCTTTTTAAATTGTTATATGGGTACAGTTATTATGTTGTTTTTATTAATTTATTTATTCACATACGAAATCAGCATTACATTATAGTAGGTAACACCCATAACATGAAGAAATTAAAATTAAATTTTTATTGTATTATAGGTATAAGTAATTCTACAGTAATTTTACACTTAATAAAACGTATGACGAATAACATAGAATGAATCAAATTTAGATCGAAAAAGTGAATGCTTCGACGGGATTCGAGCCCACGATCTTGTCCTTACAGGGAGATGTTGTGACCGCTAAGCCACCAAATCAGGTCTAAAGCATTCAAAATTCTCCTATCGAAATCCTATTCGAAAATATTCTTTCTACACTCTAAATTTGATTTGAACAGTCAACATACTTATTGCTTTAGAACCTTTTCTGGACATGAAGGGAAATTAAAAAAAATATTAATTAATCCTAAGAAATGTTTCGCCAGCCCTGTGCTCTGTCCATCAGATAGAGTTTGTTTATGAGCAGACTCATTTCATACTTCCTGGTTATGAATAGCGCAAACCTCGTATCGTACATATCGTTGCTATGCTATAAATAATGCGTTGAAATTCACATTTACATTTTGAACTAGTTGTAAACGAACGATACGATTAGTAATAAGCAAAATTTTATAGATTAAACTGTTAGGTTAAGCAGAACCTAGATGCGTCTCGATTCGGTCAAATATATTTCATTAAGAAATATTTTTTCTACTAAATGTTTTACGAACTATGGTAGTTATTTCATTTCTTTTAACAGATACCGAGCGAAACCAATTGGTGACCCATGATCTAGGCCAAGGAATCCTTTTGCTGTGGCTATCTTCAGATGGCGTGCACTACTGCAAAAGTCGCGATAAGTCACTTTTCGTAGGATTCGGTGGGTTTAACTTAATATAACAGCTAAGACTATTATGTTAAGCTGAACCAGCTGAACCCTATCAAAAGTTACGCTAATTTATACGAAGGATTACTGTTGTAGATAAATAGCAACGTTACCTTTCGGCAATTCGACACTGCTATCACTCTCATGTTCAGTCGGTCAATGGTTTATAGTTAATGTGAGCAAAAGTTTTGAGCTGTAGTTATTTTCAAATATTAACTTAGGTACCTACTGCTTACTTACTTACTTACTACGCTACGTATGAAATATGTGCTTTTGTCCAAACTTTCCTTTAATACATACCTATCTACTTAAGGATTTATTCATTTCATGATTGTTTATTTTCGGTACTCAGAGGTGCACTTTCAAGTAAGGGTTACTATGAGTACATACATGATTACATCATGTCGAAGTTCCCCTTACCCTAAAACTTCATTATTACGCACTCGCAATGGATACAAATGACGTCAGAATCTACAGAACAATAAAAATGGAGTACCTATATTAGGTACCCACAGGATTTGTTGTACTTCAGTACAAAGCTACAACATATCCACGCAATTATTTTAGTACTTAACGATGCCTATCTGTTAAACTTTATTTTTAAACTGATAATGATACTCGTCAACAACAACAATACGAACTCAAATAATGGCCCGGCAATAGTGAGATAGTGACGAGTATATTTATGCATGTAACTATAAATTGTTTAATGCAAAAAAGCTAGATGCCATTGCAATATGAGTGACTACTCAGCACGATAGTATCGCTATATCAGTTTATTCAATTCATTAAATCCTACTAATATTATAAAGGCGAAAGTTTGTTTGGATGGATGGATGTTTGTTCCTATTTCACGCATAAACGGCTGGACTGATTTGGTTGAAATTTGGTACAGGGGTAGATTAGAACCTGGAATAACACATAGGCTACTTTTTATCCCGGGAAAAGGTTCCCAAGGGTTGCGGGAACGGGAACAAAATTCCACGCGGGCGAAGCCGTGGGCATCAGCTAGTCATTTATAACTTACAGAAGATTCTAGCTTTTTATAGATACATCACTAAAACTTCATTCACTAATATTTTACAACCGGCTTTTTAATACTTCACATTTGGTAACAGAATCAAAGGATAATTTAATAGCTCCGAAAATTATAAAAATAAAAGGATTCTATATATAGCGCTACAGCTTATTAGCATTAGGTCCTTCATCTGGTTGCTCACAGCTTCGTCACATCAAAGGGGCTTGTTGTACGACGTAAATAAGTCTGGGAGCCTTTCATACGCCCTCATAGGTATAAAAAGGATGGGCAATGAACAGGGGTAGAGGCAGTTAAAGTTAGTGTTGTAAAAAATGAAGAAACATATTGAACGTGAATAAAGTCATAGGGATTGTAAATATTACCGATTCCAGTCGATTGATTTTCTTTTTTCGATATATTGCTATGTAAGTCCCTACAGTTGACTCGGATAGGTTTATATATCATAGCATAGCGAGAGGGTTCCCTGTAACCCAATTCTCATTCCCGCTTCCCTTTGTAGATGGTAGAGGTATTTAAATTTGACAAAATAGATAGAGGTAAAAATTACTTTCACAGTAACGTACATCGTGGTCAGAAATATTCGACAATGTGTATATCGATATGGCGTACTTTTCGCATTAACGCGAGTCGCATTTACGTACTTTCTAACTACCATTTATCGTGATTTTAAACATCGAAATTTCGTGGGACAGTCAACATATTCCACAGACATTAATTTTGAAAATGTTCACCCTTCGCCACTATTATATACCTATTATAATGTACGTTGATGAAATTTGCTCTGATCAGCAATGTAATTTACTAATAAAGTAATAAAAATTACCTTGGAAAAGTTTTTATGATCAATTAAATAGTACAAGACTCAATCAATTCAGTGTTCGCAATTAAAAGTAAGTAAGGAAACGGTATAGGTTTGTCTCTACCTATCCCGAAAGTTGGTGATTGGTATTTGATTAATATGATTTATTAATTTAATGTTCAGGTAACCTAATACATACAACAATACCTAATTCCTTTGAGCTAATCACATAAATAGTTCTAAAAGCAATGAAATAAAGCACTACAATAGTACTCTCACTTAAGCTATGAAATCCTTGAACTGATATTCTAACTAAATAAGTTTGTAATGGTACAGATGAAAAATATTCTCATTTTTTTATCGAGGCTCGCACAAACGGTGGCTGTTGTTGTTCAAAATTAAAGCCTAGGTTTTCAAAGCGAATATCACCTGCCTGTTGCTCATCCTTTTCAAATTTTCTCGCAAATAATATTAAACCTTGCCAAAACGACGTGAGGCTCATTTTTCGCTGGCTCTTGTTTTGTAATCACCGTGAACTCTACGCGAATCCTTTAATAATGAAAGTTGAATAGGCTTTTTCACAGAAATGTTCGGAATCCATTCCCAGCGATTTCAAAGTGAATTGTGTGTGTGTGTACTTTGATATCTTTCAAATTTCAGGTTTGTGAATGTATGGAAATGTGATTTTTAAATCAATTCCTACTCTCGGACGTCGTTAAGGTTGCAATATTTTATTTAGTCGTTTACATTTTGGGCTATATTGCCTGGTTCTCGACATATAACCTCTAAGATTAATTTAGAAAAAAATATTTCTGAGATTATATCTCGTTTTAGTAGTATGGTTGAGAATGCCTACGGCATTAGGTTCGCCAATGCTCGAATTAACAATAGTGCTCAGAATATGGCAATAAGCAATAGGAACAGTGTATGGCAAAAGGAAATGTGGGTCCACCTCTGGCTAACTCTGCGAGTATATAGACCTGATTATTCACTTTAGACACCAATATATTTATTTTACTTTAAGATATAATTGCCAAAATGATTTCATTGTTTTTAAACTAATTACGTCCCCATATGCATACACTAGGTATTACTGGATTAAACAACAATGGTGCATACCTAAGTACATTTTGTGCATAAATACATCACATAATTGAAAATAGAATGTATTTGACCTATTTTAACGGATCGTTTGGTGAGTTGTGACATGTTTTGGTATCACGCGACCAATGTAATGTAATGCGCTTTTTGTTTACACATCAATTCCAAATAACTATTTTCATGAATTCTAATTATTTACCAGTAATTTTAATAATATTATGAGTAGTACAACATGTTTAGAACAATTTATTGTTGTACTAAGGTAAAAATATATTTTGAATTACGAATTTGGAATTTAATTAGTTAAAATAAATATTACAGGTCATTCTACACAAAGATATTTAAAATCAAAGAGACGGGCATGATAGCGATGATGATATCATCATCGCCTTTTATTTCTGTATTCCGTACCCTAGCTTGTGCTATGGTTTCTAGAATTTGTGAATATAAACTGAAAACTAAAACTAAAAAAACTAAAAAAAAATAAAAAAAAACTGTTTACATACTTAGATATATTTTAATATAATATTAATCATAACAATAGTTCATTTGCCAAGTGAATAGTTTAGATTTTGAATTCCCTTAGATACTTAGTTACTGAGACGATCACTACATAGGTTGTTAGTTTTCACACAGAAAAAGAGAAGTATTGGCTATCAACCCAACACTAGATTATTTTCTAGATTATTATCACTTTATTTTTATATCATTACTAGCTGTTATCTTTTGCTTCACCCACGTGAACTTCTGATCCTAGCGCCCTATAAAAACCTTCCTTAGAGCACAAGGAATAATTTAAAAAAAAACTATTCGAATTGATTCAGTCGTCTTCGTGTTTTGCGCTTAACTACATATATTTGCACAACAGTTAAAAAAGTTATTGTGATGATTGAATTATTGGTTTTAAAAATCTAATAGACCAATAACTTACAGGTAATTGACGGCATTCTTCCTATATCTTCTGGTATAAACATGCGTGACTTTACAAAATAATGCTACAATTTCAGGCAAAAAGATAATCATTTCATGACTATGTATGTACATGAAATTAATTGAATGCATATGTATTAGTCACATAAAAACATCAATCGTTCTGCCCCATTGGTCTTGTGGATATAAGTTAACGATTGGGATTTCCTGGGTTTGATACCATTTGGTACTATATAAGGTAAGTTATACATACTTAATTATGTGTGTAAAGTAACCGCAGAATACCTAAAAGTTGGAAACTCTAAAGATGGTTAGTACAGCTGTAAAGATGGTTGTCGAACAACCATAGGTTCGCGTACCCCCTATATACGTTGGACCGAAAAGGTAAGTACTTAGGTAAATGTGAGTCTTATATAACTTTACTCAATCGTTGAAGCTGTAGTGATAGGAGTAGGTATAATCGAAGTTTGTAAGGCCCGATGGTATTTCTTATGCCGTTTGAGTTGTGCGACTGAGGAAGTGCCTTCGCCCTACAAAATACCGCGGCTAATAATAACCTTTTGTGATCATATTTATGATGTGAGGGTTAAATGTGTCCTTCTTTCACTATGTTCATCTTTATTTAAAAATTTGTTAACCCATGCGATGATGTCATCGATTCGCAGATACATTCGTCGCACTATTATTATTTCTGGGACATGACATATCCCTTGGCGTGATTTGGTCGGCACAGTTTATTCCAATGTACACATTAACGCAATCTAATTTCAGTTTAAGACTCAATATCTGGGTTAGAGTACACACTATTTTATTTTATGATGTTGTTTGAGAAACACTGGATTAAACGTGGCTCTCAAAGTTTCATAGACGTATTGGTAATGTGTTTACTGGAGGTGTTAAATTAGATCACAGTGTAAGCCCCCGTAAGAAATCTGGTCAAAGTTTTCGTAAGAGCGCTGTTAAGATTTCCGTAAAGTAGGGTGGGAAGTTTGATTATAACCATGAGTCATGATGACGGATAAATTTCAGAGAATTGCTCGTAAATAGAGAGTAAATTGTGTTGGATGCATCCAATACAACAAGTCATATTACTAATAAAATTACTGACAAATTACTGAATGTACCTGTGGCTTAAGATGTTCCATATTATTATAGTTTCGCCTTTCATAAATTAATAAAAAAAAAGTTCTCTAAAGATAATACATAAAACTATTTTATGAACATTACAGTATTAATGTTCAGCAACTTTTATCACTGACGGTACCTTAGGAAACTTAAAGCCTGTGTAAGTTTATTATTTACGAATATTTTATCTTTACCAGACCCATGTACTTTGTTTCATGAATCCTAGGAAACCGGTATCTTTTAACATGATAAATTAATTTATCAATTAACAATCATTATATTATTATTAAACTTCAGTAATATTTCTTCAAACAAACAAAATTAGTAATAGGTTGGCAAATCCAACAACTATCTACCCTTTCTGTGTACTAACATTATCATGATTCTAATTCTGCATTCGACAGCTTTCAAAGCACGATAATTGGAAATAAATCAGTCCCTCATAACAGTATTTCCTGCAACAGAGTACGTTTTGACATTTGGGGCGCACGAGGAGATTACTACGGCTCGTAGTGGTAGATGTTATGCACTCGTGAGGGAGGAAACCAGGCCGTGTACCTTCGCATTTGGGATGTTTTTTGGTTGCACTAAAGAGGGGGTCACCAACCTTTTGACACTGAAATTCTGTCACGGTGGCAGTGTTGTCGTCTGCGGTCGATTCGGAAAATGTAACGCCGCGGCGAGCGCGGCGCGTGCCGGCGTGCGCCAGGGCGCAGGCGTCGGTTTGCGTGCTTCGGCGCGCGGCCGGTCGCGCTCGCGGGCCGAGACTGCCGAGTTCGCGCGTTTTCCCTCCGCGCTTTCCCGGTAGCGGCGTGCGCACATCAAGCCTGCATTGTTCTGCAAATAGCGAGCTGAGGGCTGGGCCGCTATTCAACCGAGATGGGTGCCTTTCGACTGGACTGTTGCAGCTCGCTTGACTGCCATAAACGCTGTGTGTCGATAACTTCGCTCTATTAGCACCCGTTATTGTGTCTGCTAAGATTTATATATTACCGTAAGGATAAATTCCTTAAAAACCCTACTGTAAATAATATCTGTACAAACATTTGTTTTTAAATCATAAAGTTTTGAACTAAAACAGTTTTTATTACATATTCAAATAGACATTTATAGTTTCATATTAACTTTACTTGTTACTGACAATATTTTATATTTCTTAGTTTTTTTTACATATATGTATGTAACCAACTCCACTCCGTCATCTGTTAAGAATTTTTCACCCAATAACACTGCTTAACTCGAGAATCTTTTGTATATAAACGAAAACGTACACCAAGAGTGCAATGAGGACATTTTAGAGTAATACAATAATTAAAACTTAATATAAATAATAGGTAGATACTTACTAAATTTGTAGTCGATCGAAATTCAAAAACCGAAAACAAAAATAAAATATTTCCAGTTCATCAAATGCACTCAAAACTCACATCATGAACCATTTAAAACGAGCACACCATTTCATTTTCATTTACATTTCATGGGAATCGAGTTTATCACCGCGTAACCGTCGTAACACGTCTTTGACAACAAACTTCTGACGTTTCAAACATCAGAGTAACGGAAACATGGTGATTGAGATATTTCAAGAATGTGAGTGAGGTTATAAGTGACAATTGTTAGCGAGAAAGTTATCAACAGCCCGCAGACGCATGACGATCGAGATCTACAAACATATTGTTTCCTCGTAATGGGTTGAGTGAATCGTGCGTGGCCCTGTTGCACGCTTAAGGCAATAAGTAGGCACAAGACACAATTACGTAGGTAATTTTGTTATTTGTATCTGAGAGTAGAGCTTCTGATATCTTAAGGAGTGTAGGTACTAGAAGATTTATGGCCCGGTTCATTTCTTACAACTTTTGTCTTTGACATTTGGTACCAAGCAGAGGAGGCAGGAAGTGTGTTCAGTTCTTTTCAGTTCTTAAAAAAATGTAAATAGACCAAAAAGAAAAGCCGCTAAGTTTCTTGCCGGTATCTTCACAGGTCGGAATTGCGTTTCGAACCGGTGCCGGTGGTCTGTTTGCTAAACTAATTTATAATATATTTTCAATTTTCACGTTTTGTAAGTTGTGTTTAATGGTCCACACATAATATATGATTTTTTGAATTTGAATTTGTATAGGTATATTTAGATGCTTACAGATTGCCAAGACAACGTTTACACTAATCATAATAATTTAAACATAATATAACTATATAGTCTGTAATATTAATAATGTAGTCTGATGAGGCTTTATATAGTCAAATAAAGCCTCATCAGACTACAAGAATAGATTACATACATACAATCATACATACACATATATACATACAGACATAAAATTATTATTGAATTTGTGCCCCCAGTTTGTTTTAAAGAATATTTTCTAAGTAATTGAAAAGTTTATAGTTAAGCTAGCTACGTATATAACTAGCCTAAATGAATTCACTTACGGCCGACTCGACACACATATTTGTATGTTGGTATGTCCATCGATTTGTTGACACACCTACATTTACCTATTGCAGAGCTGTGACTGCCACGAACCTGTTTTACAAAACATCAGGTTTTCGACAAAAGGTTTCGAATTGTTGATGTTCCCTGTTAATTGAAACTGTGCATTTAAAACAAATAGATACACTGAATGAATATAACAAGAAATTTTGGGAAATGGATTATTATTTGATATATCTAAAATATTGGAGTAACCGCGGTAGCCTAGTGGTATGGGTAATGGACTGCTGAGACGAGGTCTCGGGTTCGATCCCAGGTTTTACCATGGCACACACCAATGACTCGATGCTTTTCGAAGTTATGTGTGTATTTATCGCAGGTTTATAAGTGCCCGGTTAATGGCAATAGGCTCGCCACCTATTACATTGGGACCTAAAACATAAACTGGCGAAATGTGGGTGCTAGCACCTCTGCCTACCCCTTCGGGGATATAGGCGTGATATTATAAAAAAAAAAATATTGGAGTACTTGAAACCAGCGTCGGGTTTGCGGGCTGTTATCTCTGCATACTCCAAAGATAGAAAGACGTGAGTATGTTTGTGTATATATACATACTGAAAAGTAAAATAAAATCCATTAGAGTAAACAATCGAGTTAGCTTCAAGCCCTTCAACGCTCTGTCGAGTCTATATTCGCGCTTTAGTGACGCGGGCTTGGGTTACGAAGGGATAACGCATGCTATTGGTTTCTGAATTACACGGATTCCATGCAATCGAGGAGTTTGCGATACCTATGGGTAGGTATTTAATTACAATAGAAACTTAAATAAGTGCATACTGAAAAAAATTATACTATTTTGTTTTTGTTGTTTTTGTTTTTTAATTGACCTGAATTAATCTATCTTTTACAGTTCTATAACGGGTAGATATTATATTTATTAATAGAGATGTTTTTAATTAAATTAAAGTTATCCGAAAAGATCTGTTATATTTGCCGCATCGTGAAGGCTTGGAATTCTTCACCAACTCACATATTTCCATATATTAAAAAAATAAACAAAGAAATAAACCCGCCATTTTAGTATTAATGATTGTAAAGCACCAATAGTGAGTTTCCCGCCTTTTTTAGATGTAAATAACAGCTTTTATGTCGGGTGATGAAAGAATTTATCTTTACTTGCCGTCATCTAACATTCACACTCAACACTTCCTTCACGGCCTTATCATATTTCACACCTTCTCATTCACGTTTTTCATACTCGATACCTTCCATAGACCATCCCATAAATCTATCAAATCACTGCATCAACCAGCCAGTGTGGAATTCATCATTGGGAGAGGCCTATGTCCAGTAGTGGACTGCTATAGGGTAATTGATTGATTGAAGAAAACAAGCCATCTACAGCGTTTAACCAATTTAGCCCAAATGACTCAATATTGTGTGTAAACATGGTTCGACATTAATGTCAGTCCAAGAAGTTAATGATTTACTTATAGTTGCTATTTGATAAGGATCGGCTGCCACCATAACCTTTGATTTATTATTGTTTACCTAATGCCTGGCCTTCTACGTGGCTAATTCCACAAATGGAAGATTCCAGCTCTTAAACAAAACTGAAAATTCGCTAAAATTAGCCAACAATACTTTTTTAAAGTGTCATGTTACCTTTACTTACATATAAGTATATGTAGGGAATTTATAGCCAGTGGTGAAGAAACTATCTCTAAAACGCGTTGACATGTTGTCCCGGTGTTGCGGAAGGTCTATTGTTCGGTGCGGGTTGTAACTAACAAAGAGAATCCTCCAGAAACCAAACGAACCTTGACCTTTGACTGAAATTTTGACTAAATACCCACACAATATTCGCAATCAAATGAATTACAAGATCATTACCACATTACCTTTGCTTATGAAAATAACACCGAACGAATAACAAGTGAATTCATAATTTTTGGAGGTCCAATAGGCAGTACAAAAAAGATCCGATGGAGCCTTTTTTTTATTTAACTTTGAAGGTCTAACGGGCACTGAAAATGAGGTCGAACGGGTATTTTTGTGAGAGGGTTCGAATCTTGGAGTTCGAACGGGTACCTAGGTAGCCACAGATAAGACGCGTGAACTGAAATACATAGAACCAAGCTGCGTTAACCATATCTGCGTATTTTTACTCACATACGAGTACGTATTTTTATACAAATTCTGTGAAATGATTCACACTAAATTCCTTCTATATTATTTACATGATAGGCCTTTACAAGCACAAGGTGACGAACGAACTTTAGCGGTCACAAGACTTATTCGCATTCCCGTAGTGTGCTTGATTAGAATATCGGACTCGTACCGACTTAAAACGTACGTCATCGAGAATCTCAATTACCAGGGAACGCCCGAAGTAACATTGTTTTTGATGTTTTTATAAGGGAAATTGCCGCATAGTTCCCTATGGCATAGAAAACAAAGGCCATCCCATAATGTCCCCGTGGGTGTCGTAAAAACCGATTAAGGGTAGTGCTGTTTTACATCTTACAGTAAACTAAGAGGTTTACCTCCTTTTACGTGGGTTATAAAAACAGTAAACGAAATTTAGGGATGGTTATATCACGCATACCTACAGTATACCAACATGCGTACCTATATAAATGAACAGATAAATCTGAAATATAAAAGATGATTACTTTGTTTGTAAGTATGTATGTACTACCGCACCGTTCGCGATAATTTGTCAACTTGTTACCTACACTTGCGTGAGGTTTATAAAACGTGTTGTTGTTGGTCATCAAATTATTTTAGACATCACGGCGGCGCGCGGCTCAGCGCTACAATCAGGGCCTTGATTTTACTAATTGTCAACCATTGTCAAGGAACTGAGATTACAAAAAATGACATTTCATTTTGGACTCTACTTTTACACAGTTTAACTTCAAAATTAAATTGCATTGTGTACAGTGTACAGTAACGATGTAATAAGCTCTTCTTCATTTCATTTTCAACTCTACAGCAATGAAAATAAAGCCGAAAATGCCATGGCTGTTTTTGTGATCTCAGTCGTGTGACTATGGTTAAAAGAATCGAGGTCTAGGTTGAAGAATGTCAAAGAATATTTTTTACACTTTCCGGTGCGAAGCTATTGTACCATAAAATTTAATTACTGAAGCAAGAACCAATGCAGCGTTACATTACAATTAAAATCTAGACCTCCAATAGATTACGATAACTGTATTTATCAATATAACAGTGAAAGTAAGCGAAGAATCTTGGCACGAATATTGACACCAGGGCGTCCGTTACTATAGATAGATGGATCGCTTCACCGATGCACTGTTATATTTTAACAAAGCCTCCATTTTCCAACTCACCTCATTATTTCTAATTGCTGCTACGTTTCTGGACGAACTGTCTGTGTGTGCAATGCTTTTGTTTACAAGCAGAAAGAAAACTTTCAATGGTAGCAATAGGTGTGCATACCTAACAATATGTAAAGATAAGTCATCAGTACAACAATAAGTCAAGCAGATTGAGACATTAAGATTATTTTTTATGGCACATCAATTTGAATTCACCTCGCCTGATGGAAAGCTGAAGGCAAAGTCTCAGGAAAGAGAGTCACCATTACAAACACATACCTATCTTATTGTCTCAATCTGCTTTAAACCTAAGAAGCTTCGAGCGTCAACCCTAATTGCCCTTGGTCGCAATGAATCTCGTCTAGCAATGAATGTTTTATCTTGTCTCTAACGGTAGCGACTGTCATCTAACATCGCAATCCCGAATCGAATCAAGAGTTCAAATAAGAGTCTTAGCCTGGTCGGTCAAATCGGCTTGCAGTTAAGCGTAGCTTAGGCCCCGATGAATGGGCATCATATACCTACCGTGATTAAATCAAAATAAATGTCTTTCAATATAAATGTTATCATTTGTTAGTAACCAGTAATAATTTGCGGTTATAGATATGTAATAAATCAATTTAATAACATTTTATTACATTCCAAAAACAAAACTTGAGTCAAGCAAATCTGAATCATGTTAATAAATAGTTATTACTGTCAAAAAATAATTGTATGATGCGTTCTCTGAATGCATTAAACACTTGACCAGTTTTAATGAAGTTAAGCGACGCAATCTACATCAATCATATAATAGAAAATTACTGTGTAGAAAATAATTTACCACTTTCTTTAATAAGCAGAGAAAATTGTCTCATGCCACTGTGTGGGAACGGGTAATGAAAAATATTTCTTATTAAATATAGCTAGTAGAGCTTTTTCTATAACCTACTAAATCCGGTTACATGTCGTTCCCGAGATAATTATAATAAAATTGTGTTCAAGTGCAAATGAACCCGGCTTACGCTAGTTTTAATGATCTCAGTTCATGATCATATTGGTGAAATTCGGTCAACGACGGTGCGAAAGATCAACTCATACATAGAGTCATATTCGTAGTAAAAACACAAACCTCCCAACATGCTCGTAATCGTCAGACGAACTGTCAAACAAGACCCTTCCTTCACGGTTGGGTAAAAAGGTCAAGTTCTTGGTTTGTCCTTTACATTTACAAAATCTCCATTCAGCTATTTACTATAAAGTGGATCAATATTTTCATCATTATAGCGATTTCCCATTTTGTCGTGCGTCCAAAGTTTGTATTTAGAAACCCGAGGTTCACATAATATTTTTGTTAGGTATGCCCGATAAAACTGTGGACGTTTACACAGTAAAAAAAATCAATTTAGGGTCGGGTATGCGCACCGCGTGACATGATGTAGTTATAGATAATAAATAATGGGACCACATGCGGGTGGCCTTTGCTTCTATGTTTTCTATGTTTGAATAGACCACTAAGCTACTTTGTCGGAAGTTGTCTGGTGTTACAAAGGATAGCTTTTGCCTTTCGATAAAGCGATGCATTATGAAGAGTTATAAAGAAAAATAAAGTATAAAACGAAAATTTACATAAATATGTGGGTATTCAAATGAAAAAAAAAATACTTAGCAACTTCGGTCGTTGACTGTTCATGAATACCTACTAGATTATTAGGTTGGAAGCCAGGTCATTGTAGCAACCTTCACCCTAGCAGAAGCAGGCTGCGGCGGGCGGCGCAATTTGCACAACCCCTCCCCATCCAGAGGCTAGACAAGGCCACCGTGGTCCCTATATCTGAAGGGGGATATTTCGAAAGAGAGACCTTAACTCTGGTAAGTAAAGACCCGAAAACGGCGTGCGTTTTAGTCGGTTCGAGTCCGACATAACCTCCCCAACCGGCTCCGGCTGGGGAGGTAACCGTCTGTGGGGATTTTACACACGATAAAATAAGGTCAATGTAGCTAACATTAGAACATACAATTAGAGATAAACTTTCTTTTCAGATCCATCGTCTAGTCCAGACGCCACGAAATTACATCGTCTATATCGCAAAGATGATTAAAAGATATGGTTTCATTTCAATTCGATTTATCACGATCACGAACTCAATCCCGAGTTTTTAGATTCTGAACTTTATTCCAGCCAGACATATACTCGTAGACAGATTAATCATATCGGTAGAGTACTGCATAAAGAGAAATATGTGTAAAGCATTCGACTGTTACCTATGTATATCAGTTCACTGTTCACTGTTCAATTCCCAATAAGTGCAACTATTTTTATACCTATATGAATAGGTATGTTTGTAGGTAATTATCACTATTATTATTGATTTGGATGTTTTTAAGTATTAAAAAAATATAACTGTATGAAAAATTAATATGGATGAGATGGCTGTAAGTGACGACAAAATTGATATAAAATTTCCATTTAGGTATGTATCATATTTAAAGTACAGTCGCCATTAGAAACTGATGCACGCTAATAAAAGTTTAAAGGGATCAATAAATAAATGATTTTGATGTACCCATGTAGGTAGGCGGTAATTTTCAGATTCAAATTTTACGTTTTTCAATTCAGGTACATTCTTTTATGTTGAGCTGAGAATGATCAGTTGGAGTAGGGGAGTCACTTGGATTGTCTTAAGTTAATACCACAGAATTAACCGTGCTTAGCGGCTTTACCTACGGCTAATGCATTTAATTATAGGTATACCATACCTACAATGCAAAAGTGAAGTGATTTGCTGGTATTGGTATTATTTCGTTGAATCATGCACTTCCTTCATTACAGTACATAATTTAACGGCCATCGTGTGTAATTAAAGAAAGCATTATGTATGTAACAAAGAGAGAAGTATAGACCCTCACTCAAATTAGTAGACTAATTTCATAATTACTATAGTAGTACGGATGTTCTATGAATTTAAGTGGCACCCTGTCAACTGCTACTGCGTGGAGTGTAGTGGGTTTGATCCCCCCGTGGGACAATTATTTATGATTTATGATCATACCTTCAATGTAGACTGATAGTTTTCTTTTTAATAAAGAATGTTAGGAACAGAAATTACTAACATTACCTCTAACTCATCCAGCAAAGCTCAATGGCTTGTGTTAGGAGTTGGTTCACGTCGGTAATGTAATGACCAGGATAAGAACCCGGGACCTCTCGATCGTAAGACCGACTCCTTAACCAAGAAACTACCATCGCTTCATAATTACTTCGTTGTGTCCAATATTTTTAATATTAAAACCTTTTTTAATAATCGCACCGTGTGGTACTTTAATTAAAGAAATATATAGATATTTTTTTTTTATAACCATGTAAATAGTTCGTACAATATTCTACAGATCTATAGAAAAAAACTATTGTAAAATAGTATATAAACGCGCTCAAAAGAAAGCTCACTCTTAAAATCAATTCAATGAGCTAAACAACAACAACATTCATGCGGTACATTAGTTTAAAATCTAACAAGCAACTAACGTAAGATGCCAAGACTACGGTGCATACATAACATTTATTAAATCCTAAAATATTGCCTCTAACTATAATATAATTCTACTCACATTTTGAACACTGGTTATTTACACGATATTAACTACACGAACATCGGCACAAAAACATATAGAATTAACTTCATAAACATCAATATTCTTACACAAATAAGTCGCAACAAAGTTTCAATAATGTAAACAGTTTTTAGATGGACAAAGCACGTTCGATGTTCGTACGTGAACTCATACGCGAGCTATGAGCTTTGAACTAACTCGAATAGCCTTCTTTTCTTCATAATGAAAGAGCGAGAGAGAACAAAAACCACCATAAATATTCGGGGAACTTCGGCCGCTTCCGTGTCTCGTATGTCGGGTTGAACGGAAGGATAGTATGGATACGGTCACGTGTGCTTTGTAACTTTTATATTTTGTGATGTAAATTTTATTCATTTGTGAAGATGCCTTGATATGCAGCCTCACGTGTGGCGGTAACTCATACTGCTACTTCAGACAGTTAGGTATTACATTTTGTTTAAATTAGTTTTTTTACATAGAAGTTTCAATAGATTTTGTGTTTTGTCTTTGTGTGTTGTTTAATTTAGTTATAAAAATAATGAACGTTGGTAGGTTAGTATACAACTTTTTATAGTGTTTACCATTAATAAGATATTAGAAATAAATCAAGTATAAACGAATGAATGGACCTCAACCCACGACTAAATGTGTGTTAATCAGCATCTGGTATGTGTTCTAAATCTATCTAAATTATTCTATGCCCTCAGTACCTACGTTGCCAGTTAGTCAAAATATCTTAATGTACGAGTATTAAAAATATTTTTCACTTTTTAATAAAACTTAACTTTTTAATAATAACAATGTTATTATCTAGATAGTATGAAAATTTGTTTAAAGTAGACAAATATAGATTGCGATTAAAAAAAGAAAAATAATTACTAAATGTGTTTTACTGCCCTAATAAAGAAATGACTACCACTATTATTCATATCAGGGGGTAGTATTTTCGTGACTACAAACCATTCAGTTTCAACGAGTAATACATTAAACTTTTAAAACAGTGGCCGACTAATATTTTTGGTAACATAAATTTTACTGTTAACGATACAGAAACATTTTTAACCCTCGTGCTGACAATAATGCATTGAAATAACTTGACTGAAACAAATAAACATACACGCTCGTCCCAAAAATTAAGTTTATCAAGTTCATAGAATGATCAAAGTACTTTACAATTTATGGATGTAAATATTGAGTTCAAGAGATAGTTCGGAGAGATAGAATGAGAGGCGATCTAAGTCTGGATGGAATAAAAAAAACATCGGCTTCATAAAATGTGAATCTACCTACGCGACATACATTTTTGAACCTCATCATGTTTATTTTATAGCAATAGTGAAACCTTAACACCTACGTTTGTAAAGGTGAATGACTGTTGGTCTGTTTATTATTGTAGCTATTCTGTTTGTCAAAACTTGACGACTAATTTGTATCTTGAAAGTTAAGTTTTAAAACAATGATGTCAATAAAACAACTTATTTTGTAGTGTAATTATTCAGTGCGGAAGCAAAACATTGCTATTACAGCAAGTACCTACTTTAGATAAAATTACTTTTTCATGGAATGACATCATGTAATCATTAAAGTTATTACTTAGACATGTCTTTACAATTCTCATGTGTTGTCTTTGAATGAATGCGATGAACAGATGGGGGTGTCTTTTGTGGGGTCCCCATTGTCCCACACTGTAGTATTTCACACCATTCCGATATAAATAGCGACTCATTCATTTTGTAATCTGTTGTCGTGCAAGTTCTGAGACGTTACCAGAATAACAAATAGATTGCTTTGTGCTTAGTATGAAGATGTAGTGCAAGAAAGATAACTGTTATTAGTATAGATAACTGATCTTCTTCTTATTTAAATAAATAATAATACCCTGCTGAACAGCAGAAGAATTTCACTTACTTGTAATAGAACACAAACTTAGAAGGCATTTGCACAAGTTTAAATTCATTTAATTTATCCTTTAACTAAATAACCGTATTCAAAATGTACCCTTTTTTCCTTTCATTTAAATACACATATCTATCTAATTCCTTTACTACTATAGTTTCTATAATGTCACTCACATCTCTCAAGTAAAGCGATTGCGCAGTAGGTAAGTTGAAATACAGAAGAAAAAATCAACCAAAATGACTGCCGGCTATCCATCCATCCTGCACAGCCCGCGATAAGCGTCGAAGGTCGCAGTATGAGTTCCGTCCTTCAGGAGCGCGGGCCTGGGGGTGACGGGTGGAGCCACCTGTTACCTTAGCAGAATCAGTCCGCGCTGGCGATGCAAAGTTTACCTCTAGATGGGGACACCATGGTTCCTACATAGGGGTAAGGGGATCATTTCAAAAGAGATATCCCACGATCAGCTGGGGTGCGAGATATAATGTTTTCATGTCTTGTATTATCTCACCTCCAGCGATCAAAGACCTATAGACGGCATGCGTTTTAGTCTGTTTGAGTCCGACATAATCACCTCCACTGACTTTGATGGAGGTGGTATAAAAACAACCATCGATCGAAGCATTTTCCGACAACAGTTAACCAACAAAAAGGTCCCTCTTATAACAATTGGACGAATTATTTTTAAGTCATCTTAAAAAAATACAATTGAACTACTGTTTTGGAAGTTCACTAACCTCACTTGAGTTAGGGTTAGTCTTCCTGAGTATAATGTGATGATTAATTAACTTGAATAATACTGTGGTGTTGAGATTCTAAGATATACCTATATTCATTCACACCTATTCCGATCTTTACTCGGAATCACTTAAAGCGGTAAGATTTCATAAAAATATCTGTTTAGGTAGTAAACCAGCACACCGGTTAACATAGCTTATTACTGCTTGCAATATCAGAAATGATTGCGCTTTGCTGTCTAAGAAATGTAATCATAGACTCCACCATGAGTCTCACTATACGTTCCACTATGAATTCTACTATATAAATACTTACTATTCCAAAATAACAACACTATGTACCAACATCGATATAAATAATATTTCCCGATATTTCAGTGAAAAGAAGTATGTTTTATTAGCCAGCCGACATATTTTATGGCCGACCAGCGTTAATTAGGACATCAAATGAAAGTTAATGGTCGATTTGGACGTGATATTATTATGTCAATCCTATGTTAATCAAGTATCTAATACTTAACTAGGTATATAAACACCAATATTTGTTAGACTGTATTTTAACGGTGCAAGATTTAATGAAATTGGTCCAAATAAATCTTGCTCTTGACAAAAAGTCTAGGCATAGCACAATCACAGTTTTCAGGCATGTTCTTCAGAATTTTTCCATAGTACAATAATTCTATAGTAGATAGCAGAAGGTGATGCTGAAATTGAGAATATATTTTGCGAAGGTTTGCGATGCGTAGTCGGCAATCTATTTTAAAATACATATAGCTTTTGTGTTTACATAATAATAAATATACCGTTCGCGTTATAGTAGTACCTACAGTCAAAATAATATTGGTTATTGTATATATCTAATATGTGTACAGAAAGAAAAAAATAAACACGAACATTTTTATTCTAAGAGGTACAGTCATAGACCAAAATATAGTCCTAGATAATAACGTCTTTTGGTTTTATCAATGAAAATGTTATTATTCTCATGCTTTGTGAACGATAACTAACATCCTCTGTCATGATCTGCATTAAGATTATGATTAAAATATATAGCCGCCGTAGCCTAGTGGTAATGGACTGCTGAGACGAGGTCTCGAGTTCGATCCCAGGTTTACCATGGCACACACCAATGACTTTTCGATGCTTTTCAAAGTTATGTGTGTATTTATCGCAGGCTTACAAGTGCCCGGTTAATGGCAATAGGCTTGCCACCTGTTACATTGGGACCTAAACATAAACTGGCAAAATGTGGGTGCTAGCACCTCTGCCTACGCCTTCGGGGATAAAGGCGTGAGTTTATGAGAGAGAGAGTAAAATTATTCATGTATCACTGCTGTAACAGAAGAGCATGATGATGACAGGAAACTGAAAAAAATCACTGTAAAAGTTAGTGACGACCACACCAGTTTATTGGTCTATTCCACTAATTCTATCCACGATTATTATCACGAAACCCGGCGGCGCTAGATGGTAAAACAGAAGGTTATCAAGCGCACGCGCAGGCACGGCGCGCTTTTTACGTGACCAGCAGCTGTCATAACAAAGTACGGTAGCTATAATACGATTACTTTGATTTAAACAACATATTAAGAATTTGAGCGTTTATTTCTTAAAGCCGAAATAAACTGAGAGATTGGTTTTTTCCCGTATAAGCCCATTTAAATCATATCATAATAGACAGTTCGGATCCCTAAAAAACGAGCCATCGAATAACCGTATAAAATCATTCAAGCAGTTAACTTTGATTAAGTATATACGTTATCACAAACTGTCAGAATTGGACAGATCAAGATCGACCTAGTGATCACAATCTTAATGAACTATCTTTGAAGTTAAAATAAATAAAAACTGAACCTCAAGCGTCGGCGTCGATGTGTTCTACTTACAGCTGATAACAAAAATAACGGAGTTTCTTACACTACATGCATTACAAGTTTACGTTACTTCCTGTAAACAAATAAATGCATGTCATTCAACTGTCGGAGAGAACTATCCCACTTCCTTAATAATAGTGATGTGACATGCCCATAATTAGATAATTATTCCAGTTATGCGATTTACCAAGCGTCCGGTTCGTGATTCGATAAGCCGGCTGTTCAATTTAAAAAGTTCAAGTCATTTTGTGCTATTATGCGATAGATGAAATGAGTAGGTAGGTAGGTCTGCAGTGTTTTATAATGTATGTGTATTGTATTAACAGCTTTATGTATTATTTTCTGGGATCAATCACCCAATTACCCAAACGCAGTCCACTGTTGGATATAGGCATTTCCCAAAGTTGGAAGACCTTACTAGGCGGTAGGCATAGGCAGTTTCCACGTTGTCCAGACAGGTAGGTATAGGGATATTTTTTTTCATAATTTACTGCCCTTGTGATTATATCGTCTGTATAATTTGGTTGAGATGAGGTGATATTTTTTCTCCACTATCACACCATTTGAACCACGGTTTCAGAATTTCATTAAGTGTACACATTCAGGTAGATTTTTTGTTTTTTTTTAATACGTATTTCTGTCCACTACTCTAGGTGTTAACTACTCACATGGAAGGATGAGGTATACCAAAACTATTACGTATATCGGTATCGGTATTACTTATTTCAAATTTTAATACATTTTAAAGTTAGTCAAATGATTATGATATATAAAAATTACATCATGAAATTGTAATATTATCAGAGAATAAAAGAGTTGTCATGGCCAATGTCAGCATAAATATATTTGAGTTATTATCAAAATAATTATCTTCACTGTACCGTAATAGTCGGTATCTAAATTTAGCACATAAGTCTCTAAAATACACTAATTCCAGCGCTCTTATAACATTAGAATCGACCGGAAAAGGAGTTCATTGTCCGCATAATGTAATCGTTATGCAAGCTGTACTGTACGGTGTACGTTCTGCTGATAATTTCGTCCATGAATTATGTATTCTTATCCTATTCCGTATTGCGGTTAAGGATTTTTTTTATAAAACTTGAATGTCAGATAAGCGCACAGCCCACCTGATGAAAAGTGGTCACGGCGACGTTTGTAACACGTCACAGACTTTACCCTCGTGCTGCCGACTCTATCGATTCCTTCTAATACCCTTCTTGACGAACCCCTTATTATAGTCGCTTAGGAAAATGATTTCCACATCCTGAGCGTACGCGGGATGAAGTTCCTTTCATACTACACAGTGTGCACCGTTTTCAGTTGTAATGTGTAAGGATGAACTCCCTGCGAGCGATTCGATAATAGAAAGTAAGCGTGGGCAACATATCGAATAATTCTTCTGTACACAAACCATAGTACAGGAATATTTGAAACGTAAAGAAACCATAGTAAGGAATATTTGAAATGAGGTCGTACGGGTGTTTTGTGATAGGGTCCTGTTCCAGTGCATAGCTTTGAAAAATCAGTGTGTGACATTACAACGTTATTACTACATTGAAATTACGATAGCACTTTATCATAATACCCGTAGTCTATTTTACCCATTTGCTGAATCTGATGTCAATGTTAAATTTGGCATTAAGTAAATTCTGCTATGTCGACCACGCGTGCAGTGACTTTGGTGATGTCATCAATTGTGCAAGAGAGCCCTTTCTCTAAGGGACATTAAAAGACTCCGTAGTCATATGCGGTTAATATATAATCTCACAATCTACAATATTTTCTGGACCACCATGAGACCCACATCATTCAAAAAGTATAGTGTAATAAATTCAATATATTTCTACATAAGGTCGCTTCGCAATGCCTTTCAAGTTCCAAAGTTATATTCTACCCACTAAAAACCTACACCAAAATCTACCTACGTCATTTGTTTTATAAGTACAATATTATGCAACTTTTGTGGGCAGATCCAGAGTTAGCAGTTAGATTATAAATTAATAATGAAAACAAATTGAATTTTATTTAAAATATTTTATTTTTGTCTAGAAAGGATAGCTTCTTTACATCCTCTTTCTTTATACCACTCAGTGGACAGACAAGCACACGGCCCACCTGATAAAAATCGTCACTGTGGTCTAAGGACGTCTGCAAACCACTAAGGCGTCACATTTATGCTGTTGATCCAAAAGAAACCTTCCAACGTCTTTCTTGAAGAAGCCCAAATTGTAGTCGCAAGTAAAAACCACATCCGGAAGATTGAGCATGCCCGATGCTTTTAGGTAAACATGTTCACTACGTCAACTACCAAACGTGGACCTATAAAAATATTCACTCCCATTTTGCCTTTACACGATGCCTTTCACAACCTTAGCACTTAAACATGACACAAATATTATAAGCCCAATATTATGACAAGTGAAGCCCAACGTTCTAATATAATCGTGACGTCTTTTCATGGCGGTCGATAGGATAAATTATTCGACAAGCAACTTTGAGTTGGGACACTTTATGAATGATTATGAATGAATAGGTAATCGCAATACTGCCTTCAAAGGGCAAGTTCATTATGCAAGGATTTTATGCAGCACACCCACGTGCGGATACGGTATCCGTAGTTGTATGGCATGTTGCCTGTTATTAGAAAATTAGCTGTTGTCAGCGATTTCGTTGTAGTGTTAACAGTGTTGTTATGACAACTGGTTAATGGAATCACTGGTTACACGTGAACTATAATAATATTTATATCATGGCTGGATCTTTATATATAGACTCTAGCCTACGTATTTTCACAAACAGTTTTGGTAAACACGAATCACCGTCAGAATATAGTCCATATGGATGTGCATCATCTGATTTTCACGAAGATACCAAATTGTTAACGCCGCTCTATTTTATATATGATTATAATATTTTAAATAAATACGTAACTTTGTGATTTACTGTATTTGCGATGAATTCATAAGACAGCGTTTGGGTATTGGTACCCACTCGAACACTGGAGAGTGTAATGTTTTGTTGGCTTATCCCTTAACAAATCGATGTAAAACACTATGATATAAAATCTAATACCTTCGCTAAAATACTAATAATTATCCCTTGGTATACAACTGCTCATTTTAGATGCAAATTATGCTATAGTATAAGACCAATGTGTTTAATCAAGGCAACATTGATTAAGCCATGTGCACATTATAACATACGAGTCTACAATTATTAATAATTTCTTAATTTCGAAGGCGATTTAACTCAAAACTTGCATAATATTACTCAAACCAAAGATGTTAGTCAATAGCACGACGCGTGTCACCCCATTTAATATGCCTGTGAGGCGCATGCTCTCATGCACTGACCGAGGGTGCGGTAGACTGCCTGTCTCCCCACGGGGTGAATGAACGCACCAAAACAAAGAACACCACCTGTAGTACAACCGCTTATTACGATCGATAGCACCATGGCACTATCAAAGTTACTGTTATTAAGGAAACAGAACTCCATGTGGTCGTACGATGTGATGACGGTTAGATTGTGATGGAATATGCGTGTTGGATTAAGTAACTACTTGGCACACATGTGTGTCAAATATTTTGTTAATTGTAAGCATTATTACTAGTAAATAAGTATTATTACTTACTCTTCTCCTCTTTAAACATAGTGCTGGGCAAATAACATTACAGAAAGCAATACAACAAGTAAGTACTCGTAAGTATTGTGTATTAAAAGACCTCGTATTTTCAACAACTGTTGGTTCATCTGCTGGGAAAGTTTTGAAAGGATTTCAGTGTAGAATTGCAAAATTGTTGTCCTTTTACGTTTCGTAATGTGAAAAGTTTTGAAACTTGAATGCATTGTTACTGTTTCTAAGCCTATAATTTCAAACGTTTCACGGGGCTATTTCCGTAAAGGTGTTTGCTGATGTTTAGTGAATTGGATCATTCATCAACCTGACAGCTTGTATGGAACCACACCCGGGTTCAAAGAAACTATTATGTACTTGGAATCAAGAATATTGGTTAAAGGTACTGTTAATTTGACGTGAATGTTTGTGATCTGGTGAAATTTGTACTAGGTAGGTACTATATCGATTACACCATTAATCAAAATAGTTATTTATAAATTGATACTTGCCCTAATCTTCGTTTATGTGTAAGCTAGCTACAATTATATTTTTTTGTAAGGTCTAAGAATCAAAGAGACGAGAAATTTTCAAATTTCAAGAAAAAATTTAATAACCAATATCTTGTCTGAATGACTACGAATTTTAAATTTAAAAACAATATCCAAAGTTAGCCCTGAATATCTAACTTCTGAAACAAAAAATGTGGAACTTAAATAAAATATACCCAACCACAATTATACCATTCTATAACACCAATACATTAGACCATAAAACTAACTCAATATTTGCTTTTGTTAAGTATATAATAATACAATTTAAATAATTATTCATTTATCTGCAAAGGCGGCGATTACTGGCAACAGCTAATTAATTGTATAATAGACTAATTAAGAGGTATTCTGATTTAGAGTTTTATAAACCTCCTAATAATGGCCTTGGTCCTTCCCAGAGATAAGAATAACTGGTAATTCGTAAAACAATTCGAATGTCACAAACACAAGACCGTACTTTCGCTTATCATTGTCAGATTACACGGTAAGCGGTTGTTTTTCTTAGAAATTCTTCCAGGCCATTGTGGGATTAATGTTTGTACGTAATATCTGAAAACATTTAATTCTAAATATAGTTTTAGCATATTGCTGGTCACGTAATGCCGATTTGTTTTGCTTTTACATTTATATAAATTATATTTTATTATGTTGCTTCAGTTAGAATACCTTAGCGTTTTTAGGTGCAAATTTTTGACATTTAGTTAACATTAGGTTAATATTAGTAAATTGTATTATAGAATGTAAGAGTAAATTGTACACGTATTTTGAATGAATAAACTATTATTATTATTATATATTATATATTAGGTACTTCTATGTCATCTCTTGCGGGATAATATAAAACTAATGTCAGTTGAGCCTTTGTGTTGCATTGTTGTTTGATCATGCTCTAACATGAATTTGAATGGCTATAGAGAACAAAAAGTCAGCCTGAGTTCAGCGAACTACATCTTGTCCATCGTAGCATTTTGTATAATAACACCTTTTTTAACTATTTAGCAAACTATTATCCCACACTTGGATCTTTAATTATTGTAATTCTCATTTAAATTTATGAGATTTTTTATTTTAGACTAACGGCAATGTATATAAAACAGGCATAATAGTTTGGATAATATTTTGAGTTGTTATTACGGGTAATTACTAAGGCAGATAAAAACTTTACACGTTAATATATAAATACTTGCGTAAGGAGACCCACCTATTGATGACTTTGATTCTGTAAGGCTAATTTTATGATAAAAACTTCATTTTTAATTGATCACTCCAAGATTATGTTGAAATAATAGTCTAAACTTTATTATACGCTACAAGATTTGAAACCCATAACCCACAACCCAATACATTAAGTGAAGAACCCATATTATATTCAGAATTGAGCTCAAAGAGAGCGACAAAATCTGAACAAACAATATTGGATCTATATTTCAATCTAGGCGATATAATCTTCGTGCCTAATTTTAAAACAAATATATTAATATTAAATATTTCATTCTAAACAACACTAACTCATAAATAGCTAGAAAAATAATTTAATTCATGACTAAATCATCAAAAAACCTTAAAATAACTTTTTAAATTCACGATTTTTTGAAGATATACTGTAATAGGCTCTTATATTTTTGAACGTAGGTAAGTCATTTTATTTTCTGCTATGAATACAATCTAAGTTATTTTTGCGTTTCCATCAAGCAAATAAAAATTATATTGTCATTTCTATGGGTGTCAACCAAAAGGAAATCAGTTACAACAGATGGCTAGGATACTATTAATTGTAATGTTGTTAAAATAAAACAAAGTCTTCGTTCTCAAGTGAACGGGCTGCAGCGAGTCACCCCATTGTAAGCCAGATTAATTAGTGATAGCCGATAGTCATGGTGTCTGGGCGCACTTGTGTGGAATGAGAAGGGGAATGAACGATTTTATTTATGGACAATTATATACGTACTTCGTAAATATCTTTAGTTTTATTAATTACTGAGTATCGTGGTATGGATACCTTTCGTATTTTATTTACTCTCATACAACGTTTAATGACTGTCTTTACGCCCAAGCTATCAAAATAAATATTTAAAAAAATATGATGAACAGTCGCCGGGGTAGAAATATAGGGCCAACTGTATTATAATGTATTTTTTATATTTCGATACAACTTCAAGTAGACCAAGGAGATCACTAACATTAGGTAAGTTTCACAGCGTAGGTATTCACAAATTGAAGACGTAGAAGGAATTTTATTTCTATTAGGTAAATATTTATAAAATACACCAGTATAGAAGGTATATAATAATATTGTAATTTTTCTTCCTATAAAATGAAACATCTGCCGGTTGGCAGAGTAATCTTATTACAGAGCTGAAAACGAAAATTAATGGCAAAGTTTTATATTTAATCTGTACATGCCAAAATGGTAGCGGCGGAAAATTAATAGGAAGGTTTCTCTTCCATATTTAGTATGCTCAATAAAATCAGAAATATTATTGTAAAGTATGTTATCCTACCGACAGTTAACACACAGCTCACTTAATGGCACTAGATTCACCCTCTATTACGCATATGGGACCAAAAATGATAGTCAGTGAAGTGTGGGGAGTTAATATACCTCTGCCTATACCATCGAGGATGTAAAAGTGTGACTAAATATACCTATGTAATTCTGAGTATGTATTTTTATATAATTTAGGTATAACGCGCGTTATTACGAAATACGCGTTGTGTCTACGTCAATACTGTTTTATGGTTTCAATTTCCACCTCGAACAATAAGTATCTGAAAAATTAGTCTGTTGTGTTAGCATGATTACTGTATCTTATGTCAGCGGCTGCGGAATCATGGCTTTATTGTACATGTCATGTTGTTCAACAATGGCACCACAACTAAGAATAATATCGACAATTGTTTACATCTACACAATTGTTATCATCTCCCACGATTCAAACCTTGTCGAAAGGTTAGTGAAATATTATTTTCGTAATAATGTGTTGCAAATATTAGGATACAATGTCGCAATCATCTTTAATTTGGCCCTGGTTAATGAAACGAGGTGCTAAATCTTCACGAATGCCTAACTTATTTATTCAAAGTAAAGTTTAGGCTATCAATTTATCAAGTCACATTTTTTGTACAATAATGCTTGTTTACTCTGAAACTGATAGGTGGATTAACCGTTTTAATATTTAGTTACTTTAGTTTTGGTGTTACGTAATAGGGGCGAATCAATCAACTAATGGGGTGTATTTTATCCCGCACAAAAGTATGCAACATTTTGCCGGATCCATCTCGGAGTCCGTATAAGGTCAGTGATATTTGCAACCTGTACCTATATAAAAACATCACTATATATAGAAAAATATAAAAAATCGAGCCTACATAGTGCGAAGATTGTAACTGCGACAGATTCTTGCACATCTGTTACCAGTAGTGCCAGATGCGACTCCAGAAATATTATATAAATAGAATTATAAATGATTTATATTGATAACACACTTGAACTTCTCCACTGTATGTATTTTTATACCTAATCGGTTTCGCCTTGCGGCATTCTCAAAGGTTTACATCAGCAGACACTGCCGCAAGGCGAAACCGGTTAGGTATAAAAATAAATACAGTGGAGAAGTACAAGTGTGTTATCAATATAAATCATGTATAACAATAAGTTCCACCAAGTGCCATCAATCAACAGTATAAATAATAAATAGAATTCTTTCTAGTATTCTAGATCCAAAGTGTGAATGTAGAGGGTTTTAGGAGCAGAGGCTGGCCCAAGAAAAGATGGATGGATTGTGTGAAAGAAGATTTGGCAAAGAATGAAGTGACTGATGAAATGACATTTGACAGGAATGTGTGGAGGACAATGACATGTTACGCAGACCCAAATTATATAGATGATTTAAAGTTAATTTTCTATGTCCATCAATACGCATGATTATGGTACAAAACTTGTGTTTGAATGTACCTAATTATTAATATTTGCATATAACGAAGTGCATTTTCATGATGTCATTGAGTCAATTATGTTAATAACGTATTTATTCATCAAAAAGGTTAGCAATGAAATCCTGGCTGTGCAAAGTTAAGTAATATTACAATTCAATGCCAATTTAATAAAAATATAAATGTCAAAGTCTATGTTCATTCATCTAATTAATGTTACGTCAGATTGCTATTAATTCTAAAATATTCCTGCTATTTACAAATAATCATGGCTATACATAAAATACTTAAAAAGTTTTTTTAATAAACTAACACGTTATTATTTTTACCAGATGCTTATCTTTTAAATTTTGATGATCATTGAATTATTTAATATGTACAGTGAGCTCCAAAAGTTCCTGGACAGTTTTAAAGTAAAATTGTATGAAATGCCACTTCACAACTACTTGTCTTAGAAGCTACTGGATAAAAGATCTACTTATTAATATAATTAACTTTAGGCTACTACTTGGATGAGTCTACTTATTTTTTATAAAGAAAAAAGTTATTGATCTAGTTTATTTTAAGCACGTTAACATACATAGGTTATGTTATTTTTGGTTAAATCAGACTCAGGCTATCAAAGGATTATAGATCTAGGTGTCCAGGAATTTTTAGAGCCCACTGTACTTACCCAACGCATTATGTTACACAATTGTAACTATATCTAACGTGATAATCGTAAAAAAAGAGTTAATTAGCATTATCAACTCACATATATAAGTACATACATCGATATGATATTACATCGATCATCTTTAATGAAGTGCCTTTTAAAAGGAACTAAAAATGCATAGTGAATCACGAAAACATGATTATTAAATATACAGATTCATAACGATATTATTGATAAATTTATTCACATTATTAGATTTCTTTTACAACTCGCCTAGGTTAAGTCTTAAGACCTTGCTTATTACTTTGTGTCCATTTCAAAATGAATGCTGCACGTTTAAAAGTAGAGATTGTAAAGTCCGCGACATCGTTATTGCGAACCCTTGCGGCTATCATTATGTCACCTATCGAACCTTGAACTTTTACCTTGTACTGCTTGCTGTTGCGCAAGACTTACTTAAGATTCTATTATATTTATAGCTCTTTGATAACAAGTCTGGGATGTCTTAAGCAGACAGGCTAGTCTTGAGTATTATACAAATAGAGGCGTATAATATTTGATTAGTTAGGTACCCACTGATTTTATTTATAGTTTTAGTCTAATATTTTTTAAATCTATGGTGTGGCGGTAATGAATGCGACTGCTACGCAAGAGGCGCGGGTTCGATCCCTGCTCAGTGCAAATATTTGTGTTCATGAATATCTGCACTGGTCTGGTCGTTACGGTCGGTCCACGGAGAGCACGTTAAGCCGTCGTCGCGTCGGTCCCGGTTGTCTTAGGAACTAAAAACTGTTTCGATCTTATCACCAGTCAATTTTATTTGCTTCGAATAACTATGACTTTTAAATGCATCGTAGAAAGATCACCTACACGTAGTGGGCATCATTTTGAGCATAATTATTATTTGCACAATGAATCTCCTATGAATTCTCGTTGACAAGAATCGCGTATAATTAACGGTATTTAAATCAACATTGTATATTGTGGGAACATTCATGAGGACAATCATGTATAGGTACATACTTTCTGTACTGCAGACAACTAACAGTATTCTAGAATGTATAATCACAATCGATATTCATCTTTACCTTATAGTGTTAACGTTTAAATTGATATGACGGCTATCGAATGTCAATTTCACACAATAGCGCTACTGTTGATTTTTTTGTATACTGTATCTATATCTAGGCTAGATTTAGATAGAGATCGAAATTCACAAAGTGTGGTTTAATTTTACGCTAGCTTTTCATACAGCAGCAGCGTGAACCAGTTTTGGTTGTACAGGTACAGTCGCAGACAAATCATAATGCAAAACAGCATTGGAGAGTTTTTGGCTGTAATATTCGTAACCTAATCAAACTCTGGTTCTATCATAAAGTTTATTATTACAGAGGTATATAGATATAATAAGTCTCTTCATTACCATGTTACCGAACTTAAAATGTCAAATGACTTTAAATATGCACTTTTATGACAGCTGGTTATTCTGACGAGTTGGTACGCTTATAAAAAAGTATTTCACGGTTCAGATATACTTTGTCTCTTTCTGACACCTAGGTTTTGGGTAAAGATATATATTATACACTTTGTCCCCATTAGCCCAGATGACCCGACCAGGTGTTACAACACCGCTCAAATAGATTGAAACTTACCCTCAAATTTATTATTTAAGAATTTATATTTGTATCAATTTTCCGTAGTTATCTCATTACATGCCTATGGTAGTTGGCTATTATTCAGTTGTAGTAAACAAATCGCAATTATTTTTCAGTGTAAAACGTATTTTGTAGTGGCAGTTTCATTTGCATATATTACGTCAGAAACAAGGTGACTTATTATAATCAATAATGTATTTTGCTACTTTATTGACATATTTTTATTTATAGTATAACTGTTAGGTACCCAAATAAAAATAAAATAATAGTTTCTTTGCAATATTATAGTATGTTTTGTCTTTGCGAATAGCACGGGTGTTATAACACCTGGTAGGTATATCCACGTCGATCATATTTTGTTTGTAATTTTACGTTACTATCAAAGAAAGCTTTGTAGCTCACCGAAATAATAGTGGAACTGGAGTAAGCTAGTGATTATAATACTTTGCCTAGTGCTACCGCTCTTTTACCGCCAGAAAATGCTAGTGCTAACATAACAGATAAAGATTTGGGTCACGCAAATATTTTGAACTTACACAATCATCCAGAATCGCAGCCAAGAGTTTATGTTGACAACGATTAGAGCGAGTCTCTGTCAGATTAAGTGGATAATATTTATGGAGTATACGGTTCTTCCCGAGAGGAACTCTAGCATGTCCGTGACATGACAGCTAAAATGCATTTCGCTGGTGCGGCCATGTTACGTGGGTAACAATTATCTGGCGATGCCACTTTGGTCCACCACAACGTACTGACTTGGCGTTATAAGTGATGACATACAAGCCAATGATCTCACTACCACAGATACTCAAGACTACTCATAGTGGAGCAGTAAAAGCCGGAAAGCGGTCCCCGAAGTCCGAGGCTCTCGGATGCGACCGGGTCTAAGGCAAAGATAATGATGATTATAAGCGTGAAATTTCCCCCATGCCCACGGTTCACAGGGTTTTGGACTTGGCAGGCTTGGCGATTTCTTCGAATGTAACGAAAAACAATTAATTTGCAAATTCTACAATAGAAAAGTAATACTGAAAAAAAAATTGTATGAATTTTCATATGTAAGAAGTGTGTTTTTTATTCACATCCGAAGAATTGTTTTTGACCTTAAATATTATATTAGTCAAACTAACTATTTCATCCTATTTACATTTTTTTATTCAATACTAATGTACTTCAGAGTACCTACAATATCTACATGGAATAGTAGTGCATAATCCTACCAGGTGTTATAACACCGCCCATTTTCCAGCTTTCCCAGGTGCTACTGAATTTTTTTTTTATTTTTTCTGTAACTATAGGTCCCTAAATAAAAACATATTAAAATATTATAAATTTCTGTGACGAAAAATAGTTTCAGGATTATCTGGGTTAGTATTAATTAATAACTATTTATCTGTAGTACCTACCTACGTTGCAACCAAACGTAGTCTATTTGTTTGCTCGATGAGTGTATACATATGTATACCAAACTTTTCTACGTAGCAGTATGTAAATAAAGTATATTTTAAGGCGCATGAAAACAAAGAAAGCAAAGTTTTATTACTTGGTAACACAAATTCCTACATATTGTTTTATGAACAAAAGAAACGCAAAGGCAAGATTAGTTTGACATTTCAAACTCATTTGTGTTAAAATAAAATAATTTATTATGTAAGGGTGAAGGTAGGGCGACCATGAGGCACGCATGCCTTACAACCTTATCAGAGTTTATATAGATTATTCTACAATAATTTACATAAACAAATATCTTCGTTCAAATATATTGCGTCTAAATGCTCTTTGATGCAAATCAAATATTTAAAATTTTAAACAATTTAACTCCACGTTAGCTTCTGATAATACCGCAAGAAAGTGATTCTACATTTCAAGTCATAAGTATCCCGTGTTTTATAACAGCAGTTTTGTAAAGGTTTCCTAGTTTTACTTGTGGTTACTCGTTATTTCTTATGAAAAATCGAAAAATGTACGTATTTATTACTCTTGTCAGAGTTTAATACGAAATTAAATTACTGGCTTTAATACTACTTCACCGACAATGGCTTTGTGGGCCTTGAATGGTGGCGGCCGTTCGCTCTGATCGACGGCGCGAAGCGGGTGCATTCAGCATCACAATGCACCATTTGGGGACATACTTTACGTAAATATATGGCCATGTCTGAGAGTCAATTTGGCTGGGAATGGAAACGCATGTTCACCTTATAGTAAAATAAATTTTTGTACGACTTTCTGTGACAAGCGTATTGTATTGTGTGCTTGAGTGTACTGCAATTAAAAACTAAAATTACTTTTCAATTAAAAGTTATCACGATATTTGATTCGAAATTGATTTAATATCTGATATCTAGACATACATAGTTGAATATAGAAAATAAATTAGTGTTGACATTATAATGGTCAGAAGTGTAAGGAAGACCTAACGTAGGCTTCCTTTTCGGGGTTTAGGGGTCAGACAGTATTTGAATGAAGAGAAGACGCTATTAGTGAATGTAAAATAAAAATTCTTGAACGCCAATGACTTTTTAAACAACTTGTACTTATTACTTCTCATCAATAAACAATAAAAGTGCTTTTTAAATATAGAATTTCTGGTTCGCGCCCTGATGTGAATACAACGTTCAAATCTTTATTTGGAGAACAAGAACTCCTATGTAACAAATCTATTTATGGCCACGGTAGTTGAACATACCTACCAATCATAGTAGCAAAAACTAACCTAAAAACGTAACTACCAAGTTTTTTGTACTGCAATCTTTTACGAAAAAAAACAGATATATATATGCATAGAAAAACATATCAAGTATTAAACCTAATAGACAACATACCTACTTTTAAATATTTGCATTGAGCGGATTTAAAGCCGTGACCCCGTGACGATGCGGTCGAACGCTCACCGTCCGAAAGGTTGATTTACATAAAAAACTATAATATATTATCACTTTGATTGACACACAATACATACATACATATGTCACACCCGTAATCCCTGAAGGGGTAAGCAGAGGTGTATTAAACACTCACTTTTCGCCAACTATAATAATAAGATATCTAAAGTAAATAAGAGTCTACTGAAACATAATAATATTCTTTATACTGCTATACCCAAAGCATTGTAATGGAACGTACCTACCTACCATTTGATTTTAGAACTGCTCGAGTAAGGAAGTATCGGCCTACAGATTACTGGGAAAAAATATTATTATTTGGTTAATATTTTTTATTTCTCGAGATTTCTGCACGTTAGTACGATCAGTGACACATTGATGTGACACACCCTTAAAAGTACCAGCTACTGGTTACACATAAAAACCGGTATGCACTCAATTATCAATACATCACCTCAATAAACGTCCTTCAAAAGATGGTCACTGCTCATTAAATGTTCTAATCAAGGACCTCCAGCCCGCATAGAAAATGTTTTCGCATAATTTGTTTTACGTAGTTGAATTGGTGATGTCAACCTTTCCAGTTTGAGACGGTGTTCAATCAAAACCAAACGACATAAAACTGCCTTATTAACCAGCAAGAACAATAGATATATCACATATCAGTATCTATTAATCGTTCCTCGAAAGAATAAACAATCGATATCATTGCTAAAACTGCGGCCTTGTCGATACTTTATATTCTTAAGGAATCGACCGCCATCTTTGTTTACAAAAAAGTCATCTGCAAATGAATTTAAAATGCGCAATTTAAAACTGGCAGGTATTGTTATTTTTTTTTGTCGAATTATTCAGGTGAATGTTTATGATGTTTTTCTAGCGTAATATAGTTTTAATGTTATATTATTATCTGGTTCTCGGCAAAAGCCACGTAGTTTCGACCGAAACTTGACGTTGAGATGATGATAATGATGTTTTGCTCTAAGGAGCAGTCGAAGAAAGGGAAACAACAATAATAAGAGTAAAACAATATGGGTACATGAGACTATTTCATGTTCGGTGTTTCTGTTTTTATCCTAAAAACATTTTTTTGAACACAGTATTTATATTCACCACAATAAATATTTTTCATTCGATTAACTTTTTTATTTTTATCATTACGAAAAATTTTTTCAACGTAATTGCAGCTACTGTACAGCGCATATTTGGGAAGAAGGATGTTGTACTTACATTAATTCTATCCAATTACCGCCCAATTAAAAGTAATTTTCATACCATACAAGTAGGTAATTACAATTTTGAATTGAAAAAAGTAAAGCTACATGAATGATACGAAAAATCGCTAATGTCGCAAGCAAGACAAAAAAAAGGATGGCCAATGATGGAAATGCGTTGAAATGATTCAATGTGTAGGATATAGGATGAGAAAGTTCATCATAATACTTTCTATAGATACCTATAGGTAGATGTGGTATGTTTATAGACGAATAAGTTCGCATTCTTTAGTTGGTGAGTAGCCAGATTAAAAATTTTGGAGTAGGTACCTAATGAGATTCGTTCTAGTTGTAAACTTAATAATAAAACCGGTATAAACTAGATTCTAGCCAACAAAGAAAGAACTCAGTAGGTATGTCTCTACAATAAGTATTACGTATGACTAAAATCTATGTATTTATGGTGACAACCACGTCAATACAGACTGAGAAACATAGATAGGTAGGTACACGATTCACGAATTCATTCATTTTCGAAATAATAAGGTTGATTTTTATTTGGCAGTGCAGCAGGTGCAGTTGTATAAGTCTTGGAAGAAATAGAGCATGGTTCATGTACTTAGTAACCGCGCAATATGAGCCTTGAACGACTTCATTCAATATCGAAATGCACCAAAGAACATGACAACCGTATGCATAATTGCATTTGAGACGATAAAAACTGGATTGCGTAGCAAATAAGCATAATATATTATATCCTAACTAACAAAGGGAAGCTAAAGACATTTCGACAGTGAGTAGTGATGATAACAAAAAACCATCGTGCATAAAATTATTAACTATATTTTTTTGAACTTTATATATTTTCTTAATATTTTGAATAACTTTTATAAAATTCTTTTTAGGAACACAAAAAAAAATTGAAACAAAAAGCTATTACAGCATTGAACCAGATTGCGTAGTAGGTATAGGTAGTCTAAACCTAAGATTCAAATTTAATATTTAGCACTACACCGCTTCAAGGTTTTACAATGTTTTACAATAGGTAAGACTAGGTAAAAGGCTAGGTAAAAAGCTAAAAAAATAACTTTTATAATATGATACTTTTACAATAAACTGTATATGATTTAACTGTGAAAAATGATTGGACTGTATAAAAAAGTCTCCAAGCAATCACATATTCAACAAAAAAATATAATTGCACTACTGAGCCGGACTACGTCCGAAAAGAACAACAAACAATGCTTACGCTTTCATTTTCTCCCGACGAAAATTACTCGTGGAGAAGTTCCATTGTGTCCATTCAGCAATAAGCTATTGTGGAGAGCACTCACTGCCTTCACAAAATAAAACTTGTCCAAAAATTCTTTTGTCAACGCAACTAAATCTAATCGCGCGAAAATGTCAGGTCGAAACTTTTTTCTTTTTAAGAACAAGAATGTCTAATGCCGCGGAAATTCAAATCGTTTTTTATTTAAGAAAAATAATATATAATGTTCGAAATTCAAATGCAAACGGCCGAACAAGTCCGAAGCTTGCATGCGACTCGCGAACGCAAACGGTGCGCAGCTCGATCACTATAGCCACATAGCTACCCACGAACCACGGGGTCTATTGTGCTGTTGGCAGACACGCGAAACGCGAACCCTCCTGTCTCGTAACTAAACCCATAGCTATACTCTGTGGCCGCCCCATGATCGAACATTGAACCGTGTTTGGTTGTTTGTAAACAAACTCGCATTTGACTCGACATATCGATATAAACAATTCAGGTCTTAAGAAATTCCAAGTAACAAAGGTGTTTGACTACATTGACTATTTATATTTGAAAGAAATGAAATAATGTCGACGTATTTATTATTTTCATACTTGAATACTATTGCATTTTTTGTTGTACCTATTATTACAGAACATAATATAATAGTACTACGTATATCAAATGCCACTCTACATAGTAAGTACTAAAGTTACACAGCTATTTTTTGTGATGACTTCTATTCACGATTGTTCGGATACTAGTATGCTACTAGTAATTAGGTATATTCGTCATCAGTTTTTTTTTCACGGGTAACTCATCATTCTCCTTTTTCCCAACTTATGTAGTTGAGGCCAGCTTTCAAGTCTAACTGAGATGCGGCTGAACTTCGATATTTTCCGTGAAGCGATTGCCATCTGACCTCCACAACCAATGGTCTAATGACCAATATCGATATCGAAGTTCCAAGTACCCATAACGATTGCCATAGATGTTTGTTTGGTAACCGAGACCGACGGCTTAATGTGCTCTCCGAGGCACGACCAGACCAGTGCAAACAGCCATATTCATGTATACAACTTTTTGCACCGAGCGGGAATTGAACCCGCGCACCGTGCGCAGCAGTCGCGTGCACTGCCGCCACGCCACCGATGCTGTCAAAAGCTTACCCCGTGAGTTTCAAAATGTTTTAGTGTTTCCAGTTTCTTTTTTTATTTCATGTTTTTATACTACATAGGTGACAGATAGTTTCTAGGACAGAATTGAAATAAAACCACTGTTTAACATAAATAACATATTATTATTGGTATTACTCGCTTAAATTTAACCCGATGTTTCGAGTATTCGTTAGCTGTCATGGTCGCGGGTTGATATTCACTTAAAACTTCCAATATTATCTTCTACGATAGTATTTACTTGTCATTTTTAGTTAGAAAAAAAAGTTCATTATTGTATTTTTTAAAGAATTTTGAACACTGCGAAGTCTGCATCAATGCCTTTCCTTTGCTATCCAAAAAACCCATTAATAGTAAAAACAAAACTAAAAAGGGTGACTCACCGTGCCAAGATTCTTGAGTATTAGAAAAACAAATCACTTGATATTTTGTGCATAAGATTCACATCCCCTGCAGAAGTTTAATAATGGAAAGATTGTGATAGGGCCTTCCCATTACTCGTATACCACCCCACTACTGCACCGAAGGGTGTCTGGGCCTGGGGAGCGATGCGCTTGAACATGATGTTTGAAGAATAAAATGTAGATGCGGCAGTTTACTTGCGAAAATATTTTTTCTGCATTAGAAAATCATATTTTCTCTCAATGACTTAATACTATAATCATTTTTTATTTGATGATGGGTCATAAAATATTATGACGTGGGACGTGTGTAGAAGCGTCTGTGGTTTCGTTCGTCTGGTAATAATCACAGGTGTATGTTCTGTCATCCATCTTTTATCGTTATTGTTTTTATGCCATCTTTTTTTTAGGTGAAAGAGAAAAAGAAAAATATGAACCCTAATAATTATTATACTACTACGAGTATCAAACACATCTTCACTATGTTCACAATGAAATTCCTATATTTTCTTAATTCGTGGTCAACCAATGCACCCCTGATTGCATTTCCTTTGCAGTCAGTATCGATCGCAACCAAAAAAGGAGGGTCGACATAAAAAATAGGGATGCGGAGTACGCCTACGCCTCTTGAATAAAATATAACCTTGATATATAGATGCTTACTAATTATGCAGTAACTCATCTTAATTAACAGATTTCAGAGTCAAAATGTTACTTTTAACCCGTTGTTTGCGAACAAAAGGGCAGTAATGTTAACCCTTTATGTGTATACGTATGGAAAGGGATTATCCCTCATTGCGTTGACATTTCTATAGCATCCTAGTAAACACCCTCTTCTATAGATAAATTATGGAGGGAAAAATGGTACAGGTGCTCTTATAAAAAATAAGAATACTCTAAAAATTATTATTATTATTATTATTCTCTATTACTCTTGACAAAATGAGTGTACGTGGTTTTAAATAACTTCTAATTAATTTGAAGTTAAATAGAAAGAACGAATGAGAAGTCTTAATTTTATTTTTATGCAACACAAACATTTATACATAGTGTATCAAAGTGGTCTAGGTACTTATTATACTTATATGATACAGGTCCCGCATTGTGCACAAAATAAATATATAATAAATTAAATAAATCAAACTAAATACTTATTTAATTGTTTAAAATACTTCCAATAAGTATAAATAATAATACAGGATTATGAAGATTGTTCGTATAATTCAGAGTTGCCTTAGGTTTTCTTACTTTCTGGCTTTTAGGGGATAGACGGCAGTCACCCTAGTAAAGTCTTTGGATCCATCTGTTATTATGACTCAGAGAATGACGATGATGATGAAAGATTTCCCCTTTTTTTACTTCACTTTTGTAAAATGAAGAAGTAGGTACCTACACAAGAAAAAAAAATAATGAACAGTTTTTTCCCCGTCACGATTTCAACTAAAGCACATAAATTACTAATTGTTTATTAACTGTCATGAAAAATTTAGGCTGTACTCAATTCGTGTCGTAGTTTCTCAAAACCTGTTCCAATGAGGCCTCTCTCTCACTATGACACATTCTTCGTAGTCTATTGAATAATTAATTTAAAGGTACTTTGGTAATCGGTAGATAACGGTATTCAATACCTTTGTGTTTTGAAATGAAATTACTTTTTATTGATTCTATAGCGATATATTTGGTATTACCGCGGTAGCCTAGTGGTATGGGTAGTGGACTGCTAAGACGAGGTCCCGGGTTCGATCCCAGGTTTACCATGGCACACACCAAAGATTTTTCGATGCTTTTCGAAGTTATGTGTGTATTTATCGCAGGTTTATAAGTGCCCGGTTATTAGCAATAGGCTCGCCACCTATTATTTTGGGACCTAAACATAAACTGGCGAAATGTGGGTGCTAGCACCTCTGCCTACCCCTTCGGGGATATATGCGTGAGTTTATGTTATGTTATGTTATATTTGGTATCATTTAGTCTAACATGGCAGAAGTAGCCGAAACGTCGTACTAACAGTAAATAATACCAAATATATTGCGATAGAATCTGTAAAAAGTGGTTTAATTCAACTACCTATTTAAACATAATGTTATAATTGTATTTATATATTTATATTATTTAAACATAGTACTCAGAAGATTGCTTTAATGTAACCGAAACATTGGACTAAATGTAAATAATACCAAATATATCGTGTCAGAATGTATAAAAAAGTGGTTTCATTTCAATGCGTGAGGTTCGCGAAAGGTAAGCAAAGGTTTAGCTTTGTCTTTATAGTCACTCTGCAAAAACAAAAAAAAATCTCACACACACAACGCTCATTCTTTAATTGAAATTTTGTATATAAACTTTTTTTTGTACAGACTGCATAGTTCAGAATGTTCTTTAACAAATATGTAAATTAAACTGCCAAAAAAGTCTTAATTTTCCATCTGTACTTTTTCCTACGTAGAAGTTTACGATTTTCTCTTATATTTTTTTTATTTTAATGCTCTACGATATACTGGGCTATTGTATGTACCCTTTGTACGCAAAGTTTGTCATACTTTATAGGTTCTTATAAATATATTAGTTAAGTATTACTTTCCGCAAGCAGAGAATGAATCAAGAAGCCATATACTCTGTCGGTGTAACACAAGAGATCACTGCTCTGCTTCATGTCTTTTGCGCAAGTAATTAATTTACGATCAAAAGTTTACCGAAAATAGCGACTGTTGAACATCTGTTGCACCCCGCTGTTTTACTTACTGTACTTAGCTCTGTTCGGACACTGGCCCACCTGTGACTTTCTGATTTAATTTTCTCTCCTAAAACTCGCCTCTTATAGGTCGTACCTGAATATAAATTAGCATATAGGCTTCCCAAAAAATGAAAATATCAAATGCAAAAAATATATTCCAAATTATATCATAATTATTGTAAAAGTTCACTGTCAAATTCATCGGGATATTTACCATGTTTGTTCATTTTGTTGAATAGCCGATATTTCGGCACTGTTGCAAGCCTGTACTGTAAATATCCCGATGAATTTGACAGTGAATGTGTAAATGACCATGTCAATCTAAAATCATACATTATTGTAGGTACAAGTATTTTCAAAGATTTCAAACAGACGCTAACTCATTAAAATATAATATGAGCATATAGTTATATATAATTTCTAATAAATAAGTATAAACTCTAAATAAACTTGTTACCTAGAATCTTGTTTTAGTATCGGTTCCATTGAATTCTGTTCGAACACTGCAGATGAAGTTGTACCATGCAATTTAATGGCCCTCGTAATGGTGTAAATATAAATAGGTTTGTAGCCGTGAGTTGTAGATTGTAGGTGGTATTTCAGAAAGCTTTTCTCGCTATAATCATTAGTTGTCCAGCAATTTCACATTAGAGTTTCTCGTAAAATTATGTTAAAAGATATAATAATATCTTTAACATGTAAGAGGAATAAATATAGCAAGTTATAATACGTAAAATCATCTTGGTTTAGTGATCAAAACTAACTTTATTTCGTACCTTTTTAAAATTATTTTTACTATTGTACATGGGTACGTAAACAGAATGCCTATACTTAATTGATGCAAATCTTTGTATGACTTTTTGGCTATACTGTTTAAAAAAAGAACACACGAGATAGATAGATAGACTGTTAAAGAGTTTATGACATCATTATTTCTCTCTACACAATGCCATTTATTTTGAATTTTAAGGGTGTAAAAGTAGAGTCTAAAATTTAATAGCACTTTTTGTAATCTAAGTTTCTTGACAATGGTTGACAATTAATAGCAACGAGGCCTGTTTTTATTTCCAGAACAGAAAAATGTCATTAATTGTAGTGTAGAGATTCAAAGATATTACGGTATTCAATTTAAGGAACGAAATATAAAATATTCCAAAAGGTATTCAGGTTTAAAGCTATCTGACAGACTATAGATTCAATATGTCCTCGCATCTGAGTGTTCACTGATAATTAGAGTTATTTCGCATAAATTAACTATTCATTGGCCATAATAAGTACGTTATTCGCAATACGTACGTGACCTAATTACTACACAAGGTTTGATAATAACAATTAACTATACATATAATATGATCCTAGTCACAAATACTAATTAATTGTCGTAACATAATCTTCTGATGTCATTTGTTTATTGGGTTATGGGCGATTGTATTATTAATAAACGAACACAGCACTTATTTAATGCCAGATTTTTGTATATTTCATTCTAGCTGCCGGGATGATTGTATTTTCTCACCTCCGGCAATCAAGGACCCATAGAGGGCGTGCATTTTAGTCGGTCCGAGTTCGACATAATCACTTCCACCGGTTTTGGCGGCGGTGGTATCCGTGGCGCTCATTTACTCGATAACGCGTAAAATTACACACATAGAAACTGTAACTATGACATAGGTACTTACCTAGTGTAGATATTGTCATCCGCTTTTTTATTCATCCACAATTGCAGTCCACTTTTGTACATTGGCCCCTATCAACTCAGGGCTCTCTCTCGTCACTAAGCCTTTCATGCAAGCCCGCCTATTTCGAGTACTTCTAGCAGCTAATTTTTTTATAAATTTGTTATGTGTGTAACAGCAAGTTTGTTCCCAACTGGTCTGCTCATTCACCTAAGTCTTATATACCTGATATGTCATTCGTTCCGTACACATTCGTTTCGTTCTACGAGTCCAAACCTATGCTTAGGTGGTTTTCCTTTTTCAATACTCGTCACGGCAATCTCCTACAGAACGCACCTTTCACCGCCTATCACCCTAGCAGGACCAGGCAGCGTAACATCCTGGGAAAGATTTGGACTCCATAGTCGCACACCCGAGAGGACCTTCGCTGACCCTGGGTCAGCTGGGGCGTGAGGGATATGCCAAATTCTACTTCATCCTCGGCAACTGATGGCCGAAACGTCGAGTCCGTCATAAACACTCTCGCTGCGTTTGGCGGGCGGTCTCCTTGGTGAATTCCGCATGAGAAATAAAGGTTGCACTTTTCTCGAATCTCTGTATTCATCAACCAGCCTTACCCTTTTATACTGTTTTAAAATATATATATTACGAGTATTATCACTAATTGGGCCGCAACTATTTTTACGGCAATTCAAACCGTAATTCATTCATGTTATAACTGTCCTACAGTTTCTTTTCCAATGAAAAGTAAAATAAATATCAGTGAAACTTTTCTAGCTTGACAACAAAAACGTTTGTCAAGTTTAACACCATTATACATCATCAGGTGAGAGTCTGTCTGTGTATGGGCACTATGCAACAAGGACAAGTGCCACTTATCTGCTCTTATATGGCAAACCAACAAATTGTCGCTCCAAACGATTTTCACTCGCGCACTGGTGATATAGATTTGTGGACTGACTACATTTAGTTGATATTGTACTAGAGAGATTCATTCAATTTTTTTGTGTTATCTCCTTCGTTGTAAATGCAATGCAAATTAAAATTAAGGTAAAATAAAAGAATAAAACAATACAATCAGGATAAATTTGAGAAAGGTTTTAATTGTTTGTAAACGTTAAACATTCAAGGAGACAATCTTACGCTATCCTGATCTATTCACAGTCTTTCCTAAACAAATAAATAGTTCACAAATATATAATCAAAAACAATACTCTAGTATCACTATTTTTACAAAAGGCATTATAGAAATATTATTGTTCTTGCAAATTATGATGACACTACAAATCTATATTACATTGTTGATGAATATGTATATGTATGAACTTTAGATCAAAATGTTATTGATTTCTTCATGAACGCTATATAGTAAATATAGTTTTATATCAATCAGTTTATTTTCAGATTGATTCGTTTAGCTGAATTTGGAAATCAAATATGACTTTCAATTTGTTTTCAATGACATAGGTATATACAAACGTGACTAGCGATGATGGATAGAGGATACGAAAATAGAAAAGCACGAAATTGGAATTTTGATGCGAAGCCATAATTTTAAAAAAGCAAAAGAAAGTTAATTTTCCTATTACCTTACCTACTACGGATTGAGCTATGACACTAATCACAGACTCATAAGACATCATAATTTGGAAGCCTACAAAAATGCCATCGTTTAAGAATACAATAATAGGGTATTTCAACGAATATTTGGTATAATGATTACAAAGGTATAATAACTAATCTATGTATAAATTACAACAATTTATAGATATAGACTTAAACTATACTGTAGGTATATTAATTACTTTTTACACAAACACTGGATGTTAAAAAAGCTTTCAGAGAATTATCAGGTATGATATTTTAAAATCTATTTCACGTGGGAGTCGGAACATTAAGCATGGAAGGAACTAAGATCTACACACAGAATGGCCATGGTTAATATCACGAGTTAATATTCTTTAATACAAAATAATCACAAAAGATCTAGTATCAAAAGTAGACCAAGCGTGTACTGATTCTGTAAACGTCGCCAGTTTGATTAAAGGCTTTACTTTCTTATAAATATACTTAATTATTTATAATAGTTATACTTCCTTGCACAAGGTCGTTATCGACAAATGTGAACTAACATGAAAAAGTTTACCCATATCAGATGGTTCATTTTCACTCGAGTGATTGCCTTCGTCTTCATTTTATATTACGGTACGGCTTAGATGTGTTGGAATAGAATTGATCATTTTTCTGTCTTTCAATATGTTGTTGGATTACACCAAAATGCCGAAAGCAAACCGGTTTAACATTGTTGGATCTCTCACTTACGTTTTCAGTTCAATTGGCATTAATAATTCGTTTTATATTAATAGATAGCGTAACTAGTCATCTGAATTCACCTTAGTAAAGCTTTAGTAACGACAAAATTGTACCACTAAAAAGACCTCAAAATATGCTTTACGCAGCCTTTGCAGCAGTTTGCGCTCTTGAGACTGTGTAATATCCAAGTGTACAGAAGACATCAACCAATTGGTAGACGGAGAACTAATGATAGCAACTTAAATAATAATGGTTTTATAAATTCAAACATCTGTCGCTATTATTTCACTCTATAAGTAGATATCTATGAGAATGTGTGATTTAACCTTGTGTCTATTTAATACTAGATCTTTGATTATTCTGATTAAAACTTCGACCATCTATGTCAAAAACTATTTTACTATATCTGTTTCAAAGTAGGTACATCGTATCGCTTCATTCTTTCCTATTCTATAATAATTTAATAGGTATAAATTTGGTATGTCACATATATTAAAGCTAAAATTTTCATATCGAGTATTAAAAGTACTTATAAGACGCACCTAGAATATATATTTATACTAGGTACAATATAAAAAAGGACTCTAAAACTACAATAATGTATTATACAAAAAAGTTAAGAATAATTGAAAGAAAAGAACAAAAGAAAGAAAGAATAGTTCTCTAGGACTTTATCAAGAAACTGGAACATTAAAATATTATGCAAAGGAATGCACAAAATTAATCATAAATTGTGCAATAATTTAAACCACATGGTGTAGCAGGGAGTTTTGTATGATTCTTTATATTGCTCAAGTGGCAAAAAGTATTCAATCTAATCCGTAATATATTTACATGATTTAGTTGAATCTATGTATCTTTGAAAGTATAGAAATAATTATAATGATAATAGCACGTATAAGCATGATTAAATACATATTATTTTAATTGAATTCTTTAAAAATAATGCCCATCATAAAACGATAGAAAAAGAAAAACACTAAAATGAACTGGGACACGTCAATTTGACTTCACCCCTCCTGATAGTAAGCTGAAGGTATCAGGAAAGAGGGTCACCATTACAAACACGTAAAGTGTTACAATGGTGGCACTCAGCACTCAGTCGGAAGAAAAGCTGTCCAGCTAAGTTACCCCACGCATAATGAGTCATAACCCTGCGTCTAATGTGTGGACGTGTTGTTTAAAAATATTCAGTGTAAGAATCATTAGTTTGCAGAATCACACGAAACAGTTTAGACTGATTTCTTTAGATGGTGACAGGATAAAAGAGGCAACGCGGCAATCAGCTAGCACCATATGGATACAATAGAACAAAAGTAGTAAAGAACATAATATTTAAAATGATCTAACAAAAATGGAACCAACGTTAGCAACAACTGAGATGGTACGTACGGTCTTCTACTCTTCTACTCTTTCCCTACCAATAATGACAATCAACATAAGTCGGTTAGAAAACTTCGCTCCTTAAAACATACTGTACTTAAATACGACTCTACAACAATTAAAGCGTTTATTTTATAGAGAGTTATTATGACTTCACACTAAGACTAACAAATACGTGTTTAAAACCAATTTAACTAATATTATTTCTGCTACAATCATATATATCTCGAACAAGCAAATTCGGAAATCATTAATAACAAAAATAATAAACTTAGACTAAAACATTGTTCAAAATCGATGTTCAAAATATAGTACAGCAAGACTTTCATTAACAAAAGTTCAATGATAAATTGTCATAATAATATTTTATCTCACAACAAACAAACTCACCAAAATTCAAAGCGAAACAATTTTAAAAGAAGTTTCTGGTAGGTGTCGATCTGGAATTAATCTATTGTATCTTTACAGCATAATTGTGAACCACCAAATATATTCATATACATACTTATTTTTACCAATGCTCGTGAACGAAAGGCATAACATTTGACCATGTAGTTACCGTGAAATAATTTCGATTTTCTTCCAGTAGAGTTTAACCTAACCAAAGTGTCACATACAATATTGGGATCCGATTTTGGGATATCTGAGTTTCATGAAAACTGATTGTCCAAAACTATGATCCGCAACTGCGGATATTTCATAGTAGGCCTACTGAATTTAAAAGAAAGTAGAGTGGAAGCTGTATTAGAAGGCGATTGTAAGTTATCAATATAAATTCTATACGTGTTTAATAAGTTAATTTCATGTAAACATGTACATGAATTTGTTTATGACAAAAAAGCATTTATGTTACAATATAATTAGTTCATAGGAGAGTAAATATTAAAATCACATGTAAATGCCACAATCACATGTAATTGTTGAGCAAACATTAGCTGATCTACAAAGTCATACTAATTATATTAAAAAATATATACATACTGACAAAGTACGCCATAGAGAAGTTGACAACGATAATTTTAAGTTTACTTTATTGAGTAACCGACAGACACAATAAGGTTTAGAGACTATAGCTAATTATTAACTCTAAATACATTTGCTGACTGTTTTATGATTTGTTAATTGTAGGTCAATTTTCACTTGCCTTAAAACAGTTAGCGTAATTGTGTGAAAAAAAAAATATGATAGTAGGTAAAATATACTTTCTAAAGCACAAAATCTCTAAAAATAATAAATTTGAAAACCAGAGTTATTGACTGTTTCCCTTCATTTTTTTTTCCTCTAAAACTCAAGAGACCATATATTCACATAACTCTATTTGTATGCTGAATTTGTATGCTGAATTCGTATATTTATCTTTCTATATCGGGTAGCAATCATGCTTCAGTTTATGTGACATGAGCTGAATGTTTCAGAATGTTGTACCTATCGATATTCATAAGAAGTGGACGAAAGTCACTAACTCTATTGACATTAAAACATCATAAATTTTTACCAAACATGACCACTTTTTATTATTTCTACTCAAATACTGGACTATAATCAATTATAAGCTCCAAAATTTTCTTACAAAAGACTTTGGTGTCACATTTTGCCTAACTACTGGGTCCACGGTATTGCTACAAGATAAAAAATTTCTCCAAAATACTGATACTACTACATTTCATCGCAAAAATATTCGCTACAAAATTTCTAATATCTGTTCAGACTATTACACGTTTCGTAGTAAAAATTACTTTATTATCGTAACCAATGTATTGTTTCTATGTTTAAAATCTTTCAAAAAGTATAATTAGGTCGATAGAAATTTATTGTTCCCATTGTAAAATGGAGTACGTGCTATTCATCAGACGTAGAGAAAAATAAACCTGCAAAAAGTGAGTGTCTAAAACAATGTAACCTAATGGAAGACATTCATTTTGAATCTGAGTGCGTAAAATTTTATGCTTCGGCAGAGACATTATTTAAAAAGTGGAATGTGGAATACAGACTCTACTATACTTACTAGCTAAACCCTATATAAAACTACGTCTACTTAAATAGGAGAAAAATATGAACACATAACTTATCATTAATAGGTTCACAGATATATATTAACAATATATTTAACGCTAAAACTTGAAGAAAAATTAACATCTAAAATGTAAAGCGCTAAAATCAATAAAATCCAACCCGTTTATAGTGAAATACTGCGATATAAATATCAACGTATCAGTTCAGTTACTATAGTTAAAGCGTTTAATAAAGCTACAAATAAATAACACATTAAAATATTTTAATACAATAACTTAACATGACTGCTGTATAGTCAACTTTCAAATTAATGCGGTATAAATGCATTTTAAAAAGACGAAAACTGAGCTACGTCTATTCAATTCATATAAATATCCATACTCTTATATTCCACATCTATCTTTTTTAATTTTCAGATTAGCTGAAACTATGGCACTAACATCCAACTACCAACTACGTCATCAATTTCGAAAGTACCACAGTTCACATTCTGAAAGACAGTGGTGCACTCCAGTACCTCCGAGCCGGTCGCTACATGTAGGCTGGTTTCATCTTGTACGCTCGTTTCCATATTTCACATAAGCAAACCGTTGAATGGAATCTGTAGAAGATTGCCAGGGGCATTGACACGTGAGTTATGATCGTCCAAGCCCACAGACCGTAGAAATGAAGCTGAACTGGATGGGATTCCGCTCGAGATTTCTCCAGAGTATTTATTGCCCACATCGCCAAATTGGTCACTAAGAGGAAAGTTACGATCTCCCTTCCAGGTTTTTTTCGTAGCTGTTCGGCCGTTTTTGCAGACCTTCGACTTGCGTCGAGTATAAACATTGTCTGACAAGTTGTTTGAATTAACGAAGACAGTGCCGTTATCAGTATTAAAATAGTATTCTTTTCTATCGTAAAGTGTCCTCCAATTATGGTAAAAGTGCCATAAATGAACATGCCAGTTTGAGCTCCAACAAGGAGAATATTATCCAGTTCGAGGTTTCTGTTACCATCATACTTTAGCTTCCTTACGCAGACCATTCCAGCTAAACTTGCAAAAGTAGTCATAGCATATAATGCCAATTCACAAACATTTACTTCCACCACTGCTAATGTTGCATAATCTTTCTTTGATACAAGAACAAAGAACAGTATCAACGATATTATAGTCAGTACCAGAACAAGAATTCCGAAGAAAAGGCCTTTGTGAGCCCTTGCGCAGTCTACGCTATATAAATGTGGAGATTTCTTATAGGCAAGGCCTTCTAGTATACGAGCTTTGACGATGGCAGCAGCAACATCTTTTGAAGGATACTTGGAAATATTCTTCCACATAACGTAAAGAATCGCTGCACAAATCAGTGAATATTCAATGGTACAAGGAAATAGAAAAGGAGACGCGTCCTGAACTAAGGAACCCATGATGTTCGTTCGTCGACATTCAAAGATGTGATGAGGTCCTTTGAGGCCTCGTGGTACACGCAGATGAGCAGCTGCTGGGTGAGATGGTGGAACTTCAGTGGCGAGCGATGCAAATGCCTTTTGAAACGCTGAAACAGAGATAAGTATATTTTTGAATTCCGGTAAAAAATAAACAGTCTAATTAAATCCATTTGATGTTCGGTGAAATTGGTCGTTAATTTGTTGAATTACATAAATGGACTAATATGTATCAGGAACTAAGTGGTCTAACGACTTATAAATATAAAAGCAATATAGAAATGACGTATATAAAATCAACAAGCTTCAGTAGATAAACTTGATGTAGGTATAGAAGCTGCTAAATCACCCAATACGTATTATCTTCCATCGTTCGACGGGTAAATATTTGGGTCACAATGCCTTCCGGGGGCGGTTACAGAGGAACGCAATCAACATACCGCTGTGACGTTTACCACTGATGAGGGAAATTGTAATTGGAAATCTGCACCTATTCGGTATCGGTTCATGCCAGTTAATCGAAACTTAACTTGTGACCCCATTTCAGGAAAGCGCTTACTATTAATTTAAAAATTTATATGTTTACTCGTGTATGATTTTTGCTTATTCTTGCAAAAATATGAACCTGGGAGAATAAACTCGGAGAACTGATGAGAATAAAACAAAGGTCAAGAAACTAAGTAATGTCCTGCTGACGTTATATAAAAATAGAGAATATTTATGTGTTCTGTAAAACCATCTGCAAGCAGTATTTTAGGTTTCCTGTCTATGGATTTTTTAAGAACAGTGAACTTTAAACCCGGATCACTCCCACCTCTAACGCACTCCTCGTGTTTGGAGATTTTTTCTCGTCATACAGCTAAAACTATTTACGTACTAATAAATGCCGTGGATTACAATAGCTTAATCGTCTCATAGATTGAATTATTCCGCTCTTTACAACTTTACCAATAAAATAGCCATTGTTTGTGCCTCGTGTTTTTTTTCCTATAGGTCCATGGTTACGAGTATGAAAATAATAGAGTCGTATTTTACCAGTGGACAGAATTTTATGAAGTAAATAAATTTATTTGCACCGCTGTCGTTTCCTGTCGTAAGCAACAAAAACAAAGGTATTTATTAGTATTATGGTTCGTGAGGCTTGTTTTATTGTCTTTATTATGAAATGTATAACTACTCTATTACAAAACATAAAAGTATTTATAAAGTTTTGATAAATTTAGATCTTTGCCCAATGTTATTTTACACGTCACTTTAGTCTAGAAATGAATCTAATATCGGTGCAAAATATTATTTTAGTCATTTTCGCGTAAACCGGTGACAAACTTATAGATGGAGCCGTTCATGTTATGTAGCTTAGGGCTTAAATTCATGCACTATTTTTATGAGAAAATAGTCAAACGGAGAACGGAGATAAAACAGCAAAATTAATAAAATATTTCATTTATATTCGACGCTATTTAAAGCAAAAAATAATTAATATTAGAATTTATAACAATTTACAATGTTTTATTATACAAAAAGGCTAGAACTCTAATAACACGCAAACGTCTCAATCAAATCAGTGCGAAGACCAGTTTGTGACAATGTCCCACTAAAGCGAATATTCAGTCTCAATAATTAATCCAATTATATGAACACAAAAGGAGTACGTTGACCGGGAACGTGGTTCGCCTTTACTAAAATACAATATAGAAGGAGTAAATAGATTTTAAGTGTTACCATAATACGTGGGTGAGAAATGGGGTTGGGTGGCGTTCAAATAATAATAGAATTTTGCGTTCTAATTTTAAAAACATCTCGAGTGTCTTTAAAATATATAGCTATTGGCTTAAAGCTAAACTGCCGTAAGACAAACAAGCACATGACCCGGCCGACTGCACGGCACTTAATGTTACACTTTGCAACCCCAAAAGTGTCTCTTTCCTCTAAGAGAAACACAAACTGTGTAAAACCAGTTTATTTTGGATAGAGTTACTCACTAGGCTCCCCTGTAGGTTCCTGGGTTGGCTATATTATTTAACCTACCAATGTGGAGGGGTTGCATTTCTTAACTCTGGATTACTGAAGTTATGGCAATATTATTATATCAACACGACAGCAAAGCAGTACAGTTAAAATAAGACATTAGCAACTCTCATTCAATTGAGAGTACACAAATGTAATACTATTTGGTCGGGTGTAATAGTTGGTTTAGTGGTGTTTTTAGTGGAGTAAGGCTTAATGTGAGTTAAACACATAAGAGAAAAACCTAGTAGAAATATGATACAACTGATTGAACCAACTCACACATACAACCGTTAATAATACATTGCATTACTAGCAAACAAATTGTTTTGATTGGTTGTTTGAAGGTATATACCTACTCGTACTACCTTTAGAATTTGCTTAAATCGTACGTACTACAAAACGAAAACACACCTTATCCGTTCAAAATAGAGATTACTTTGCTATAGATAAAAAAATATATATGATGTTCCATTCTGTTACATCTTACAATAAGGTTAATTTTATCGAATGTGACGTCAATCTGATTCTGAAAATATTTCATCATCTAACAACGAATGCTTTCCCCTTTTCTTCTTATTTCCTGTGGCACAATTTGCTTCAGAGGGTTAACTTTGTAGACGCCCAATTTGTCATTGTCGTATGTAAGGTAACTATGCTGGTCGCTTCAGACCAGTATATACCACCCTTGAGTGTCGTAAAATACGACTGGAGAAATATAGTGCATTATTACAGGTATACTCTATTTTCTGTTATACACTAATCTTACGTGTCCATGTCTGGTGATTATATTTCAAGATATGTATGACCTATGTTAATGTATTATAATTCGAACGTAAATTTCTTTACCGCGGTGTTGTAGCTTGTGTTAGGAGTGGACGTTGGTAGTGTAATGGTCAGGTATCGAACCCGGTACCTCTCTATTGCCAGACCTACACCTTAGCCATTAAGCTACGACGTAAAAAAATTGACAATAAATTGTTAGTGACTTTGATTATAATACTATACTTTTCCCATCCATCTCGTTTAGTTCAGTAATATTTATGAGATAGAAGAATGTTTACATAAGATAGACATTTTATAAATCAACGGTCTTTAATAAGCATTTGGGTGACACAAATGACCATGTAACGATTTATATATTTGAACATCGAGATTTAATGAGTTTATCATTTATTTGTACTTGTAAGTTATAACCATGACAATTTAAAAGGATTAAAGTTACGTATAAACAGTTTTATATGTTGTAATGTAACAGGTTCGTTATTATTCATGAAATTGAAGCGTGCCACCCGTACTAATATGTAGCTGAGTATTCATAAAATATATAGTTGAATACTTAATTTATAATAAGTTTGTAGTGAAATCTTTATAAATATTATACACCTATTCTAAATTTAAATATGTGCATAGGCTGATTTGTAACCTTTTTGAGAACTTTAAACTATTTAGCTGTAATAAAAACTTTTTAGTCTGTGATTTATAAGTGTAAACAATTACTATCACTCAAACATGCAATACTCTTGGCTTCTTTACAAAACGTGATGGAAACGACGAACTACATTCTAAAAGGAGTAATGTCTTTGAAAACTTGGTGAGTGACAGCATCCTGGATCACACACGCCTTTACGTTCCATCCATAATGATACTTGCTCCTTTTCTGTTTAAAACAGTGAGACGTGTGGCTATTGATACATAATATGTGTGATTGGTTTATTCAACTCAATTCTGGCATACTACAGTCCACTGAGTAGTCACCGTGAGAATTTCACACAAGTAAAATAGGCGACGAACTGAACAAACAAAAGCTATCTCTAAAATTGTCACTCGTTTATTCGTGTTGTTCATGTGAGAATAAAAACTGTAAGTATAACTGCACCACATCACTTTTTGAATTACGTCATCATTCTCTGAACCTTTACCCAACTCAGTTAGGGTCGGCTTTCCAGTCAAACTGTGATGCAGCTGAACTTCGATATTTTGTGTGAAGCGACTGCCATCTGACCTCCGCAACCAATGGTCCAATGACCAATGGCGATATCGAAGTTCCAAGTTAGACTGGTTGGACTTTTGAGGGCTCCAACTACCCGTAACGACTGCCATAGATGTTTGTATTGCAACCGGGACCGACGGCTTAACGTGCTCTCCGACGCACGACCAGACCAGTGCAAATAGCCATATTCATGCGAACAACCTTTTTGCACTGAGCGGGGATCGAAACTGCGCCACGTGCATAGAAGTCGCGTGCACTACCGCCACGCTACGGAGGCTGTCACTTTTTGAATTATGTATCACGACATGAATCGGCTGAGACAATTTTCAGTAGTAAATTAGCTCGAACAAGCTCGCAATTAACTAAGTCAGAGTACAGAAAACCAAAGCTAGCGCTCTTCTTGCATTAGTGAAATATCAAGGCCTGGATAACAGTATCCAGGCTTTGATGATGATGATATTGTTATTACAGAATTACAAGATATGTAATGTATAAGATTTACTTACCAAGTCTGTGTGACAAGCCGATAGTCTTATTCTCTGGGTCGTAGAAGGTAAGAATCTCGTGTTTTGTCTCTTGTACGAGAACATTAAGCCACACGCTCAGATTTGTGCCTACCATATGCATCAGCCCAAATCTTGCTACTATCTTGTGTTTATATACTTTCATCTGTAAAATATCAGTAGTTACATTATGAGCACTTGTACAAATAATGTCTAAGTCAAGGGTATGACAGAGAGGTATCACTAATCACAAAAAATAACTTTAGTGCTTATAAGAAAATGGAACATAAGTATTTGACTAAACTATTCTAAATAGGTACTTCTTAAAATTGATGATGTGTTTTTTTAACTGATATTTATCACCAAATTTATACAATTAAAATATTTAAAGTACTGTAGTAGATTTTGAAAGGAAACGGCTTATCATGAGTGTGTACTATTTGGTATTAGTTAACTTTTAGTCCGTTTTGGCTGCTTTTTAAATATTCCGCGGCGCTTTAATTTCAATCTTTAAAAGTATATTAGATCTTATTATAACCAACCTCATTGTTCAGAAAGATAAAGTACATCTGGATGAATATGAATGCCATTCTGGTGGCAGGCGTGAGTGCTAGGAGCACGTTGTGACAGTTAGTGTTCCGTTCCAACTCCCAGTATTGACCAAACTCCAGACCCGAGTAGATCATAGACCCGATACCGAAAGCTGGAATGAGAAATGTATAATATTTCAATATTTACAAATATGTTCTCAAATAATAAGTTACAATGTAATATGCGATATAGATGTAGGCGGTACCAGATGGAATTCCAATACAAGAAAATATATATTGAGGGAGGGAGAAAAACCTACCGTTCACCCATGGTTTAACAATTGTAACGATAACAATAGCAAATAATTACTAATTGTCATAGAAAGGAATGTCAAACCACAACCCTCACAGCAAGTAAAAAGACTTCTTACCCAAGGAGAGATGTTGTTGTATGTGCAATATTCCTTTCCGTAGATTGCTCCTTGATAGCGCTCCTGAAGATGCCTCGTGTAGAGGCGAAACACGTACGAGTATCAAGGTTTGTTCTTCGCGCTTGCGGAATATTGCACATACGACAACATCTCTCCTCGGGTAATTAGTCTTTTTACTTGCTTTGAGGTGTGCGGTTTGACATTCCTTTTCATGACAATTAGTAATCGTTTTAGTATAAAAATTAAGTAATACAGCAGGTAGACCCTAGAATACGTAATTTTATCTGAAATAAATGAATAAGAAAGCAAAGAACGGCTGTTACAATAATATTATAGTTACTATGGAGCTTAACTTTGCCCCACTTGCAAATTCTATTGAATTACATCGCTCTTAGACAAGATAGCTCTCAGAGCAAAGTTGCCCAACTAATCCGTGTCTCCGTACAACCGTAGTAAACAAGATATAGTTTACTTAGCGGGGCAAATTGTATTAAGAAAACAATTACGAAAATCAGTTGCCGTGAGATTAACACGAAATATTATAGAGTACCGTGGATCCTTGTATTGGAATAGCTATTTAACTTTATGTCATAATAACAAACACTTTGTTATGCCTAATATACCTAATAAGCAAGTATAAAGATTCATGAAATTTGACAATGTTTTTATTAAAGAATTAAAAGCATGGTTTGGGATGTTCTTGTAAGTAATCCAGAAGATTTAGTTTATTTTACGCTACTTTGAAAAAACATCTCTGACAAGATCTTTCAGACCCATGGTAAGCATAGTTTAACTAGCTTGTGTTATGAGTTCTAGAATGCGGATGAACATTTAATACATAGAAAAACCCAGACCAATACAAATATTCATATTGACGGACACTAATATTTGCACTGGGCAGGAATCGAACTCAAGCCTCCTGGAGGTCGTCAATTGAAGTGCTCATGAGAAAACTGCTGACATATTATAATGATGTTTTCTCTACCTTAAGCTAACCAAATTAAGCCACAGTTACGTGAATCTTAACGTAACGTTATGTAAATATTACTTTGTAAATGCTCACCAACTGCTCCCATCCTTAGGTAAAAGCTTCCATAATGGTGTACTCGTGAGGCAAGTGCGTACCCAAGCGACAAACGTTTGGCAGCAAGATGTGGCGGCAGATGCGCTGCTGTCGCAGTGCTTCGCTCCGTCCGCGAAGAACACGAGTCTGACTCAGAGGGTGATGAACTTGAATCGGATTCTAAAATTAAAAAACAACATGTTAATCATAATAAAAATTAATTGTTGATTAGAAATTAACGTTTATTACGTTCTAAATATAATGGTGTAGTCAGGTGCAATCCATTTAGGATTTAGAGCGTCCGGCTAAATGGTACCTGCGGAAACAGCCTAATTTTAGCATTTATAAAAAAATGCTGTAATTTTTTTTATTCTTATTTATAGACTTGAAAATATTTTGCTAACAAAAATGATTATTAAAATTACTACTCAATGACACAAAACCGATTAAACTCAAATCGTTCCTGCGACTTCATACCATCCTAATTTAAGCATTTAAATAAAGTAACAATTTTCATTTTTATTTCCTATATAATTAACGTTTATAACGTTCTGAAAACAACGGTGTAGTCAAGTGCAATCCACTTAGAATTTAGAGCATCCAACCAAATGGTACCTGCGAGTTCAAAACAAACAATTTTTTTTTTTTTATAATATCACGCCTATATCCCCGAAGGGTTAGGCAGAGGTGCTAGCACCCACATTTCGCCAGTTTATATTTAGGTCCCAATGTAATAGGTGGCGAGCCTATTGCCATTAACCGGGCACTTATAAACCTGCGATAAATACACACATAACTTCGAAAAGCATCGCAGTCATTGGTGTGTGCCATAGTAATCCTGGGATCGAACCCGAGACCTCGTCTCAGCAGTCCACTACCCATACCACTAGGCTACCGCGGCCTATCCTAACTTTAGCATTTATAAAAAAAAATATACACTGAAAAATATTCAACTAACAAAAACAGACTATTAAAATTACTATTAAATAATACATAATCGATAAAACTAGCGTTACATCATGTTGAATTTATTACCGCCGACCTAAGAATTCAAAAGTAAATTATTTATTTACAACCAGATTTTTCAATATTCGCTCCAGTGATCCAGAAGTCAGATCAAATTAATAAAAATGAATCATACATTTTAATAAAAATGAAATATCAACATAAAAGAGCCGTGAAACTGAAACAAGCTAGAACATTAACTGCCATGTTTGTCCGCCTCTGTTGGATTTTCCGCATCATTTAAATAAAGAAATACGGGATCGGGAGGATGAAAACAAAAAGAAAGACAGTGTGAATCCAATTCCCATGTTTGGGGTTCCGTAGAGTAAATAAATAGATAGTGTGATGCAACTTTGAATTGGATAATATCATTCGATAAAATAAATAAATAAAACAATAAATATATGCCAGGACAATCTACACAACGCCACTTAGACCCATGGTAAGCATAGTTTAACTAGCTTGTGTTATGGGTCTAGAATGCGGATAAACTTACTTAGATTTTTTTTTTTCGATATGTCAAAGAGAATGATGAATCTCATTAGACAAACACACACATTTCGACACGTATTTCATAATTTATTACTCTTCAAACTGTGTACCTATCCCGATACCCAAAGCATACACCAACCTTGGGTTCGTTCACTTATTCCTCATTTGAGTTTAGTTCGTTTTGATTCTTACATGAGACCGTCTGACTCGAGAATCTCAAAAGCAGCCCACCATCAATCACGACGTTCACTGGCTTACATCCTCACTGATACCAATCTCTTCGGAGCCTGTGAGAGTGGTTATGTCGGACTCGAACCGACTAAACCGGTCTTCAATTGCTGGAGGTGAGATAGTAAGCAACATATCCCTCGGCCTGGGCCTTACCAGGGACCCTTGATGTTCTTCACATACACCAAATCACAGTTCACTTCTACCTTTACAAAGAACTCATAAAAATATAAAATCCCTCAACAATCTTCTATCTCCAGCTACTATTAACTAAATTAGGAACTCTAACTGAATCCTTAAGTTGTAACAATATTCAAGTCAAGGTCTCTGTCTAGGAAACCTTCCGATACGAAACCCTAAAAATGATTTCATTCCGTCTGTTACCATGACAACAATCGTGAAGAGTAAAAATAAATGTACGATACGAATAAAAACAAGGAAAAGTAGGTAAAAACTTAAAATGTGTTTACGTTGTATAAACCTTATTACGCGACTGTAGGTAGCTTTTACGGATCGACTATTAATGTGTTTGTTCCTCATTTGGGTACAATGTGTTTGTATGTCACTATCTTGTACACTACGTTACTATCTTGTGCACTTTCTAGAATGAATGAATAATGAATCAAAGGATATTCAAGAATATCGTGAAGATCCTTTGTGTTCTTCACTTTGTTTTATGTTATCATAGTTCTTTGCGAGATTTTCTTTTGTGCTTATTCATAGTAAGTTTCATGACCGTACCTACTATTATTATTCCATTGAATATGATATCAAAGCTTCGTCCTTACTATGTGGTTTTCATTAACCCACCGAGTGTTAACTGCTAACTTCGTTAATAGGGATGTTGAATTGACGAGACCTAATACTTAATTATCATAATTATTATTATATTATAATTAATTATCATCGTTCTAGGAAAGTAAGTACCTATATCTATACTAATTTTATAAAGAAGTAAAGTTTGTGTGTTTGTATATTTGTTAAATTGTAAGGGGTAATCTCGGGATCTACTCAACCGATTTTAAAAATTCTTTCACCAATAGAAAGCCACATTATTGATGAGTGTCATAGGTTATATAAAAAACCGAAAAATAAAAAGGCTTTTACGTGGTAGTCCGTTTTGCAAAGTGAATCGGAGAAAAAACGGTCGAATGAAAGCGTTTCTTACGAACGCTGCCTTAACTGGAGCTTGAAAATGCCTACATTATGCCCAACGAATTGGGCACGGGTCAGCTAGTTTTTAATATGTTATATTATGTCTAAGTGATCACTCTCGTGTAAAATAACATTCGTTATTTAAATTGTCTGCAAGATCGCTCGATTCGACTTTATTTATCTGATTTTGTGTTTGATACAGATAAAAAAGAAATAAAATAAAACATGATTATGTTTCAAGTGTTACTCTTGTACCCACTTAAGTATGTAATAAAAGTGTCGCAGAACACAGACACAGCAAGAACCTCTATTCAAATGTTGCTCGTTATCGCGCCAAAACTTAGAAGGCACTTTACCGTCACGCTTCCAGACGTCGTCGGTGTGCCCATTTTATGATGATTTATCCCACTCTTGGGAAAATTGGATATTGTATTTTCCATATTACTTTTACATTCTCAATCCGACTTAGATATCTTATTTTTATATTACTTATTTCACGTCTCTGTAACCTATCAAGATATATAGATATATTTATTTAAACCCACATTTTTATGTGATATATTTAATGATGCATGTTTCTTGATCCTCGCAATAAGCGAGACCGAAAAATTTGTGCATTTGAAGTTTTCTACCCAAAAGCTAAGGGTAATTGAATCTAAACGACGGCAACACTATTAGAAGTACACTTGGTAATTTTGGAAAGAAACCAAATAATATCGTTCTCTGAATGAATGAGGGAACAAGTAAAATATTCGCGGCACTTAAGAGGTTCGTGTTAATATTTGAGTTGAGATAGTTCGTGTCGGCGGTGCTTTGAGGTAATGGTGCAATTTCAACGACTTGAAAGAAAGATTGCTGTTTTTATTTTAAAAAGTTCCTATATACCCTATATACAAATAGGAACTTTCTCAAATACACGAACATGAATTCATGGCATTTCGAAAATATTTAGAAGGTACTTAATCAAAAAAATTCAGCTCTCAGTTACACTGAATATACATGTCTAAATTCATTGAGTATCCCGTAAAAACTCAGCTTAATATTCTTTAGGAAATATCGGCTTATAGTCTTAGGCTTAGTCCCCTACTTTTGTAACATTTCAATAACGCATATGTCGAATTCATACAGATTGATAAAAAGTTAGACTTACTTGGCAACTCGGTGGTGTCCGGCGCAGACTTTGACCTATCCCTCGCCAGTGCAGCATACATGTATAACAAGAACACCATACTGCCGATGTACAGGTAGAGGTAGAAGCCCTAAGAACAAAAATAACAATGTTTTTTTAATTTTCAAATCATAAACAAGCATAAACATTCGTTCATTTTTTTAAACCAATTAAATTGCAGAAAAGCACACGGCAACATGACAGAAAGTGGTTACCGTGGCCCATGGACGTATGCAACACCAGGGATGTTACACTGGTGAAGACTGCTGACCCTAAAAATCTTTGTAATGTCTTCATTGAAGACACTTGGGAAAACCACGGCAAGGAGTTCATTCCTTCACAGTTCATCCACAGTAAAATATGTGTGCTCTACAAAGATTTTCAGAGCCCAAGCTACCCTTACCTGCCAGCTGGTTTAAGAAGTTAGGAAAGCAGAAGTGATAGATAGAATCTTGGACTCTGAAATTCAAAAGTTGCAGGCTATTGAGATTGGAGAGATTGGTGAATACACAAATAATATACTATAGACATAGAACCTGCATAGCTGTATTTCATGTATGGTTGGTAAAGTTTCCATAAACCTAAAAAAAAGTAATAAAACCTGTCAAGTGCGGTTCGCTCCTTATAGGTTCTATCTATATCTCTTCAAGATCCGTAAAGTTCATGTGTAGTTTATGACTTTTTCCCTCAAATGTACCAACAGAAACATTTGCAAAGAGTTACGAGCGTAATAAAACACAATAGCATAGTGCCCTGAATTAACAAAACCAACAGCGGAATATATGCCACCACATACCTTATTCTAATTTAAATGTCAAACAAAATATGCTACCCAACACATTTTTGCGTTACCGTAAAAATACAGGATGGAATAAGTAATTACTTTTTAAAAAATAACTTACTATTTTTAATCTACATATATATTTTTCTATTGAAGGGCAATAATTCTAATCACCACTCTAATAAACACACTTAACAATAAGCTAATATTGATCGTGAATTTTATTGAATGCATTTTATTAACATATTTATATTATGCATATTTATAATTCGGTGTAGGATGTACAGTACTTTTTTTCATGCGTACATCACCGCGCAAACAGCCGTCGTCGTAACAGCTGTAAGAGTGAATAGGAAGAAGTTTAAACGGAAAATAGGGTTGACCCCCTATAAGGCACTTAAACCGTTCTTATAAGTAAAGAGGTAAATGTGCATTACAGAGAATAGAATGCAGAAGAAAGAAAATATAGGAGTCTCTACGACTACGTTCAGTTACAATCACTTCAAGTTATTAAATGGGCATAATGATGATTGTAAGACTCTAAAAATCTAATCATTTTAGTAACTTGTAAACTTGTGCTAGACGGATTTCTAGTAAGCACAAGCTATGACGTAACGGAGAGACTACTCTCTCATTTACAATGACGTCAGACAGTGACGCAGACGATTTCTCTTAAAACTAATACCCATAAATAAATTAAGTTGAATATAGAACAGTGCGTCATAGCGTACCTCATAGAAAGAGGGTGGAATGTATGTAGAGATGACCTCAGCCATGGGGAAAGCGATGCCCATCACCACGAGAAGTTTCCCGTACAATGCAGACAGGGTCGTCGCTAACGCGTCACTCCTGTACAAACAAATTACATTATATTTAGCATAATTTATTATTTTTACCAAATCAACTTGACTTGCAACTTTCCTTAAGCGTAATTTTGGGCTTAACATAAACTCACTAAATAACAACATAACATAACATAAACTCACGCCTTTATCCCCGAAGAGGTAGGCAGAGATGCTAGCACCCACATTTCGCCAGTTTATGTTTAGGTCCCAATGTAATAGGTGTCGAGCCTATTGCTCCTCGTCACCTCGTCTCAGCAGTCCATTACCCATACCACTAGGCTACCGCGGTTTTATTTTTTTATTAATATTCTTATAAGTACATTAATCAGTTTCAAAGTAAACCCCAAATACTACATTTAATTGTATTGTATATATACCTATATATACGTATGTAAAATGGTTCTAATTACACAAATCATTTAATTAATAATGTTTCATAATCAAACCATTACAACACCCTCCATCTTCATTAAAATTGAAGTGTTGCCACTTACAATAAGTTCAACTCATTGATACGGATACCATGGTTTCAAACTATGTGATAAACGCATAAACTTACTAAAGTACAAAAGTGTTGTAGAAAACAAAGGAAGACAGGAACACAACAAAAGTGTTACCTAGACTCTTGTTCTACAAATAAACAATTTGTCTGAGACTCCATTTCCCCAGCACCTTTAGAGCCTTACCTCGGGATAATTTATGGAGTTCCGAACAATACTCGGTGGGCAGACTAAAGACGTTTACAATTTGTTTGCTGGACCTTAGGGAAATAAATAACAAGACAAACGTTTCCACTGAGAAACTTATACAACCACCGAGCGAAATTATATTCAGTAATCAGATATTAGCAAAATATGAGATTATAACCAATTTCAATTCAGAGGTTCAAGTGATCAGAAAACAGTAGTTTTTTTAATGCATTCAAAAAAAGATATAATGTAGTTATAGTTGCGGCACGTTATGTTGGCCGTTTTGACGCGACTTGTTTTGAGTAGTATGTCGAGATCGTAGCAAATGGAGATCCATGATCTCTGCCTACCCCCATGAGAAACAGGCGTGATGCGTATGCAGTTTTGCCCGTTTTCTCTTTTTTGGTGTGTGAATTTTATTTTCTTCTGTAGGTACCAGTCTCACCATATTTTTTTTAGTTAATCGTTTAACAGTTCGTTGTTACAACAACAATATTAAGCGCATTAAAAACCAGTTGTGTCAAAACTGCCATCAAAACGTGCCACTATAACTATAACTAATATATAATAAATTATAAGAACTATATAATATACCTATTTTAAGTTGCTTTCGTTCCTGACTGCACCCAATACTTTTTTTTTTAATATTTTATTCCTCTTAATTTAAATTATTTGCACATTCTATTACATTTTTTAATTATATTATATGAAAATATACATTCATAAATATGAAAATCAGAGTGCCATTGGTATCGGGTGCAGGAATCAAGCTACAGTGCTCGGCATCTAACTTGGCAAGGTTTTGTAGTAGTTGGGGTAAGTTCGCGCATGGTACACTTAGAGGCACAAAAAGTGCTTGTCATTATTCATTATTACATTTTGAATCATATCTGCTTTACCGCAAAAGAGACCCAAAAATCATCTCAGATGCGCTGACGGTACTTGCCAAGTTATTTGCCGATTTCTGTACCGTGGTTAGGGCTCCGGCAATCGAAATCTTTTCACAATACGTGCCGTGTCGAGGAGTACCGCCTAATGCAACAAGACCCAGTTGCGCAACGAGCGCAAGGTTGTGGTCAAAGCTTAAATTATTATTACCGCACTCAATTATACAGCTATTCATAAAGTTAGTTTAAAACTCTTTCCTTCAGTGAATAGAGAAATTTTTTAAGAAAAAATCTTAATTATTAATGGAGTTCTGAGAGCGCTAAAAATATTAAACTTGTGTTGTGTCGTTTTTTATTACTTCGTTGTTCTCAGTTACATTCAAAGCTTGCACTTTAGAGCCTGAGGCGCACTTCCTTCTTTTATTGGTTTGTTTTGACTTTTATAGGGTCGACCACTGCCTGACCACCCTACCTCAGAATTTTAAGAGCGAAACGAAAAAGAAGAAAGTTGAATAAACTGTAAATATTAACGTCATCGCACACAACAACAACATCAAAACATAATAATTCAACTAAACTATGTAAGAATTTGTACACACGCCAGGATATTGACTAAATTTATTATTACAGAGTTATACTGGAGTAATAATATATTTTATCAGAATCTAAACTGTTAATTAAAATAATATTATGCCGACATGATATCAAGTAGGAGTGGCAACACGTACCATTTATCAATTACCAACCTGTCAACAATATCGAACGAGGTTCAATTACAGTCCGCAGTCAATCTATTATTTAGGAAGGCCTGCAAACTAGCCTATATCTAATATATTAAAATCAATAGTTGTTTGTTCGTGTTTTATCCGCTACTGTACCTGTTATTAGAGTGGAATTTGCACCAATCTTTTTATTCATCACATATGTTGTGGCAAACCACCTTATGGTAAGGGAAGGGAGGAGGGGGTAAGGTCAAGAGAGTCTCTGTACCAGTGCAGAAGACAAAGTAGGGTTTCTCGGTCTGCTCACACAACATTTTTGCAGTGAGCTCTAGCAGTTTAGCCAAGAACTCACCACTGGAAATACAACACAAGGTTATTATTAACTGCGGTATTCTGTAGGGCCGAGGTACTTCCCCAGTCGGGCTGCTCAAATAGGACGGGAGATGTCATCATGTCCTACCTCCGTTAATTTGCTATTTGCTATAGGCATACCTACTTAGTTTGAACCAGTGAAGCGTATACCTTATTAAGTTATTACAAACATTTTGTACTGTTTACATACTTGTAAGTAGCAATAAGCATACCTACATATTTGTAATGGAATGAATTGAAGCGTTCATTTCGAACTAAAGGCTTTTGATGACCTCCGAAGCGTGGCGGCAGTGCACGCGACTGCTACGCAAGAGGCGCGGGTTCGATTCCCGCTTAGTGCAAATATTTGTGTGCATGAATATGAATATCTGCATTGGTCTGGGTATTTCTTAACAAAAAAACAAGATATCTAATTATCCGTTACTCAAGCTAGTTTTATTATTATTAAGTGAGAATCATGAACTAGACGCCTAAGCCTTAATTCAAATTTGTGCCAACACAAATTATAATATACCACAAATAACAATCAAAGTTATCACTGATTAGTAATCCTATGCATAATTCATACAGAAATACAATAAAATTCTTATGATATTCATAAGCACAACTATAGAGTTGACAACAATTGGTAGTATAGATTCAACCCTCCTAATTTGGGCGCGCCAACTTGTTAAAATTCAGGAGTCCGACACCGGATGAAACCAAAATCAAATCAGTACATGAACGCCCGCTGTCATTGGGGCCATAGGGTAAAAATATTAAAAGGTTCGGAAGTACGAACATATTTTACATAATTGATGATTTATAGAAATCTTATAAACCCAAAACAAGATATGGCATTGATTTATATTACAGCGAAAGTACTGGATCAGAGCCTTTAGCACGATTAACTATTAAATTCGTAATGTAAAGATATCTAGAGAACAGAGCATTGTGAAAGGTAACCTGAGTACTGTGAACCAGTGTGTACGCTTGATACCCGCCAATCGCAATGCTCCACTATCGCGATATCTTCACATTGAGAATTCGATAATTCTTCGTGTTTCATTGCTGTCACTGCCGTGTGATAGTTAAAAAAAATTATAGTAATTTTGACATTTCTGTGTCGTTTCCAAACCAGTGTCAAAATGTTTGAAAATAAATCAATGATTTATGTAATCAATCAATTAGCCATATCACAGTCCATTACTGAACATAGACCTCTCCCAATATTAGGAGGCTTGGTATTGTTCAATTATGGAGGTACAAATTAATTAATCATTCCGTGTGATGGATTCAATTTCATGTGACGGATACAAAATAGCCCTCTCATTATGAAAATGAGTAACAACTTCGTAACTTATGAAGTTCAGCTGAAATCAGCCGACGCCGCACTAATTACTCCATATTTACAACGTAATTTAGCATTCGCTTTAATTTTGAGCTTTCATTAAAGCGGCAGTAATTTTTCGCGCTCAATTTTAATGGGTTGTCGGTGGATTTGACGGCAAAAGTATTTTACGTCGGGATTTCGCTGTGTAAATTTTGACTAACATGTGCACTAGACTACATTTTAAAGTGGTAGCATCTGAAAGCAACACCTATTTATAACTAAATTATAAAGAAGAACTTCTGAATTTGATAGTTATTTTGGCACATGGGCTAAAATATTAAATATTTTTTCGTGGGCCGGAGCTTTATTCTTGCGGCTTCAAAAAGGTTTGGGTATACCTCCATCTTGTTTTATTAACATTTTAGATGTTTGTTAGTCAGTATCTCCTTTCATACATTCGTTCATCGTTCTATAAATCTGTTGTACATATGTTTGTTACTAATTCATATCACGCAAAAGCGCTTGAATATATTTTATTTGGAATTCAAAGCGTGATACAGCTTAATGACACGTCATTGTATAAAATACCGTAATCACTTTCGGTTGTAGGGTGCAGACAACAGTCATTCCGTTGAAAATACATCATATTCTACTCGAATATCAGAACTGAAAACTGTCTTTATAAGACTCTTTCGATAGTTGTCTTAAATACGATTAGAAAGTTTTTGTATAACTCGCTCTTATCGATATTTTGTCCATACATTGTTTAGTTACTTTTAATATTTTAATGATTTATATTATCTGTTTGGTGACTGAGAAAGAATACTCAACATCCCGTTTCATTCCAATGGTGGCGTGAGAGACGGCTAACGGAAAAATATGCAGAAGATATCACTACAAGAGAAGGAATACTTCAAGTAAATCACCGTACCAACCCCTGGCCAGTGTGAATACAGTAGGCCGAAGTCTCCCAACATTGAGAGAGACCTGTATCCACCAGTAGATTGCGATAGACTAATTTATTAGTTGTCTGAATCATCTATGTCGTATCCATAATTGTTCCATTCATAAATTATTATCTTTAAGAGTTATAGCATCAGAATCGATCAAAACAAATTATTTCTAACGAATGAGGAGAAAGAAGAAGGTAATTTCGAAATACCTTCTACTGTAAAACCTCTCCCGCCAAACTCCCCGGATATATTAAAATGGGTTCTTTTATTGGTTTCTATCGATGAATCAAAGGGGCCCGACGAGATCTATTTTACTTCCTTTGTTAATGGCTGAGTTCACCTAGTTTAGACTCACAATAGCACAAATTAGTGGTCCACAAAAGATTTAAAACGTGAGGTGCACAAGAATAGAAACGTGCAAGATAATAAGAAATACTCTTCGCGTTTTGAATTTTTCTCAGACAAAGGTTATACTTTTGATAGAGTATAATTAATGACATAGTAGCCGTTTGCGTAATTCTTATGATTTGCGTCAGTATCTTTGCCTGCCTTCCATTTGACATTATTCGCTTGACATTTGTATTAGGTATATTGGACATTTTTTTTTAATTCTTTACTGAATGATTGTTTACCTGATTATTTGACGAACTGTAGAATGTAACTAATTTTAATAATATAATTTAATAATAATAAAAAGTAATTTTAATTTTAATGTGTTTATAATGCAATTTAATGTAATCTACAGCATATAAGCGCCTTGGTGTATACTGTAAGCTTATATTGCTAACAATAACAATAAATAAATAAGCTTTTCTAGAAGCACTCTTTGGAAAACGGCTATTCAATATATCACTGAACTGTTTGTTATGTTTACATTGACAAAATTTTTGGTCTCACGTAAGAGAGTGAACCTATTGCTGTGTACCTGTCACGTTACCGGATTCCATAATTTTTACTAAAAAATTCCTAAACAAAAAACTCAACACATACCAAATGATTTTCTCACAACCAAATGCAAGTTTAAGCGCCAAGTTACGCCAAGAAATGTATACAAATGTATGATTTTAGATGTACATGGTCACTTACATATTCACTGTTCGATCCGGACATTTACCATGTTTGTTAATTTCTTCGCGTAACCGATATTTCGGCGCTGTTGCAAGCGCCATGATCACGATCTTTATGTGTCATGGTCACGGAAATTAACAAAAATGTTAAATATCCCGATCGATTTAATGGTGAACATGCATACAAATGTTTACATAGAGCGGGAAAAGAACCCGCGCCTAGTAGTCGCGTTCACTACCGCCGCACTACAGAGGCTGTCGACTTCAACTCAATATTATTTTAACACAAATATTTATTACTCCATGTGACGTTGACGTTCCTCCTTTTTTTCGTTTATAAGACTTACCAAAAACGTTTACTACGAAAAAATACGTCTCTGCCACAGATGAGGAAGTGTAGGTATATATACCTAAGTATTCTGTGTCTATGCAACGTTCGACTACGCTTCGTGACAAGGCACCCAGGACAAAAGAATATTTTATTTCATTAAATTGAACATTCGACTATGAAGAATCTAAAAGGTACTCAATTTTATAAAATACCTTTCCGCTCACTCGTACTAATGAAATGAGACCAAATAACAGAAGCAGCATCTTGAATGAAACGAAAAGTTCATGAAACGGCAAACTTTTATTCTTAGCCCTTCCTAAAGAATTTATTACATTCAAACCCTTTTACTGGTATTTGTATGCATTATTAAGTAGTATCCAGTATGCCAAAACGGTATCAACTTTATTCTTAATAGAATGCGGACTCATGTTATTAACATGAGTAACACAATAATTATGTATTTTGTCGAGAAGAAGTTTTCGTAAATAGTGACAGTAATGCCACTGAGTGATTTAATTACTCATTTCATTCAATAGCCACATTTTCTTTTACTTGTGTGAACTATAGAAAATAGATACGAGCTCGGCACGTTTCTCAATTAGGTGTTCCTGGGAAAAAATTAGCAGCAAATGAGTATAATATTAATATCGGTGGAATAACAAACAGTTATTCTCTCACTCGACTATCGCACTTATATAAGAGTATTATATACCTCAATATCAAAATCAAATAAAGAGATGATTAGTAATCATCTTAGTTTTCACACATCTTGACTAAGAATAATTATCACTTCGTAAACAGATTAAACATATTTTAGCTATATGTACAATACATATACCTACTTAGTCACGTTCAATTCGCAATCGTTGACTGACTCCTCACAAAATCAGAATAATAAAAAATAGAGATATGAAACACAGGCACAGATTCAAATTCAATAATAATTAGAATTTCGAAACTGACAGTCAAAATATTGAGCTTTACACACGTTACATCTAATCCATGGCTGACAAACGATAATCGTGATAGTAATATATCTTAGAATACACGTCGAAGTACAGAAAAGTACGTCCAAGACTATCCAAAAAAGAATGAACCCTCTCTCTCTCAACTTTGAATGAAGTTCGTCCGTTTCTCTTAAAATTTACTTTTGAAGGAGATGTCACGGTTTTCTGGTGTCCGTAAGTGTTCGGTCCTTTGGGGAAGGGGAGCCCTCTCGAGCACGAACAGTTGCTATGACAACGGCGTGTTATTGGCTCCCCACAGTGATCGTCGGTACCTACTTGGTCTTGCAACGATTCTGTTGTCGACAATGATATGCCTCTTGTTCATAGACTAGCCAAAATTATGACGTCATGACGTTAAATGTAACGTCAGAACGGTGGGTGTGTCGTGCACAAATTGTATTCTTGTTTTTTTTTGCTACACAATTGTGCTTTGAAATATTGCTGCAATCTATCTACGTTTTATGTTGAAGTGCGTTTTAGGGTGATATAGTATTATGGTATATTTTTGTGTGCTTTTTACGTAATACTTGTTCGTGGAGTTATCTGATTAATCTTAAACAAAATGTCTACATTGAGGTCTATTTGTGAAACTTAACAATGGCACAGTCTTGTATACTTTACTGAGAATGAACTATGTGACGTGCCCATAGAGCATTCGATTTGGTTGTCGGTTCGATTCTCTTCGAGTGTTAGATATGGGCTATTTCACCCATTAACTTGATAACGAGTAAAAGTAAACTCGTAGTCAGAAAATCTTTACCCGAAATTTCCACCCCGTGTCGCTAATCCAATTTCGTACCAATTACTGTTTACTCACTCGCAAGTGAATGGGTTGGTAAGAGCGAAAAATTCACACTGTCCCTAACGTTTATAACTTTCCATGCGTTTGCATAAATTTAGAGTAAATTGCATAAAAAACACTCATAAAAATGAAAATGTGTGTGGCTTTACAGACTTTAAACAACAACGGAGTAATGTTCCAACAAATGATCTAACTAAAAAAAAATACTAATCGATTGAATTAAGTTGGATCACCTATTTGCGCCAGTTCGTATAAATACATATATTTAACCCCAAAATATTTGAATAATAAATGCGCCAATTATTCAAACGACCGCATTGTCAGCAATTCGCAAATTAGGTCAACTGTCTGAAAGCACACTCCTTCTGTCCCCAACACTTCATTGTTATACCAAACCATTCACTTTGTAGCTATTTGAATATTCGTCGGAATGAAGATTGCTGCAAACATGACATTGAATAGAGATTACTTTCAACCAACTTCAACAAAGAGGTGGTTGTGGATCTTACATTTCATAGTACTCTGAATATTTCCTGGCACAAAAAAAAAATATTTTAGGTTACCCGTTGTCCCATCCAGAAATCGAACTAAACACATACGCTAGCTTATTTCTTAAGACAAAAGAAGTAAGTCCAGGAAATTAATTGGATCAGCCTGATCTTACTAGTAATCCTGTCAGACTCTCGTACCAATAAGCCGGTGTAAGAGTTTGCAGATGAGAATGATGATGCCCAAATGCCCCATATGCACATAAAAACGAACTTTACCATTTCCCAGATGTAGTCACGACTTTTTTGCACTAAACTTATTTCTGTACTTTCTGTAACTTGTGTCTCGCTATTGCAATGTGAAAGTTGTTCCTGAATAGATTTTCCCACTTCAAAATTAAAGCCGATTCATGTTAAAAAGTTTAAATAATGCATAAAAATTAAATTTTATTTATCCTCGCATTATAGGGTGCCAACGTATTATGTTTAGTTTAGTTAAAACTTATAGATTCTATTATTAAATGATACTGCAATCGGGTTATATAATTTTACATTCATAACTTGGAACGCTCAGTTATTTTCTACTGAAAATAAAATGAAACTACATGGAAGGAAATGACTAATATAAAAATAATATACGACATTCGCGTGAACTGCCCAGTATAATAAAAATATTTCTTAATACACTGACATAAAGTCGAAATTTTAGTTCAGTAGACTTAGGTAGGAACCGTTTAGTTAGACTGTAAACCAGTGAATATGATCACCGGTTCACCGAATTCGGGAATCGCACCTAGAATATCACAGACGTACCTCATTATTCAGTTTTAAACTTACGCGTTGCATGATAATATATAGTAAATCAAATCAAAAGGTAAATTATTATATTTACCATAATATGATCGCGTTTACGCCCGGATTTCGTGTACCTCCTTAGTTTTTAAATTCCCATATTTTTTTTATATTCACGTTTTCTACTCTCATGGTAATTACTTAATTACATATATATTATACACTCATAGTATTTAATTATGCCGCACTTTAAAGAGCATAGAATAAACTCACAAGGAAAACAAAAACAATTCAGTTGTTTTCTTCGAACAAGATACTCGTACCAGAACGTAGAAATGTTTTCCAGCTTTGTGGTCACTGTGTACAGTGCACGTAAATCCAACACAGTCACTCAAGAGGCCCTATGTAAATGTGTACCTCTGTTAATTTCCAAGCACTAGAGTATATTGTGTCACCGCTCTGAGAGCTTTTCATTAGAGTGCACATTCAGTGGGGAAAATGCAATTTCCCTTGCGAGCGCGAATTGTGATTTTAGTGATGGGGTATTTTATATATCGACATAATTTAATTAAAAAGTTTTACTGAAATAATTCGTCGAGACATTTGCTTAATGAAACCTACAATTGATTCACTACACACATACTCGTATTCCTTATTAACTGAAGCCCGCAGGTTCGCCCGTGTGGAATTATGATCCTGTTCCCGCAACTCAAGGAAACCATTTAAACCATTAAAAAAATTATAAATTTGTTTTTTTTATCTTAATACTTATAACTCCAGGTTTTTTGGGTACCGTAATTTAATAGGAAAAAGGGAATTCTTATAGGAACATTCGTTGTCTATCTGTTCGTGTGTCAAAACCTTTAATACCATTCGTATATTTAAAAATTAATCGCAGGTCGTAGATAATTAACTTCCTACAGTCCCGGGTCGCGCCACCATTGTAGCACTGAACGTGTTTGCAATGGTGACCCTCTTTCATGAGACTTTGCCTTCAGCTTAACATCAGGCGAGGTGAAGTCAAATTGACGTGCCATAAATAAAAAAAAAAATATTACAGCTGGTTGAAAACATGTAGTTGGAAAATATGTGGTAGAAAACACGTGAAAATCAAAATCCTTTCTGTTAGAACCGTGTAGAAATAAAAAGTAGACATTAATATCGAATATGTTCACATTCTAATCGGTAATATAATAATTATAATCTTACTATCCACCAACCATCAGAAAAAAACTCAAACTGAGTAAAAGTAAAATACTAATAAGTTTACTAAATAGTCCTTTCGTAATAAAACACCGATATTCCTTGCGCAAAAAATGTTGTCTGCACTATAGTTTCATTCAGAGGGGGATCCCGAAAGAGCTCAAGCAGGGCTGCAAGCTTTTACATATTCTTGTAATTTATTATGCCACCGCACTTTCTCCGGCGTTTCTCACTGTCGTAATTTTACCGCATCGCCAATGATTGGTTTCAGCACATTTTTGCCAGCTCTCAATGGTCATTTATTAACTCAAATGCAGCACAGGTGAAGAAAATATATGTGGAAGTTGTGGGGAAAAAATTGGTTGCGCATACAATTTTTTTGCTAGAGTTTTCTATTTGTCTATAGCGTAGGTAATATAAACTGTGTTTCTTTCTTTTTAAATACAATATGTAGCTAGCTGTAATTCCAGAGTAAGGATCATACTTACGCGTTTATGATATTACCTAGTTGTTGCACACGTGGAACAGTTTCATAGCAGAATTTAAAAAAGTATACATGTTTTTCTTTTCAGATTACCTATATCTCTATTCAAAATGTTATTATAAATATTTAATTCGCATACTAGTAAGTATAGGTTGAATGCCAAAATAGGCTATGATTGTCGTTTGCAATTGAAAAAAAGATCCAACTCGTGTAGGACATAAATTAGACAAATTGTCGTGTTGTACGGTTTGAAAATTATTTCTCAGGGTTATATACATCAGAATAGTTCAGTCAGATTGACTGCTTAATTCCATTTGAAAGTGATATATTATGAGAAAGGAGAGAGGTAAAATAATATGTTATTCCAGTTATATAAAAATGTAAATAAAAACTTTAACATTTTATGAATTCTAATCCAACCTATAGTGTACTTTAGGAACACAAGGAACAGGAATAAATTATTTTATTCATGTATAAGGTTTTGTTATAATAAAACTGCTATACTACTAAAATATATAAACAGAGATGATTTCATATGATTGCATATTTACCTTCATTTGGAATGAAGAATTTCTTACAAGTTTGTGTTTACTTATTACTTTTTGAATCATCATCTCAGTATTATTTCTGATTACCCTTTCTCTTCGAAGCCCGGGGTCCGCATTCTCCTTCTCCTACTTTTATTTTCCACCTACTTTTATATAGGAGAGAATATCATCTGACCTCCCAACAACGAGGGCGTCTCCTCCGTCAACGCATCAGGTGTCGGTACAGCCTCGATTGTGACTGTAAACTGACATGATGAAAGAAACTGCTAAATACCTTCGGGGTCGCGACTGTTCATAGCAACAGGGTACCACTTACCGACCGTTACCTCCTTAGTAGTGCCACAAATAATACTTACGCGCTTATAACGTGCATGTGCTGTAGAGCAGCTGATGGTCTGGATAGGCGTCGGGAAGGTGGCAATGGCGCGTGTTGACCGCCGGATGGACCGAACAGCATCGGCTGCAGGGACAACGAACCTCCCAACGACATTGACGGTGGACTTGATAACCTGGACAAAGAAAAGTGAATTAAGATTATATTAACCGATCTATCCAACGCATGATATATACACATAACACTAGCCACTATTAAATGTTGCAAATCTTACTACTAAAGTAACAAACACACAAACAGTTTGTTTTAGTTTTTTTTTTATAATATCACGCCTATATCCCCGAAGGGGTAGGCAGAGGTGCTAGCACCCACATTTCACCAGTTTTATATTTAGGTCCCAATGTAATAAATAGGTGGCGAGCCTATTGCCATTAACCGGGCACTTATAAACCTGCGATAAATACACACATAACTTCGAAAAGCATTGCAGTCATTGGTGTGTGCCATGGTAAACCTTGGATCGAACCCGAGACCTCGTCTCAGCAGTCCATTACCCATACCACCAGGCTACCGCGGTTTGTTTTAGTAGTATAATTAAATAGAAGAGTCAACAAAAACAAAGCACGTACGAAAGTAACAATAGTTACGGCACTCATGTCTTGCCAAAAGTAGATTAAAACTAAATGAATTAACAAAAGTTCTTTATTTTACTGCAACGGAAAAAGTTGTAACTGAACTCAGTAAAATAAATCTATATTAAGGGTCTCATTACGTAAGTTGGGTTTATACTTGATTAGTTTTGTTTTCGACGGGAAACATTATAACTTAACAAACAAAGAAACCCTCATAAATGTATTCAACCCGTTCGCTTCCATACTCTAAAAGGTTGATTTAATTGTTCCATTTGCTATGTGTGCTACACATAGCCTATAATAACATAGAATATCGTAAATCCGATGTTTCAATATTTCTATTGTGATGGAAACCCCTAAATAAAGAACGACTAATCTCATGCTGAGATGGGGCCCTATTTGGGGCACGCACAATGTAAATATATAAAATAAATAAATAAAAAAAAAATACGTTATATAATGTATCCATCATGCATTTTGTGGGGTTACAAATAAAATATTTTTCTATCTTTCTTTCTTTACACTTAACATTATTTTTGTAATTAGATTTATAATCCGTATAAAAGTCACTAAGCACCGTGAAAAAGGCTACTTTTTCAGCCATTTCAACTCTACTTAAAAACCGACGCAGACTTGAAGAGTGAACTACACAATTAAGTACAAGTATGTGTATATATAGCTTAGCCAGTTAAAGCCGACAGCAAAATACCACAAGTCGGTAAATCTCTGACAGAAGCTGAGGATTACTTACGCGAATAAAATATCAGTACAACGAAATAAAACCTGCCGAGCTTTCAAATATTTGAACACCCTGTTCGTCTTTGTGTATTATATTTTTATAGAACTTCGGTAGTAAACAAATACACGAACTATAGAAAACTGTCACTGTAAACAGATCGTCAAGGTGGTATTGAAAATAATTAATACCTTTTATAACTTAGTAGCGGTAATTTTACTATAGATTATTACTATAGGTTATTATAACAGATATTAGCTTTTTTAGCGGACATCGGACTCAAGGTGTAGGTTTCGAATGCGTTTGGGAAGATATAAAAGTTATTAGGTACTTATATTTTTTGTACAATTTGTCCACACGTTTGGTTGCTTTTCGGTAAACATAATGTTACTAATACTGTTGATTGATGGCACTTGGTGGAACTTATTAACACACTTGTACTTCGTATTGAATCGTGGAGAAATACAAGTGTGTGATCAATAATGTATAAACATAATGTTTACTCCCTACTGCACGTTTTCACAAATACACATAGGTATACCTACATTACACACACATTAGTGTAAGCTATTCCATTTAATAGGATCATCTTAAATATGAGCATTATTCAGATCAGGTGATATTACTAATGAATTGAGTATTAGGATGGCGTTAACACTTCACTGCACTAGATAAATTTACTTATGCATGTGAACTTCACACAACTTACTCTTGTGAGTGAGAAATAGCGAATTCAAATCCTACCAAGTACACTTTGCTAAAACTTTGATGTTTAATGTTCATTTAATCTAATCCTACTATCATTAATTTTGAAATGTGAATTATAGTAGATAATTATGAAATCTAACTATACCTAAGGTTACCTACTCTCTGAAAAAAAATCATGCACTTATTTTGAAATAACTTTCAAACTTCTTAGAAATTCGACTAGGTACTACTAGTAGGTTAGTCTCTACCTGACCACAGTTGTTAAAAAGCAAAAAAAAAAGAAAAAGCTATAACAATACACAAAACAAATCGCAAAATAATTACGTAAAAATAGAGTTACGTGAAAAAAAAATTGTCTGTGAGATGGCGACAACGGTAATATAAAAAGTTTTTATGTGTAGATTCTTCTATTGGAGTACACAATCAGTCTTTTGAAAGATTGTGCGGTAGAGCGGAGTTTCCTGATGATGGATGAACACACTTTTACGGCGAAAAGTCATATAGTTAATCATCTTACTTGTCATAATGTTCCAACTCGAGCTTAATTCATGATTATAGTTGCGGCACGCTATGATGGCCGTTTTGACTCGATTGATTTTGCTCGTTTGCTCTTTTTTGGTTATTATTCGTCGAACAGTTCGTTTTTCAATACTAAACGCACTAAAAAAGAGAAAACGAGCAAAACCAGTCGTGTCAAAACGGCCATCATGGCGTGCCACAACTATAAGTACAGTCTTCCAAACTTAACATAAGGAAAAGCGTAAATTTTTTCATATAAACTTCTTCCTTAGTCCTTCATTGACGACATTTATTCAATATCTAGTACGCAAAGGAACTAAAGAGGTATATTATATTGGGTCTTATGCTGCCTGAAAGTAAATCAAAATATTAAATAAAAATGAATTGATACTATGACGCAATGAGAAAGTACATGGCTTATTACTAATCAAGAAACCGTCATATCTTTATCACGGTGTACCGCTAATAAAATTTAATCATGAATTGATCCATTGAAATTTTCTGACACACCTCCCCCAGGCACATTCCCGGGTTGACCCATGGCCATTAAAATAAAAAGTGACGAATTTTAGATTGCTCCCACTGAATAAAGTGGCATAAGGAGGAAAACATAGTAGCACAGAAAAAGTAAAACTTGATTGTAACACGCATTTATTTCATAACCTTTAAAAAGCACAAATAAGCACGTAAACAAATGGTTTTAAAAATGGAACGAGCTGCTCCGTGTCTTTCATATTGTGCTGTATTTAAACCATTAACCGTTGAATGTGGAAAATAAAAGAGCATTTATTTTGTGCTAACCTTTCTTGTGATTGTAGCCACTTAGCTTCCACCCCTTTTCTTTTTCTTACTCACAGGACTCCAGCGTTTATTAAGTTTGTTTGTTCATGATTATCACAAAAAAATCATTAACGCGACAATAGTTAATACAACCTCTTCATTCAACTGATTAGACAGTATGGTAATATAAGTGGATTCAATTTCTTATTAGAAAAGAGATAAAGAGAATGTAAGCGAGTAGCGGCCGGTGAAACCATGATGTTTTAACATTGGTATAAAATAATTCGTGTACCAATTAGCAGCGGCAACATTTGTTGGTACGTGATGTGAATTATTTCATCAGTGATTGTACCACAAAATAAATAGAACTAGAAAGGATTCAAACAAAGAACACAAACAGATAGTAATTTGAAAACGGTAACTTGGAATTATAGTAACAGTAGGTACGAGTATATTATTTGTTTTTACGAACCAGCCGTTGAAACTATAAAATAGTAGCTGTCGCGTATCCAAAACGTCTCAGTTTGACGTCGAGAGGCTCGCGTCATTAGCTAGGGATAAGAATTAGTAAGCATGTTTGAGACAACTCTAAATCACCTACTCTTTCAATTGAGGAATCTGCATGGTTTAAAGGTTTTTAAAGACTCTTTCTGAACTTCTAAGGGCCGCTTTCCACGATGCGCATTTATAGTGTTATGTGCGCGATTTCGCGGACAACGCATCGTGTGGAAATAACAAACTCCTAGATGACAGCTTCGAATGCGACCAGGATTAACGCAAGGACGATGAGATGAGACAAGCAACAAACGTAGGTACGTAGTAAATCTTACGGAACTCAGTCGATTCGTCGCCTAAGACGCTCAAACATGTCCCACTCTAATTAATATATCAGTTAGGAAAGTAAGTTCTTGCTCTGCTTTCGACTAAGTAGTGCCAAGCGTTGTAAGGTCCCCCTTACGTGAAAAAGACAAGGTAGGTACATTTAAACACAGCACTTTGTTATACTTAGCAACGATTAACTTAAGAACGGTGTTTTAGGGCTCTATGTTCCGTATCACTAAAGGGAGAAAGGATCTTGAGTATAACAAAAATCTAACTTCTAGTCAACATTATTAAAAGCCGGATTGGCATTTAGGTGGTTTTCTTTACTTATTATAATTACAGTGGCAAACAACCACGCAGGCTGCTAAATAGAATTTTTCGAGAAATTCTGCATATGTATTTTATCTTAACCGGCGGTGTTTGAACTTTATATATACGAGTAAATGGGTCGGCTTGGGTAAAAAATCCACCTCATAATCATACATCGACGTTAGCTTAGCAGTAGCTCAACATTTTATTCCACCCTTCTTTACATTTTCATTTTTTGCGTCCCGCCTCCCCTCTTTAGATGCCAACATGCGATCTCTGGTGTGAAAAGTGTTTACAGGTCACGGTAATCGCTCACCGTTTTGTACAGATATTATAGGTGTCAAATAGACAAAAAGAATGAACAGGGGCCTGACCAGCAAGCTTTTAAAAAAATATTATTTCAAAAAGAAAAAAACAATAAACCAAAAAGTCAAGTCAAGTCAATATTATTTCAAACAACATAATTTACTTTCATAGTCAGATTCAGACTGTCAGCGTCCGCCAAAAGACACAGGATACCTAGTAATATTTTATGGTTAAAAATTGTTAAAATGGATCTCCTGCTATAGTAAATACATTTATTTATTTAATTTCTTAGAATTTTTACTTGTCTTTCAAGATATAGTACCTACACACATATCTATGAACGACAACGGTCCGAGTCCGATTCACACTACGAAAGTAAGGTAAGATTGTAATAATATTACTTTTAAGATCCCACTCATCCACATCTAAACGGGCTCATTACTTCGCTGGTTAGTTAGCAGAATAAGCGGTTTTCCAATACCATTAATAGAATGGAATAGAATTTCGTAGAAAACCGGCAATATTAAAAATTCCTATAATTTCTATAATACCTAAAGTTCGTAAATGAGTCCTTTTGATAGCAAACTCGGTACCTACTTATCGATTGAAAGCTATTTTATCGGCAATCTCAACTCAATAAATATATTGAACAACCTATTGAACTTTTCTCATTAATTTGATGTTGCCGTTATCTTCTTTTTTTCTTATACTTAGCATAAAGAAATCGATAATCACTGGGGATATTAGATGTCCCAATATAGTCATAAGCTTGATAACTATTAAATTTATTATTATCGCTTATTACAAGTCAGTTCGTACACAAATGAAACCTCATCATAACTTTTATCGCTTATTACAAGTCACTTCGCACACTAATGAAACCTCATCATAACTGACTAACAAACGTTTAAATTCATGTGATTATGAGTATTAGTATTGGAAATTAGTTACTACCTTGTAGGCGTCATAGTTTAGTGTCTCACATTAAGTAGTTTTACGATAGAATTAACAATTTAGGATAGTTATTATATTTATTACAGTTACGTTTAAAACAGGGTTTGAAAACGGTGGAAATAGACCAGTATTTTAACGATTGAAAATTATCATTTAGCATAATTGTGCATAACACATAGTTATTGTTACCGGCATATATCTTGACCCCAACACATCACAATACTCTAATATGTGTAATTTTCCGTGTATTTTCATGATAACACGTGGTTTTACGGCAGTGTGTCGAACAAATCCCACATCCCAGGGACTCGCTTCTCTCGCCATTTAGGGTCAAGACATACGCCGCTTGCTATAGTTGTTGAAAAGTATGTAGGTCTGGTATGCGTCAAGTACCTTAAAGGTGACTCCAAATGCACCCGATGCGATGAACACGATGGTGCCGGTTGCTGGTGAGACGGATGCGGTGGCAGAGGAGGGGGGCTGCTATGTCGGCTCAGAGTCTCTGGAGAGACCAACGCAGCCCCCGCAGAAGCTGGGCTTGGTAGCGGCGGGGCACTTCCTGCAGATATCTCTGAGTCCGCACCCCCGAATGTGGTTCGAGATACGTGGGAACCCCCCGACATGTTGTTCGCTGGGATTGAGTAGCAACTGTAACAAGAAATAGAATAATGTTAGAAAGTATATAGAAATATGGAATGGAGTTTAATCTGGGACAAACTAAATAATTTTTGAGGACTCTAAGAAGAAAGACTGCATCAGAGTTTGTCCATCGTTTAGCAGGTGAGAGTGTCTTGAACTTCAAGAATGTTCGTAAAGTCCTCCTATCGTATGCGGTCGGCTACAGAAGCATACCTAAAGACCAACAGTAATTTTAAAAACCGAACACGTTTTAGGGTCGTGTTTAAAGATAAAAAAAGGTTTGTTAGTACCAAAGTGAAAGTTTGCGTTGTTCCTCCCAAGACTGAGTTTAATTAAAGTCGCTTCCTGTTGCCATTAATTATAACAAACTTTGGTCCAACTTCTCCTACATGTACGTGCAGGGCAGCTTAAGATCTGTTGTACTGAGATATGACTCTAGTAATTATTTTTGTTCCTAAAGCCAATTTTCCACTATGTCGGAGAGAAATGTTAGTATAGGCTAAAGAGTCCTAAAGTAACGTACCACTAATTTCTTATAAATGTTCAGTGAAGTAATAAGTTGCACGTGGGAAATTTATAAGTAATTTAGAACTAATCTTTCTACGAATCTGATATGCAGATAGGTAGATCCTTAACTATGATGAAACAATTTTCTTCATCAAATGAGAACCTTCTACATTGTTAAAACGATTAAAAAGCATGCGAATCGGTCCCAAAAATAACGTTGTGAGTCGGTGTAGTCGAAATTTTCATCCCACATATATTATTTTGGTTAATTCTTATGTTAATGATGTGCCCAGAATATGTAAATTGGGCATTGAACTGTAGCACGTCTATACAACCGATGTGCTTGCGTCAGCGAAAATGTAGATGCAATTCATCACAATTCCGTTTCCTCTGCCATGTTTTAACTGTTGAAAATTTGGAGGAATTTCGGTTTCGGTCGGTAGTGGAAAGATGGTTTATAGTCTATTTTATAACCAACTACAACTAGCTTTTAAGCGCGACTCCATCCCTTTCTCACCCACTCACATATGAAATTAAAAAATATATGGCAAGTGATCATTATGGCTTAAAATATTAGGACAAACATTTTCGTGCTTTAGAAATTACAAATTTATGAGAGATAATGCGCACCCCATATTTTATGATACTTATCAGTAGTAACTAGGTACTAATATCATGATGACTTTGCCATTTTGCAAGTATCTTTGTAGTATGAAATTCAAAGAAACAAAAATAGTTCGATACGATTCGTACGTGATAGGAATACCTTTAGGAGGAGAAATATATTTATTACTACGAAATTCAGTCTACCTAGATTTATCTCCTTTGAAATATATCCAAGGTTCGTTGAACTTTTAAAGCAGTTAGTTGTGGTCGTCTGGCAACACTTTCGATTCACCAAACTTTTCTTTTGACATTTGAACAAATTGAAATTGTCCCTTTTAGTAACGAGCGCTTTATTTCCAAATTTTTGCAAGCTTATGAATTACTAGCTTATCGCCCGTCTCAGCTCGGGACTATAACTCATACTTAGGTATCCTAAAACTATAGGTAAATGACCTTCTAGAGACAAACAAAACGAACAAATGGTCCAACTTTACAAAACAAACTAACAAACTCTCTCTATTAGTAGTAATACTAAAATTTACGAAGATAGATTTGATCCTATCAGTGAGATACAGTTAGGACTACTACAAGTAAAAAGTGTTTAAGGCTAAGGTGAATAGATTACTTCTAGGCAAACGTGTTTCACTGTTAACCACACCATCACTTACCAACAGGTGATCTTCTTTTTATGCCCCACCGATGACCATAGTGGTCAAACGCGAATCATAAAAAAGTATCATAAAAGTAAAAATGAAAAAAAAAAGTAACGTATCATATTGATTCAATTAAACACAACAACACATAATAACATCCTTCGTACTTATACTCTCATATTTCCTGTACAAAATCCAAAATATAAATAAAACGTCAAATATGTTTAAATATTCAGAACACATTGCACGAAACGTGAAATCGGAAACATTATACCTACGTACACGAATGCCTGCAAAGTTGCAACTTATTATAACCGACAGTCAATATTATAACCGACAGTCAATATTATAATATTTGCAAATGAATGTTCTGGCTATGGCACGTGATGTGCATGCGACATCAAACAAACCAGCACGCCAAGAGTTTATGAACTATTAAACCACATCTACCTGTAGGTACACATATTCCAAGTTTCCTGAAGTCTTCCTCAGCCAACCGTAAAGGAACTTCATGCTACATAGTTTGCAGGTACTTTGACTGACTTGTACTATTTCGAGGCATGCAACTTTAAACTTCATGTTTGAGGTTGCTAAGTTTCTAAGTCATCAAAGAAAGTCATCTTCAGAGTATCGTCTCTCATTTAGACGTTATATTCAGTTTCCAGGTCAGATTGACTTTGGGTTTGGTCCCTTAATATCTCGTGGAGCGATGTACCTATACCCAGTTAATTAAAACCCATGAAAAGAACTTGTTGGTGGCTTTCAGCTCTAAAATACCTTAACCTTAACAAATATAGTTTACTCAAATCCTAATATTACTATTGATAATTATCTACTCGTATATGTAAGCAAGCAAAACAAGCGTGTATGTGGAGAAGAACATATCGTAAGTAGCAGTCCGCAGTTCATGAAAACAAATGAAGTTAGAATAAAATTGTTTTGATGCAAGAAACTCTAATACTTTCGATGAACAGGAGAAATGGGCAAAACGGCAAAGACGGATAACCTAAATGTATTAGACATTTCCACAAATTCTTCATTCCTCGACATCGGAGGTGCCACAAATTGAATAACAGTCGGTCTCTGGCAGTAGGTGGGCGCCAGTCGCACATTTCCGCATCCAATATGGCCGCTTTCGATTTCCTGTCTCGTCTCTCCCGTAAACGGTTTATCACGGATTACACAGAACGTTTATTTTAATCAAACCAATGTTCGTCTCTAGTGCAGATCATTGGATTAAAACTGTGTCCGTCTGGATCTCCTCAAACCGCAGATACAGTGGGTGTAAATCATATAAATTGATCCTGTATCAAAATATATGGTAGCATCTGGGATTATTCGGGAATGACGGCGATATATCAGTCTGATGGTCTGATATCACCGATTCTTTTGTTTTCGGTATTAGTTTATTGCATTCAAATCATAAATTCAGCTTAAGCTATTTTTAACCGAATTCGGTTTTAAATTTATAACATAACACAACATAACATAAACTCACACCTATATCCCCGCAGGGGTAGGCAGAGGTGCTAAGCACCCACATTTCGTCAGTTTATGTTTAGGTCCCAATGTAATAGGTGGCGTGCCTATTGCCATTAACCGGGCACTTAAGAACCTGCGATAAATACACACATAACTTCGAGAAGTATCGGAAAGACATTGGTGTGTGCCATGGTACAACCTGGGATAGAACCCGGGACTTCATCTCAGCAGTCCATTACCCATACTACTAGGCTACCGCAGTTTTAAATTTGTTATTGAGATTAACTTCCAGTATTCGCATTATTTGTCCCCACATTAGTGAAAGAGGGTAATCTTAAAAGAGATGAGTGGGTCTGCCGGCGTGCGAGAGATATGTTTTGTATAATCTCACCAAAGGCAATCAAGTACTCGCATTATTGGTTTAAAATTCGAAATCGATTTTTCGTATTCTAACCTGTGATTTTCATGGCGCGCATGTCACCATTTCCTGTCACTGAATCATCTAAGAGAACTTGAAAAGTCACGTACCTCACGTAGGAAATAATATACGGTGAGAGAAATTGTGTTGTCGTGAGGAAATGTAATTCAGAACAAGATCACCTTTAAGAAATAAATATAACCAACCAGATGCGATCACTTTTTAGCATGGTTCAACCATTTATCCGTAACAGTATAGTTTGTTAACATCCAAATTACACCTTAGAATCCGTGGTCCACTTTCCTACTTATTCCCGTTGATTTGGTTTATCTTGATTTTAAGGTAGTGACTGCCACCTAAACTCCCAATTATAAAGATAGCAGTACAGAAAAATACCTTTAACATAATCATCATTCTCTGAACCTTTTCCCAACTCAGTTGGGGTCGGCTTTCCAGTCTAACTGAGATGCGGCTGAACTTCGATATTTTCCGTGAAGCGACTGCCATCTGACCTCCTTAACCAATGGTCGAATGACGAAATGGCAATATCGAAGTTCCAAGTTAGACTGGTTGGACTTTAGAGGGCTCCAACTACCCGTAACGACTGCCGTAACAACGTAAGATGTTTGTATGGCAACCGGTTATTGATAATTATCCATCAAAACCAATATATAATTTTAACATAATATGCATAGTTAAATCAAATAATGCAGTTTAGTAAAATTCTCCAAAAACTCGATACAAATTTATATGACGAAAATTTCAAAACGCAGGAAATCAATTTTAGTGGTGCATTATTCTAAAAACATTAAAAACGCTGTCAGATCTACCTTATAAACAATTTCATTGTACTGGCACTCATCAATCACATTCAAATCGCCTACATTTCCCCTCCTGTTAACTGTCATCAATAACCTTCACGCTACCTACGACTCCTAGTAGTCAATATTGGTCCCTACATTACGACACAGTTTTGTTTCAAATGTTTTGTTTTAGACAGACAGCGTTACATTTCACTCGCCATATACCTCTAAGTTAATCAAGCCTAGAGAATAAAGATAATTATTATCATCTTAATAACAGTCTAGCTATTTTAGATGTCGATGTAATGATTTTTTCTTATGTTAATTATGTTTGCATAGATCAATGCACGTTAAATACTTCCATCTACCTACAATTCATGAGTGAACGACTATCAATTACTAAATCTAATTCCGTTGGATTATTCTAAACCCTATCCCACTCAACACAGGACATGGAGAATTGAAGTAAGCGGAGTTGTTGCAAAGGCAATTGAGTCATAAGATTTCAGTCAAGTCGAACGGGCGGTGTAATGTTAGAAAGGGACGAAGTTTAGGCTCTGACGTCACTCATCAGTTCTCGTGTCACGGCATTGGGTACGGATGTCATTTTTCTTAAAAAAATTGCAGAATAAAATAGTTTTCATCGTGTTCTGTCATGAAGTGTGTGGTGTCAGGGTGTAAAAATTGTACAGGAAAACTGTCTAAACATACTGATGGTGTAGCATTTCATCTGTAAGTCTCCTGGATTTATATTTTAATTTTTATAAAAAAAATACCCTAATAGAACCATCTAGTGGAGAATAGATGTAAGTAATCTTGTCTTTCATGTATCGTAGTTGTAATAATACTCAATGCATACTGTGAAATTTTCACCACAATCATTTTGTCTTAGTTCATTAATGATTTCAAAAATGTCGTTTTATTTATAAATAGTTAATTTAACTGAAATTTTAAATAAAGTTAACTAGGCCATCTACCGGGCTATGACTAAACCATGTAGAGAAACTAAATGATTTGCCCTTATACCAACAGATGTTCCAATTTTCAAAAACAATACCCCTATTTAAAATAAGTGTTATTTATTATTATAGCGAGACCACTTCTATATTTACTTCTAAATGCAATATTTATTCTTCAAAAATGGGCTGAGCAAGTAATTTATAATTTGGGCCCAAGAATCTTCCTCCGAGATAAGTTTAAGGAAATAAACATTCATAACATAGATAGTTCTAGAATTCTTTGTAGCGCTTAGTGGCCAGTAGTCAAACTACAATGAAAATTGCATGTCACGTTTGTTTCCAGTTTCGCTATGTTCTGGTAGATGGATTTCTTGGAAGTAGGAGGGGTTTAAACAGAGGGGTACAAAGACGCGGGTGGAGGGGTGTGATTACATGTCCCCGCGCGTCTCCCTTCACACCCGCAACTGGCCACGCATTTTTGTATAGAGAAATCTAACTGTTACATCTCCGTCATCTATATAGTTCGGTCCTCCGTGACACAGGAATATTCATGAGAGAATGGGAACGTAGGAGGTAATTTCCGAACAACGTTACGTAGTCCTTGTATGTATATATTAATCTATGACGTAGTCGTCTGCATGATAACAGAAAATCGCCTGTCTAAACCTTCACAGAATATTAAAAAAACTGTTAAATTAAATATTCGTTCTTTTATTCGAATTTCAAATTGATTTATTTAAAATCGTCAGCGGCATTGAAACCTTCACGATAATATAAATGTAGTTTTATTACTTTTTTTAAATGAAAGTTTTATATTCAATCATCATTTCGATGTTCATATTTCGAATTATCATCGATCATCTATATCCATCCGTAAAAGTAAAACAAGTTTTTCAATCAAAATATTAAAAAAAATACTACACGTTCAGAGTGTACTATGGATTCATATGTAATGTAGGTATGTTACTGTATTTGCGAATTAAATCACTATAATAATACCTCCCTACAACACATTATACAGTATATATTACAAGCTTTGCATAACTTTGCCGTTTACACCATGTGAAAGTTCTGACAGTACTCTGATTTCAGATTTGAATTTTCAATGTTGTTCAATTTCAGGCGCTTAACGCCATTTTCTATAATGACGTACTTACTTAAATAAGTATCATGAAATATACCTATATGCTTCTGTGCGTAAACGAATCATCGTGTACTTACAAATGACAGCTACAAAAAAAAGGGTTGTTGAACGCATTTATCATTAACTAAGTGACCTTTTTTGTTATATTTCCCGTTAAAACAATGTTAAATATATTTAATCTAAACGATGACCAAGAGATAATTAGATCCAAACAAACCCGAATACATCTGTAGATAAAAGCAAGCTAGTAATTTACGAAGCGCCACCAAACAATGAAATCAAACAATGCTCTTTAAAACCTTGCCAATCTTTGAGCGCCGAGTATAAACATTGTTAGCTAGGTGCTACACATTTGCACATATAGCCGGTTAAACGTATTAACCAACAGAACAATAACAGAGAATATTGAGCTCTTTGATGTATATCATTAGATACAAAATCACCTAGCAAGTACGTGGCGGTTGTAACATTTTGTGATAGTGCGAGTAGAGCGTTCGCTTTCGTTGGCAGCCCGCCCGCCCTCTGATCAATGGGAGTCTGTACAACCAGACAACTTTCACGCTGAACGTAATTTTGGAATAGTTTTTCCTTCTAAAAGGTTAACGTAATCCGGTTTAGTTCATTAGGTAAATTGTTTGTAGTACATTCTTTTGAAGAGTCAGTATGTAACTTTTATTTATGGACTCTATAAACAAACTGGTAGGTTATGTGAATTTTAGTGGTTTGAATGTCGGGGTGAATGACACTTCTTGTAGATTTCGTTTGATGTGAAATTCAAATAATCACGTAGGTAGGCACCTACTTACAGTGTAGAGAGCAGAGCAAAATATATGTATAATATAGAATTTATGTAGAGAAAATTATCGAAAAAGGTTGACGAAACAGATTTATGAAGCGAGGGGAATGGAAAACCCGGGAAGGGTCGAACTAATATGCCGCTGCCTACCCTATTGGAAAAGAGGCTTGACTGACGTACTCGGTAGGTACATTTCAATTTTTTTAGTTAATAATGTTTTAGTTTATTCCAAGTAATCATCGTGCTGATCCAAGCATATTTATATATTATTGATTTTCGTGATTTCCCGTTTCAGGTTCCATCTTACGAACTCATCTGTGAATATGCATACATACATACATATATATGCTCACGCCTATTTCCTTCTGGAGTAAGCACAGTTGACTTTAACACCCACATTTCGTCAACCATTGTAATCGGTCCCACGTAATATGGGGATGAACCTATTGTCGTTCACTCGAGTCACGAATCTGAGGCTGAGTCTGAGCTGTATATATCAGTCCGGTGTTAAACAGCCCTATCCCTTCGTTGCCTTGTACGACACCGCTTGCGAGGAGATGGGTTGGCCAATTTCTACTCTGCCGTTCGATACCTATGAGAATTTTTGATTATACTTAAATGCTGAATGAAAAGAACAAAACATTTCTAAGAAAAGCTCCGTAACATACATAAAGGAATTCCAATGGAAGTCCTTTTTTTTCATTTAAACCGACAAAATATTGAAAATCCTCTTCGTATATTTGAGATACGGCTTTTTGTTGCATTTTAAAAAAACGAACGTAAATATCACGATGAATTTAACAGTGAATGTGTAAATGACCATTGACCATATCAATCTAAAATCATACAGAGCCCTCGAAAGTCCAACCAGTCTGACTTAGAACTTCGATATCGCCATTGGTCATTAGATCATTGGTTGTGGAGTTCATATGGCAGTTGCTTAGCTGAGTCCAGTTGCATCACTGTCACGCTGGAAAGCCGAACCCAACTGAGTTGGGAAAAGGTTCAGAGAATGAATGAGTATGTACGAGCAGAAGTCATTAAAATATATAAAGAAAAAGACAAAAAACTGCACAAATTGTTTACAGCACGTAACGTCGGCGTCTCTTGTTCATGCTCGTACGACTACGTGTAAAAAAATGTCGGCAAGCTTGCATTTCACACATTTCTCGTGGCTTTTTCGTTCATCACACCAACGCAACCTATGTCTTTTTTATTTCGAAGAATACACAAAGGAACTTTTTTCAGCTTTTTACAGATGGAAATAACCATAGGCAAACTTAGATGAGCTTGTACAATGGGCTTCAAAAGTTCCTGGACCCCTTAAGAGCTATAATCCTTTGGCAGGCTAAGTGTAATTTAAAAGAAGCAACATAGATAGTTTTAATAAAATAAACTATCGATTTCTTGTTTCTTTATAGGAAAATAAATAAACACTCTGCAAGTAGCCTAAAATTAATTACAATAATAAGTAGATTTGTAGATTATCCAGTAGCTTCTAAAACTAGTAGTTGTGTAGTGCATCGCTTCATACAATTTTCTTTTCAAATTGTCTAGGAACTTTGGTAGCCCACACTGTACATGTACAAAATTATTAAGTTTTGACTAACAATAATGGAAGTTTAAATTTGCCTGTGATCAGTTCTATGGCATTTAATACAGCATTTGGCTGTTACATCGAAGGTCGCAGGTGCAATTCCCGCTCAGTGTAAATATTTGTATGCAAATGAGTTGGTCTGGATGTTTCGATCGAATAATATGTATGTTTATCCGCAAGCTAGGTAATCTGTAGGTACTTATTTTAGGTCTAGACATGCTACTAGTCAACCATTAGTGTCAATTAAACATCGGTAGATTAGTGGTTAAAGTAGCCTTGCGATCCAAAGGTCCCGGGTTCGAATCCTAACCATTACATTACCGACGTACACCCACTCCTAACACAAACCGTAGAGTTCAGCTGATGGGGTTAGTGAAATATTAGCGTGGGTTGCACGATCTTACTTTAACATTAACAGTGCAGTTAAAGTAACGGTCAGGTATAAAACAGGTTGCACCAATTGACAATAGTTAAAATATGACGTCATAACTTGACGCTAACTGTCGGCCGTGTGGGTGACATAGTCTGTGGACGTTTCGTGACGCTATGGTTAACACGTTCCGGGACACTCGGCTTTTGGCAAAGTTTTAAATATGACACCATAAATTCCCATACATTTTATCATACCGTCTATAAAGTAATAGCCGTCTATAAAGTAATAGTCTAGCCTATTCAATAAACTATGTGAGTGCCTTAAAGTAGATATCCCTGATGGCGATGTGAGGTCGTGCCGCCGTGTTGCTAAAATGGATGCATCATCAAACAGACCACGAAATATACTAGTCACCCTGTCTTCGCAGCGATACCGCGATCTTATAATATCAGCTGCTACTCGTTTTAATAAATCTAACGCTCCGGAGAGACTTGCTACAACTCATATTGGTTTTAAGGGGGAGACTCGCCGGATCTATGTCGCTGAACATCTGTCTCCAGAAGCTAAGGAACTGCACAGTGCTGCTAGAAAGTTCTGCAAAGAAAATCGTTTTAAGTTTGTATGGGTGCGTTTTGGACAGATATATATTCGGAAAGATGAGCAAAGTCATGCCATACATGTTAAAGATGTCAATTGTTTGAGCAAACTTACCTGATTGTACTTATTTTTTATTTTTTTATCTTTTTTAAAGTTTTCTATCTTTATTCATAGAATATAGTATTCCGATTTAGTAAACTTTGCCGATGATTAGTGTGTTCTATCAAAATGTCAATAGAATTCGTACTAAACTACCACAGTTTTACTTAAGCTTGTTAAACTCTGATTATGACGTGGTATGTCTGACGGAAACTAATCTGAATAAAGGCATTTATGATGGTGAATTTGTAGATTCACGTTACAATGTTTTTAGACGGGATCGCACTGATAGTAACTCATTAAAAACCGAAGGTGGAGGTGTCCTTGTCGCAATTAAAAAATCTTTTAACGTTATTCGCCGGGCATCTTGGGATAGTGGTGTGGAGGATATCTGGGTTTCCCTTATACCGGAAAACAGTAAATCGCCTAATTTAAATATATGTGTCTGCTACTTGCCGCCTGATTTAGCTTCTTCCAAGCTAGAAACCTTTTATTCAAACTGTCAAGTAGTATTATTAAACAACTGCTCAGAAGAAAGTTGTCTGATTATAGGTGATTTCAACAATCATGATTTTACAAATGCAGCTTGTGGTACTGGCGAGCCATTACATACATCTCCTAGTAATAAAACTGTGCTCTTACAAGAATTTGTTTCACTCTGTCAGTTATACCAATGTAATAAAATTACCAATGATAGAAATCGTATACTTGATTTAATATTGTCTTCTGTTGAAGATCTCAAAGTTGACGAGGCTGATCCAATGACTTTAAAGGACAGGCATCACCCTGCTTTACAATTTGATTTTCCTATATCGCTTAAACCAGCAAATAAATTGAATAAAAATAATAATAAAAGGCTAAATTTCACGAAGTGTAATTATCAAGCAATAAGAAGTGAACTAGGTAGTACAGATTGGTTCCAAATTCTATCATACTCAGATGTTGATGCATGCCTTAATGCTTTTTATGAAAAGCTTTTTGATGTTATTAGAAAACATACACCACTCTCTACATTAAAATCGCAATATTATCCTATCTGGTACAGTAAACCCTTAATAAGGTGTAATGAAGAAAAAAAGAAATTCCACAAACTTTTCAAGAAGTTTCGTAATCCTCGAGATTACGACACCTTTTCCTTATTACGCGACAGATTCAAACGTATGGCCGATAAATGTTATACGGAATATATCGCCTCAATTGAAGAGTCCATGAGTAAAAATATTAAACAGTTCTGGACCTATGTGAATAATAGGAAAGGTCATGTTTCAATGCAAAATGTGATGTACTATGGTGACAGCTCTTCTACTAACGGTCCTGAGATATGTGAGATGTTCTCTACCTATTTTGGATCAGTTTTTGACACTGGCGATCTCAATAGTACACAATCTTCATCAGCTCCATCTGATACCACTGAGCATTGCATAACAGAAAATAGAACATCCAACTCACTCACACATATTTTTATATCTGAAAGTGATATACTCATTAAGATTAAACAGCTTGATTCTACAAAAGGTGCGGGGCCGGATCAGCTCCCCCCATCATTTATAAAGCAGTGTGGTAAAGAGCTGAGTATTCCGCTGTACATCATATTCAATAAATCACTTTCTTGTGGAGTCTTTCCTAAGCTATGGAAAACGGCCCATATAATACCGATCTTTAAAAATGGAGATAAGTCCCGTTGTGAAAACTATAGGCCCATCAGCATATTGTCATGTCTGGGTAAATTGTTTGAATCATTGGCTTACGATCATTTGTACAACCATTTCAAGCCTTTTATCTCTGACAGGCAACATGGTTTTGTCAGAGGCCGATCAACAGTTTCAAACCTCTTAGTATATAAGGATTACCTTTGCAAAAGCTTTGCCAAGGGTGGGCAGGTTGACAGTATTTACACGGACTTTTCAAAGGCGTTTGATAAGGTCAATCACAGAATTCTCTGCGCGAAACTCGCTTCTTATGGCATCCATGGCAGCTTATATCGCTGGTTGACCTCATATCTCAGTAAAAGGAGCCAATTAGTCACTGTAAAGGGTTTTTCTTCATCTCCAACTCTAGTTACTTCCGGGGTACCACAAGGATCCCATTTGGGGCCCCTTTTGTTCATTATTTTTGTTAACGACCTTATCGAGTGTCTCTCGTGTGAATGTTTGCTTTACGCTGACGATTTAAAAATATTTAATACTATATACAGTCCTCATGACTGCTGTCTGTTACAAAATGACCTGAATACCATTTCAAGCTGGTGTAGGGTAAACCACATGTATCTTAACATCAGCAAATGCTTTGTTATAACTTTCAGTAACAAGCATTTTGCTATCAATAATAACTACTCGATTGATGGCCAGATTTTAAGTAAGACTGATACAGTCAGGGATTTGGGTATTTTATTCGACAGCAAGCTTTCATTTCGAGCACATTACAAACATATAACAATGAAAGCCTATCAACTCCTTGGTTTTGTGTTTAGATCCACGAAAGCCTTCAAAAAACCAGAAACATTATTGTTTTTATTTTATGCACTTGTCAGAAGCATTTTGGAATTTGGCAGTCCAATATGGTCTCCATACTATGGGGTGCATATAAATGCAATTGAAGGCGTTCAAAGAAAGTGCTTACGAATATTACACTACCGTCAACACTTAGGTCGTACAAATCTTAGTTACGAAAGTAGGCTCATAAGATATAATGTTCAAAAGTTGGAAACCCGTCGCATATATCTTGATTCAGTTTATCTTTATAAGGTAATTCACTCAAAACTGGATACCCCTTACTTACTCTCTCAAATTACCTTCAACACCAGACACAGCGCACGCAGATCCAATCATACGAATCTATTTGCCTTACAGATTCATAAAAACAACATTTCTTTCTATAACCCCCTGGTTAGGATGGCCCGTCAGTACAACGAATTGGTAAAAAATAACTCAGAACTTGATATATTCGCCAAACTTGAAACGTATATCGGTTCACTCAAGGGTGTCCTCTATTCCACACCCAACTATGTAAGCAGCTAACTACGTACTATAAATATGTATTCGTTTGAATAGTTATTACTTATACTTAGTGTTAAGAAGTTTTTCTGTTTGCACAAATTTTTGGATTGCAATTCAGACTTAGATTGTATAATTTTATTTCAGTTATAATCACAATTGTAATCTGTGTTGTGTAACAAATAAATAAAATAAAAAAAAAAAAAAACGTACTACCATATTACGTATTCTTGTAATTTTTTGAAACAACAATACCGGCCATAGACGGTAACGCCTGAGGGAGGAACGTCATACTATTACTAACAATGGCAATGTAATATGACAGTGCGGCTACAGACGGTACCGTCTATAGGCGGTCTGTCGTTTTACATACATATGAAAAGGCTTATTATAACGGACCGTCTACAGGCGCTAGCGCCTGTGGACGATATGTCATAATTAAGTTTGGTTTTATGTATCCTAAGGCAATAACGGCGTTAGGCGGCACCGCCTTTAGACGTATTGCCATTCCACATAGACCGGTTGATAACCTTATTGACAATACGGAGATAGGCTTACCGCCTAGAGGAGGTTTCTCATGATATAGGTATTTCTGAAATTGTTATATGACACTGACGTTATAGCCATAATGTACCTACTTAAGTTTTCTTATAATACCACCTACACTAAACGGGTAAGAAAATAATAAACACAGCTAAATCAATCTTTTGTTTTAATCATCTTTAACAGTAGTCTTTAGTTTTCTTTCATTTAGATCCTTTAACTTATTTTAAATTAAGTAACATTTTTTTAAAAGGTAAAGTTATTTAACTTTTACCTTATAAAAATACATGAAATAAAGTAAATTCAAAACTTAAAATCGGATAGTTGAAGTTAAAAAATTATTGCCGATCAGAATTAGAAATATTATGACAGGTTTCAAAGCATTCTGGACAAAGTGGAGGAGATTTGGGGCACCCGCTGCATCGGTAGCTTGTCTCTCTTCTCCATTTTGGTTCCTGACTAAGGCAAACTCTACAGTTTAGAAAAGAATACTTCTTTTTGGATTTTTTTTTATGGCACGTCAATTTGACTTTACCTCGCCTGATGTTAAGCTGAAGGCAAAGTCTCATGAAAGAAGGGTCACCATTGCAAACATGTTCAGTGCTACAATGGTGGCGCTCAGCTTGACGGCCTCATCAGATGCTTTTTCACGCCCCGCTTAAAGGACCCGGGTCTGTAGGAAGAAGGAAACACGTGCGCCGGCAAGGAATTCCAGGACTTAATGGTGCGGCAGAGAACAGACTCACCGAAACGCTTGGTTCTTGATGGAATATTCTGTACCGTATGCGAGTGATATCTAAACCCTGCACGTGTTGTCCTGTGTAGGAAAGGGGAGGATGGGATTAATTAGAAGAGCTCATCAGAACATTCACCATGGTAGAGACGGTAAAATACTGCCAGGAACGCAACATCTCTACGCATCTGCAAAGGCTCGAGGGTATTTGTGACCTCATGACTCCCAACCCAATAATGCGGACCGCACGTCGCTGCAACCTGACGAGAGCATCTAATAAGTACTTTGCGGAGCCATCCCAGAGATGCGAGCAGTATTCCACGCAGGAGCGAATTTGTGTCTTATAAAGAAGACACCGCTGCTCCGGCGTGAAAAAACGTCTTACCCTGTTCAAAACTCCGAGTTTACGCGAAGCTGTTTTGATGATGCTCTCGATATAGTTCTTGGTGTTCAGTTTGCAGCGCACGTCCATACCGAGTATATTGAGGTTATCCTGTAATGGCAGTGGTGTGCTCTGAAGAGTGGGAGGAGGAAGGAAAGGAAATGTCTTTGCTGTAAACGCGCATGCCTGCGTCTTCTTGGCATTGAACTCAACCAGGTTCTCAGATCCCCATTGGTCAAGCCCAGTGACCAGAAGTCGCCTTTTTTCCGCTATATCAGATTGCTTATCCATGGTAACTCCCGTGTACAGTGCTATCGTCTGCATAGCAGTGGATGTTGCCGGTGGACAGCATGTCATTGCTATGCAGAAGAAAGGCGCTGTAATGCGAATTGGCCAATGACCACCGTCCATTGTCGACGTCGAGGTGCTTTGTTCAGGTTCAAGAGCTCTTGGTGGATACCTCTTCCATATGTCAACAGAGACAAGTTCTTTCCCAACAACATCATCACTAAGTTTCATTAAACTTCACTACTGTCGTCATCACCATCTGGGATATAATTTGTATCGGAGCCGAGCTCACCATCTACATCACTGTAAGGGTCGTGGTGGCTTTCGTTCAAGTCGTCTTCGACAGCAAATAGTTTAGACGCCATCTGTAAAACAATATTATGCAAGTATCCACTATAGAATCAGTTAATTCCGAACAAAAATGTTAGGTAAATAGCATTTGAACAGTATGTTTATGTTTAGTAATTTATTACTTACACGACGGAAAAACAGTACTAATGTATAATACTATACACATATTATTCGAATTAAGTTAGGTTAATAAGTAAAATAAGCTTTATTTACCTTTTTTTTGCTGCCAAAAATGTCAAACCAAACCCAGCGAAGCAACGACCTCGCGGCGTGGCACACGCTGTGACACTAAATTATGAACGCGTTGTATCTTGTACGGTAGGTCTACGGCTGTCGACGGTGTGTACATATTGTTTTGGTACATGAGCTCTTGTATGAGTGTGTTGAAAAAGAACTCGACAAGAGTTTACTGTGTCACATACGAACGATCGAAGTCGCGTGATGTGACACTAAACCACGTGCTTCCTAGATATGTTATGGGAAAGCTACGACTATCGACGGTTTGCCAAATATAATGAAATGAAGTTCACCGCTCTTAGCCGTACTGTCACGTAGCGAGATACCGAGGTAGCGTCGACAAGCGGTCTGTCCCGGAATGTGTTAACTTCTCCCATAAACACGACGACAATAACATTAGCTTTGTTTATCATTAATATTTCACTCGCTTGCGTGATCTAGGCAATATTGAGCACCATAGATACATTTTGAATAGATCACATAACAACGAAATCGGGGTAAGCCTAGGCGAAGGTGCTAAGTGAGCTTGACTGTAACAGCTACCCTACTTTTGCACTGGATCGGGGTACAATAGAAAAGATAAAAGAACATACTATGAGAGTGCGACGTTGGGGAAAAATCTGATATTACGACAATCTGTCGATCTCATTCACATCAGCAACCTAGACAGCTCGGAAATGTCTAAGTTTTAACATACTATATTCGAATACGAATGAGTTTTTATCTTGCTATATCCGAATATAGCAAGATAAAAACTCAGATATTCACTTTGTTTCTGTTAGCTGAAACAGTGTGAAAGTGACAGACTTTCCATGTAAAATTTACATACAATACGTTAGCGAAACTGGTCTATTTTCTCATCTATATATCATTAAGTCTATCATGTTAAATGGATATGCGTTAGCCCACTACTAAACTACTGTTTATGTGGTGTATCTCAATATTTCTCAAAATATTTACATTAATTTTTAAACGATATTTAGAACAAGTGTTAATTGAAGATTCGGTAAGAGCACGCCTCCATCACTGCCATCATTAGTGGTTAAGAAGTCGGCATTAAGGTCGAGAGGTCCCGGGTTCAAATCCTAGGCAACACACTATAGACGTGAACCCAGTAATTTCGGTTGCATATTTTTTTATATTGACGTTTTAAGGGTCACATAGCCTGCCATCGAAAGATAAAGCAACTAGGGTAATCCATCCAATCGTTAGCACTACTCCAATTATTGGCACTTTAGAGTTTAGTACAAAAAAATAAGGAAACCCTAGATTATTCAAGTTTAGTATGCCTTAAAAAATAAAATAGTATTATTTTTCTGTTGGGAATTGGCAACACTGTTCCAATACCCATTATGGCGATTTAGAAACATCAGCTGACATTTTGTGCTAGTGATTTGGAGCTGCATTTTAATTTTTTCTTAAGGTGAGAGCTTTAATAATCATAGTATATCACAGGTTTTCGGCTCATTGATATGTTCGAAATCATTTTATATACTTAATTACACCTCTAATTAGTAGATTCAAAGATTATTTCTTTAATATTTTAATCATATTTTATTTATTTCATGTGCCAACATTTGGAACAATAAATTTATCAAAATCCTTTTATTGGCATCAGTGCAAATATTAGGATTTTTACGAATCATATCGACAAGCGAGTTTATGTTCTATTTGAAGTGGTTTTAAATTAAATTATTGTTTGCCCTTGAGTATTTTTTTTTAATAGCAATTTCCAAATGTTGGCCCATAGTGCCAATAGTAAAAGCTAATTATTGGCAGTAGTGCCCATAATAGAATATGGACTGCTAATTCTATGTTTTTTATTTGTAGGTATAGAGTAGGTACGCCGTACGCCGAAAATTGAACACCGTGCTGTAATAAAATTCCTTACCAAGCAGGGAAAAAACGCTCAGACCATTTTGAATAAAATGGAATCTGTTTATGGGGAACAGTGCCCTAGTAAATCAATGATTTACAAATGGCATAGTCTTTTTAAACGTGGTCGGGAGTCGATTGAAGATGACCCCCGCTCAGGCAGGCCAGTTGAGGCCACCACCTTAGACATTGTGGAAAAAGTGGAAAATCTGGTACTGGACGACACCCGTTTGAAGAAGAAACAATTATCGGCATTAGTTGGAGTATCAGATACCACCATTCTGCGAATCCTACATGACCATCTGGGTATGACAAAAGTTAGTGCAAGATGGGTACCGAGAATGCTCACGCCGCTTCAGAAGCAGCAGCGCGTCGATGCGTCTAAACAGTTTTTGGAGTTGTGTGGAGACGATCCTGCACCGATTTTGAAGCGCATTGTTACCGGAGATGAGACATGGGTTCATCACTTTGAGCCTGAGTCTAAACAGGAGTCCAGGCAATGGCATAAAAAGGGAACACCACCGCCAAAGAAATTCAAAGTGTCGGAGTCGGCTGGAAAGTTGATGGCAACTGTTTTTTGGGATTGTGACGGGATACTATTGATTGATTACAAAGAAAAGGGAAAGACCATAACCGGCGAATATTACGCGACGATACTAGAGAAATTAAAGAAGGCTATCAAAGAAAAACGACGACGAAAGTTGACCAAGGGAGTGTTGCTCTTGCAAGACAATGCACCGGTTCACAAGAGCCGAGTGGCAATGGCTGCTCTGAATGAGCATGGCTTCGAATCACTAGTTCACCCACCCTACAGTCCAGATCTGGCCCCAAGTGATTTTTATTTGTTCCCCAATTTAAAAAAAGACTTAAGGGGAAGGAAATTTTCCGACGATAATGAGGTCAAGGAGGCAATTTTGACTCATTTTGAGGCAAAAGATAAAAAATATTTTTATGATGGTTTAGAAAAATTAATTCACAGATCTAATAAATGTATTCACCTTAAGGGTGATTATATTGAAAAGGAAAAATAGATTTATTGTTTTATTTTATTCAAAACCCTGTCATTCCACGAACTTTTGGACCTCCCCTCGTAGCTAGCAAAAAGTTAAGCATTACTGAAATTGAGAAGATGTTAACCGATGATTAAGATTGGTTAAAATGTTAATTTTTAAGATTTACGACTGCGAACTACCTAGATAAAATACAAAGATAGGTAGGGAGATTATTAAGTTAAGTAGAAACTTAATCAGACTGATTAATATATTAAAGTTAAAATATCTCAATTTAAGTATTGATAAAGTGAAATTACCAAAACGAATACCTAGAATAAGAAAACGTGATTGTTAGTACCTATACATTTATTTCTGATATTTTTATGAAACTTTATGGTACCTATATAACATCCCTAAATAAAAGCAGAACATATAAACAGTGGTTTAATTATATCCTAAGTAGGTACCTATACCAAGGTAGGCAAATTTTATGTTTTTAATCATAGGTTTCCTAGGCTTTAACGACGACGTGCCAATAATTAGACGAGTAAATGCCAATATTGATGTCTTCTGTGCCAATAATAGGATTTTCTATAGTCTTTCGGATTTAAGTATAAAATTGTTATTTAATACTATTCAATCACATAAAAATGATTATAAAAACAAAGATTAAAGCATTTTCTTTAATTCTATGACATGTTTTGTTTAGTAGCTTTTGTAAATAAGATTTTACGGTAGTTTCATTTTAGACCAATACAAAGTTCACCCTTAAAGTGCCAATAATTGGGTGGTTTACCCTATATCTTTTTTCCCCTCGGATACCCTCCAACCGAATCGGACTCGACTAGACCAAAACCTCTCGGGCCATCAGTTGCCGAGAGTGAGGTAACCTCTAGCATATCCTTCACGCTCCGACTGACCTAGAGCCATCAATGGTCCTCTTGGGTGTGGTACTAGGTCGTCCACATCTATCACCGGATAGGGAAGAGCTCGGTTCACGCCGCTATCTCGGTTTGCTCCTACTAGGGTGACAGGCAGCTCCACCTGTCCGTTCGAGTCCGACCTAATCACCTCCTCCGGTTTTGGCGGAGATGGTAGTCGTGGGGATTTTGCACACGATAAAAAAAGAAATACCTCCATGTATTACACCCAAAGCAACTATACTTGGGGTAAGTTTTTATTTAATTAACGGCACCAGTTAATTCCAAACAAAGAAACAATTACGACTAGGTACTTGTAGAAAACGTAGCATGTATTTAAAAAGTTGAATTTCAGATCTTATCAATGGAATGCAACTTCTGTTTGTCACGTAAACAGTTTCTGAGGTAAATAGTATGTTTAACCAAAATATTTGTATACATATTTCAATGAAAAATATGAAAGAAAGCATAGGTCGATTTTTATTTCCGCTATCATAGAATAAGGTGATCATTTAGAGGTAGATTTGGTTATTTTGTTGTCATTAACTGGCACTTCCAGACTTCCTCTGATATTGATTTCCAACTCTGTAGGTACGCTCTCTACACCACACATCCACCTTAAGGTGGGAACAAATTATCGGACGCGTCCGTAAGCCGCGGCTGATACAAGCTATCTGGGTAGTACAAATAAACGAAACTGTGCAAACTATCGGTCATAAGTCGCGGACGTGACCTTGAGCCGTCCTTGAGCGCACGGACGTCCGAATAGAATCTGGCCGGCTGGGTGTTGTCTCTGTCGTGCACATTATTAAGCCGCGTCCGTCAGCCGCGGCTTACGGACGCGTCCGATAATTTGTTCGCACCTTTAACATTCTCATATCCGCAGCTTCGCTACATAACTAGGTACTGGTACAGTCGCCATCGCTATTAACTTAACACGCCTCTAAAAGTTTGCACAAAATAATGTTAATATTGATTTTTTTAGCTTGTTCTCTGATGATTAATAATATTTGTAATAGATTTACCTATTGCAACTGATCTTGAACCTAAGATGAAAAAATGAGACCCTGGTGGGCGAGAATGGCTTTGAATTAATTAGATTTGATATAAGTAGATTTGAGGTCATTCACCACCGTTACAACCCCTGCGTCCTCAAAATACAACCCAAAATCAAATCGTGTATAGTCGTTTTGAGCATATTTTTGCGCGTGTCAATTTTCAGTTTCAACTATTGCTTGCTTCGTTTCATTATCTGCTGTTTCAATACCTACTATCCGATGACTTGAAATTATTTAACTTTAATTTGTTGTTATTATTAAGCAGGTTTATAATTATGTTTTTTAATTTCTATGATTAAGGTATTTGCATTATTTATATTATGTAAAGCTGTTAAACATGATTTCGAGTCAGTAATATTATTATTTATTCATTCCAATGCACACCAAATATTATTTGTAAATTTGATGGTGTTCAGCAACTTCTGAGAGCGACTGTACAGTTGTCTTTCATCCTTATCCCTCTCGCATGATATACCTATATGTATATTTCTATATTTTTCTATATTGGTACAAACATCCCTCCTGATAACAAAGTTTTAAATGAAAATTCATAAAGACGAAGTTCGAATTTCTTTTTAATTTCAGGTAAGACGTTCCTATGTTATGAATATTAAACTGTTTGAAAGGGCTTTTCAGAAGGCCCTGTGCAAACTTCTGCAAGCCTGGAGCCTTTTAGCATCCCACTTAAGATCTTAAAGAACCCAATTAATATAGAACCTGGTTATAAAGGACGCATCTTTTAAGCGAACGTTTTCAGCGTTCAATGAAATTGGGCAACCACTTTGAAAACAAACGCTGAGTCATTGATTTTACGGTTGTTCAATATTTTATCAAGTAGCTTTCCCTGGTGAAGGTAAAACAACGTATCCTGTATATTAATATCATTATATTGATTTTGTCGTATAATTTCTGCCTGATGTTGTAACTATCTACTACTCTCCAAGACGTTAATTGGTAGTGCTAGTGCGGCTATACACGTAATTAATTTCCTTGCGTTTTACACCGTATAGCAAGGAATTGGGTCAATTTTTTATCCAAACTTATTTAGCTGCAACATTTTTGGTTAGGAATATGATCTCGGGCCTCGACCTAATACGTGGGACCGAAAATCATAGTTGGCGAAATGTGGGTGTTTAATAACCTCTCCCTTTACGGGCGTGAGCATATGTAGATATGTATGTATATATGATTTTGTCGTATAATTTCTGCTGTGCACTGATTTTCGGTGAAGTATAAAACACCTACCCTGTCTCATTTAGTGAGTATCTGACAATTAACATAGTGTCCATGACAAAGCGCCCGCTTGGTGGTAATAGGAGGAAGGACCGAAAATCATAATGGCGAAATATAAATATAAATCTACCTACCCTTCATGCTTGGATATTCAGGCATGAAATTAATTTCAACTTGGTTACTGAACTGTCTACGGGTTTCAATTACATATGATTCTAAACCAGTGACCTGCAAAACATACATATGAAATTTCATCAAAATAGCTATATACAGGTACAATTTTCACATTATACATTGAGTGGGGTGTTTCCATTTAGCGTTTTCTTCTCAAAGTATAACCAATATGGTTGGGAAATTCACCTGTACCTATTTTTCGAGGTTAGCCCCAAAACCGCTGAGTCTGTTTAAAAGGATTAATCACAGTAGAGCAAACCTATGTAGGCATGTGAGGGTGGCAACAAATTACGAACTGTTATCATTACCTATTTTTTGTGTAGTTTTGTTATTGTGTTGTTTTGTGTAGTTGAGTAGTTTTAATTTCCTTCCATAATTCAATACATTATAGTGTAAGTTCTCAAAATTCAATAATATGAAATTTATTGTAACGGGCTATACCCAATACCAGCTTTTAAGTCCTTTATAGACTGTAATACAACATTTTACTTGATAAATAATGCGGTATAGAACACAACACACATGTAAAACTTACAGTATTCTAAACTACAAAATAATCAGATTGTTTTGTAACAGTACTTCAACATATATCTAGACCGTAAGATAATGACACAAATTTTCAGTTCCTTTGTTATGCGATAGTGATTCGAAAATGATGGTCATATCGCTGGTACCGGTGACAATGACGTAATTTTCTTTTGCTGAACGATTCATACCGGTATAGCATTTGGTTTGTGAAAAGTACATGATACAATGTGATCGTTATTATACTTGCCATACTTCTAGTAGAGGGAGAATGTGCTACCATACTTGAAAATTTATTTATTTGACAGGTTATTAAAATATGACTGTACAATAAATTTTCAAGTATGGCACCACCTTTTCCGAGACGACGGTATATCTCTCATCATTGGTATCATGTACTTTCCAAAAATTAAATGCTATACTTGAAAACCATAATGCTACAAATCGTTACTAACTTAAAAATTGCTCCTTTGCTTCACAGCGTTGGTAGGTAACAGTGACCCAAACGAGTGCAGATCGTTTGGGTCACCATTACCAGCGCTGTGACCATTATTTTCCTTTTGCTTATGAAGTAAATAAACCCCTGTTTAATGACCATCTTATGGCCTTATCAAATGACCTGGAAATTTGCGCCGTTATCTTACGGTCTAATATTATACTTTGTAAAATGTAGCTTGGGTCCTATGACAGCTGTCAGTGAAATCCCGCCCATGAAGTCTTGAATTTTCCATTATTGAATGTAGTAGCTTTTAATGTCATACTTTATGGGCATACCGAGCTAATTAGTGATGGGCGATGAATCATCGTGACCACATACTATGATCTATCCATATTTTGAATAAAGCTTAATTTAAAATTGAAATTAATATAAGAAAAAAATTATTAGAATTTAATCTAATTGCTTAGGTATTTTAATATCATAATAATATTTATATTTGAATATACTTGATCCTAAATAATATTGAGTAAATAAAATCCTACATTCAATCCATCAACGCCCTGAACCTGTTTTTTTGCATATTGTAAGAAGACACGCCGCGTTTGGCTCTTGGGCCATGATATAGGCATAAGATACACGCGCTAACATCTTGTTTGATATGAATTTCCACTGATCCACTCCACTCATTCTCATCAGTACGAGTGCCGACGCCTTGTATGCTACGTATATTCCGTTCTCATTACAATTACATACATACATACAATGAAATTAAACATAATTATATGTAACATGCATCAATAATAGCTGGTAGTATCGATATTTTCATCGAATTTTGTACATCCTTATGAACCTCATTTTGACATCTGTCATAGGACCCAAGCTATATTTTACAAAGTATAGTAACACTACCTTACTAAAGTTTACATTCGGCAGGTAAAGACAGAGTTAAACTTAGGATTACACTATTTCACAGACTCAAGACAAAAGCAACTATTTGAAATCTGTTGAATACATTCAAACCGTTTTCGACAGTCCCTCATCCTACTTCCTGCTGTATACGTATATTCTTTTAACTTTATAAACATTGTTCGTCCTAAATACTCGAGTTCACTGACCTCGTGCCGCTGACAGGGGTGGGCAACGATTAATTTTAAAATGCAATTGTGTGTGAGTAGGACACGCTAACGTATGTGGTGATAATAACATAACATAACATAACATAACATAACAGAAACTCGCCTTTATCCCCGAAGGGATAGGCAGAGGTGCTAGCAGAGGTGATAATAATTCATTTAATATACAATTGTGAACAAATTCTTCATGAATTAGTAAAGTCTTATTTTACGTACCTACTAGTTTAAAATTGTATTTAGAACCAAATTAAATGAACACAGAACACTTCAAAGTAAATCAAATAAATTACTTAATAAATAAATGAACACATTTTATACAGCACTATTTAGCTACAATCATTAAGTGATCACAAGTAAAGTCAAAGTCAAAAGCAAATGATTACAGATCTGAAAGTTATATTATAGTCAGATAGAAGTAACTAACTGTTGCCCGTATCTCGGTCCACGTGAACCTGATCGTGTTCCCATTTGTTAAAAAATTAGCAAAATCGGTAGAATACATAGATACAGAAGTTACTCCCTACAACGTCATGAACAGTCTGATAAACTTCACTAATTCGTAATAATAAAGTAGGTATACTAGGTATAGGTAAAAAATACTTTACTCAAAAACTAACAATTTTCAAATTGACAAACTGATGATTTTGGTGCTGACTATATCTATTGAGTAAAATTTCGTTGATAGAAAGATAAATTAGTCTTTGGAGATGATTCTAACAGATACGGCATCACAATGAAAGCCGACCTTTGAAATGTGTCTCTAGTTTGGGAACCAGTATGAGATACGTTTGTAACTTCCACTACAACATAGACTCAGGCGTGTTTGTAAAAACTATCTAGGAGGAATAAGAACAGAGAATTCATTCATTCATTCGTTCATCCATTCAATCATTCAATCATTTATTCATTCAAATGTCTGATGTTAAGTCTAAACCCTTAAGTCAATTTTGTCTCTTTAGTAACTTAGCTCTCGACCTCTCTAATTGAAATCAGTAAGTCTAGTTTGTTGGATATAATGGAGCTTGATGTTTGTTATCGTTAATGGCAAGGTTAAGCGAAATGTCTATGACTTAATAAGTACGGTCCGTGGCCGTAATAGAGGGATCTAAGGATCACTTCTTGACTGCTGAGAACTTTGGTGTAAACTGTAAAATCGAAGCAGAAATAATCAAGGCGTATATTTGAACGACTTGTAGTTAAACCCATAGTTAAGTATAAAGAGGTTAAACTATGAAAGCATCTAATAAATCCAATATATTTTTCTACTAATAAATATTTGTTATTTCAAATGTCCTTAATAAAAAATCTTAAAGGACTACTCTATGTTCAAACTAATAATAAACTTTTGAACTCTTCCATCAATTTTATTGGACGGTGTCAATTGTTTAGTGGTGAACAATAATTTAAATTCAATTTGATCAATTTTATTGATTGTTGACATCGGACGCACCGACTAGCCCATACAATATAATGAAAAAAAGGTAGGTAATATTAAACCAGTGAAAATTTTATTCCAATTTGTTAAGCCGTTCCTGGGATTCGCGTGCACAAGCACACAGATAAACAGTCAATGTTTTATGATTAATAAATATATAAATAACTGCGGTATCTGATCACTTGCTTAAATATGTACTATCTTCAATTTCATTTCATTTACAACAAATAGAAAACGACAAGCTACATCCCTGATCTCTAAATCCGTCTGAAGGTGAAGGGGTACCAAAAGCCGCAGGTTCAATGCAAATGCTGCCCTGATAAACTGCGAGGCTAAAAGGCTAAATCCAGAGATTTTGGTAAAGTAGGGTATTGTTCTTTTTCCTCGTAGTAAGTTTAGAATATAGTCTGGACAACAATATTATAATTTAACTTGCAACCATCCTTTTCTTTTTATTGTATACAAAATTCCAACGGATATCTCCTCCGCCGGAGCTGGAGAGAATCGTAATTTCGGACTCAAACCGACTAAAACGCACGCAGTCTTGGGTTCTTGTGTTGCTGGAGGGGAAATAATACAAGAAATATCTCTCGCACTTGCAACCATCCTGGGGGTACAGCTTACGCTTTTTTACGTTAATTGTTTAAAAACGCGAATATGTTCAAACAATGCGCTCTCTCTTGTTTTTTCTTGTTATTAAGTAATTTTTCTTTTTCATTTAAGTTCCTCGTGAACATGAAACAATTTGTTATCTAAACAGCTTGTCTAATAGCAGTCGTTAGTATTAGGTGTAGGAACTCGTTAAAAGGAAAGTCAAATGGTACAAGCCCCGAGGGACCGCGGGCACAAATTACACACGCAAAGGCGAAAATGTTTGTAGTTTTAAATATTAGCTGACCGCTATGTGTACTGGGAGTCACATAATTTGACTGGCAAAGTTCATGTGTAAAGTTTAAGGTTTGAGTTTCAAACTACCCCGGAAAGTGACTTACACTTTTCAGCTGCGATAAGTTAATTTTAGAGTTTGGAGGTAGTTTGTACCCAGAATGTACAGTTTTCTAGAAAACTCTTAAATGTTATTTAAGAACTTTCTAGAATTATTGGTTATTGGTTTCCCAGAATGGTGTTAGGGTATTATACATGGATGATGGCAATCGGTTCACGGAAAATGTCGAAGTTTTGTTTAATTTAATTTCTTTTATTTTATTAATTCAGAAAAACTTATATTATACTTAATTATAATATAAAATGGGCAATCACAAGTTATCGCATACCTATAGTAGTTATCATGATATATACAAGACGGTAGATAACATTCTTTTAAGAGTCTTTTACACATCCCTTCACTACTTCTTAAATTCTGTTTTTGAACACACTATTAAGAAAGAGGAAATCAATAAACATTAAAAGGGATTTAACAACTGAACCTTAATATTTACATAAAGTTTCTGAACTCAAGTTTCGTTTGATCTAGTAGCGGAAGTTTATTGCCGATATAGCGCTCGCCAAAATGTATATTGAAGGACGGATTAGTGAAAGCTTTTGAAGTAGTTTAGCCACATATTAAATAGAAAGGTACAGGGCCCAAACTTCATACAACATACGTACAGTAACTAAATAGATCGTAAAAAAGAAAAATAGCTTTGGTAAATTTTTATTTGCTAAGCTATTTTCGTTACTTCCTCGTCGTAAAAATCTAAATTTAAAATAGCATATCCGTTGCACCTTACAAACAATAAAAAAGAGAGCTCTGCATCTCTATTGTTAGGCCAGGTCATAGCCCAAACAAAACCTAGTCAGAGGCTATAAAAATATATCCAGAACCAGCTTTAAAACAACAAGCAAAAGTTCTATCTTTCTTATTCACGTGACAAATGTGGTATACACAACTCAGTTAGTAGAGCAAATAAAGTTAACTGTTTTATACGGCCCAACATTCCCAGCTTGCTCTTGCAAATGAATTTACACACATAAATATGTCGAAAACCCGTTTTCATTCTAGCAGAAATTGTTATCAAAAACAAACGTTTGAAATAATTTCTGTACAAATTCGAACACCAAGCAAAATTTTGTCGAAGTATTTGCATTTATTTTATGTAAATGTGAGGAACTTCTTACCTCTCTTGCGGCGGGGGTGGCGGTGGTACTTCTTCATTACCATTAGCTAAAGATTCCGTGATCTTCATTTTCACGTCCAAATCCAAATTAAATCACTTCATATTCCGTGAAAATCGCTCATTTTAACTGTCATTGCCTGGTATTTTGAGAAATCTACTTTATTCCACTTTCAAATTGTAAACAAAATTAAATTTAGTAAATATTGATGAGATTTGAATCTTGATTTATCATTATCCTTATCCTTTTATCCTTTTTATGTTTATTTTTTGTTATAATTAGTATAATATCGTTATCCTTTCTATGAACACATTGTTAACTTTGTTATTAAAGTCATACAATAGAAATATAGTTGATAGTTCCACGTCAAACGACAAAACGGCACACAAATTCGTCCCAAACGCCATACGGACACTGAGTTACCCGCCGCACCGTCAGCCCAGGGATTAACTGATCTAACTCGATGATACCCGCCAGGATTGCAGCAATTTCGTACTTCCATTATTGCAACCATGAGGGCACAACTGACTCTCCAGCGAAATTAGTAAATAGACACTTGACGGAACTAAATGAACTGTGCCATTTGGAATAAACCCACCGGTAATATTGTATCAATTTAGAAACGTCGGATTAAGAACTTAACCAAATGGTGACCTATATTTACATTACATAATACAAATGCTCAAATGTTAAATACCTACTGCCAAGTCAGCATAAAACTTGATGTCTATTCGATTGACGACATCGATCTGATTTGTTATATTGCTTTTTGGAAAGAGGTCTGTTCATTTTGGTGCTATAATAAATACGTTAAATACTCTATTTTTTTTTTAATTTATCAAGCTTGAATATAGAATACGTACTAAACATCATCTTTTCACTGACATTACCAGCCTTGATTAAAGGTACTCAACATGTTCTTACATAATTAAACTCATTTATGCTACAGTCACATACTCATACATATGTATCTGGAAACATACACACAGTAAATATAAACATGTAAAACACATTTAAACTATCGCGGCATTTACTCATAGTGTATATGGTCAACCTGCCATAGTAATCAAAACGCTAAATCAGATTAACAATCTCGATATACAATGACTAGATGCAGGTGTTCAGGTATTCAGATTATGTATACTTTCCAGAAATTTTACTTTTTTTAGTATTCTTAATCTCAACGAAGCTGCTACTATTTCTGTCATTCATAACTGCCTGATTCTTAAATCTTGGTATTCCCACACTATATATTTATTTGTTTTTGATTATTATTATGTCGTGTCCTGCACTTATACTGTATTGTTATACCATATTTATGCCTTGTCCGCTCATTATAAACAAATCTTTATAGCTTATTACCTAGCTATTTACGTGCTAATAGATATTGATAGCTGTGATCCTCCACCAAATATTATGTCTCATGGTTTAAAGATAATAATATGGTCTGAGCCATGGCCCATAATATAAAAGACGTTGTTACCGATGTTGATAATAACGTCAACGTCGGAGATTCTTATTTGGTTGAGGATCCGGAGTTGCTCTTGCATCACAGACTTGACACTCAACTTTCACTCAAGATAATCGTTCAGAACATTCGGAGCATAAATAAAAATCTGGACGCTTTCAAGCTTTTTATGGCAAGGACTCACGTGGACTATGATATAATCATGCTAACTGAGTGTTGGCTTCCGGATTTACATTCAACTCCTGAGATAGAACAATATGACACTTATTATACCCGTAAGCATATTAATCAAAACAGCGGTATAGTGGTTTATATAAAAAGAACCTTAGGAATCGTAAATGTGTATGAACCTAATTTTATGGATGCTGATTGTTTGGTGGTGGAAATGAATAATAATATGGCTTTCATATGCTTGTATAGATCGCCATCTTTTACATCTATAACCAACTTTCTTTCTTCATTAGAGGAACTACTCTTTGGTCTCAAAAGTATACCTAACATCTATGTTACTGGAGATATGAATATAGATATCAGTAGCCATGTTACGGACTCGAAGTCTGCGGAGTATTTGGATCTACTCGCTACCCACTGTCTACTACCTAGTCATTTATTCCCTACTCGCCTCGACAAATGCTATGATCACTGTTTTGTAAAATCAAATTCAAAAATGTTGACTGTGGTTTGTAGGTCGAATCTGACTGACCATTGCAGTGTATTTTTAGACGTACCTGTGAGGCAAAAACGATCTTATAATAAACGAACTCGCCAATTTCTCGATTATGACATGGCTCAGACAAGAATGAATGAAATTGATTTTACAAACATACTATCCCAAAAAGATGCAAATAGTGCGACCGAACTACTCATTAATTCACTATCTGGTCTCATTAAGAACTGCACACAAATAGTACCAGTATCAAACCGAAAACAAATACGTCATAAATGGATCACGCCCGGGTTACTGCGTTGTATGAAATTCAGAGATACATTGCACAAAAGACACATAAAATCTCCAAATGACAGTGAATTAGAAATAATATATAAACGTTACCGTAATTTTTGTAACAACCTTTTACACCGATTGAAAAATGACCATGATAAAAAGAACTTACATGCAAGCAAAAATGATATAAAAAAGACTTGGACTGTTATAAAAAGTGTATGTAATTTAAATACGTCAGATAAATCTAAAGTGCCACATGAACTACTTAATACTGCATCTACACTTCAGGAGTCTATTGACCATGCAAATAACTACTTTGCCAATATAGGTGCTAATCTGTCAAACAATATTTTGGAAAGATTGAAGTTAACAGAAAAAGAGTTGGCTAGGAATTTTAGGTCTAATCAATCCACGTTGAGCTCATTTGTAATGTTGGAAACCGATGAATCGGAAGTATACGATATCATCATGTCTCTGAAAAACACCAAGTCCACGGGTTGGGATGGCATATCTTCGCATTTTATGAAAAGATTTATCGATATTCTTACTGTACCCCTTACTTACGTATTGAACTTATGCTTGACAAGTGGTAAGTTCCCAAACGTATTAAAGGATTCAATTGTGGTACCTGTATTTAAATCAGGAGAGAGGGATAGCCTAACAAATTATCGTCCAATTTCCCTTCTACCTGTTATGGCTAAGATCCTAGAGAAAATTATAAACAAAAGACTGGTTGGATACTTGGAGCACAATAGTATCCTGTCAAAGTATCAGTATGGTTTTAGGAAGAAGAATTCAACCTCAGATGCGTTAGAGGACTTAGTTGCGACTATAGCTAGGAATCTTGATAATGGAAAGAAGTGCATTGGTGTGTTCTTAGACTTAACTAAGGCCTTTGATACTATTTCAATTGTGTTATTGATTAGGAAATTGGAGTATATAGGCATTAGAGGTATACCACTGGAACTTTTTAAAGACTTCCTTACCAATAGAACACAAACTTTAAAAATTGGAGATAATTTTAGTTCTAAATTAAATGTCAATTTTGGTGTTCCGCAAGGGTCTGTGCTGGGGCCCACACTATTTCTTATATATGTAAATGAACTCTGTAATGCAGTAATACCTAATTCAAAAATTATAGCATTTGCGGATGATACTGCAATTTTGTTTGAACATTCGTCATGGTCACAAGTTAAAATAGCAGCTGAAACTGGACTTAAAAGTATTATAAACTGGTTAGACTACAACTTGTTAACATTGAACTTAAACAAAACCAAATATATAACTTTTAGTATAAGGAATAATTCACAGCCTTCTGTTGAGTTTACGTTGAAGGTCCATAATGAGACATGTGCGCCGGATTGTAATACAATAATTACAAACTGCAATTGTCACAGCTTATCGGTTGCAGAAAGTACGAAATATTTAGGAATTGAAATAGACAAAAATTTAAATTGGAAATCACATATCAGAAATCTTAGATTAAGAATACGCAAATTGGTACCAATTTTTAAAAAAATCAGAAACTTAAGAGATCAAAAGACCAGCAAGATGGTCTACCTAACCTTATGTCAATCTATAGCTTCCTACGGCATTACCGCTTGGGGTGGGGCCAGTAAAACAATGCTTATACAAGTGGAAAGAGCACAGCGATGTGTTTTAAAGGTGATTAATTTTAAACAATTCATGTACCCCACGACAAAGCTGTATGAGGAATTCGAAGTATTAACGATTCGTCAACTTTACTTTGCAAGCATTGTTCTCAAACAACATTTCTGCCAGAGGAGTTCTAGTATATCCACCAGAAGGTCATACCATGTCTACGACGTACCAGCATGTAAAACTACATTTGCCCAGAGTTTTTGGTACTTTCTAGCCCCTCTACTCTATAACCATATAAGTAAGGTTAAGCCTCTTAGAAATATGTCGAGATTTGAATGCAAGGCTGCAATATATGAATATCTGAGCAGTCTAGATTATGAGCGGACAGAAAAAATAATTAAGATATGTATTTAAATATAGAACTCTTAATAATATTCGTATATTAACAAAATTTATGTTTATAATTTATATACCTATATGTGTCTATGCAGGTATAATTATGTGCGTGTACATGTGGGTATATTGTCTTGGTTGCATTGATGCAATTCATTCCTGAGACTTTGCCTTCAGCTTACCATCAGGCGAGGTGAAGTCAAATTGACGAATCCAACGAAGAAATACAAGAAATAGGGCAGTACTAACAGATTGTACAATTGTTCACTGGTTCTGCTTTTTTTGTTTTTATTTGCTTACTTTCATAGTTACATTTTTCTTATTTTATCTATAAGTCACGAATATACTACTTGTTTACATCTAACACAATTTGATATCAAGTGGGTACATTTAAGTTCCACTCAGTGCAAATATTTTTAAGAAGCATTCTTGTACATTTGAATTAAGGTTCATTTCTATGCGGCGAGAATCATTACCTTGCCGTAACACAGTCTTTAGACTAGCACGGGAGGTAAGGATTATTTTCAGTATACCGTCAAACTGCTTTTATCAATTGTACTAATATCAAAATGTTCTGGTGTAGTTATATCATAGTTTCTTTTTTCAACATATTATATATTATAGTCACCATAACTCATTAACTCATTAATTACATCCTTTATCAATGAAATAGAACTATGTTCGTTTAAAATTGTTTTGTATACTAACCAGTAATTGTGGTGCCAAAGTAAACTGTATCTTATGTCTTGGAATTAACCTTCCATTTTCTATAACGTCTACAAAGTTTAGCACAATTTGGTCCTTTAATATAGACAATGGTGACATTCATTTAAAATATATTTAGTTATATTTATTTATTTATTCTTCAACGAACTTCAGTTTAGCAATAACGCACCACCATCTCGTCCGTATTGTATACTCTAAAAATGGTCTTGTGACAGAAAATTATCTCCTGAGATACAGGCTCACGCCTAGTTCAGGAGCTAGAGTATATTAATATTACAATTGTATACATAATAATACATTAACTTTGTGCCTAGCTATAAGTTATTATTTTGTGCAACATTGTGAAAAATTGGTGAGAAATAAAGTATTATTATTATTATATAATGTTAGGGACTTCACGCGATATATTTTTGATATTACATATTTTTACAGTCAAGTCGTGACCACGGGTGAAGTCCCAAACATTATAAACATTATGATGTAAAACACAGTAAAAAAACAAAAGTATATATATCCTTTACCAGATCTTCAATTCTATATATCTTCAGTTATATATATATAAATGTATATGAAAACTACGAACAGAACTGAAGAGCTGGTGAAGGATCGTATTTTGCATCTAAATTAAATTGATTCGAGAGTTTCGTGTGTATCTTAGTTCCTTTGATATAAATAAGCTCATTTTCGTTAGACGTTGTGTATCAAATTTACTTTCAGTACTGAAATGAATGCAAATTAGAGTTTAGTAGCCAAAATAGTCGAAAAAATTAACATGTGTAACTAAAGATATTAATACCGGTATGTATCAATGTTTCTAATTTAATCAGCATGATTTTAATATAAATTTCAAGCCAATAAAATTATTTTAAGTATACTTTTTAAATTGTACTCCTAGTGAAGCCCTTTCACTTGATACCCATATTGAAGGATCGGGGAAATATGAAAAGTTAATTTATCATTTGAGGTGGCGGCCATCTTGGTTCGAATTTATCAAACAAAGGTAAGCCCGACGAAAAGGTAAATCCTTTTAAATAAAGAAACTATCATCGAAATCGGTTCATCCGCTCATCTGACAAACACACACACACACACACACACACGCACATACACACACATGTGTGTCACATGGACACACACAAACAGACACACGTACACACACGTATGTCAGGCAGACACGTCAAACTTATTACACCCCGGGTGTAATAAGTTTGCCCGTCGGGGATTAAAAAAATACTTGAAGGCTATTATTTTGCCGACCGTAATCTCACTATATAATAGCCATTACACATGTTTGAATCATGTGGAGTCGATCGAAGGCCAATGGGGACTAAAGGGGGAGGCTGGAGGGAAGTACTAGAGGATATTGTCGATTGTACCGGAGACAGCAGAGTAATCTGCGTCCGCGCAATAAATATGCAGTCCAGAGCCATTGGAATTATGCAAAGTCAATACATGAGGATTTATAAATAGATAGTCAGTTCTAATGTTAGGTATATGAGATACTATTTCCAATTTTATCTATACAAATAAATAAAACAGGCGATAAAATACACACAGTGAGACAAAGTTCCTTCTGAGGTTGAGAGGATCCACACTATCGGCATAAAGGTGACAGTAGTACCTACTCTATGTGGGGTCAAATCTGCACCTTGTATAGAAGGAGTCTTTGCCGCGCAGTGAAGTACTGTTTCGCCCTGTTAAGCACTAGTTTCTTTTATGGCAGCTTAACCTTGACCTCGATGCGGTACCTACTGAACGTCGCTGAAGATATCAACACCAAGAGTCCCAACACTCAAAGAACAGTTGGTCAGTCTGTTTTAAGAAATTCCAGATCACGTTCTAAGAAGAAAATCACAGGTTTGTGTGAGTTTCGGACATTGTAATCGTTATTTAAGAGGTATACTATACTTTATTATAAGGGCACTGCTTAGTCACAAGTTTTGTGTTCCAATGTGATAATGTTTTCGTGGGTGTACAATAGCGACGTGTAAGAGGCAGAGGAAGCACAGATGATGATTTATTATGCATCAATGTTCTAAACACAAAATTGCCGGGACCGTGCGATTGTGACCGTGACATATTGTAAATCCTGCTCAATATGGACTTCTGGAATTCCATTGGATATCATAGAACAGAATACATGAGTCCCAGTTCTAAGACTGGAGAAGTATCTCTTCGATATAAAAAAGTACAGGAAAATAAAATTATTCCTTTCATCCGAGCGCCAATTCCAGTTGCTTTCATAGCTTGCACGTTGGTACCCGTGGTTACCCTCCTATTTCTCCTTTCTGTGATCTAGTAAAAGTTTAGTTTTTACAGGAGCAGCTGCTAATACTAACTCTTATAGTAGCAGGTATATATATCAGACTGCAAGTGGCAGGAGATATTAAAATAATACCTCATAGTTTAAAATAAACTATAAGGTGAACTATAAAATAGCAGATGAACACACCTGTAGCCTTAGCACGAAATCCTATCGAATTCGCAATGTAAAAGTATCGACAGAACGGAGCATTGCGATTGGCGGGCTACACATGCACATAGGTTCACAAGAGGCAGACTGCCAATCACAATGCTCCGTTCTCTCGAAACCTTTACATTACGAATTCGATAGGAGTTCATGCTAGTCCTACTGATCGAAAATGTTTACCGTGGCCTATGGACGTTTGCCACACCTGAAGCATCACTCTCGTGTTGCTGAGTTGTAGTAGTAAATCTTATTTGTAGTTACAGGATACTGACGCAGATGGTACACCCTATCTTACAGTCACACAATAAATACTAGTGCAATGCCTAGCACACAGGTAAGCAGTATTATTCTGAACTGTTACAGCGATACAATATTTATTGTTGCAATTTGTTATCATTTACTTCCGATTTCTTACTCTACGTTTGTCAAACTCGTCTCAATTTAACACGCAGAAAATATAATAATGTACTTTAATTTAAATACATGTAGATATTAGACTTACCTGTATGTTGGTTTGGTTGGTGGTAGGTATAGGTGGACTGCCTATATTAGACAAGCAGTATAGACCAAGATTATGTCGTGATTCGAGTGTGTCGTCGAGAATGCGGAAGGTTAACAGTACAGGACGGAAATTTGGTCATAACTAATCTACCCATGAAAAAAAATTGACGCCCTTATTGATGACAACTAACGATACCTACAAAGACTTAGGTGCAGGTTAGTAGTTCACAATCGCCATAAATTGTGTAGGTAACCATTTTTAATTTCATACAACTAGTCTACATGAACCTAATTTTACATAGAAGGCATTGATGAGAGTGGATAATAATAGCCATTCATTCATGATAACAGGTCGGTTGTTCCAGAATAAGGACACTGAACGTCAATAGTTGTTTTATAGGAACATTGTATCCTGTTCGTGATGCTCACGTGGACACGATTGCCGCACGAGGATGTTGCATGAGCACGGCGGTATTTAGTCTGCGCTCATTCAAACATGTGTATCCGCAGCGTTTAATTCTAGTTTCTGGTCTTTTATTCATGGAAACCAAAGAGGAATGAACATTACTGACTTACTGCGATGTTAAAAATAAATATGAAATATATAACACTTACTACGCTTACTACTACTTACTACTACTACTTACTACCTTGTACCGCGAAATCAAGTAATTATATAGGTACCAAGGTGCATATAACGAAAAACAAATACCTATTTTTCGCCTATATTGTCTTACTTCCTTTTCTTCATAATTTGATATTTTCTATATAAAAATTAAAGTTTGTTACTTTTGGTCACGCTAGAACGCTTGTAAACAACTTTACTATTTTTCATTTATCTAATCTTATATTTTTTCATAGCTATTTTTCAATATAATCACAAAGAGCAGTGCTCTATGAAATAACATAAATTTTATCAGTGAAAAATGTCGCAACAGATAATTTTTTCCCGCGCTTAAATAACCTTGTGAAAAATGACGACGAAGCTTTGCTTTTTTTCAGTAAAGGCACTGGCGAATCCACCATCGCATACAGCCTTATTTAAAAAATGTTAATATTATATCAGGTAAAAAAGGTTTAAGTTAAGCCAAGATTTTTTTGTAACTAACATAAGAACTTTAAAAGTTTAATTTGCTGATAAAAAATTGGATAAAATAAAAATTTAGAACATTAAGTACTTGTACTAATTCTGTTCACTTTATCAAACAAGCGAAGTACATAATATTGCCAATTTCGATTTAATTGATTACTTTTCGGTAAATTAAAAATAAATTTACATACATATAAATACAAAATAACATTACAATTGATTTTAGAACTCATTTTGTAGGTATAAAAAGGAAGAATAGGTATGGAATTCCTGAGCTACAAAATGCAAACTTTTGGTAGAGTTACGAACAAGTCATATACTCTATCTACCTATAAAATTACTAATACGTATTTTCAAAGTTTAGTAGTTAAACTATAATAAATAATATTATAAATTTGAAAGTAACTCTGTCTGTCTGTATTTTATTACACTCTCACGTCTATACTAAGCTAGTAAATCCTTAAACGGCTAATATTGAATTTGTAAAGGTGTTCCAACTATAAGGACGGTAGTCACTCTAGGTCGCTGAAAGGGTGGCAAGCTGTCTCTTCAGAATTCAACTAAATAATTTGCAATCATATTTAATACTGCATAAAGGTGTTTATTCGGTAAAAGATATGATTTCGCAAGCTCGCATAAATCGCTTCGTTTATCGTCGAATGGACGGATGTATTCGTTACGAGTGTAAACGGTTATTTACATAATTTGTCCACTTGCGGCATTCTAGAGAGGATCACATTGGCACTACTACTTCAGAAGGAAACCAGGAAATCGTGATCTTAAGTTCATGTTTCTCTATTTATTTCATGACTTTTGCAATCCACCGTTACAATATGGGGTTCTTCAAGAAGGGCATTAGAAGGTTTCTACAGGGTAGGCAGCGCGAGTGTAACGCCCCTGGTTAAGGGCCCAGATTGCCCAGACGCAACATCGATTTCGCGCGACCGCAGCGCTACTGTTTACTGAAACAACCGACCGGGGCGGGTGAATGACCCAGAGAGAGCCACCTTTTTGTATTCTACTTACCTAAAATTCCAACTATGTATTTATTTGTAATTTTACTACCACAGTTTATTCTTATTTCGTAAAATATTCATTCAATAACATAATTGCAAATTCAGTAGCAAGTATGGTCGAAATAACATCGAGCCTTTCCTCGCTACTGTTTATCTATAGGTACGCAAGGATATGTGCCTATTGGATAAACTCAAATAATTACTTACTATTTGTTTACGATCACCTTGATATCTTAAAAATCTCCTAGGGTTTTACAAAAAATATCAATAAATGAAACACAAGTATAAAAATGATTCATATAATTTAAAAGTAGGTAAACAATAACAAATATGAGTCGCCAAGCGTGCTAGGGTTGTGCAAAAATTTGTAAAACAAGTTTATAAATTATTAATATACAAATTAAAAGTAAGTAAACAATAACAAAATATGAGTTCAAAATTCTAATGTTTAAAGTTGTTTAAATAAATTACTGAATAAATTCTGATTTCTGCTAATTTGATTATAAAATCAATTGCTATTGCAAAACCTATCAGAATGAAAATGTTACCAGATGCCCGATTCACGTAATAAAAACCGTAGCGTGGTGACTTCAAAATGTCACTTTGTTTTTTTGCAAACAAACCCTTTTAACCGACTTAAAAAAAGAGGAAGATTCTCAATTCGCTGTATTTTTAAACCGATTTTGATGATTCTTTACACCAGGTAACTCTTCAAAATTGTATAAGAATTGTACAGTAATTGATTTATGACAATCCAAGACTAGATAAGTAAGTGCGTTTAAAACAGAAAACCATAAGGCGATTTCTAAGTTAAAACAACTTTTGGATGCACGTGAATCGACCGGCTGGGTAGTTAAGTTACCTCAGTCTATTTCAAAATCCTTAGGCGTCCTTCTCTTTCAAAACACGTAAAGTTCTTTCTTTCCTCTCTTTCGTAGCCTCTATGATGCTGGAACTGGGCGCGTCACGAATTCGCTTCGTGACTGCCGAGGATCAACTAATTCTGGAAGTAGTCAATCGTAATAAAACCAAACTAATTTCATCTCCATTTTCTCCTTCCAAAATTTGACACTGACACTGCTTACTCTGCTTCTTCCTTGACAGCTTCTGCCATGGATTGTGCTGCTGTCTTTTCCCATCAATCGCAAACCGTATTATAAATTTCATTATATAATGAAGGTGACATAATTGGTAGGGCAGTTAATGTTTTTAACTGAAAGTAGCTCCCACCAGATGATATGATACCAGATACAATTTGATGATTCACTTCCATGCTATCTTCTTCCTTTCAACCAAACACACAGTAAATTTCATATTACACATACTAATTACACATACATTTCATGATGAGTTTTGAGTCCCGACCAACTTTTACTTCACCTATTATACTGAGGATACAATCCATTGGACCGCGGTCCCCTATGGCCTGAACAGCTTTAAAAAAAAAAGAAATATCTGCTACTCTACGCCCAACTTCCACTTCAACCACCTTTCCTTCTTGACGGTTTTCAATTACTAGTTCCTGTAAAGAAAGATAATGGCTTGATTGTTTTTTTTATAAAAAATAATAAATAAAGAATGGGCCAAATTTCTTCAAACATAGCTAAGAAGTCCCTTAGAATACATCTTTGAAACACATAGGTAGATCAAAAACATAAACGTTTTATATAAAATGTAAAGTCGGTTTAGGATAATAATTTTACGGGATAACATTATAATATTATTCTCCATCGCTTGTTCCATGCTCTTGCTTGACCCTAACGTGACATAATGTGACACTTTTTCGTGCATGTTGCCTTTGTTCATCGATTTATAAGACGTTATCACGTCAAAAAATAAATAAATCTGACTACATATATTACAAATTTCGTTTACGCTATAGGTGTTGGTTTTTTATGACGTCACCTACTCTATGTTACTCGGGCTTAGAAGACAATTCTAATGATTCTAAAATCATCAAAATCGGATAAATAAATATTATTTATTATACCTACATACATAAAATATGGGATTTTAACGAGAATTTTCTTTTGAGAAAGCAATTGAGAACTATTTAGGTACTAATGTGTTTGTCACCCAATGAAAATAATAAATATTGCAAGAAAAAAATCTATAGGTACTGAGATTTTGTCTTCGCCCATCACTAACTAGGTAGTTCGTTTGTGTCTCCCAATGAAAATAATAAATATTGCAAGAAAAAATCTATAGGTACTGAGATTTTGTCTTCGCCCATCACTAACTAGGTAGTTCGTTTGTGTCTCCCAATGAAAATAATAAATATTGCAAGAAAAAATCTATAGGTACTGAGATTTTGTCTTCGCCCATCACTAACTAGGTAGTTCGTTTGTGTCTCCCAATGAAAATAATAAATATTGCAAGAAAAAAATCTATAGGTACTGAGATTTTGTCTTCGCCCATCACTAACTAGGTAGTTCGTTTGTGTCTCCCAATGAAAATAATAAATATTGCAAGAAAAAATTGGTTGCCTGTAAAGTCGGTATACGGGCGAAAGTTTTACGTGACAACGACTTCTGTCTCTCTCGCTCTTAGGCGGGCTAACTGTGCTCGAGTGGAAGGGACGCGTGCCTTTCACTTTTTATGTCTGTCTCTCTCGCTCTTAGGCGGGCTAACCATGCCCGAGTGGAAGGGACGCGTGCCTCTCACTCGCTCTCATTGTGAGCGCATAACGTGAGCGGAGCGTAACGCAGTTTCTTGAAGTGTCACCCGGCAAGCCAATTTATAAGACGTTGTCACGTCAAAAAATCTATAGGTACTGAGATTTTGTCTTCGCCCATCACTAACTAGGTAGTTCGTTTGTGTCTCCCAATGAAAATAATAAATATTGCAAGAAAAAAATCTATAGGTACTGAGATTTTGTCTTCGCCCATCACTAACTAGGTAGTTCGTTTGTGTCTCCCAATGAAAATAATAAATATTGCAAGAAAAAAATCTATAGGTACTGAGATTTTGTCTTCGCCCATCACTAACTAGGTAGTTCGTTTGTGTCTCCCAATGAAAATAATAAATATTGCAAGAAAAAAATCTATAGGTACTGAGATTTTGTCTTCGCCCATCACTAACTAGGTAGTTCGTTTGTTTATGTAACAAGTCTAATTACGTATAACAACTTACCTCTATACAGCGCGTAGCAGTGTTGCTCGGAGTCTCGGCCTGAAGGTTTTCTTTATTTTCAATACTGGAAATATTAATCATCAATAGTATCCACTTTTATTTATTTTGTAATTTTTGTACAACCCTAAACCAGACTCTAGGCGCGTCGCGCCGCGCGCGTCTTTGACGGCAGCGAAGTATGTACGCCCATGCTATTTCAGATAGGAAACATACCTACTTCCACAATCTGATATTTAGACAATATGATGAACATGAAAACGAATATTTAACTATATTATGTAATAAAATTAATTATTATGAGAATATTCCTATAGAAATCGACTTTATTACTTATAATACAAACCAATATTTACATGCAACAACAACAACAAATGCGAATATATTATTATTAGTACGTAGACATGATAAAGCACTCAAATAAAACTAGAATTTTTACATGACACTTTCACACAAATCTCGTAATTTTTTTCCTCGGTATTTATACCTACTTTACAAGGTTCATAAAATAACCTCCTCAACAAACTACGTACCTATCTAAATAATTTTGTATTTTTACGATTTATATCTAGTTCCATCATGGTTTTCTTCCAGACATTCATTATATCGGTACTTCCTACTTACTAAAAGTGAATTAGTTATAAAAATGTTATACTTACAGTTTTTCACAAAAAACACAAATTCACAACACGTAATATTGCTGGCGCATCCGACACGCGTGGTGTCACCTTGAACCATAAAAACGTACTGCCGATCAGTAGCGATGCGGGTTACTAAATCATAATATCGGGATGCGCGTGATTTTTCATACATTTTTCTATGGAGAATTTACGTAGAACATATCTAGATTTTAGGGCTTTAAAAGAGGAAGTCTTTGTTTGTAAAGGTACAAAAAAAAGTACATAGGTTTAAGTATTGGTTTCTTCAGTGTTCAAAAAGTGTTTCTTTTTATCAATTTGTGTTGATTTATTGGGTAATATTTGTGCGTTTGTTGACGTTTATTATATAGCAATTATTAGGTTTTAAGGATTTAATATAAGACTAACATATATTTTGGTCTTTGATTGTAATATATACAAATTATCATTGATATCAATCATATCTAAATAAGTTAAATATGAAATATCGTAACACTCTTTTCGGTGATTTTCACGATCTGGGCCCTTAACGTTTGCAACAAACGTCCTTATGCCACGGTGACCGCTTTCCATCATGTGGGCCGTGTGCGTGTCTGCCATCTAAATGGTACAAAGAAAATTCAAATCTTGTAAGCTTGCATAGTCGACAACACAAATTTAATAAAAAGTATTTTTAACATTCGAAGTTTAGTACCTACATAAAAACTATATTCTATTAACCATTTTTTTTACCCATAGTATATTTCAATGTGACCCTTTTATGCCCTACTAGAAACCTATGAACAGTTTAGTCATGTATCTAGCGTAGGTACGCTGAGATGTCTCCAGGGCTCTCAACATCACAATAGTAGCTTGCCAGACAGTCTAGCGAAGCTTTATAGCTACATACATGTGTTGGATAGTGACTACATACTGTAGAACCTAATTAGGAATAGCCTCGGAAACATTCGCTAGGACTAGGCGTAGGAAAACATTATTTATTTTAAAATGATAGCATAGATGATCTTCCAGTGCTTCAAGCATTTTCTTCGAGTCGAACTTTGATTAAAATAGGTGTTAAATGAATAAAATGCAGTTATGATAATATTTCAATTCATATTAATCATAGACATGACAGTATCTCCCGTCCTAAGCGGTCCGACTGAGGACTTCCCCGGTATTCTGCGCCTAATGAGATACCGCGGCTAATAAGAACTTTGTGTTGTGTTTCCGGCGGTTAGAGTTTTTGTGTTGTCAGTGGGAAGACCGATAAACCCTTCTTTGCCCCCCGCACTGACAGCACAGAGACTCTCTTAATCTTCTCCCCTCCCCCCTTGCCGTCTCTCCTCTATATGGTCTGCAGCACTGCAGTGTAACGCCCCCGGTGTTGCAAACGTCCATAGGCCACGGTAACCACTTTCCAACAGGTGGACCAGGTGCTTGTCTACCACCTAAGTGTTATAAAAAAGATAAGTAGTAAGAAAAACCTGCAGAAGAAAGCGATCATACTTTAACATAAAAGACCATGGTGTATCAAATAAAAATATTACCGAATAAACTTAATTAAGTAATTTAATTATGAAAGTCAAGTACAAATTACTAATTAAATAATATTCATTAAATAATCGTTTTCATTTATAGGATCAATAAGTGTAGGCAATTTAAACCTTTACAAGATTAACGTAGAAAAACATCTTGTACTAAAGTGCTTTTCTCATAATGACAAATAGACCAAGAAGCTCTTAAACGTCCTCATATTTCAATTTATTTTTACACTGAAAACATATCACGAGAACCAAAATAGATATCTCCCAATCTGTTCCCTACACTTCAAGTGTTATCTCCCTCGTATATTATGACTCCCTATTTTCTCACGTGAAGAAGACATCACACATGTGTGCACAATTAATCAAGTTTACACCGACAGCACACACGTTTAGATCAGTACCTTTGTCCAAGTGTCAATTAGGGAGTCGTTAGAAAACTGATAACAAGACAAGATCGATGGTCACGTATAAAGGAGCAAGCTGTCTAGATTGAGGTATACCTAGTAACGATGTGGAGAGGTAGTCGGTGCAACTCATCATAGTCAATGTGTATTTTCTGAAATGAGGAAAGCTCCTCTGACTATAATTTGCGATTTAAAAGTGATAAAGATATTAGATATTATGTAAATATAAACAGTAATTGGATTTACCACCATAGCTGGTTGGAGAGCGTTAGAATTATTTTCTATATAATTAGTATTATTATACTTACACATTTACTCTCATGTCTCGTAATTTTGGTCAGAAAAAACATATCAGTTTGTCTGTATTTCAATATCATCGCTCACACAAACTACGTGCAAATACTCGTACGATACTCGTAGTAAACTTGCAACAGCGAAAAAAAAAATTTTTATATGATTTTTAGACCACTTGGTTGGCAGACTTGATGGACAGTGGGTACTGTGGCCTATGGAAGTTTGCAATACCAGGGTCGTAGCATTCGTGCTGCCCACCATATAGAGGGGAGGGCGGCGGGTAGAGGTTCATGTCCTATCTCCATCAAAATCGCAAATCAAATATATCAGGAATATTTAACATCCAAAGTATCACGTAAGTACATTACCAATCGTGGCGTGTGATATCTCAAACATGAAACTGTTAATAGGTTTACACATTCACAGTATCTACAAATCATTACAAATTTTACAACCAAAAGGGATTGGTCTTTTACACCCTCATTTTTCACAGGCCGTAAAATGTCAAAGCTTTACATGTAACGTTCTTACCAATCGCTTGTTTACATTTGACCCAGCTCTTTTTAAAAGCTGTCAAAAGAGAAAAAAGATTGGTTAACACAATGACGTGTCCATATTCTTGTTAGGGGCAGGCAGGAGGGCTGTCAGGCTGTGACCTCGTTATGTTCCCGCGTTGGAAAATTAAATTAATAGCAACGTAATTACTGGCGTTGAACTTGCACTGAACGATATACTAGTGATGGAGTAGATCGTACTTTTCTGACACTAGTAAATGTTAGTGTTCCTTTTTTGACGTGACAACGTCTTATAAATTGGCTTGCCGGGTGACACTTCAAGAAACTGCGTTACGCTCCGCTCACGTTATGCGCTCACAATGAGAGCGAGTGAGAGGCACGCGTCCCTTGCCCGAGCGAGAGAGACAGAGCGAGAGAGAGAGAGTGAGAGAGATAGGCATACACACCGGTTCATGTCTTCTCAAAGTCGTTGTCACGTAAAACTTTCGCCCGTATACCGACTTTACAGGCAACCAATTTTTTTGCAGTAAGGAAGGTATTTTTAAAAATAGCCTACTATGTATAAAGTGGAGCAGGAAATCTAGCTATAAAAATAAATACTGATCCTTTCGTAAAATCATTTGCATTTTATAACAATAAAGAAGTAAAGTTTGTCAAGTTTTAGAGATCAGGGGGCCTAAAAAGGCCACTAACGACGAATCGTATCCGCATTGAAATACAAAGCGGATTTAATTTCGTAAAATGGTCACACACAGCGCAATTCGCTGCGCGATTCGTTTTTGGCAATTCGCCTTTTCTAAAAAGGCCATTTCAAGAAACGAATGAACGAAAAGACGCACTGCAATCCGATTCGTTTCTAGAAATGGCTTGAAATGGAAATGAAATATTTCAATAAAAGAATTGCCAAAAACGAATCGCGCGGCGAATTGCGCTGTGTGTGACCATTTTACGAAATTAAATCCGCTTCGTATTTCAATGCGGATACGATTCGTCGTTAGTGGCCTTTTTAGGCCCCCTGGATCTACTTAACCGATTTTGAAAATTATTTCAAATAAATATAAATAGAAAGTCACAATTTCTTTGAGTACCATAGGTTATAATATATTATATTATCACGCTATCGGGGAAGGTTAGCAGCGGAAACGGAATCAGAACTCAACGCGGGTGAAGCTCGAAGTAATACTGGGCATTGTGATTGAGGTGAAAATTGTTTTACCTTTTATTATAAATATGCATCACCCATTATACATAACAATAAAAAGTTATTAATCAAGGAGGCACGACATGTCTGTAAATAGCTATCTACTATAATAGCCCGAAAATCCGGCGAAACAAAAACTTATAATTGAAAATTTTATGCAGGAAAAATTTTATACAGGGGAAAATTTTGATGGGGCTTAGAGGATGATGCCTGCATAATTAACGGCCTCGTGCTTCATAACTAAGGATTTTTCTCCCTTTTTCCCACTTTTGTACTTGTACACAAAAAAAGAGAAATAATTTCGTGTACGTACATGTTCTTAATGGGTTCCATTAAGCTGTAATAAATGAAGTACCTACGTAACATTAGGGATGATATTATCTGAAGTGTACACAAGTGTTCCACATTGAAATAAAACTATTTTAACAGTTCTATCGCCACTATTTGTACTGTTGATTGATGGCACTTGATGAAATTTCGCTTCAATCAATCAATCAGCCTACCGCAGTCCACTGCTGGACATAGGCCTCTCCCAATGTGCGCCACTGCTCCCTATCCCCCGCCTTCCGCATCCAGTCTGTCTCAACCGCCTTTTTCAGGTCATCAGTCCATCTGGCTAGGGGGCGTCCTACCTTCCGTTTGCCTTCTCGCGGTCTCTACACGAGAGAGAGGCTAGCCCATTGCCACTTCAGCTTGGTTATTCTGCGCGCTATGTCTGTAACTTTATTTCTTTGTCGGATGACCTCATTGTGAATTTTATCTTTCAAAGAGACTCCAAGCGTTATGCTTATACATATATTACATATGGATAACATAAATGTAAACTTAATAAATGAAAACCGATCAGATTCAGTTATATCTTGGATATATACAAGTGTATTATCAATGTGATTCTAGCATGATTTATTTGATAGTAATTTATTATTTACTCGGTTTTTCAGCATCTTCTTATCATCATGGCCGCTAATAACGTTATAAAAAAGCTAACTAATTTACAAAATGTTCTGACAATATTATATACCCAACGACGTATGAGCTCGTTCTGTTCCAGTCCAATGAACACAGTCTAACATGTCGTCTTTCGTTCGCATTTCATTTCCGATGCCGGAAGTACCTACCGGATTGTTTTAAGTTTAAAACTAACAATACTATAACCAGAAAATAGTACTTATTATGCCTATTAATGAATGAATCAGTTTCATGAATGAATCATTCTCAATTCAGTTCAACTATTTATGGGTCTGGCCAATGGAAGGCATTGAGAATACGGGCATACACATTTCAGGAATTTGCAATAATGCTTTGTGTCCACAAATTCCAGAACTCTCTGGAGGAACAATAGAGTGTTCCTCCAGAGCTCAGGTGACTTTAAAATTCTCAAACAGCAGAGTTCCTTCATAACATATGATCAAAATTTACTTAAATAGAACTTAGGTAAGTGTTAAAAGAAATTTCTTTATTCAGAAACGTGTTATAAATAATTAAATAAATATACTCAGAAATTCTACACAACGCTCTCCAGACCCAAAGTAAGCGTAGTTTAACTATCACATGTTGTGGGTTCTAGATTGCGGATTAACATACCTATAGTCTTTTAGTTCCCAATTACACACAATCTATTATACTTAAAGACACCCAGATAAATCCAAAAAGACATATTATTGCATGCATATTTTTTGCACTAAGTGGAAATCGAATACTGCCCCTCATGACGTGGCAGATGATTACACTTTATCGCCACGTCCCTAAGAATGTTGTTGATTGACGACCGCGACTGCTGCAGGAAGCGTGGGTTCGATCCCGCTCAGTGCAAATATCTGGTGCATGAATATGAATATTTGCATTGGTGTGGGTGTTTTTATGTATACCTGATATGTATACATTAACTAAAAAAAGTATCTAAGTAGGTATGTTTATCCGCATTCTAGAACCCATAACGCTAGTTAAACTATGTTTACCATGGGTCTAGGTGGTATTGTGTAGATAGATATATTGTATATATATAGAATATTTATTTATAGAAAACTCGAACGAGAATAAACATGATAGATATTAATAGTTTATCTTAATAGACTGGGAGTGGGCAGTTTAGTACCAAAGACAATAACGTTCACTCTAAACGCTTAAGAGGCCATCGTACTCATAATTAAATTCCTTTGTTTCTGAAAATACTCAGGTGAGCCATTTATAAAGTGCTATCGAAAAATCAATGTTTTCTATGTTATATTTAGACTAGACACTGTTTGCACAGACACTGTTTGTCAAAAAATCAAGAATCAAAGAATCAATTTCGTTTATTCAGTTTATGCACATAAAGAGCACATATATGAATGTCAAAGTTTTATAATTATATAATGTCAAAACTATTATAATTTATAATGAATAATATAGTGAATAAATGATTTGAAAATGATTCTTTGGTCAGTGTAAATGGTGTTTAAAATACGAATTTTATATGTGTGAAAACACAGGTACAACTTGTAGTTAAAAACGATTCTCTTAGCTTACTGAATGATTGAAGACATAGTACCTAATTTCTGTTTTGTTTACTAATTTGTTTATTTATTTTGTAAATTTAGATCCGATGGCCGACAATGAAAATTGCAGTATGACCTAAAGTAAGTATGTTTTAATGAAGAAGGTTCGTAAATTCTTTATCTCAAGATATAAACAGTAAGGCACAGCTTATATGAGTAGGTATACTTCATCATCGCAGCACTAGAAGTCCATTTTTTAGTCAAAATTTAAAACTCAATCTCGAACTAATTTCATTCCCCCAAATGTCAAAAACTCTATTTTTGTCACACAATTTTCAAGTTTGAACATTGAAATTGTAATTGTCTTTAACATTTGGGACTTTGTGTGTGAGTGGGGCAATCTGAATCTGAAATAAAATCTTTGATTTATATTAAGAAAATAAGCCTTCTATATACATCCAAAGTTTATACTATGAAATCTAGATACATAACTATTATACTACTACTATTATACCATACGAATACCCAACGGATACCCTACTAATATAATTATAATTATATGTGTAATTATAAATATATCTATGCATAATATTTAGAATAAGTAACTTTATTCAAAATAACTTAAACGTAATCCAAGCAGAATTTATTGATCTTCCGATATCACTTCATAACTCACACTTGTTAAATGTATAAGTACAGTAACGAACAATAAACTTAAGTAAATCGAACATAGAAGAGATTTCAGTTAGCGATGTGGAAAGCTGAGATAAAAGAGAGACAACATTGATCCAATCATTTTAAAGGTGGGAGGCTTATTGTAACACCTTATCTAGAGACACATCTCCAGGGGCTACCGGGAAGTAATTTGTCGGAGTCGTAAAATTTGAAAATTCAATATCAAGCCACATCTGTCGATATTAGTATGCTGGTCGTAAGACGGGCTTTTATGACACATATCTATATTTTATTGATTTTGTTTGTATTTTATGACGCTTCAAGCTTCCTACGTAGGTAGGTATTTGTACGACGCTTCTGCGATATGAAGGTATAGCATTTAACTGATCTGTCCATAGAGTTATCCTTAGAGAAATAGAGTGTGCGAGGGACATGCATATATTTACACAAAACCTCGGTTTGGGAAAGTTACGGATTATACGAACCTTGAAACGTTTTTTTTATAAATAACTAGCTGTTACTATTAAACTAACCTTTGGCGCGGTAATGGCTAACTATAATTGTAGTTTCATCTGTAAGTAGCACAGTCAAAAAATTATTCATTTTGCATAGACGATTAAAACGATATTCACTAAACGTCAAAATTAAAAAATATTAGAATCGAATTATCTCACAAATGCTTCATATTATGAAGGACTGTCTTTAATTAAATAGTAATACAATGAATAGTGAGTAGAGAGTGTATATTATAACGTAGGGTTCGACCCACTTGATTATAAAAATTAACATAAAGATAGTACTTAGGTACCTACTAATAGTTGTAAGCGGAAACATACGGCCCATGGCCACACCTCTTCATGTACACCGACCGAAGCACATTATTAAAAGTTAGTTATAGTTCCCTAGGGTCAACCACCACGGCCCAACTAGTTACTAGTCACGGACTAACATGGCGGGAGGGGGGTCACAATTCACCAAAATTGACCTCAATGTATCAATAGTGCTAATTATATTTTAAGGTAAGCTTAAATTTTTGATTAAAAAAATCTAAACTATGAAAATTTATAATAATGAAAATTTTGTCTATAATTTTAAAAGATTATTTATTTATTGAAATATCTGATTACTCCGCCCGATTGATTTAATTTAACTTTGAGGCATTCATATACCTACTAACATTTTCAAATGGAATGCTTGAGGCTTGGTTCGGTAGCTCAGTGGTCAGAGCATTCTCCCTGTAAAAGATTTGTTGCTATAAGATAAGATAAGATTAGATCAGATCAGATTATTGCTGCATTAAATAAATGATTGCGAGTTCTAGTCTTGGCAGCACATTCACTTTCTCCAATTTTAAATCGATTTGTAAAAAGTTAGCATATATATGCCTCAAAAAAGAGTTTTTATATTAAAGTATTTTAAGGTCACTCCTCTTGATTTTATATTCCGCCTCCATACCCGACCTACTTACATAGATCCTGTCTTATGTATCCGGAACCCAAATCCATAAATGGTAAAAGCTTTCAACAGTTGTCAGGAGAAGCGGAAATTCTGTTATCATTAGGAAATTGGATTCGGAATCTTGTCGGAAATCAATCCGATTAGAGAGTATAAACAGAACTCTTAGAGAATATTATTAGAAGACCGTTTGTATGGACAGACTCAGATACGTTTTGAAATTTCCTAAATTGTTGCATTTAAGCAGAATCTTGAAAAGAAAAAAAAAATTTTTTTAAACTACGCAGTTATCATGCGATGACGTAAAACTTGTTAAAGCCCACTTATTTTTTTTTACTATACACGGTTTCATAACAAGTAGGTAAATGTCGTAACACAATTCAGTCAGTTATAAAAAACAAAAGTGGCAGTAAATTTCTCTTCTCCACTCGTTCACATCCTCCCTTAATTAATTCCTCAACCCAAGCGCGTACCCTATATATTAATACAATGAACGACGACAGACCCCACTCTGCGGATATTGTCATAATCAACAAGATTTGTGAAGTACAGTGTTGCCAGAACATTATTGTATGTTACAAACTAATCTTAAGGTAAACTAACAGTAGCCCGCGGCTTCGCATTTGTGGATTTTTCGTTCCCGATTCTGCTAACTAACAACCATTATCAAGCTACTGAAATTACAAAAAAAATGCCATTGAATTTAAGACATTAGCAATATGCTATTAGATAGAGTAAATGAACCAATTTAATGAATATTATTTCATTATTTTTGGACATTAAGTCTAACTTGATGTCTAAAATTCAATGACATTTTTTGTTATCTTAGTGGCTTGACAATAGTTGACAATTGGTAGAATCGGAATCCTGATCTCGTTCCCACCGCCCATGAAAATTCATTTCAGAAATAAAAATCCTGTACCTACCAAATTTTAGTCAATTTCATTCAGTTGTAAGAGCTTGATTGAATAACAAACATCCAAACATCTTTCAATATATATTATTGATAACACGCTTGTACTTCTCCAAGATATATTATTATTGTGTATAACAGTTTCACCTTGCGCCATTCTCAAAGGCAGTGACAGTTATCTTTAAATAAGTAATAATATTTAGTGTAATCAGTAAGTGACAGTAACTATATTAGCTTACTATTAGATAGCTACATAGTGGATAGACTCACTGATTGATTGATTCCTTAACCCAAACGCTATAAGGATAAGCTCAAAATTGTGGAATTATAAGCCGCGATATTTTTAAATTGTAAGCATCCACAAAGGAAGTCCTTTTGTATGCATATGAGAAGGTCTACCCTCACGGTATGTTTTTCAGTTTTCTTAGTCGCTTTGTACCTTTGAGAAGAAACTGTACCACTATCCTACACTAATATTATAAAGAGAAAAAAAAATGTATTTTTGTGCATGTGCATATTTGTAATGAATAAACTTGAAAACTACTGTGCCGATTTCAAAAATTCTTTCACAATTGGAACGCTACATTCACTTTGTGTAACAGCTAGTCTGTAACAATACCGTAAGATTCGTGACACTTCATTAATTCTGAATAATCTTGGTATGAACTATGAATTAGAAATGTCTTTACTTACAAACACACAAATAAAAACTGTTTCTTAACAAAATCTTTCTGTACAAAATGCCAACAACAAATCCGAAGCTATATTTTTCTTATAAGTTGCCATAAACAAAACAATAATTACGGATATAAAGCTACTTCTCTCGTACAGAACTCGGCTGTGTTCAAACAATGAAATATTACCTATATACTTGTGTTTATAGGTATAGGAACAGTAACGCAGTCGTGGACTCAGGGGGCGAATGTATTTCCGCTACGTAAACCAGAGGGCGCCTCCATCGATCCACCCGCTGCGTTGTAGTTACGAAGAATGCTGTTGAGCTGTGGTAAAATGTGAGGATATTCGTTGAAATTTGGTGCGGTCGGGTGAAGATTTCAATAAAATGTATAGATAAGGTACCTATTATATTATACTTCATTGAAATGTAAAAATAATTAGCAATTGTTTTTATTATGATGGTTAAAAACCGTTTGTACCGATTTTTGTGAAAACTTCAAATAATACTGCTTACTACGTACAGTTGTTCAACAATGACTATTTTTTATTAAGTCTCGATTCCCGCAATCATTACTATGTATCTGATAAAGTTGACTGTAATGTTAGTCGAGTTATGCTCTGAACACAAGTTTAATCTGTTAAGAAAATATTTGCACAAAGGAACAGACACGATTTGAGAGGGAACAATGCAAATTCTTAACTGCTAATATTTATGCATAGGGTACATTAAGTGAGGTCTACAGTTGCCTTTAATAATGTTTTTAGATTTATTCTTTTATACCTCTCTGGTACACCTGTTCATTGCCGGACGAGGGTAACGCACAGATTTTCATCTTGATTTTGATTTTCAATAAGTGTCTTGAATTTGTTCAATGAAGATGTAGTCAGACGGCAGATCACTCAGTTAATAGCTGTATGAACTTAATCAAAAGGAGAAATCAGACAGTTTTTTTTTAATCTTCACGAATACCACTCTTCGACACGAGTCCGACATAATCACCTCCACCGACTTTGTCCACCAAAGTGCACAAAGTCGGTGCCAAATGCACGCTGTCTATGGGTCTTTGATTCTGAGCCATTTCAAACCTCAGTTGGGGTTGGCTTTCTAGTCTAAGGTGCGGCTGAAGGGCCATCGAACCTCCACAGCCAAATTGGCGATATCGAAGATCTGTAGTTAAGCTAGTCAGACTTTTGAAGGCTCCAACTACCCGTAACTACTGCCACAGATGCCAATATATATGGCAACCGGGACCGACGGCTTAACGTGCTCTCCGAGGCACGACCAGCCCAGTGCAAAAAGCTATATTTATGCTTACAAATATTTGTACTTAGCAGGGATCGAACGCGCGCCTCGTGCGTAGCAGTCCCGTTTACACGTACAAGACATATCTCTCACAAATGAGTAAACGGACACTGAGCTTTTAACTAAAATTTGGTATAAATTAATGTTTTGGATGATATAGTTAATTCATTTTCAAATAACATTTCGTGCTATGGGTTAAAGCACGAAGTGTATCTTATACACAACAGATATTATTAATGCACTTACGTAAGTAGTTCTTAGTGTCTTAATTTTATCTGATTTGAGTATACTCACATGTTGTAGGTAGATTTTTGCTGTGTAAAGTGTTCCTACATTTAGTAGAGACTACATTGAATTCTGTGAGTAAATTAATCAAATTCGTAGTCCGTTTATGTTTTGTAAGCAACGCCTAAAGTAAGCGTGTTTCAAAGACCGTTTCCTTCGTAAGATTTAAATGTAAATGCTATTATGACGTGACAAGAATCTTTACAACACAAGGCTTTTATGCGTTACACTTGTAATAGTTTACAGAAACGTTTTTTTTATTTATGAATACGTTGTAAGACTTGTAAGTAAGTACCTACTGCTCATAAATGTCAGAAAATATTCTAACTTTTTATTGCTCATCACGATAGAGCCTTGAGGAATGATTCCGTAGTCGTTCCGTAGGCGCATGCAGCAAATACATCGCACCGTGAAATAGGTTTTAATCTGATAGGTAATATCACTATCACTACATAGTATAAAATAAAGTCGCGTTCTCTGTCCCTATTTTTCTTGTCCCTTTGTATGCTTAAATCTTCAAAACTATGCAACGGATTTTGATGCGGTGTTTTTAATAGATACCTAGAATGGTTAAAGAGGAAGGTTTATATGTATATAACATCATTCTACAACAAAGAGGTGCGGAGCAGGAATGAAAAATGTTGCAAAAACGGGGTGACGCAGACGAAGTTGCGCGGGTCAGCTAGTTGATTATAATTTTAATTACTTGCGGTCTCAATGGAGCTGGAGCCGTTTATCCAACTCGAGGATTAACAATTAATGTGTGAAAAAATGAAAATGACTAGATATAGATAAATGAACGGATTGCGAGACTGTCAATCTCTTATTTCTATGCACAATAATTATACTTAAGCCGTCGGATAGCGTTTCGTGTATTAGTTGTAAAAACTTCAATACGGATAAACAGTATCATTGAGAACCCGTAATAAATATAAACAACAAACAATATTATCACATTCATATACCACGGTACGGGGTATATTCTGTTGAGGTCTGTGGTCGGCTACGAAATAGTACCTTTATTTTTCTCATTTAATAGATTGGGAGAATACCGAAGGAACTCTCTCTTCACTGTTTTTACGACTCTCCTCATACTTTTCTTAATTTTTTATTGGATACCTACTTCTTGTGTCTATACGTTTCTCATTCTGTAAACACTCTATAATTACCACTACATCACAATTGATGATTTGATTCCAGTTAATATAATAAATATGTCGTATTATCATAGTTTAAACAAGATTCTCGCGTTATCAACATAAGAGCACCCTTTTTAACTAAAGCCCCTGACATAATAAGTGTGTGCCAAACGGCTGAATGCATAACTAGAACCGACCCTAAAACACATTTTTATTGCGGGCGCAAACCCACTATACCTACCTATATGTCGTCCGTAAACATTACTGGATACTGCGGATAAGATACAGAGAGGTAACGTTATATTGGGCCATCTATAGATACATAATAAAGATAATATCGAAACGAGAAAAACTGTAAATGTATTCAATATTCTCTCTCTAATATTCTTGGGAGTAGGTATAAATGCCGATGCCACAATTAAATAGCTATGTTTATTTTTAGAATTTTTTGTATTTTTCGCTTAGTTACCAATGTTCAAGTATCAGGTGAAAACCAAAAAAATAATATATTTCAAAAATATTTTTTTCTTAAAAAATTCAAGAATCTTGTCACAAACTGCACTGTTTTCATCACGCTATGTTAAAACAGTAGATTCAATCTGAACTTGACTATGAAAAAAAAAATAATTAAAAAAAATTCGTGCTCAAAATTCGGGCATCCGGTCAGCGTGTGTAGCCCCGAGTTCGCGCTCGCATCACAGTGATGGCACTCGGATGGTGGCTCCATGTTTTGAACTAAATGCAAACGTGATCACGGAAAAAAGCTGTGTAGTTTTGTCTGTTTAGTCTTTTTAAATTTTGTATCTAGACTAAGTAAATGATAGTAAATAGACCAAAAAAAAAGAACATCCCGCTGAGTTTCTTGCCGGAGTCTTCTCAGGTCGGAGCCGCGTTTCTAACCGGGGTGGTCCATTTGCATTTCATAAAATATTGTTGGTATTGACGTTTTGTAAGTGCCGTTTACTGGTCTATGCAGAATAAATGATTTTTGATTTCTATAGTAAGTATGTCGTAGAATATTATTATATTCTACTTATCCGGGAGACACGTATTCAGCAATTAAAGTATTATTAATTAGTAGTCAAAACCAAATCACAAAAATAAGTATCCACGCTCGCGAGACAGTTCTGCATAGTCATGTGGTATGTATAAATAGACAGTTCCCCACCCCTAAGACTATTAAAATAAATGATTTATGACCCATGATAGCCTGTTGAGTAAAATATTATGAAGGCGGTCTGCATTGGGGATGAACGAATCGTTACCGTGAAATGCACAGGAATATTCCGATGATGGGTAACGGAATGTATACATTACCGGCTTATTCGTAGTCACGGACGATAAATATACTCGAGAGGGAGAGTTCTGGAATACAGATGGGTTACTGTCCGTTTCGTACATGGGTTACCGATGAATGTGTTTGAAAACTAGTGGGTACTTAGACTCGCCGTCAAATATAATTAGATAATTGAAAATATTTCCATGTTATCAATACGATATTAATATTATTCAACGTAGTTAATTATCAATAAGATATTCAAATGGAAATATTATTGAATTATGTTCGAATAAAAAGTAATATTAATACAGACCACTTAATAATTTTAGTAACTAACTATTTTTTTTTAATCTGATGTATTATTTTCGGAGCGGCTAACTATTGTCGCTCACAATATAGTAGATAATTATAGTTACGCGTGGTATTTACTACAACTTAGTCACATCAGCGGTATTCTTATGTCAAATTATTGCAATTTATCGTAATAGTAACAGATTGATAAAGCTCGGCTATTTCAAAACCATTATTTTTAATTTAACTGATTATACGCTATGCTCAGAGACTTATACCTACAAGTCCTACTTATATGAAACTGTGCCACATATTACCAGTTACATCCTTTTACACAATACGACAAAATCTAAAAAAAAACATTCAATCGTTAAAAATAAAATGGCCGCCATGCAAAAATAAACAGGAAGTCATGCGTGACGTAATATATTCCAATGGGAATTGATTCATCAGCGATGAGTCAACAAAAGCCGAATTTCTTCTCAACACGTTGACTGTCATGTCACGTGTCGACAAGCTTTATTTAGTCCACATTGTAGGAAACCGCTTCGTTATACACCAAGTGGTTTCCTTGTAGGAGTTTTAATTACATAGCTAAAATAAGCTCGAAGTTAATTTTCTTCCTCTGTCGAAGAAACTGTTGAAAACGTTGAGATATGGCTTTGTTTCTTTCAAACTTATGGCTTGGCAAGGTGACTTCTCTCCGCGTTGTTTTATACCATTTAGGTGGCAAACAAGCACACAGCCCACCTGATGGCAATTGGTTACAGTGGCCATATAGACGGGAGGGAGGTGGCCAGAAGGTTAAGAATCTATGTGCTGTAATTGCATGAGACAAAGAAGGGTTTCTAGGTCTTCCCACTGACAACATAAAACCTCTTCAGATGTCTCCCTTGTTAACTGTGAGCAAAGTGTACCTAAAGAGAGAAACAATATAAATAACAAGCTGACCTTGATTTAGGGAAATCTACTGATTTTTAACATTACTGATTAGTGATTACTGTACCCTTTGGTAATAGTGCTTTGCTATATAGCTTAATATAATCTTTCTCAATAAACGAACTATTCAAAATGAAATGATTTTTTCAACTCGAATCAGCAGTTCCTAAGATTAGCGCATTTAATCAAACATCATAATAACTCTTTAGCTCAATAATTTATAGATTGAATTGCAAGAAATAAACATGGCAAACGATCATATCTAGGCTAAATAAATATTTGTGAATATACCAAGAAAAAAAGAAAAGGTAGCTGAGATTCTTGCCGGAGCCTTCTCAGACCAAGGCGCGTTTTAAATCGGTAGTCCATATGTTAACCTTCAATACATTTTTAATTTTAAGGTTTTGTCAGTGTTGTTTAATGGTATACACAGGATAAATGATCTTCGTCTTCATCTTCTTAAGATGGCTTCTTGCGCGAACAGATTCTCCGCCTTTTCGCCAATGTCAAATGTACAGTCAGCCTCAGAAATCGCTTGTACATTGAAATGTACAGAATAACTTGACATCCCGAACTGCCATAAGTCAGTGTCGCAACATGATACAAAAATAAACTTAACATTACTAACGTTCATAAAACGATGATAGAAATATTTCATTTATTACTAGATATCTTATAAATCATAAGTCGCTGATAGTAATTTGTTACAAAATTAGATTAACAAGTTATTATTTGCAATGTTCTTACGTGTTAATCTACTTCAGGCGATGGAATGTTACACGAAATTGTATTCTAACTCTAATAGGTCCAAATCCTATCTGGTTGTTTAACTGCGTTTAACTGATAAGTGTCCCACACACAAAGCTCGTATTTGCAGAGCGTGGTTTGAAGCAATAGATTAGGGTCGATAACTTTTAAAATGGTGAAAAGTGAAAAATTATAATAGGACGAGAATATAACAAAAATTAAAGAAAAATAATTTACGGGCGATCTGAGGTCGGGAAGTTAATGGAGGTGCGTTTTAAAGGGTACAAAACGGTGTATCTCGATTTTCGGCTAAGCTACAAGTCCTATGGAAAAAAGGTAAATCACAAAGTTGTAGGTAATAAAGAGAGCTACAACTTTTGTAATTACATTTTTTCACATAACCTCAAAATTTATGTGAAAAATTCAAATAATCAAGATTTTGGTTTTTTATTTTTATCTTTCGTAAAAATAATTCTTTTTTCACTAAATTTGGTGAAAACTTACCTTTTTATGTCCTAAAGACACTGTAATTTTTTGCTTTGAAACATTTATTTTTTCAACTTATCTTGACATAAAATCAAAAAAACAACCTAATTTTCAATGGAAAATTCTCACGTCAAAATGTCAGTTTTGTAATTAAAGTCGGGAAGGATTTTGTTCGTTGAAATCTCTTTTTTCTGATAATGTAAAAAAATATATACATCACTACGGTAAATGTTCTCAGAAAATGCAAAGAAAAGAAAAAAACTCCAATCCGAAATTTTAAGATAACTTATATAATATATTTGAGTTGCCTAGGGATAATTATTCTAATGTAGAATCCCGAGCGTAGAGAGGGATTCAAATGCACGAGATGCAAAAATAATTTTGCTCTCGTGTGGCACACATTATTTTTCACTTCAGCAGGGAGAACACATAACCTTAAGTATTACTTACAAGATAACACATAGAACAGGAATAGACTGAAACTCTTCTAGTATTAAAATACTGTCTTTATCACTAGTATCGCTGGTCTTATCTGATTCGTTTATTATTTTTAATATTATCTATTTAACAAGTTTAACTGTAAAGTTTTATTCATTTAAATGTTGAAAATAGAAATCATTGTAATTACTTATTTTCGTATACAATAATACATTAAAATATTAAATAATTTAAATAAAAAACATGATTATTCGTTTTACAAACATCTTTCAAATTTTGAATTTCGAAATTGGACCTTCCCTTCATATTTTAAAGGACGGCCAAGAAACAGAGTGCAGATTATGTAGTTCGAAAATTCGTCGCGGAACAATTCTTTTTAAATGTATGGTTGGCACTGTTTATTGAAAAAAGAAAAAAATTAAAAAGTTACATTGTCAGATTTTGTAGTTCGAAAGTTCGTCGCGAGACAATTCTTTTAAATGTAGTGCTGGCACAGTTTATTGAAAAAAATAATTAAAAAGTTACTTTGTCTCACGCAGGGGGCAAAATCGCATTATGCACACTGTTTTTACGCAGCAAAACCTACTTGTTTGAGCTGCTGTAGTGAAAATGTAATTACAAAAGTTGTAGGTCTCTTTATTACCTACAACTTGGTGATTTAACTTTTTCCATAGGACTTGTAGTTTAGCCGGAAATCGAGATATACCGTTTTTTGCCCTTAAAAACGCACCCCATCCACTTCCCGACCTCAGATTGCCCGTAAATTATTTTACCTTTGATTTTTGTTATATTCTTGTCCTATTATAACAGGTTTCATCCTACTATGATTTTTTTTGGTTTCAAAAATGATCGACCCTGGTCTACAAATAAAGAACGCATCTTTGAAATCAGTTTTCCACCGAAGAGGTAAGATCTTAACCCCATCGAAAATTTGTTGGCCCTCATGGTGAAAGCATGGGACCCTTTTTTTTTATCGTGCGCAAAATCCCCACGGATACCACCTCCACCAAAACCGATGGAGGTGATTATGTCGGACTCGAACCGACCAAAACGCACGCCGTCCATGGGTCCTTGATTGCCGGAGGTGAGATTATACAAGACATATCTCTCGCACCCCGGCAGGCCCGGGGACATCTCTGTTGAGATGACCCTCTTCCCCCAATATGGGGACCATGGTGTCCCCATCTAGCCCCTGGGTATGGGGTGGCATTATGAGCCATCGCCGTGGCCTGCTTCTGCTAGGGTGACCGGCGGCTCCACCCGTCACCCCCAGGCCCGCAAGCATAGGACCCTGATACGCCACGAAACAGATCTGCACTGATCAATCACGCAGTCAATACCTGGGAAAGATTTAGAGGGCAAGATATATGCTAAAATATGGTGTCTTTCATGGGCGAAAGGTTGCAGGCTGTTATAGATGTTAATGGGGGCCACATTCATTTTTAATATCAATTTAATTAGCTTAATAACGGAATGATTTAGTCATTTATTAATTTATTTCATTTATTAATTAGTTTAATTTCAAAAATAATCATTTAATTTTTAAGTTTCATGATAATTTCTTGAGTAAATAATTTATTATCACAATAATTTATTATTTCATTTTTTACTGTATCTCGAATTATTCACTTTACCTACATATATTTTTGTATTAATTATTCTTGCTATATTATTCGCATTTGGTAACGTTCATAAAAATTAATTAATACATAGGTATTATACAATTTTACTAACAATTGATTTATTTTAAATAAATATTAAGTATACTTGAGTTTTATTACCAATTTCGATATACAAATTCATGTAACATTATCGCCTAAAGTAGGTTCACACGTAAAAAAATCCAAATAATAACTTGTTAATCTAATTTTGAAATGAATGACTATCAGCGATTTATGGCATGTATAAGATTTCACACGCAAGAACATTGCAAATAATAATTTGTTATTCAAATTTTGGAATGAATGACTATCAGCGATTTATGGTATATAAGATGTTTAGTGACAAGTGAAAGAGTCCCATCATTGTTTTATGGGCGTTAAAAATGTTAAATTACTTTTAATAGCTTGTTACGCTACCGACTTATGGTAGTTAGAATGTCAAGAAGTTTTGTCAATTTGAACACGTATAGCAACTTTTGGAGCTGACTGTACCTAATACAAAATTATTAATGGCGAGACGCCAATATCAAGTTATTCAAGAAAATCTTCCAGAGCCACGTTAGCCACGCCAGTAAAGTTTCCGTGTGTCCGCCCTCCACGAGATCAGATAGTCGATCAGGAGGATAATGATTTTTGAATTTGTAACGCAATGACAGTGATTGAACAAGCAGTGAACAGGCTCAATAGATTTAGGTTGCATTAAAATATCTTTATTTATAGCCTCTAATGTGAGGCTCATCGCCTTACACCGAACACGATTAAAATAAATTGATTCTTAATAGAAACGACGTGTGTGGCTCAAGTAAGCCGACAAATTATTTCGTGATGGAAATGTTGCTCGAACGTGTTTTCCCCGTCATATTCCGTGATGTTGTTTTTTAAATAGTATAATATCGTTTCCTATTCTCCAATATTAAGTTATAGTACTTATGTGAGTGTCTGAACATCACTCGGGTTCTTTGAACTCCATAGAGTTACAAATATTCACAGACAAACAAACAACACCCATATGTTCCAATGTAGTTGTATTTGTTAGGTACTCTTTTACGAAAAAAGAGCTGACCGGATATGGATGAAATTTGTCCGAGAGATAGTTTAATCTGAAATGACATACAGTTTACCTTTCAACACGGGTATAATTTCTGAGGGTAGCGGCATTCGGTTTAGTACTTCAGTGGGTTAACCCCGTAAATCCTGACCTCAGTGAGACTTTCATTAGAATTTTTCGAGTCGCTTAAAATGATTGAATAACCAAACTTACCTACTGCAGCACAGAAACAGATTTTTTTTACTCTTAATATTGGACAACGAACTGTTAGACGAATAACTCAAGAAACATATAGCGAGACTGGCACAGAAGAATATAAACTTCAAACACTAAAAAAGAGAAAACGAGCAAAACCAGTCGCGTCAAAACGGCCAATATAGCATGCCGCAACTATAAGAAGAATAATCCTCAAAGCAATCAAAGCGAAAGCACAGAACAAAATCCATCAACTACAAACAATTGAATTTCCACGTTCATTTATTTATTAATCGAATACATAATCAATTTATTCCGAGACAAGCGCGATGTGAGGCCTACATTCTGTTTTATATGTATATATCTACCACATCTCGAAAACGGCAAGAAAATAATTTGAATAATCGCAATGACGTCAGCTGCGTGCAAACCACAACCAGGAATATGATTAGACGCAGGGTTCTGGTACGGTAAAGCTAGTATTCTAATGCTAATGGTGATTACTATTAACTTCTGTTGTGCGATTCTGAAGCTATCATTAAACGTTAGTAGCCTGAAATTTGTTGCGTAATAGCCTGCAAGTAATTTGACTTCATTCGCGCGTACTTCTATGCCTTAGATTGCTAACGTTATGCAGATATGGTATCATATAACTTTATGTAGTTTATAGTCTTACGTTTAAATAAACCGATAGGTACTTTGAGCTCGTACTTTGAGCTCATACTTTGAGACTAGTTGAAAAAGTTTAGTTACTTTGAGATAACTTTACATTTCAATACATGAAATGACCACAATGTTCTCTCCCTGTTATAATTGCTGCTGAAAACCAAATAAACATCGAGAACAATAAAAATAAAAACAAAATGACTAAAATTTCTTGTTTTCTAACTCTAACTAGCTGTTGCCCGCGCTCCGCCCGCGTGAGCTTCTGATCCCGTTCCCGCTGTCGAGCATATTCATATTTATTCACCTTTTAAACCTTCTCTGGACTTCCACTAATAATTTAAGACCATAATAAGCCAAATCGGTCCAGACGTTCTCGACTAACGAACAGCAATTCATTTATATATTTATAGATAACGAGGTTCAATATTATGGATTCTTTCACTCCAGACAAGCCCTGTTTTTGATTTGTTTTCTGGGGATCATATAAAGTATAATATATTGATACAATTACTTTCAATTACACATTTACCTATATTAATACTAAAATACAAAATTAACTCTGTCGGGTTCTCTACCTTTCCACGCCCAGACCGCTACATCGATTTGTTAAGAATTAAAATTTTATTTCTGTAAATAGCAATACCTATTCCCCAATGAAGAAATACCAGGGTCGATATGTCGCAGTCAGTAGCTAATTTATGTAGATACGAATACATATTTACTGCAATGGCTACCAAAACTACCCTAAACATATTCATATCCGTTACAGACGAGAGATATTACAGGAAAACGATATAAATGTATATGGCATCTGTTAGATAAACTATTCACTTTTAATACGTCCAATAAAATATCTAATATAACGTAAATATCTCGACATAATGTGGCAGCTGTTGACGTGTTCTTATCTGTCGAAGAGCCCGGGGCCCTTGGGATATTGTGCCTGAACGTAATATTGAATGTTTCCCTAGCTAACACTGTCATGACGTGCTATATCTCACGACAAAAGAATCAGCTATTTGGATTTTATATGAGACTTCTTGTAACCCTAAAATTATAAATCTAAGTATATAAATAAAAATGAATCACGAAATATGTTGTTAAACGAAAAACTTGGAGACGGCTGGACCAATTAGAGTTTTTTTTTTTCAATTTATTCCTTGATGGTTCATTTAGGTATTCATATGGAAGGTTTTTATGGAGCAGTGGGAACGGGTTCAGAAGCCCACGCAGGTGGAGCCCGCGAGCAACAACTAGTTTCTAATAAAATACAATAATATTTTTTCATTATTATTACAGTTTTCAGCTTACAAAAGAAGTAAGCTTGAAGATTAATTCATTTTTCTATTATTATTGATTTAGATTTACCAAATAAATCCATCATTTATATAATTATATCCTTGTCATTCGTGTTGATTGTGTATTCATTCTATATACTTACTTAAATACTCGTATGTTTTGATTAGTATACAATAAAATTGATTTCTAATCTATTTGACCATTGATATGCTGAAATGACAGAACAATTATATTCTTAGCTTCAGTCCCTCATTGCAACTTTTTTCCAACTAAGAGCCTAATAGCCTAGCTAGCTTATAATGTAACTGTCTTCCTTGCCCGTTGAGGATGAATGAAATCGTCTTCATTATGAGAAAGAGAGAGAGCATACCAAACTATGTCAAGCCGCTATTCATGAAAAGCGGCTTGACATAGTTTGGTATAAATTGAATATTGATAAAGGAAGTGTCTCCTTTCGCTTTTAACAATCTCACTAGCGGTCAACCGTAGCATCTAACGTCGACATCCGAAACATTATTAATCTGTCTACCTACATATCTAAAATATTACCTCAGGGGTTAAAATTAAGTATTTGAGCTTAAACTTCGTCTTCTTCCATCAATTAGCAGGGCTTGCCGGTAGGTAAAGTTCACAGGTCAAAGATTGATGCGGCGTCGTAGTCAAAGGCTCTATACCTATAAAGCAACAGTCGAAGTGTTAAGATTTGAAGAAAACTTTACAGAATTGTCTCCGGTTTTGTTAGAGAACGGCGAGATTAGAGGAAACTTAGTTCCGTAACAAGTTTGTTCAAAGTTTCCCTGCAGCCCCACCCCATTAGTCTATGCCTGTATCGTGCAAATAATAGAGATTAATTTCGTGGACGTTTCCTTTTGTAGTGAAAAAAAGGAAGGTTGACTGCGAATTTGGGGAAAGGTAAACGAACCGTGTTTCGAGGGAGGACATGCGACTGACTTTTTGCAGTTTTTGAGAAATGTATGGTAACAACGTTTTTTTATAACGTAAAATTAAAATACTTAGAGGTAAATCAATTTCTTTACATTATTTATACAACTGATTGATGGCACTTGGTGGAACTTATTGTTATATAGGTACTACTGATGGCACACTTGTACCTACTTCTCCACTATATTTATTATAGTACCTAACCGGTTTCGCCTTGTGGCATTGACAACTGTTAGGTACAATAATAAATATAGTGGAGAAGTACAAGTGTGTTGTCATCAATAATACAATTTATTTACACTAAAATTTGTCTTTGGACCTGAAACTTTATTCTTGACATCCTACTTACGAACATTTATAAATCTGCAGAGATGATAGTTGTTTATGGCTATATAATATTAGGCTTCGATAAATAAAATGGGTAGTAACCCGCAGGTGAAAAAACTAAAGGTATACTTTTGTACCACAGTGAACAAAGACAAAGAAAAGAACTAACTTTATATCTCCAAACTAATAACGAAGTTCGACGAACAGACAAAGCGACTAAAGTTGTGAACTAATAAAGAGAGTAAGTATTAAACATTTATATCACAAAATAATTTTTAATGTAATAATTTAATTTTGTAATGTAATAATTTAAGTGTGACGTGAAAGAGCATCTGATGAGGTCGTCAAGCTGAGCGCCACGATTGTAACACCGTACGTGTCAGTAATGGAGACCCTCTTTCCTGAGACTTTGCCTTCAGCTTACCATCAAACGAAGTGAAGTCAAATTGACATGCTATAAATAATAATAAAAATAGTAATAAAGCTTAATACTTAGCCTGGGTTGCACGATCGTACTTTAACATTAACAGTGCAGTTAAAGTACCGGTCAGGTATAAAACAGGTTGTACCATTTGACAATTTGTTAAAATCACGCCATAACTTGACGCTAACTGTAACCTATTCTATCAAAATACAAATTATTCTATCAAAAAGGTAAGTATAACAGAGCTACTAAATACACTGGTGTAACACATTTAGCCAAACCATTAGAATCAATGTTACTGTTACTGTTAAATTTGACAGAAACCTAACTTTAACAGGTAGTTGGAGCAACTAAGCCTTAGTATGATGAAAATGTACTTCAACTAAGTAAACAAAACACGACTACAACTAGTATTTTGATCAAAAGTTTCTTGGATGTCCTAGCAGTCAATTCAAGTTTATGCTAGGAGACTGACCATTTCCAAGCAATTTTATTGGTAAGTCTGGAATAAGATTATCGTATCTGGTCTTGGTCCTGTGCCAAGTTTGCGGTTGAAATTTTAAGCTCGCTCTTATGTTTTCCTATTATCGTAATGTCCTGGCCTAGATTTACGAATTGGGCGTTTAAGTCTCTTTCGGTGACAACACGGAGTCTGGAAACGTGTCTGGCAAACGGAAATAGTCTTACCATAATAATTAATAACAACGTAATAGTTTGACTGAAAGGTTCAATCGTTAAATGACAGAGAAAGTTCATGAAATGTGTACGGATCATGGACATAAATATTACAAGCGTAAATAGAACCTCGGACTCCTTCGTGACTTGTGACTTTTTGTATGTATTAGATACATTGACGTCACTGCAATATCTATTTCTGTCAAAGTTGATAATGGTTTATATAAACAGTTATACCTACGGTTCGTACATTCTATCACTTTCTCATGATTTTGTGTTAAATAATAAATGACGGGCTGTTGTATCTGCTAAACTAACAAATTCTCAAACGATTTTTGTATTGATATTAAAATAATGATTCATGCTTAGCTATTTTCAGAGGATAAATTTCACTTATCAATTTTTGTATGTAATGTTATGTTTTAACTCTAGAACTAATTCCAGTTAATTGGGAAGTACGTGTTAAGCTATGATCTACTGAGTGCGATTATACATAGATCTTACTTAATGTCGTCTATGCTGGAAATATGGTTTAACACTTTAATATAATCTGAGAGCCTTTCATTTCAGTACCCTGAAGCCTCCATTAAATTCATAAATTATATAGCAGAGGCAATATTTAGTACGCTGCAACGTTTGCGCGACTGGTGGTTGCCGGGTACCGGCGGTCGGCTGCATGTTCATAAAAGCTCATTTTATGTTAATGTTCCGTCTGCAGCAACTATTTGTGCAATTTGAGCAGAACACTTTCGCAAGAGCTACGAGACTCAACTAGTAAATATTCATGGTTTGAAAATTGCTATATGAACAGCGGGTTTTTACATAATTTTCCGTCGACGGGTAAGAACAGGGTGAAGATTTATATCAGGTATAGAGGCAGGTGGTAGGTACGCTCAAAAGTTTAGATATAAGTAGGTATTTATTAAAATTCATTATAACGCTTTGAGCACCTACCTTGACAAATCTCTGCATCACCCTAAGGTTGACTGGTATAAATGCCCATGTCCGCCTTTGTACAATTATTTTGTATTTGTGCATATAAGAAATATTTAATTTTCCTTTGTGCCAGCCATCGGTATTAGCTGAACACATTCCAAGGTACCTACCGATCACTTTAGCTCTGAAACTTTACAAAAATAATAAGGACCATAAATTAGAAAATGTTAATCTAGTGCCCTAAAGAAGAAGAAAATATAAGTCAATTATTTAGTCAGCGTTAGAGCTTGATTCTTGATTTCGATAACAGAAAGAAATAGATTATATAAACGAAAACCGTACATGACATGTAATTGCATATATTGAATTACATTGACCCACGTCCGCGTAACTAAACGTATTCAGGAGAAATGCAAAAGGGAAAACGTAAGGTTTCGCATAACATGTGGCGGACCGCAATAAAACACCTGCAATCCCGAGTTTCTTTCTTTTAACGTCTAAACACACCGTCCCCTACACCCTCATCTACCCTTACTGCCTACTTAGTTCCTAGCGTGTCGCGTAAATAGGGGAAATTTGAACAAAGAAAATACGAGAACGTTACAAGCCTTTACGACAATGAAGAATTTCTCGCAGTAATTGTTTCAAAGTTCACTGAAGACAATTACTTTTGTGTAGATGTACCTATAGATAGATAGACCTGTAGGAATCGTGTGCCTACTTAAAATTAACTTATTATTTAATTTAATTATCAAGTAGGTATGTCGCTCATTACGATATTGTCTTTCATCAATCTATGTATACCTATGTATTTTAAATTTTTTGCTGCTTTTTAGACAATAAAATGCAAATCAGAACATGGCCATGCATTTTATCGAGGTTATAGATTGTTCGTATGTATAGTATTGAATCTCAATATCAAATCTCAATATTCACGTCGTCAAGTACTACTTTTGGACTGTCAGTTTTAAAAATGAATGATTCATCATCATCAATAATACTATTTCACGACGATTTTCTGTGCAATAAGGAAGTTCATTTACATCCTATATCTACAACAAGAAGGTTCCAATATCGAGCCCTGGGGTACTCCCATGGCCTGTTAACTTATTTGAAACCTTTTGCCAAATTCACAACCCTTATACCAATTGTATTTGCCAGCAACACTATACCAGAGTCACATATATGCATCTAAAGTTTACCAGTCACAACCAGTTCACGTCTAATAATTAAGCTCCAAAATTAAAGGTAAATCACCGTGCATGGCACGTCATGTCGTCATGCTAGTATCAAACGCTACATAACAAGGTGACTTGGAGTGCACTCAGGGATGCGAACTGCCGTGAAATTAGCCTCTACAACAAACTGCCTGCAACACGGATATTGATATATACGACCACAGGTCGTCACTTGTAGGGTTGCCAAACCGACAGAATTCTGTTGAAATTTCATAATTATTTTCCTGTACATAATGTTTGATTATTATTTTGGAATTCAAGCAAGTCTAGTGATTGACTTAGAAAAGAATATGACTAGGTACTCAAAGATATTCAAATTTCAAACACATGACAATATGATAGTCTCATGTTTTACCAATAATAACTCAATGGTTTTACCCCACTCTAATGGGCCGAATCGACCATACAAATATTTTACCAACTTACGAGTAGATAAATATATATAGCAATCCCAAAGAAGCATATTGTTATAACCACTATCTATTGACTTAGTTTTCAAACTATCAGCAAAACTGAAACTATGTTTAGGTACGTGAAGTCAATAACCGTATTCACACCAAACAAGCTGTCAGTTTTACTTTCTGCCATGCCTGTCCGTGGTTAAAGTTGTTTGCTCTTGTTTCGTCGTTTGTAACACTAAAATTGAGTATAGTACTAGCCCTATATTTTACTATTATGTATAATATTATTTAGTATCTACAATATAATACTTATCAGCTTTTTTTTCTTTTTGGAACTTTTATTTAAGAATGTTAAATTGTATTGCCTGGTATCCGTAATTTCTCCTCCTTTATTTTTTTGACGTGACAACGTCTTATAAATTGGCTTGCCGGGTGACACTTCAAGAAACTGCGTTACGCTCCGCTCACGTTATGCGCTCACAATGAGAGCGAGTGAGAGGCACGCGTCCCTTCCACTCGGGCATGGTTAGCCCGCCTAAGAGCGAGAGAGACAGACATAAAAAGTGAAAGGCACGCGTCCTTACCACTCAAAGTCGTTGTCACGTAAAACTTTCGCCCGTATACCGACTTTACAGGCAACCAATTTTTTAATTTTATAGAAGTTACTTTACCTCTCTTCCAAAAATCTTAGTGGAAACCCGACAGTACCTGTCAATAATAAAGTCACCTCCTCCTAAATAATAATTGAAACTTCTTCTTTGCACTTCCGAAAAAGAATCTAAAGACGGGTAGCTCGCTTACTTTCTTGTGGTTTCTTCATAGTACTACTGTACAGAGAATTTTATGAATGAAGAAGCCAATCAGATTATAAATTATATTAAGATGATAGGCATATTTATACATAATTAACTTTTACCGTGCCTCTTCTATACAGGACTGCCTGGCGACTACTCTGTATGTATAGATAACATTAACACATTTTGCTGCGTCACTCTCGCTGAACAGGCATTTTCCCTTTAAATACGCCCTAGGTGTTTCACTTCTGATTTATGGCTATTGATGCAAACTCAACTCGAATTGCCAATGAATACAACCCGTGATTGATCGATAATGTACGTACGATTAAAAATAAAACTTGAAAAAAGCACTGAACTAAGTTAGCGCCATGCGTCATTGGTTCTGGTTGACACTTAATATTACTACTATGTAAATATTTTATATGGACTAGTAATTAATTATGTCCCTTTTCTGAACAAGATGGTTAGTAAACTCGAAATTGGCTGTTACACTCGGTTACAGTTAGAAAATAAAACGAAACGAGTGTACAATAAAACCCTTCCCGAATGATTGGGACGGAACGGTAAAATTATTCAGTGTAAGAGACGTTAAAAAAGTCATTAAAGGGACTGGAATTCACGCTTTTTAATCTCGACAACGGTGGTCTATTTTGGATCGTTTCTTTATTATACCGTACTGAAGTCTGAAATGGAAATGTTAAAAGTATTGTTGGAGCGAGAAGTGCGTCATTGTAGCTTAGCGTAGTAATAATTAAATTATTTCTGGAGGGGAAGCTCGCGCACTAACCCGTGATGCAACGATGCTTAAAATCTGTCTGTAATAGCTGAAATGTGGATTACTAGGTAAGCGTTTCGTTCTATATCCGGGAATACGCAAAATAACGCTGTCGATGGTATATTTTCCCTACGCCTGAAATGGATGCCTCAAGGCACATCGATTGCCGTTGAATTTTATTACGATCGTGAGTTCTCTCTGAATGACTTACTTTGGCGTTTTGGATGATAACATTTCAAAATGATCTCTCTATGTCTATAAAATATTTATCTCATCGTTATTTATTAGAATCATTACATAGTAACAGTTTTTATTATTATAATGAAGAGTGAAAATATTATTGGTTAAAATAGTTCTTTTTATTGTGAGCTACGATTCATTTGTTACAAAAATAACATCTCAGGATGAGGAAAAATGAGATTTTTCTATTTGAACTACTCGCTAAAGTAAAAAGGTAAACTTTACGTAAGAAAGTTAGGGCGCTGAAAATTAAATATCGTAAAAACTTGAAAGGAAATGTTCGTACTCCTAAGTAATACGCACGCTCTCATAGGAAATGTATATTAGTATCTACCAACACACCTTACTACAAAACTTTACTCTTGAGATAGTAGCAAACTGGAGTTAAAAGTATGATAAAAGAAGCCTTTTGAATTAATGGTCCATCTAAAACTATTCCTGGAACGGACAAGGAAGATTAACCGTGAAACTATAAAATTTAAATAAAGAATTAACTAATTTCAAACTTCTTTGTTGAGCAACTAATTCCAAGAACACCGGATCGGTTTGACAGACATTAGTCACTACACTATAGTACGCAACCACACGACATGTGGTCTCTGTTATCTGACCCGGGGTGTTCAAGAGAAAGCCCTGTACAACCCGTCTAACGGGTGCCGTTGACATACATTTGAAGATTCAAGTCCCGGTTCATATCTGTGTGCTTTACTGTTCCGTAATATCTTTGTTCAGCGATATTGCCCGCTTTGCGTGTTATTTGTAAACAACTTAGTGTGTTGCTCAGCCAGATAGAAAAAAAGTGACTGAATGACTATATTTCATTTTATCAATACTCAGGTAAATAATAAAAATTCGGCTGATCTAATAAATTAAGTAGACACATAAACCTATTACATACTATCCTACATCTTATAACTGCACTATATCCCATGTGTATTGAAACCTTTTCATTGACCTAACAGCCAATTTTAACATGTGACATTTAGTGCATATTTGGTAATTAAGTATTTTTTAATGTACTGTCGGAATGCGAAGGAAAATTATGTACAACATAGATAGGTATAGGTCAACATTGTTTTGGTGAGAAACGGTGCCACCACTTGAGAATGTGAATGAGTGACCTTTCCCAAACCGGAACCAATCTAAAACCTTTAGAATTTTGAACACCTGGATTTTAAAATTCAGTCCTTCCTCTATAGGTCTTATATCTAGTTCGGGATTTTGTTACAATTAGTTCTGTTAAAATCCAACCAAAGTGTAAAACCGCTATCCTTCGGGACTTATTTATCGTTAAGCCCTTTGCACCTGACACATATGATTTTACACACCCTAATCTCCATTAGGATAAATGGGACATCGTTAACGGGCTCATCCGGGATATGAGCCATAGTTAAAATACTTATATGGAAATCAAATGAAGCAAGAGCTTGAAGATATCCGCATTTCGTTCATGAAATCCAATCCTGTATAGACCATTAAATGGCACATAAAACGTAAAAATCAAAAATATATTATAGGTTAGTTTAGCACAGCAGTTAGAGACTCGGACTCGACCTGAAAAGACTCAGGCAAGAAAAAAATTGTTAGGTATGTACCTACTGACTCACCACATTATGTACTTGGAAGAGTAGCCGATACAGTTGGGTAGGTTATAGGTACGTACCTAATACCAATACTAGGTACCTATCTACTCTTGTCAGCTGCGATTCTATCCACAAAGCATAAAGCGCCAAAGGCCACGAGATCACGTTCACAAATTCCATATTCTGTCGACATACGAATACCTATCTATGCAGTACATGACAGCTACCTACGCCAGACGTCTGAACGACCAGTCTAGTCGCAAGACAAACCGTCTCATGTACCACAACATTGCTTGTTTATAAAGCTGTGTGTACACTGGCAAATTGCGATGTAAATGTGTTTAACAAACCGATCATAACGGAACAATTGGCATGGGATTTGCTGCCAATTGTCACCCATGTAGGTATATTGTTAGACGATGGTTTTGATGGTAACAATTTACAGTAATAATGTGAGTAGGTACTACATCGAATTATTTTAAAAAATACCTATATAAAATAGATTCCTACCTACCGTTGTCTAATTTTATTTTCTTCTTTTATTGAGCGCAAAGATTGGTGATGACTAAGTAGCAATTTGGTTTTTTTTTATACAACTTAGGTCGCAGACAAGCACGCGGCCCACCTGATGGTAAGTGGTTACCGTGGCCTATGGGCGAGTGTAATACCAGAGGAATAACACTCGTGCCGCAACCCCTGTAAGAACAGAGACATTCTGTGTCGTCAGCGCAAAAGATGTAGGATAAGCCTTTGGTTTTCCCACGGACAACACAAAACCTCTCTAGTGAGCTCTGGCTACCCTACTCACCACCGAAAACACAACTCAAGGTTATTAAACGGCGATATTCTGTAGGGTGGAGGTACTTCCCCAGTCGGACTGCTCGATTGAGACGGATATACCGTCGTGTCCTACCTCCATCCGTCGTGTCCTACCTCCATCAAGGTAAATTCCAACTTGTTGTGTTCATAATTTACTAAAAATAACCTAATCATGTAAATTTTCTAGACAAGGATAATTTATGTACTTACGTATTTTAAAAAAACCTATGAGAAACTATGAGGTATAGCTATTATATCTACTAAACGTATAAAATAAATTGGTCCAAGTATCGAACCTTGAGGAACGCCTATGGAAACCATAAATTCCACTGAATATGCGGATGCCTTGTATTTTATTCCATATAATGATCCATGTGTCATGATGGATGTAATCGAATACCCTGAATTGATCACAGAAATGCCAACTATGTTTTTCGGTCCCACGTAATAGGGAGCGAGTCTATTGCCGCCAATCGGGCACTTTTTCAAGTGAACGCCACCATACCATTATAACACTGTACCTACGTGTTTGTAGTGATGACCCTCTTTCCTGAGACTTGCCTTCAGTTTACCATCAGGTGAGGTAAAGTCAAATTGACGTGTCACAGATAAAAGAAAAATCTCGTTTCAAAATTATCGTCCTATACTGTAGCGAAGCTCTACGTCTAAGTTAGCAGTCTCATAGATTTTAAACAATTACAACCAAACAGTAAGTAATTACTTACCTCCTAAATGTAGGAAGGATAGAGTTAAGATCTAGAAAAGGTGATCGGAACCTATTTAGGTACGACACAATACGCATGTACCGGCCGAAGTACAGTCAGCATCAAAAGTAAGTACCTACTTACATGATCATTTTCAGATTTTAAAAGTAGTTCATGTTTCGTAATTGATATTCAACCACGTAGTGGATCTTATACAAAGATTTATAAATTTTCATAATTTATATTCGCATCTGATTCTTCAAAATCTGTACAATCTCAGACCAATAAAAAGTGTACAATCATTATCTACTTTTGTCATTGATGATTGACATAAAATGATCCAAATCTGCTTTATAAATTTGTATAACTAACCATGGCAGTTCCTTGTTCTCCTCGAGGCCGGACGGCGTCGCAAGAGTGTCCGCATCGCCCTCCGTCCGTCCTCCCGGATGCTCAGGGATCACACGCTCAATCGTTGTCACCTCTTCGATGTCCGAGTCGATACCTTGCGCGAAGTCCATGTAAAACGACTCGCGGGAATCGCTTGAACCCCGCCGCAATTTAAGCGACAGGTCCGGAGAACTGTCATCCATTTTTTAAACACTTTTATCTCTTCATTTCGCACTTTAACAGTTACTTATGTCTATTTAATACCTTTTTCTCACTTCTTTATGCGTCATTTTACATCGTCAACCCATTTTATCTAAACAATACCCACTAATATATTTCTTTCGTGAGCATTTGTCATTAGCGCCTAAATACTTAGCGCTTTAATACAAACTTACTTAAATTGAAAAGAAATTATACCTAATATTTTTGTTGCACAAAAAAACTCGCACACAAACAATAGCCATTTATCTTGCCGCGCTACAAAAAAGGTTGGTTCAACGTAAAAAGAACAATGACCTGTGAACCGTTCCTATAGCGTAACCTTCCCTAAAATCGACACCGCTTCCTGTGCCACTAATAACAGACTATACACACACAAACTCGCTGTCATATGACTACGGACTTCTAAATATGTGTGTGTGTCATACTACTCCGTAGTAACCAGCTTACTGTCGTATTCGCATCCTTTACGATGACTTAAAACGACCGCCAAAATAAACGTTTCATCAATCAAGTCAGGATATTTTATGTAGAGCGTATGTATATCCTGCGATATATTCTGGCCGTCATTTCGGTCAGTGGGTTTAGCGGCACATAACCAGTGTACCGTTCACCAAACCGGATTATAAATATTATTAATGATAAAATCGACCCCTATCCACATCAACTGATCTCGGAGTCGATTGTATTGAAGCTCTTCACAACAGATTCTAATAAGAACACAATATGAATTTTGAATCGGACGGTCGCCGATTCATTCCTACAGCTTCCATTGATAATGATAAAGCACGTCATATTAATATTAATACCACATCCGTGAGCGATATCAATCGCCTCCGATCCCTCGGGAACAACAACAATGCCCAAGAACAAACATATTCATTTACACACGGCAGCCGATCGGGCGATCCGTATGCTACACACGCATCGCACGACGGAGGCGTATTGACACGGAATAATTCAACGGGCAGTCACTCACACCGATACACGATAATATTGTAGTGGGGTAAACACGTGACGGAGGAACGCGACGGGCGACAGCGGCGCCCTCCCGCGGCAAAGGTTGGCGCGCGATTGCCGTCGCGAGTGGAACGCAGCCGTGTCGCACGCGGGAAGGGCGGGGGATGCACCCTCGGACTGTACCGGGTTATTATGCCGGGATCAATCTGAAGCGATCCTACCTACCAAATATTCGGCAACTGAACTACATCATCGGGTTCAGGATTATCAATGTTCAAAGGAAATAAAATGAAACAATAATATGAACCTAATATAAGTTTATAACGTACTTTTCTATACATATCTATTAAACAGTGGTTATACTTACATAATTCAATTATACGCTCAATATCACAATACTTTTAGTCTTTATTAAAATAAATTGTTTGGTTAAATTATTGTTAAGTTATACAGAATATACGTATACCATATTTAAATTAATATTAATTAGGTACAGTCAGCATCAAAGATACATCATCTACAAAATTGAATTTGCTGTCGAGGAAAGTAATTTAATCTAAATGACAATACAGTTTAAGTACTTATAGGCTCTGTTAAAAAAATATTTCTCAACGCGACTTAATTTTCAAGCTATTTGTCGACCCTGACTGTACTATAAAATATTTTTTTCAAGATGAAATACTTTTATGCGTCCTACAAAATGTTACTTTCAACTTGATATTTACGTATATTTGGCCATAGTTAATTTGGGGTAATAACGTAGTTTTAGCTAAAGCATAATTGTAATCAATATAGGTAGCAGTCTCATTGCCAAAAAATAAGACACCTGTTACAAAACATCTTATATATTGTAAGTTTGATAATGTATTACAAGACGTTGACATAGTTTAACAATATTTAAGTATAGTTCTAATTTGACAAATAATTGGTTAGCGAAAATACAATAATTTACGTTACGGCCAGGTTGCACTAACCGTGGTCACAAACTGACTGGCATGTGCGCTGTTACGACTCTGAGGCTTGCGTGGAGGGTGAAGTTTCTTCTTCTTCAACCCTCATACTGCACAAATCTGCTAAAGAAGAAGGAACTTCACCCACCCTGCAACCCTCAGAGACGTTAGCCTATCCTTCAGTCTGCTTTTGATCACGGTTATAGCAACTTGGCCGAAACGTCAAACAAATCAAAAGGTAAATTATTGTATTTACCACATGATCGCGTTAGTACCCGAGTTTCGCTAACCATTATCATGCAACGCGAGAAATTAAAAGCGAATAACAGCGCATTATAATATATTTTTTTATCAATTGATGCGAAATGATAACAAAAATTAGGTACAAAATAATAACAATCATGTTAAAGGCATTTTCATAATGCCTTTAGTCAGCCATGCCGCTATCTAGTTAGTGTTATTTTTTTATACAAAATTTCAGTATATTGTCATGAGGATAGCCCACTACAATTTACATACTTTCCATAGATTTATTTTCTCCACAAAAAACATTCTTTTTTATCTAGGATACGTCAATTTGATTTCACCTCACCTGGCGATAAACACGTGTCCGATTTCGACACCAAATGTTCCCATCACATTTACAAGACTTCTGTCAGTGTTCCACCAACTGGTCCAATAGAACGGTGGGTAGTCACAAAGTCTAATTTATCAAGATTTGCAATATCGTCTCTAACAGCACGTCCAAACGGATTTGCCCGATGCATAGCAGACAAAACTTTGTTTGAAACTGGAAACTTTGTGACAGTAAACATTTAGGGGCGGGACGGTTTGGGAAGCCAGTATGTCTGGTATAAAACACGGTTTAAAACTCTAGTAGACGGCTATGTAAATCAGAGTTTGTGAAAATATAATGCAAAACATATTTGCAGAAGCAGTATCTGCGACAAAATTCAATGTTACCAGAGGCCCCAAAGTAAGCTAAATAAATAATGCTACATTAACATCAATAACAAGCTGTGGAATGAACTCCCTACCGCGGATTTCCCGCGACCGTGCGACTACAATGTGGGGTTCTTCAAGAAGAGCATTAGAAGGTTGACCACTGTCCATCAGGAATCTGCGACCTAAGTGATATAAAAATACTTTTCGAGTACTTAGTATGAATATTTTTATATTTATATTTCGAACGCGTTACAACGAATATGTAAGATTTTGGATCAACGCCATCTAGTAACACATTTCTGAAACATTTTTACATTAACGTTTACTCGAATAACGCGATGGTAGAGATTTTAAGCAACTTTTTAAATATTAATCAGGATTCGTTTTCCAAATTCTACTTATTTAAACGGAAGCTATTCAGGATTTCGATTCTATTCAAAAGGGAATGAAATTAAAGCCCCATCCATAATGTTAACTTTTCCGACTACTCACGTCACTACGACCATATTCATAATAATCACGTCCATCGCGGTCATTTTGATAAACAGACAAGAATTAATAATAGTTATTTGTGCAACAAGAGAGCAAAACTGTTTTTTGCTGCGAGTGCTGATTTTGAATCCTGAGCAAGCGAGGGATTCTAGGATTGAATCACGAGCGTAGCGAGTGATTCTACTGTAGAATCCTGAGCGTAGTGAGGGATTCAAATGCACGAGATGCAAATAATTTTGCTCTCGTGTGGCACACATTACTTTTCACTTCAGCAGCGAGAACACATAAGAAATATTACTTAGAAGATAATGCAACACTTATTAACAGAACAGAACACCTATTATTAATTAAAATAATGCTGAAAATTTTAAAAGTTAATAATTAATAGAAGTGTAATGAATATACCCATAACAAGTACCAGTAACATAATATGGATTCAAAAAATCATATTATGTTACTGACAGCTCTGGTAACAAGTTACTGAATAACAACGAAATAACAATTAAGCCGTAGGTAGCTATACCCGCACGTTCCGACTAACTTGTCTATGTTTTGATACGTAACGTATAACTAGTTACGGAGAACATCTTGTTCAAAGAATATCTATGATCCATGTCTACTACATTGTTATTAGTAACATGCAATAACAAGATAACACTCTCGCATTGAGATTTATTTTTGTGTGAGTTGCAACAGTGTTGCCGGAGGCAAGCAAGCTGTTGCCGTTCCATTCGATTCACTGGGCGAGAACGGGACAGAAGTATTGATATTTAAGTATGTGTAAGCAAGATAACTACTGTTTTGGCAGAGGAGTCGAATTGTTTGCTTTACATTGCTCTCTTTGCATGAACACTATGCACTTCGATTGTAGAAGTGTTCAATGAAAAACAATACGGTGTATGCGTAAATCTTGTAACATCTACACAGAAACTGACCAAAACCAGTTTAAGTTGGACTGCTCCGCGCGCGTCGCGCTAAGCTCGCGCCTAAAGTTTATTGTATATTGTTTATTTACGATTTTTTTGTTTTTTTTTTGTGATATGTAAATAGTACTTAGTGGTGTAAGTGCAAATAGTCTTTAGTGTAAGTGTAAATATATACTTAAATGTAAATATGTACCTAAATACTTGAATTTATAAATCATCATGTACATAATATATAATTCATGAAAATAAAATAAAAAAAAAGTCTATAAAAAAAATAATAACAATATTTATATTTAATAATCGTATGCGTAACCTCGGCTGATAATTAATATAAAGCAGAATAAAATTATGGGTATTATATTGTTACAACGTATTCGCTTTAACAAGAAGTACGTATCGAACATAGAACGATCTACATTTGTAGTAACTAATTAGCATTCCTCTCGGTTGTTATTTCGTTGTTACTGGGTAACATAATACGGTAACATAATATCATCAAAGTAATATATTCAATAACATGAATATGAAAATCGTAACCTAATATACCATCTCTAATAATTAATATAATTACTTATTGCTGTTCTGCAAATTTAAAGTTGAAAGTTAAAAGTTAAATTTTATACCCGTTATTTTTAAGGTGTGTTCAGAAACAGCGTACGTGACATTTTATTTTTCATTCAAATGTTGATAATAGTAATCATTATAAATACTTATGCATTACTTATTTTGGTATTCAATAACATTACATAATTAATAAATAATGTAAATAAAATACATGGTTATTCTTTTACAAATATCTTTCAAATTTAGAATTTCGAAATAGGACCTTTGACGTGCCATAAATTAAAAAAAAAACCTTCAAAATACTTGTGTTTGTCACTCGAACTTTTTTATGGACGGCCAAGAGACAGAGTGCAGTGTATGTAGTTCGAAAGTTATTCGCGGAACAATTCTTTTTGAATCTATGGTTGGCACTCTTTATTGAAAATTAAAAAAAAATAATTAAAAAGCTACTTTGTCTCACTGAGTGAGCAAAATCGCATTTTGCACACTGTTTTTACGCAGCAAAACTCACTTGTTTGAGCTGCTGTGGTGAAAAATATATTTTAGTGTTCAGTATCGTGAATATAACAGGACCCAATCATTTTACCCGACTGCGCGACGCAAAGTAGAGTATTGTGTTTTTTTTAAATATCTCCAATGAACAGACACGACCGCTCTACTGTAATGTTATAGTAGAGAAGCATTCCTTCAAAAATAAATTCGTTATGTATACATTTTTGTTCAAGTAATTCTTCCACTAGAGGTAATTACTTCCCGGCAAGGTTAAGGTCTTCCTTCCTCCGGCCATAAATTTCAAATGTTTCAGACAAGTCTTCGTGGTTTAGCGGTCAGAGCGTTACCCCTGTAAGGGAGAGATCGCAAGTTCGAATTCTGTTGAAGCATTCACTTTTTCCTAACTGAATTTGAACAGTCAGCATATTAATTGCTTTTCATGTTTTTCTGTACATTAACAGTTGTAACGGAACAATATGTCAGTTTAAGTCGGTTCTGCTGCAACAGCTCATGTTATTATCATTAGAACATTGTGTCCCGATTGCATCAGATGTCCGCACATTGGAATCCGGGGTCCGTTTTCCGGGTTCTCCTTCTCCACTTTGCTGGGTCTTGAGCATCGCTGGTAGTGTAACTATAATTATCATTCCCAGGTCTGAGTACGTTAGAGTTTAGTTGTTCTATTCCACGTTTAACTTAGCAGTGAGACACGCGAAGGTATTTGTGTAACCACACATAATAGTTATTAAATTAGTTGCCTTACCTTGTAAGTAAAATTAGCTTGAAATAATAAGAATGTGTATGCAATTATTTTGAAGATTTCTAACGACAAGGTTGTTCGTAACTGCGATTTAGTTAAAGGTAAGATTAGTTTCAACTTTGTTATGATCATAACTTTACAAATAAATCTCGGTTTGTCACTTCATTCATTACATTCAAGAATTTTATTAGTACGATTGTTGGTGTATGATATTAGATTGACATGGTCATTTATAAATTCACTATTACATTAATCTGGATTGATGGAGGTAGTGACGGTATCTCAAGTCCTAATTGAGCAATCCGACTGGGAAAGTACCTCCGCCCTACAGAATAACGCGGTTAATAATAACCTTGTGTTGTGTTTATGGCGGTGAGTAGGGTAGCCAGAGCTCACTGGCAAGGTTTTGTGTTGTCAGTGGGCTGACTAAGAAATCTTTCTTTGTCTACTGCACTGACAGCACAGAAACTCTCAAACTCTCTTAACCTTCTCTACTCCCCTCTTCCCTCTCCCCTCTATATGGTCGGCAGCACGAATGTGACGCCCCTTGTGTTGCGAACGTCAATAGGCCACGGTAACCACTTTCCATCAGGTGGGCCGTGTGCTTGTTCGATATTTCGGCACTGTCACGAGCGCCATGATCAGTAATCACGGTGTACTGACGACTGCCGAGCTAGTTCTTATTGGGGCCAACCGTATCGGTCTGCCCTCTTTTTCACTCGTTTATTAAGCGCACCGCGACTACCACCGCGTGGCGTTAAATATCCCGATGAATGTAATAGTGGATTGGTGGTGTTTCGCAAAAACATTTAAAAAATGCATTTTCGCACAAACATTGTGAACAAGAAAACATGAGATATGCTTTGTGTCTTGTATAATGATAATATAATCTGAAATTCTTCTTGTGTAGGCAACTTGAAATTTTCATAAAATAACTACGTTTTTTGCCTCAAGCAAGACATTCATAGATCTTAAAATAGTATAAAAGTAACAAAAATACATTTTTAGCGCCCTTTTTATTTTAGTTTATAATATGGAATAGTGAGTTGTACTACAAATAAGTGTGTAAACAATTTTCTAATGTAGAAATTTTTCGTTTAAAAAATAAAAAAAGATATTTTCAAAGCAATACTGTTATTATTTTACTTACTGCGTAAAATGAATGGGTGAAATTAAAAATATCATAATGATAACACAATATAAATGTATTAGTCATAATTTTAAATCGAACATGTTTAATGATACAATTTCCATTTTGAACTAACAGTTTGTAACGTTATAAATATTTTTGGTTTAGTGATATGAATAATGGCCGTGACGAGTCATGAACAACACAAGTACATGATACGAAATTTTCCCTTCCATGAAAAGAATTTCAAAATTTTGTTATAAAATTATTAATATTTTCATATTTTCCGGTACTTATACGCTTGTTTTATATAAAAAAAGATATGTAAATATAAATTAGTTTTAGTATACTTCATTGCTTTCAAGACTCGTAACGGCCACTTAATTGTGAAGTTTAAATATGGATTTACATTACTCATTTTATAATATTTATGTATATAAAATATCACTACTTTTACATAATGTTACAGTGTGTTGAATAACGCTAACAATTACTAAACAGTCTAATCTCAAATCGAAAGAAATCCAAATATTGTCAGAAGCATAGACTATCGTAAATACACCTGAATTTAAAATGTTAGTGACAATGACTAACATTGACGTCACTGCGAAATCTATTCCGTCAAAGTTGATAATGGTTTATAAAAAAGCGATTCATGGTTCGCATATTCTGTCTCTTTCTCACGCGTAGGTTTTGTGTAAAAATACATAAGTCACTCGCACACTTAGTTCCTCTAAGAATAAATTTATGGTCAGAAGTTCATCTCACTTTATTATGTACTTAATCACGTCATCATTTGGAATTCTTATTTCAAATCTTAATTTTCGATTAGATTGTTCAATAATTTAGGTGAAACTGGTTATGAAGTACCTAATTGTTATACACACAACAGTGAGGTTTTGTATAGGTTCGTATTTTCTGAATTCGAACTAGACACAATGCGTAAAAATATAAATACAAAATTACTATTGTATTAATTATGACACTGTTTACTTTCAATTACTGCTAACATGTTTATGATAGGTAACATGTACATTGATTTTTGACCAATCTTGGAAGTTGGTGCCAGAAATTCCGCCAAAATCATAACATTTGGTTAGTCTTAGACCATGTCTTCGAAGGCAGATTAATTATAGGTACCAAATAGAAATCAAATATTGCTTCATAAGAACCGACCCGCCATTACCGGAGATATGTGGTTTTATATTCATAAAAAAATAAATATTTCGCGTTGTATTCTCAAAAAATTCATAACAATGTCTTCTATACAATAAGCTGTCGTTCGTATACTAGACTGGTAGGTAGTAAGGGATAAAATGGTATCGCGAAATGCCACAACTTAAACCAAACAACTTGTCTAGTAATATGAATAATCATTGATTCATGAAATACAATTATGCACCTATGGACTGCCTGACTCATCTTGTCTGATGTCAGAGTTTGAGTAACTGTAACATACCCATACCACGATCGCGCTAATTCCGTAAACATAATCGTATAACAGAACGCGAAAGTTAAAGTCAATTCCTGAATACCAAAACGAGAACATTTTAACATTACCTTAATTGGAAATATGACTCTTTTCGAGATGATATTTATATAGTATAATTTATATATTTTTTCAACATTTATCCAACACACTTCCCCCAACTAAGGCCGCCGCAAGCCATCGCTCCGATAAGGTAGACCGCCAGACCAGCAACGGCTGCCATAATTACGTACATTTTGACATTCTTCCAAAATAACGATCGCTGCAATGTTCTTGAGGTGGTGCGGTAGCTCACAGACTGAAAGTATACGAAGATATTTAGGTATGTAAAAATTATTTATAATATGAATGGATGAAGATCTACAGTTTAAGTAATAAATTTATGAAGTAGTTAAAACCAGTACTTGAATTAAGCACAAACTTTCCGTGACAATTTTTTCTTGAATTGTAATAAGAAATTTGGGCGAATTTTAAAAACGGTGTACCCATTTAATAGCACGTACCTACCTACCTAGATATAGGTATACATAATAATGTTATAAATACTCACACTTGTCGCTAAGTTATCAGCCTTATTCACTAGTAATTCCAGTTTTTCGCCGCGCATTGCCATGTTATCTGTAAGCAATAAAAAGAAATAATTTAAATTCACGAAAACTATAACCAAAATGTGTTTACAACGAACTGTGAGTACCTAAGTATTGTGGGATCCTACATTCGTAGTATTTTTATGAAAACCTTTAACAAAGCTAAATCAATATTTTCATTCAAAATGGGTGCTCTTAGGTGCTTCTACCCACTTTATTAAAAGAGACACCGTATGGATCTTCCCGGGAAAAGCAATCCCAAACCAGAGGATTACATGCCCTACAATTAAAAGAAATAATAATGGTAATTGAGAAGGGTATCCCTCCTAAAAAGTAGGGGCCAGTTTGGGGTCGACACAAAGGATCCAACAGGGTCGGAACTGTCAGCGATAGCTCCAGAGCACGCACCCCAAAACAATATAAGAAGAAGAACCCTGTATAGCATAGCCACTTTCTCTAAATTTCTTCATCAGGTCTCATATCAACCTCATGACATCTAGCCAGTAAGTAGGTATTTCTTGCATCAGCCATGCAGTGTAGACGGGCCATTTACATTGACGACGCATACGCCACCCGTATATCGAAAGTTCTCTTCGTACTTTTATCATATTTGTAAATTCTGTGATACACGTTTCTTCGTCCTTTTATCATAATGTGGTCAAAGGTCAAATGGGTTGACCAGTCCATATTTACTTGCAGCTAATTACTGTGAGCCCAGTGGTGATATAACATTATCTTTATTTACCACAGATTACGTAATAGATGATTTCTAAAAAACCTAGTGATGTTTTTTTTAGAAAACGGCGTATTATTGTAAAGAGAATGTGAAGACAAAATGTTTCGCATGGTTTAACACATTTTATATAATAAGTATGGCCTGGTGACGATTTTTATTGGGAGCAAACATTTTTGCAAGTGAATTTAAAATAAATATTAATAACAATAAAATTTTTATTGTTCAGTAACTTGGATTTAGATTCCAAAACTTCTGACTCCCAAACTAGTATGATCTGTATGTATCTTGGGAGTCAGTGAATGCTCAAATAATTTATATTGTAAAATAGAAAAATATAGAGCAGACGCATGGTATTTTACCGACTGCAGCTGACTATTTAAAAAGGGACGTAGTTTAAAATGTTTTCCTCTATGAGTTAACGTGTTCAATCAATAAATTATTTCATTTCATTATTATATTGACTACTACATAAGGTGTGACTTATTAAAATGTTATATTATGTTAAATCTAACTATCTTAATTTACTGCATTGTACAATGTTAAAATAATCAATCAAATATTTTCACGCCACACTTGGCAGAATATGCAGATCATGAAAAATTTGATACCTGTTATGCCCATATTCTTGGAAATAAACGTTTCTTTCTTTCTTTCTTCCCTCATTCTTTCTTTCTTTTCTTTCATTCTAGAAAACGATTGCCACTTGTCTAGACCCTATTGTTATCTATAGAAGTGGCGATAGCGCGTGTGAATCGCGGCATATTATACCTAGGTACGAAGTAGTAAGACCACTTCCAACCTTTATCATAAGATAAAATTAATACATTTAATAATAAACAAGATATAGATGATGATAATTGGTGGCAATGTTTTAAAGATTTAGGTTAAGATATAAACTACAAATCTACACCTTTTGATGTGTGTTTGAGTGTTAGTGAGAATGAGGCAAAGATCCTTCCTATTTTACAACGCGGTACTCTTTTGCTGCGCGTACGTAGTTTTTTTTAAATAAGTATTAATAACCGAAATAACTAATATCCTATGTCAGCTAAAGCTAAATTGCTCCTGTTAGGCACTCCTAACAGGAGCAATTCAGCTTCAAGTCGGTAGTGAAATGGCCACGATTCAAACTTGGGATGTTTCGATCGTAAGGCACAATCCTTAACCACTAAGCTAACTACCTATCTGCCTCATTATAACATAAGATCATTGAAACTGATTGGAATCGTTTGATAGAAAACTCACTATCGAAGCGCCAACGTAGGTATATAGGCAGTGTAAGCGACTTTCGTGACTTATAGCTGCACGAGCATGCACTTACCGACTATACTTATAGACACGAAACCTACCTATCGGCAATTTTGCAACTAGAACGTTAAGAGAATGAAGGGAATCTTGGACCAAGTCGGTAAAAAAACCCTGAGAGACGCGCGTGAATTTTTTTAAGATAGCCCAAAAACGCGTACTTCCCGTATAGAGCACATTTTGTGTTCACAACGCGTGCCTATACTTATACCTATCTACATCAGTAATTTACAGGGTTAAGAAACATTACGGGTAGTCTAAGTTAATACAGTGACAACTAAAAATTGTAAAACAGATAAAGGCTAACTAAATAAAAAAAGAAAAATATTGCTTAGAATGCAATAAAAATATGTCATTATTTAGATACCTATACCAAAGCAATATATTTTTATAGCATACACGATGGAAATATATATCTAGGTACTTAAAATTATTGCACAATCATACATCACGACAGAGCTATGGTTTGAAGAAGCCTTGAACTATAACATTCGAATTAAAATGCTTGCCTGTGCTATCTTATCTGTAATCGACTACAGATACAGATGAATTATATTCCAGTTCAACGGTTTTTGGCAACCAAAACTTAATAGATTTCATCCAAGAAGAATTTCACTAGTTTTTTCACATTACGACACCTTATACATATAATATTGAAAAATGGCTAAGTAGACACATATCTAATCAGGAACGAATACAATATTAATATCAATAATATCCCTAACATAAATAAAAATTAATCGCAAAATACGTTGCTAAGGTCAAAACGAGCTTTAACTAAGGTTTTCATGAAGCAACAGGATCAGAAGAAAAAAGTAATAATGGATGAGGGAAAAATTACTCACAGCAGGCAAAATAAGACGGCGTCGCGTCGTGCCTTAAATGGCATGCTTTTTTAAGAATATTACAAAATCAAACTCAGTATATATACTTAGGTATTAATATTACCTCTAATCCCTCCAGTTAAGCTTAACTGTGTTACGAGTGGGTTCACGTCGGTATAGGGAACCGGGTTCGAGAATATCAAGTCAATAGCAGTCATTGCCTACAATAGCTACAATAGCCTAATTAATCATAATTACTATATGATACTGTTTCATTGCAATGATTCCAGTGATAAATGTGAATTAAAGCTATTAAGTGTGATTTCAACTTTATTGTACATTTTTTTATACCACTTAGGTGGCAGACGAGGACGCGGCCCACCCGATGGAAAGTGGTTACCGCGGACCTATGGATGTTGGCAACACCAGAGGCGTCACATTCGTGTTGCTGATCATATAGAGGGACGGAGGGAAGGGGAAGGAGGGGAGGGGGGGGAGAGATGGTTAAGTGTTTATGTGCTGCCAGTGCAGTAGACAAAGAACGGTTTCTCGGTATTCCCACTGACTAAACAAAATCTTTCCATTGAGCTCTGGCTACCCTACACACCTATGCCCTTTTACAAGCGTAGAAACCTGTTCAACAATTTTAAATAACAAGGTTTTATGAATACATAATATACAAACAAACATTCAAGTAATGCTGTTAATTATTCCGGACTCTAGTCTATTATTATCCTCACGAAATTTTTAATTCAGCATCATATTTTATTAACTACTGCAATAAAAATTAATTAAAAACATACTCTAGCTTGTTTACTCAAATGATCATTGTTTAGTGCTCCCAAACCTTTTTATTTTGGTCTGGTTAAATAATTACCTAAAAACAAAAATAAAATTCCCCTTTTTAGTAAGTTGTATCGTTAATCACCAGTCACCTTGATAGCGAATAATGGATGCCAAGTGCATTTATATTGTAAATATCTATCATACAAAGTCTATTAAAGAATTGAGTTTATTCATGCATAAACCTGTAAAATATTTAATTCTAACTAGTTTTATTTCTTAATCAATAGAATATTGTTTCCCATTGAACATTTCAACCTCATTTACAGCAGACATGCATGACACATCACATACATAAACAAGAGATAACTGTGACATTTCATTTAAATATAAATAGTGAAGTAAATTTTATTGTTTCTTCAAGAGCGAGGTAAGAATATGTGCTCTGAAATATTTACCATTTCATTATTTATTAGCATAATGAGACGTTTCGTGTAGTATTCTGTTTTTGTTATCAGATTTATTTAATATCTTCCGTGCAAGTTTTTGGAGCATACGAAAAACCAATTGTCAAATGAGGCAATTTCAACTTTCAAGTTATGCGATTAGAAATTTTTTGTAGATAATATTCTGAAACACACTATGCCACAAAATCTGTAGTAAAACTAAGAGTGGTTTGTATTGTACTGTGGTTATAAAACTTCAATAACACACTCTCTGAAGCATGACCAAACCAATGCTAGTAACCACATTCAAGCTTTTGAATATAGAGGACTTTTTGGAAGTAATAATTGAGTGGGGAATGAAGCCGCACCTCTTGCCTTGTGGTCTCAGTTACTACCGCCATGCTGCAGAATTGTTGCTTTTTACATTAGGCAAATATGATAAACTAATTATTTATGCTGACATAATCACATGTGATGAAGAAGTGTCAATACATGACCTAACCTAAACCATAATTTTATATTACTAGGTATAAAATCCAAACAAATTGATTATCTTTATTCATTTACAAGAACATAAAGATGAATGAGTTACGATTAAATTCAGTTGGTTAATTTCATAAATTCAGTTGGTTAATTTCATGATAATTTTTTACAATAAGAAATAATCACAATGACTATATTTGCAGTATATCCTCAATTTGTAAGTAGATATAATCTATAATTATTATATTGACAGTCAATGACACATCGGTAGGTACGTTTACTACAGTTGTGATAACGGCTGATAAGCTTTGTTTACATGAACAACTGTTATAAACCAGAAACGTTAAATTGATTCTTTATACATTTAATCGTGATCATAAACATAGTGCGTTGAAGTTCTATCCATTTTTTGTCCTAATTCTAGTAACATTTAAGATGATAGCGAATTTTCTTCCTATATTGACAGATGAAGAGTAAACACTGATCTGTTCATACAAATCAATTGTTCATACAGAGTAATTACTGTATGGATTGACAGTGCCCATTAAAAAAAAAAAGTACCAATCTAATTGAGCACCTCCTCCTTTTTGGAAGTCTGTTAAATAATGCACAAGTACAGTGTCATCACTGAATTAGCATATTTCTTGGCGTTTTTCTTTAACAGATGTACAGTAATTACTCAACACAAAAAGAAGTCGTGATGACTTCTTTTTGTGTCAGTGACAACAATACATATTATATGTATATGATGACTGATAAGTCTGTTTAAACTGATTAGAGTCTAATTAGACTAAGTCAAACACACACCACCATATTTCTAACATCTAACAAAAGCTGAAGCTTTTTACAGTTTTTATGAACATTATCGTTTTTACCTTTAGTTTTAAGTAGATTCGGGGCCCAGCAACCAATTTTTAAGTAATATTACTAGTTATAGCCAATATAGGTACTCACCAATGTTTTTAACCATGATATTTTTAAGTTCATCCAACTCTCCATGAACTTTGGATATGGTGTCAAGGTCTTTTGAGTCACTGTAGTGTTTCATCTCGGTAGCAAGAACTCTTGCAAATTCTCCATTCATTGCATAAGGTATGGCTGTCTGTGCAGTATCCCCAAAAGATGTGGTAAATCTCCTTTTAATTTCATTGAGGAATAAAAATGCTCTCGAGCGTTGGAATTTCTAAAAAAATTCAGTACTCATAAACAATTTTAAAATAAAAAGTAATTACAATAATATTATATATATAACTTCTTTATAGGTACAACTAACTCAACAAACATGCAAACGGTCCCCATGATGGTGAACAGCCACAGGTTTAGAAATGTATCACTACTATTGTGATATCAATCAAACAGCTGATTAGCAGACCTTCTTTCCCATAGCACTCTTACTCATCGTCAGGAACACAATGCTAGGCTAAAAGCTTACTAGAACATATTATTTGTATAATGTTACTCACATCATCGGTAATACAGAAGAAAACTAATTTATTTTCCGCAGTGTAGTGAAATAGATAATTCCCGTGAGAGTATGTCAATTTGTCATCATGGGGAGGTATCTTTGATAATATTTGTTCCGCAACTTCCGTGAAATTGCCAGCACAAGTAGCATATTTAGCTAAAACGACAGTACCACGAGCAACAACACTGAATAATATAGGCATTTTGAAAAATCACGCCGTAGAATTAGAAACGAAACAAAGGAAAACACTTCCTGAAACGAAACTACACAGGTTTTTCAATGTAACACTTGTAATACACAATCAATTAGAGACTATAGTACAATAAAATTAACTCTGAGGGGTACTTGTAGCTATTGAATTGATTTTATTAAAGTTTAGTATAAAAAACAATGCGTATGTATATTACAACGTCAAATCCTCAAACAAACCTTCTCGAAGGGGAAAGTGGGAGGGAGGTGTGACTGAGTAACTGAGTGAATGATTAGCGAATAAATTGTCATTCTGACATTTTTGACAAATAATGCACTAGTGACCTCAATAATAAAAATATGTATATAATGCACATTGTAAATCTTTATTTTATCAGCATATACTTTTAGAAATAAATGAAAAATGTAAAACAACTTTATTTTATATTTATAATATTAACAGTATCCCGTCGCTACAACAAAATTTTATATTAGTAGCTCAAAGCAATCAGAGTTACCAACGATCAAGTGAATAGTATAATAATATTATCTACGTGTAATTTTCTAAATAATTTTGATTTCTATTAAAGTGGCAAAAAGTGACATAGCGATCTAACATTAAAATATATGAGTTATAGCGCAAAAAGGAATCTCCAGGGAAAATAATTGATTTTGAGTAAATAGTAATGAAGTGTTAAAGTTGGAGTTAGGTAGGTGAAATAAATTTACCTGTTCAAACTACCTAATCTAAACTACTAATATAGAGAAGAGGGGGGAAGTCGGGAAGGGGAGAAGGTTAAGAGCCCGATCTTGTACTATTCCACAGCACAGAGCATTTTATGTTACATTTTACTAAAATGCTATCATGCATCTAATTGCATATTTAATTCAGAAATCTATATTATAGAGTCTGTCTAATGAAAGTTGAACCCTGAGAAACGCGGTAAATTTAAAAAATATTGAGCGGGTAACACCTACTATAGCAGGAAAAAAAGGTTTTGATTTCTCATGTATTATTACTTATTTATTTTTGCCCGGATGAGTGATTAGTCATTTTGTATGGGCCGTTTCAAGCATTTACTCTGTAATTACTGCCATGGACGTTCTTAGGACAACCGGGACCGGCAACTTGACGTGCTCTCCAAGACACGACCAACCAAATATTTATATTCATGCATACAAATATTTTTACTGAGCGGAGATAGAACCCACGCCTCTTGCGTAGCAGCCGGGTTCACTACCGTCACGCCACAGAGGCTGTCACTACCAGCTTTTACCCGTGGCTTCGCTCATATGGGAATACCCGAATAACATGTTGCCTACGTTAGGGTCAATTTTTACAGTTGAGTGAAAGCGAACCGAAGTGCTCTGAGATGGTAAAAATACGCACGATTCGCGCGTTTGCGAGCACTGCATACGTTCAACGCTGCTGCAGTATACATTTGCATTTTAATAAAATAAAACCACTTTTTATCGAAATTTTAATATATATTTAGAAAAAAAATAATCACTGTAGTCAAAATCAGATTCTAAATATTCAACACCCATATCATCGGAGCATTCGGAGCTGCTGGACTCATCATCATCATTGACATTTATTATAAAACGCACCATTTCTTCAGTATTGCCGTCTCCGGTTCTGTATTGTTCTTCAACATGAAGCACATGATCTGTGTTTTTTTTTCAGTCTGCAGCTGAAATATTTTCAAAGGCTTGCATTATAATTTCCTCTAAACGAACTACTGACACTCCAATATTTTTGCTTGCCACTTTACGTTTTACGAGATTCCAAATGAGCTCAATTGGATTGAGATCACAATGGTATGGGGGGAGTCTCAATATAAATGTAGACGTTATAAAACAGGCATAGTGTTACAATGTTTACTGTCACTTATACTACATGTTATATTGTGTAGTATTTAGTATTGACAGAAAAACAAATAACCCTGTACTTAAATAATAGCTGATTCAAATGCGAATATTTATGGACAACATAATATATCTGAATCTATATAAAATTTGAGATAAATGACACGTTATGAGATAAGTAGTAGATAGCATGGACCTTAGATCCATGGTTGCCTGGAAGAGATCGCTTCCAGCGATAAGGCCGCCCATTGTACATTAGAACAAACTGTAACTCTCACTACTTGTCCATGGTGTTTTCTTGTATTTATTTTATTGTTTTGTTTTTTTGGTGTACAATAAAGAGTTATCTATCTATCATAGTGTAATAATTAGTTTAAAGTATCAAAATTAGAATGTTCAACTAACCCACAAATGTCACTATGATGTTTAAGTACTCCATTTTTTGCTTGAACAAAGCTTGTTTTTCGTCTTGCTTGTCTTTGTGTTTGTTTATCATCGTAAATAGGAGCTCCCGCACGTTGCTTCTAATAGTTCTGTTCATGATTTACTCAGAAATTCCGATAAAAACATTCCAATAAACACTGGTTGACAGCAAGTTGACAGTGTCATATGTCAGTGACATTTATGCCGGTGTTACAAATTAATAAATGGCCAGGTTCAACTTTCGCTAGACAGACTCTACCTACGATAATTTCGTTTCAAAGAAGGAAACGGTCCTGGGGCCTTACTCCGAAAATCGAACATGAACGTTTCGGATCTGAACGAACGGTCGCCAAACACGGACCATTGAAATGCCAGCTCTTACGTAGGCAATAAATAGCTAATTTCAAATGTTTCGATCACATAGTCCATCACTACAATAATAATTTTGACAGTAAGTATTCTTAAAGAGTAGCCAGGTCAAAAAATATGAACTTTGAATGAACTAATTCTGTTTATGTTTTGTCTGTGTCATAATATTTCATCTGTCCAATTAATTTGGCTGCAGTGTTGCCAAAATATAACTCTATACTTTATAATAGTACATTTTGGATAATGATCATAGAATAATATATTATATTACTTTTGCCGATACCATTCTTTTTTTAGAAAATTATTGAACGGCGGCGATGGTATTGCTGGGGACGAACATTTTTCCGCAACGATGTATTTTAGTTACATATGAATTATTATTATTATTGGGTCAGTTTTATTCAGATTAAAAGTAAATTGCTTGTTGAGCCATACCACGGCGGTGACGAGGACCGCGGGTGCGGGACGCATCAGCCGCCTGCGCCGGTATCTGCGACTCAACAGTCAGCTGTCAGTTTTGAAATAATTATCTTTTTTAAGTTCCGTAGACGCAACTTATATCATTCATTTACTATTATTAAAATCATATTATACAGTACATTAGACTTTACTCTTGGGTTATCGGAGAACAAACATTGCTTGTATACCAATATTTCAATAATGATATATACTTATATAATATTTATTAACTTACAATTTATGTACATATTTATCACAATTTATCTCTGTAGTATATTTATTAATTATATCTGCCATCATTAACAACAATTAAAAACTGTACACTGTACACAATGTTATACCTACTACAAAAATAATTTATAGAATTTAACATTTATTTTAATCAAAATAATCATCAATGTCTATATCGGGATCCAAAATGTGGTCTTCAAGGGAAGTCAAGTCTAGCTGATCAAGAATTAAATTCTCACACATTTCTTCAAGATCCGTTTCACCAATCAATATGGCGCCTTGCAGCTTCCCATTTTGAAGTACAAGTTTAATGTACTCTTTATTAGGGGTCATACGCAACAACATTTCATAATCTCTACCCAAGCCCTGTGCATTGTACTTCCCTAATAATATTACTCTATACCCAAAAAGAGTTGTGCAATGTGTAAAGAGTTCGAAGCAGAAATCTTGTAAAACTACTTCATTTACTATGTTGCCATGCATAGCTTTTGCAGCCATTCCTGCCATTTGTCTGGCTTGAGTCCACAATCTCAATTGGAACCAGTGTGGTGCATGCTCCCAAGCAGCAGTAGCTACATCACCAGCGGCATATACATTTTTCAATGATGTCTGTTGAAATTCATTAACAGCCAAGCCACCATCAGTCCCCCTTTCAGGTTCTTTGTCCCAAGAAAAGTTAACCGCAGGTTCAACACCAGTTGCAGATACTACAAAATCACATTCAATAATTCTTCCATTAGAGAGTTGCACTTCAAGAGGATATTCTTTATGGGTCACTTCATCAACAGAATTTATTTCTACTTTGTAGACTATTTCTAGTTCTTGTACACCATCATTATTTTTCTTGACTTCAAGCTTCCTGTACCAATCTGGACCTAATGCCGCTGATTTTAAGTCTTTATTTAGCGAAACAATTTCATCTTCTTCAGAAAACACATGCCTCCTTAAAACTGTCTTTTCAGTATGCAGTGCATCTTTACTTTTAAATGTTTTTTGTAAAAATTCAGCTGCTCCAGGGTCTATAAATGTTGCAGAAATGTAATCATCCCTGATAACCCAGATTTTTTGTATTCCAGATGTAGCGTGAACTATCTCAGATGCTATGCCTCCATTACCAACTATAACCATCTTACGTCCAGCTTTGAGCTTAGCCTCAAAATCTTTAACAGATTCAGTATCTCTAATGCCCAATATTCTGTTACTTTTATGTGAGTCCCTAATCAATCTAGGTATACCGCCAGTACAGACACACATTACTTTGTATTTTATAATTTCACCGGCATGTGTATATGCTAGTTGATTTTCCGTATCAACATTTCTTAGAGAGTCATATACTATTTTTAGGTTAGGGTGAATTCTCATCAGAGAACTAGCTTCGGTTTCGTTCACATCAAACTTTACAATGGTTTTAGCATAAAAACTCACGTTACTTACATTCTTTACTAGCGAGGAAGCTGTAATTATTGTCAGGGTTTCCTCAGGGTGTAGAATTGCAAGAGTTTCTACGCAAGTAACTCCAGCGATACCTCCACCAACGATTAAATATGTTGTTTCTATAACAGGCATTTTAGTTTACTAACTGTAATTGGTTTTACATATTAATGGATCATTTTTACCCATAAATCCAACTTATTTTTATTGTACTTATCAGTAATTATCGCAAAATATAGGTATGTGAAGTGAAGTGAATAGTGTGAATACATGGTGAATACTGTTTTGAGTGTTTTGACACTTTTGACATGGTTTTGACTTTTGATTTCGTTTTGGTTTTTTATTCACAAAATTTTGTCTCATTTTCGGCTATGGATAGTGGCGTATGTGCCTTCCAGAATTACGGTACTATACATAGTAATAATTACTTTTATGTCATGGTTTTTGATGAAAACAATATCGGCTTACGCCGCATAATGCCATAGTTCATATAAGTATGTAATATAGTTTTCGTCCTTTGGCTGGTGTTAGGTTATACCAAACTTATTATATTATAATCACTTTCTTATACCACTTCGTTGGAGACAAGGACACGTGCCCTAGATTGAAAGTAGTTACCGTGGTGGCCTATAGACGAACTTGGCACTACCCGGTGTTACCCTGAAAGAACCTTCTAACGGCCTTCTTGAAGAATCCCATTGGGAAAATCATTGGCGAAATGTAGGTGCTGGCACCTCTGCCTACCCTTTTCGGGATAGGATAGAGGCGTGAGTTTATGTATTATGTTTGTTTTTATGTAAAACCATAGCAAGGAGTTCATTCTACAACTCGAGCACAAAACAATAATTCTTACTACTTAATTTAATAAACCTACTTACTTTTTATTACTACTTTTAACTTTTTTAGTAGCATACGCGATAAAGATGCGATGATGTGGTCATCGGCGGGGATTTACTTCTTCTGTAAGCAAGTAATGCTAGAGGAGGTGGAGCGGACCTGTAGCCTTAGCAGGAAATACTATCGAATTCGTAATGTAAAGGTATCGTATCGACAAAACGGAGCATTGCGATTGGTGGGCTACACACGCACATAGATTCACAAGAGGCAGACTGCCAATCACAATGCTCCGTTCTCTCGAAACCTTTACAATACGAATTCGATAGGCGTTCATGCTAGTGCTACTGGGGGAAAACTAGGAATTGTCACCTGCTGATAGAGTCGCCTCTCGCCCTAGCAGAAGCAGGCCCTAATAAGTAGGTGGGTTTTATGGGCACACCGTGCGTGCTAACCATACCCGAGGAGGCCGATGGAGGTGGTGTCCGTAAGTTTTACCCGTTGTACCCTACAAGAATAGAGTCTGTGGTCTGTGGCTATTCCAGTTAAGTCACTCAAATCTGTCATGCAGAAATGTCAAAATCATAATCTCAAGCTACCTGCGCTTAGTACTTTACTCGTACTCGTTTGCGAAGTAGGCAATTTAGCAATGTGAATGAATATATTATGGCGAGCTAGAGTTATTGTGCCTATCGTAATTAAATCTACAAGATATTTAGATAACCGAGTAATTAAACAGTAATCAATAAAGCTCCGTAACTACAAGAACTATACAAACTTATCGTCCAATCAATTTTTAATCAGTGTTTACAATTTTGTAAAATTATGTTACACTAGATACCGGAAAAATATGTTGAAGTGGATTTTATTGTGCATATTTCCAGTTGTTTTATCAGTAATATGGTATTTCCCTATTGTGTGGAGCCTCATATATTTATTATTTCTTACTTTGAGCCTGGTGATAGCAGTATTTCTATTCACTCTTTGGGGCCATATATCGGTATCATCTCCTCACCAGACACATTTATTTTTATTAGATAAACTTGAAAAAGACATACGACAAATAGAAGAGACGCTAAAGGTTAGTGACTTACGAAATAAAAATAGTAAATAATATTTCTATATACTCAAGTAGTTATGCCAACACGTATTTTATTTAATAGGAAGATCAATCAAATTGGCCTCATGCCACTAAGAAGACACATTTACCAATAATATTTGGACGCACAGTGGATAGTCAGCTGCAGTTATTGATTGATCATATATTGAGGGACTTTGTGAGCCGGTGGCTGAAAGACCTCTCTCACAAACCAGAGCCGGTATTGGACAAGTTCAAGGAACATGTTTGGGGAGCCGTTCAAAATTTATATGAGAGACTGCTACGTATTGATGCTGAAAAACTATTGGCAAGTGACATGGTTACTAAAATTACTCAGCATTTTGAGAGAATAAGGATTGCAAGGAGTTGTGCGTAAGTAAAATCACTAATCAGTATATTTGGACATGATAGTTTGAATTCAATAATATTTATGGAATTTTTCTAAACTAAAATTATCTAGGTGGGTGGGTAAGGTAATGAGAGCTTTGTTTTTTAAAGTGAGATATAGCTTAATTCACAGGTAAATAATAAAAGTTTAATGTGGACATTCATTGATCAAAAGACCTATCTTCATGAATGGAGTTGAATCTGTGTCAAAGTGAAATAAATGGATTAGAATGAATTTCATTTTGAGAAATATTAACTTTTAAACTATCGAGGCATTTACTCATAGTGTTTATAATTTTCGGGACTTTATGCGATATATTTTTGAACACTTACTTTTGTCAACATATCATTTTGATGGTTGTTGTTTTAGATTTATTTTCAGTAATGTCAACATTATTTCTTACAATTTTTTAGCCTGGAATTAAACCAACCTCCAGTATTTGCCCTGGCGCCACATTTGATGTCTTGTGAAACAGAGTTGCATTATCTGAGACAAATCAGTGAACTGATTATAATGTTCCTAATGCCTAGGTGCTATTCATTGTCACCTGCCTCTCACCTGATGAGAGAAATACTCTCTTGCAAAGGTATGTATACAAACTTATGATGTAAAAATATTTTTGGTATACTAATTTTATATTCCACAAAATATTTAAGGCTTGCTCTAAAGTCATCTACTAATAAATATTTCAATGTCACCTTAATGTAGGTAGGGTAATTTCAGCTATCCCGGGTAAGTTCAGGGAACTCAGTTGGTTAAAGTCAAGTTTCACCCTGTTCCACCTTTTCTTGTACTCTTTACTGACTTATTAACTGCTTCAAAATTTAATTCCTTCAGGTGTGTTCTTTAATGACAGTAGTATTGATCTAGTTTTGTCTTTTAAGTTACTTCTGTACAATAATTGTGGCAGTGTAACTGCAGAAAATAGAGGATCACAGAACATACTGAAAAAATATTCTATACTACAATATAAATATATACTTGAATAGTGTAAGGAGATCGATGACCCCCTGTTCTATTGTCCACTACCGCCCTGGCGCCTCATGGGCACCAATGTTGACCAATCGCCGATCGACATTCTTTACCTCTTTTTCTCACTTCTTTTTCTTTCTACCAATAAGGAATATCGATTTATCGGCGATTGGTACCAACATGCATCAATTTCCGTCGACATTGGTGCCCATTAGGGGCCAGGGCAGTGGTTAACAAAAGAGCAAAGGCCCTCGATCAACTTACACTATTGGAGCATCCATGTCTAGTTAAGTGAAACTATAGATTGACTATAGCCCGACCGCGACCGCTGTACCGCTAGGTAAATGCGGCGTGGCGGGGTACGAAGTACAGACCGGGAAAGAAAGAGCGTTGTTCTGACTGTTTTTGATTTATGATACTATGGTTGATTCTACTCCTTTTTTCGACTGTTTTGCCGCGCACCTACCCAATGACCTAAAGCGCGATACAGCGGTTACGTCGGTTTAAATCCATTCTACCATCGATTGGTTCGTGTAATAACACATTAACACCTGAAAACTACGAGTATCACTGGAAATCCACACTAACCTCAAGAAGTCTATGGTCTGCTCTACCTACTCAAGATATCTACAGACTACATACACTCCTGAGAGCTGATCCACATTAGTTCGGAATGACAGTTTTATCATCAGCCAGTCCGAGCTCGTGTGTAGCAGCTCTTAAGGAAATACGGCGTGACTTGGAAAACATCGAGCTTTTTTGAGAAGTTTGAAGCATTTACGTGTAGCATGCAGATTTAGCGGTGTAGGTTGGTACTTTCATAGAGTGTTCCTTTTTTAAATGTGGAAATCCCCTTGGATAACCTTCGACCGGAGAAGAGGTGGTTATGTCGTACTCGAACCGATTAAAATCGCATGCAGTCTTAGTGCATGCGTGCATCCCATAGTGGACGGAGGTCATTGTGCGACCGCCGAATTGTTAACCGACCGGTGTACTTAAAAGTTCTTCAATTTAAGATTCATAATTTCGATTTCAGATACAAGTACTTACATAATTTTTTAACGCTGCAGATTAACACCAATTTAACAAGGTGGGCAGCACGCGATTTAGATCTCATGTCCTATTAACGTTAAAACCTGTAAATACTGATTTTAGTTCTTCAGCCAGCGATAGAACTGGTCACTGAACCGGATTACATAAACCAAAAAATAATACAGTATTTAGAAGCCCAGAAGGAAGTCGACGCTATGCATGTGAGGACACATGAATATGCAAAAACATTCGAGGATTATATACGGTTGATCAACAGTTGCAATAATGTCGACACTCTGAAACGGTTACGGTGAGCGCACATTGATAACGTTATTACTTGCATTCAATAATACATTTTTGCGGCGATATTGTGTCAAGGGCAGTGACCGGCTTAGATAAAATAGGCCTTATTACTTTTTTGTTTCATATTAATTATATTTTATCTATAATCATTCTGATGACGTCCTCTGTGCCGTACCGGTAGGATGTTTGACTCAAACTCGGGCTTGATTTCGTCTTAATGCAAATATTTGCGCTGAGTGGGAATCCACCAATCCGCGATCCCATCATAGTAGTCAACCGCTTTATCACCACGCCATAGAAGTAGTCAAAGAAATACATACACGAAACATTTCAGTTTGAATATCTCCATCTAATCTCTTGCAGATATGATATAGTTACTCAAATAATGCAAGCAACTACCCTTCAAAACGTCAAACGAGCAAAAGGCGTAGATATAGAAGTAATAGAAAAAAGCGGTGCGCAAAATGTCAGCCGCCAACAAATAGCCGATGCGAAGAAACTGAAGAGATACATAAATCAACTTACTATAGCTAAGGCTGAGTGTGAAACTGCCCTTAGAAAAATGGGATGGGATGGAGCTTTTCCCACGGTGGAATCGGATAATAATAAGGTGTTGCATTAGATTATATTATAATATTTATAAAATTCTCATATCACAGTGTTCGCACTTAATCGAAACGGCTCGAATGGTTTCTTATTTATGTATAATTGGTAGTTATGAGAATAGGTCGTAATCTATTGATCAAGTTGTAGCCGCACCCCAACAATTGTTGTTATATGTGATGTTTAGGTAATATGATTATGTAAACACTTTCGCAGCGCGATGCAGGGCTTGTAGTTCCGAAGTAGTTCGAGTTGTTTTTACTAGATGGCGCTATAAAACACGAAGTGTAGTTCTATACAACGTTTTTGTAAATGAGTATATTATGACACGTTTCAGACTATACCTCTTCATAAAATAATGGAGAGTGTGACTGGGCGACGGTATCTATCGATGTTCTTGGAGACCATGTGCTCACAGGGCCTGGTGGGCTTCTGGACTGCAGTGGAAGAGTTACGACATAGCCCTAGGAGTAGCTGGCATCAGCTTGGCGCGGAAATATTCTACACATACATTAGATCACCCAGTGCGGAGGTTAAGGTTGATAAGGTAGGTAAGATATGATGTAAAAATACTTCTCTTGTAAAAAAATTGTTCGAATTAAGATTAGGATTCGATTACGAATACATTAACAAATGTATAACCCTTAAAAAGTGGTAAGCTGAAGTCTAAGTAGCATCCACATTTTGCCCATCACCATATTTTTCGAATGCTCGAGTTTGGTATATCGTTGAAATTCTCACATTGTCTCGAATACTTTTGGCTATAATGTTTTTGAAGAAATTCTTTTTCGGGACGGTAGTCATTTTTTTTTGGAAGGTATTGTTTAATTGTGCTATTTTTTTAGGATACGAGAAAAAGAATGGAAGGATTTTTACTAGGAGATAAAGGCCCAGAAGTTTTCTACGAAGTTCAAGACACGGTCGTGGACACGATACAAGAGAAATATTACCATTCGTTTCTCATGAGCGATCAGTACGGAGCCCTAATCGCTGAACTTGCAACTGAGGAGGCTAATAAAGGTTCGGAAATTTCGTTATTCTATATTTAAAACAATAGAAATTAGTTTTTTCTATAGTCTCAATGAGTTCTGTTTCACTAGTCGTGTCATTCTGTATAAAATTGTACCAGAGTTCGGGGCTCAGTATGAGTATGAACTAAATCCAAAGGAAGAAATAACACCGCGGACTAATTAATTTAACGAGATAGATATAACCTCCTAAACTACTGAACATCATAATTACAGATATAAGTTCAGACAGATCGCCAATAGAAGAACGTCAGCTATCAAACGAGTCGGCGTCGTCAGCTGAGAGTGTTGCCGGCACGTTGCATCTCACTGAACATTCCACTTACGCTAGGAGAAAACTTGACGAGTTGCAGGAACGACATAATAATAAGATACAGGTACTTATACTGTCACCTTTGCCTCACGCATTCCACACATTCATTCCAGAATAAGCAACTTTTTGAGGGCAAATTTTGATATCTCAGATATCACGCTTTAACACCTTCATTGCTTTTTTTTACAACTAAGTGGGAAATAAGCACACGGCCCATGGAAAGTGATTACTGTGTCCTATGGACGTTTGTAACACCAGGGGCGTCAAGAAGGGGGAGAGGAAGTGGGATGAGAGGGGGCGGGAAAGGTAGAAAGGATCGATGAAGATTAAGAAAATTTCTGGGCTGTCAGTGTAGAAGACAAAGCAAGGTTTCATACCATGACATAGTGGTGAAAACCAAAACCCTCGATCTACCAACTGGTAATACTGGAGTGATGGTGGATTCACTTTTTCTAAGATTGAATGGGCTTCATACTCAATCATTTTCATTAAATACTTATATTTTATAGGCGTTAGCAGCACTTCGTGCGTCGTTAAAACCGGAGTCCCCCGCACTGTCAATGTTGGCGAATGAAGTAGAGAAGCTAGCGGGCGAGCAGATGCGGCTAGAAGCGCACTTGGCAAGAACAGACACGTGGGCAGAACACTTAGGAAGTTGGCGGGCTACGGTGCACAGTGCTGACGTATGTTTACGAATGTCATTATAGCTAACATTGTTTTTTTTACACCATTTAGGCGGCAGACAAGCACAAGGCCAACCTGATGAAAGTGGTTATCGTGGCCTTTGGACGTTTGCAACACCTGCCGCGTCACACTTGTGTTACCGATTCGAGAGAGGACAGGGAAGGAGAGGGAAGGGTTGAAGATTAAGAGAGTTGTTGTCAGTGCAGAAGACAAAACAGGGTTTCATACTATCCTTCGGTCTTCCCACTGACAACAAAATTACCTCTCCAGTGCCTTTGGCTACCCTACTCACAGTCACAATCTTTAATGCTACTCCTACGAATGTTAGAATGACAAAAGAGATGTGTAAGTTTGTGAAGATGATTCAATGTTTATTACTCATTCGTGCCAGTTGAATAGATCTGGCTGAAATTTGATATGGGGCAAATTATGGTCTGGAATAACAGACAAACATTTTATTCATGGAATAGGTACGCATGAAACACAGAAACGGGATCAAAATTCCACACTATTTCGATTAATGAATCACTTCAAAATTAACTCAAATTTTTTCTACCGATGACAGATTGAAAGCGTACCTATCAATAATTGGGTGATAATTTATACTGAAATTCAGGTAATATTCATTCTATCAATATGCAGGTAATAGAAGAGTCAAAACCACCACAGTTCGTAATAGTTGTACATATGGCGGAGCAAGAATCTACGAACAACGATGAAAGACCTGAACAAATTACTACGGGCTGGGTGTTGCTTAGGACATTAAACGAATTCCAGGTACATTTCAGCTTGTATAGTCCACTGGCAGTACAAAACCAATAAAATTTACAGTGAATTGATTGATAATAATTATTTCAGGAACTACATCGGAAACTTCGGCCTATGTGTGCAGAAATAAAGAATTTAGAACTACCCTCAAATTCGTTTAAGTTCCTATTTGGCAAGAATGATAAAAATTCTTTAGAAAAAGCTAAAATTTTAATACAGAAATATTTAGAAGTAAGTATCTTCACTTTTATTTTGTTATTCATAGGCGTCGCGTCCCGAAACAAAATCACAAACAAACTTATTACTAAAATTTTCTTTTTTTATTTCATTGGTTTCACATTCATGTTAATGCCGTTTTTTGATAAATCAGTAATAAAAAAAACATTGTTATATTTTTAAGTAGTCTTTTTATCAGCAGTTATATTATTCTAACTAGACTAATTGGTAATAGGTGCAATAACCAATAGACGAGTGGTTCCCGCTTGTGATATCTCTGTGTGTGACACAAGAATTTACAGTAAAGACATAGTGTACGTGAAAATCTGTATATAGTTCTGTTTTCTAAGTTTTCTATTATAGTTGAAACGATTTATTTTCAGTTTGTTTTAGAAGATGACAGACTAAACCAAAGTGAAGCTTTATACACATTCCTCAACCCCAGTTCGGAGTATTTGAAACAGTGTGACTTACCAAAGAAAAATAAATTCTCATTTTCTACGTTATTTAAGAGGTAAATACTGTTAATATATGTTTTTATTGTAATTCCAAACGATATACGGCGGTAGTGCACGCGACTGCTACGCACGGGGCGCGGGTTCGATCCCCACTCAGTGTGTCACTTACAACTAAGTAGTGTTTCTAGACAACGTGACATACTATTAGTGGAATCGAGTCGAAGTGAACCGTTTTCAATTTGCTATCAATGGTTTACTTGACCCTGCATCACCGCATAAAAATAAATATATGTTAAATGAAATATTTTGAACGACAAAGATTCATGTTTCATAAAATTCTAAATTATTATTTTGCAGCACAAGTAGTGAAGCGACAACCCGATCGTCACAGGAAAAGGAGCCGTTTACCCATTTGTCGGCTGATGAAGATGAAATATCACTATATTTAGATGGTAACGGTGGTGATAGTACTAATAAAAGTATGACGAGTTCGTTACGAGGTAAGTTAAGAACATTATATATAGAGTTCTACCTCTTCAATAATTTATATTTTTGTGGAACTTTTTTAAAAGCACTAGTACCTTCAATTTTCATGCTGAAATCCCCCTAGACAGAAATTGACAGAATATACAAACCGTGAATCGCTTTTTTATAATCAATTATCAACTTTGCCAGGAACCATAGACCCATAGATACCGCGTAACTGAATTTAAAATGTCAGTGGCAGTGCTTGTGAAATTAGTGAAGAAACAGTTACGTCACTGCATATATATTTGTATCAAAGTTATCAACTTGGTTTATAAAAAAAGCGTTTTGCCTAAGTATTGTGTAAAGATACATATATCACTCTCACACTTTGTTCTACTATGGATAATTTTAAGCGGCGCATAGCTTCGACGCAATTTCCACCATAGTCCTATGACGTATTTTATCTTAATTCTCAATGTTATGTTTGCCAGGGGCGGGCACCATAGCTGAAGAAAGAGACAGTATAGCGGAGCCTCTGTACGCGTTGCTGAGCGAAGTCTTCGATATGCGTGGTGTGTTCAGATGGCTGAGGAAAACGTTGGTCACCTTCGTGCAGATCACTTATGGGAGAACTATCAACAGGTATTATATTAAAGCCATTGTTTTTTCAACTAAAATAATCTTCATATTACTACAGATAATGTTATTATAAATCTTCTATTACTATAAGCGATGCTAATAATAATAACTATCGTGGAGAAGTATAAGGGTGTTAACTAAAACGTTTGCAAAATTCCAAATTTAAAAACGTTTGTTCTATATATACTAATTAAATGGCACTTAATTAAAATTAATAATACGTTATAGGTTACTTAAGCAAATTAGTAATGTTTTTATGTCTCGCAATAATTTATGTGACAAGCGAAGCGCGAGCGAAATAAGCGTCTCAACTTTTTAATTTTTTTATACGAGAGAGTACCATCTTCTGGTTTTTGAACATTACTAAAGATATTTTCTCCCTATTGGTATCTCGTAATATAACTTTTGTAGTTGCTGGCAATGTTGCTAAGTTGTACCAGGCAAAAATGAAGATTCTGCGTTTTCCCCGTAAAGTAAAATAACCACTCCATTTTTTCACGTAATCCTCACCAAACATCAGCCGTAAAGTAATAATAGAAAAGTTGATCAAAATATACGTGAATGCATATTTTTCTGGCTATCTCTGCGAAGTTTGTGTGTGAAAATGTATGTATGAAGATGTCGCTGCATTGACACATAATTAATTTTTCTCAGGCAAATCAAGGAGACGATATCGTGGCTGTTCTCTGAACAAATGCTGCATTACTACATCAGTGTCGTACTGAAGTCGTGGTGGCCTGGTGGAGTGTTGTCGGAAAGTACTTCCAATAGAAATTTTCAAGACAAAGGTTAGTGTGACATGGTCTTAATGTTAGTGTGGAGGAACGAAATGTGATGTCCCTCCAACACAAAGGGAGGATTCTCCGATCAGGCAAGGTGATCACGCCTGGCGGGCCGCGGCCAAACGGTACCACAACCCAACGGTTGTGGTATGTATGTTGTACTAGCGCGAGAACTTCGCTTTCGCGATGCAGGATCCGGAGTGTCGTAGTAGTTAGTCTTGCTGTCGTTAGATGGCACTGGGTACATATGGTATCGCTACATTAGCATAAGGGTACTGGAAGGCGAGATGGCGTGTATATACACCCTTTCTGACTTCGGCGGGTACGCCCCGCCGTGGAGCGTTTCAGCAATTCGCGCCATTAGTTAAGCAATTTTAGAATAATCCACAATAATCATTATTTTCCTTTAAATAATTTCAACTTTTAAATTTGGAACGTAAAGAATCATGCCAGGATGCTTCAAGAAACATGCCAATTCATCGTCAAATTAACAAAACCTATTTCTTGTTCTTCTTCAATGAAGTAAAGAAAAAAATCTAAAGTGCCCGTTTTCTTTGCAAAAGAGTTTATCATTAAATCCCAAAAATGGTGATTCCCCTGGCAGAGCACACGCGTACCCTGGCGCTGCAGCAGCTGAGCGAGAGCGTGCTGGATGCGCTGTCGTCGCTGGTGGGCGCGCAGGCGGCGGCGCGCGGCGCGCACAAGCTGTTCCACACGCTGCAGAACACCACGCACAACAAGCAACTGTTCTACGTGAGTATACCTCGCTACACTCCCCCTGTATACGCCGTGGGGACATTTGGCGCCAACACCGAAAAAGGCGCATCGCTTAATTATTCATTTATTCTCTGAAATTGGTGTAAATTCGACATTTTATGTGTAAAAATGGTGAATATGACGTTGACGAAGGTAGGACATGATGGTATCACCCGTCCTAATTGAGCAGTCCGACTAGGGAAGTATCTCCGCAATACAGAATTCGTACCGCGGGTCCCCCCCCCTCGTCTCTATGTATATGGTCGGCAGTACGAATATGACACCCCTGGTATTGCAAGCGTCTATAGATCACGGTAACCACTTTCCATCAGGTGGGCCGCGTGCTTGTCTGCCACCTAAGTGGTATAAAAAAAAATTGGACAACGCGCACAATATCAGGAAATTTTCATATTACTGTGATTTTTTTTATACCACTTTGGTGGCAAACAGACACACGGCTCACCCGATGGAAAGTGGCCATCATGGCCTATAGACGTGGTGGTGTTACCAGGGGTGTTACACTCGTGCTGCCTAACCCTTAGAAATCTTCTAATGCCCTTCTTGAAGAATCCCATATTGCAGTCGCGTTGTGTGTTATCGTGTTGGTGCAAAATCTCCATGTTGAAGACTTCCTAGACTCTCCTTTTGAAAATTGACAACCTCTGATACAAGCTTTTCACCGAATTTAGAAGCAAAGCAACAGTCATCCTTATTAACGCTAAAAAGAATAGAATTGAGCAAGACAGCGGACTTCAAACTAAAAAGTGCGTTCGGGTGAAAAATAAGACAAACTGACAGTACAGCAGTTGAGCGTTTAATTCAGACGTCATTATAATTAATGGCGTACGAAAACGTTGCGTGTGTTTGCGGCATATTCTGCAAGTGTTTAATATTAGACGTAGGTATCTTACAAAATTAACACTATTCCAACCAGAAGTTATTATGTATAAGTATGTACACTGTTTTCGTGTGAGAAGTAATCTTTCCAGCTTTCCAGTTTCATTTCTTTAATTACGTTTCAAACATATTAGGTTCTATCACACTAATCAAATCAATTGGATGCCCAGACGGGATTTGACCCGCAACCAGTCCCTTTAGCTGCGAAGCCTCGAGAAACTATATTTTAGGGGAGGGAGGGGGTACTCACCCCTCACTCACGGTTTAACAATTCCAACGATATTGATATTCTTAACATAAACTCACGCCTTTATCCCTGAAGGGGTAGGCAGAGGTGCTAGCACCCACATTTCGCCAGTTTATGTTTTTAGTTGGTCCCAATGTAATAGGTGGCCAGCCTATTGCCATTAACCGGGCACTTATGAACCTGCAATAAATACACACATAACTTCGAAAAGCATCGAAAAGTCATTGGTGTGTGCCGTGGTAAAACCTGGCAACCCTAAAATCGAACTCGAGACCTCGTGTCAGCAGTCCATTACCCATACCACTAGGCTACCGCGGATTCTTTTCTTATTGATATTCTTATGTTGACTTTTTCTGATTTATATCCATAAAGTTATCCTTAGAAGAACATAGTGTGTGAGTGACATATGTACATATCTTTACACAAAACCTAGACGTGAGAAAGAGACAAAATATACGAACGTTTTTTGTAAACCAAAATCAACTTTGACAGAAATAGATATTGCAGCGACATTATTGTTTATACACTTAAAGTCACAAGTCACTGCCACTGACATTTTAAATTCGGTAATGAAGAAGTCTGTGGGTCTACTTACGCTAGTAATATAAATGTCTGTGTTAGATACCCAAGAAAAAAAAATTACTAATTACTTTTAAATTTATTAATTTTTGCAATAAAAATTATAATAAATAATAGTCGCCTTAAAAACTAAATGCAAATACCATGTCAATATACGATATATTTCGTCGACTGAAAAAGCCCGTCTCCCTGATCATTCTCGGTGCAAAAGTGCCCATCACACTCGCCGTGTTTCCACGCTGGATTGCGATGGCCATCCTTTGGATCAGGAACGATCCGGATCGATAGTCCCCTTGTTGCTTTGTTTAGTTAAATTGGTTATCTTTTAAATTGACATGCGTGTTGATTGATTTGGGAATAAGACTCTTGCGTCGTGCCAAGTTATACGGTATGTAAGAATTCGGAATATCTATGACATATCCAAATTCAGTTCAGTTAGTCAAAGCATTTACCCTATGACGGACACTGGTAAATGCTTGGATCTTGATTTGAATATATATTAATATGTAATACTGTTTTATTATTAACTACCTACATCACTACTACAATAAAACAGTACGACGGTAGACAGCAAACCGTTCGCGCATATACACTGCCTGCCACTCGTTAACCGACAATTGTCAGTGTATCTCAAAGTTTTTAAAGAAAATTTTAACAAAATATTTACAAAATGTTTATCTGCAAGGAATGTAAAACGGAAGCCCGAGATGGAGTCAAGTGCTCCCTGTGTTTGGGACAGTTTGATTTCCCTTGTGCAGGCATAACCGAGGCTGGCTGGAGAAAGCTCGGGGACCGAAAGTCCACCTGGAAGTGTGGTAGCTGCAAATCTACAGCAGCAGCTAGTCCTCGTACAGGAACCCTCAAGGTGACATCGACCGAATCGGAGACAATTTTGTCTGAGCTTAAAAGGGTCTCAGCTCAGATGGAGGTACTACCAGGTCTTGTGGACAGTGTCAGAGCTATTCAAGTGGAACTCTCAGAACTTAAGGCTATCAGAACGGAATTCTCGGATTTGAAATCATCCATTGAATTCGTGCATGAATCTGTGGCCGCCTTAACCAACAAAATATCGTCACTGGAACAGGAGATCGAGGTTATTAAACGATCCAAAGAAGAGGTGTCACGCCTAAGTGCTCGTGTTGAAAAGCTGGAGAACCTGCAACGGGAGAGTGAGCAGAGAGCCCGGATAAATAACATCGAAATCAAGGGAGTGCCAACGTCCAGCTCGGAAAACCTGTTCGCAATAATAGCTAAAATCGGATCCTTAATAAATTGCACTATTCCGAAGGACCAGATCAACTACATAGCAAGGGTACCAATGCGTGGCGACAAAAGCACTAAAAATATAATCTGTTCTGTATATAACAGTTATATCAAGAGTGACTTTGTGGCAGCTGCGAAGAAGCATAAGAGCATCAAACCCACTGATTTGGGAATGACAGGAGAGAGCAGGATCTATATAAACGATCACCTGACGTTGGATAGCAAGATTCTTCTAAACAAGACCAAAACACGAGCCAAGGAACGTGGCTACGAACATGTCTGGGTCAAAGGATGCCGAATTTTACTTAGAAAAAATATGACGTCCCCTATACATCACATAAAAACGGAACAAGACATCAAAAAGTTTTTATCATAATTATATCGATGCAGCGCACTGGAGTGTTTTCTGGTTGCTGCGACCTAACAACTTTGAGAATCGCAGGTACTATTTTTTTGTATTCAACTAATGCTCACCGGCCTTTTGTTCTCTTATCTCTGGGTGTCGACCGCTTGATCTCCGTAGATTGTTACGATTTTGAACATTATGTTGAACTGCATATGGATGCGAATTGCTTATTTGCTTTTAAATATGTAAAACATATAAGATTTAATTTTTATTGCAACTGCTTTTTTTGCTTTCATACGTACATACCTTATGCTCGTAACGTTAAAGTCTTATTTTGCTTATCTACTGCAATAACACAAACGTACCCTGTTTTAAAATTAATACTTTTTGCTCAGATTTGTATGTGCTTCTTATTGTATTTTTGCTATTTGAATGCTAGTGCTATCACAATGATTTATAATGGCTCCCATTAGTATTTATTATCAGAACGTATGTGGACTGCGAACTAAAACAGGTGTTTTCTCTAGAAATATTTGCTTAGACAGTTATGATGTTATTTGTATATGTGAATCGTGGCTTATTGATGGTATTTCTGACAGTGAATTGTTTGACGATAGATACTTGGTGTGGAGACGAGATCGAGATTATGTTGCTACTGGTCAAAAAAAGGGAGGTGGTGTGTTAATAGCAGTCAGACGGGAACTCGCAGCGGAAGTCCGCTATGAGTGGTGTTCGTCGGCAGAGGACCTTTGGGTCACGCTAAAGTTGTATCACAGCAAACCGAGAGTGACGTACAATATACATATTTGTGTGGTTTATGTGTGCAACCAAAAGGGTGGGAATACGTTGTCGGTTCAATTGAGTCGTTTCTCTAGTAACTTAGCCGACATTGTATTGGGAAATCCTGCGGACAAGTTTATTGTTGTTGGTGATTTTAATCAACCCCACTTAACCTGGCATCCTGACGGTGGGGATGGTACCTTCTCTCCTAGCGGCGCGCAGGGTGATGTACAGAAGGATTTTCTTGACAATCTCAATATTTGTAACTTCCATCAGTATAATTACCATACCAACGACAATGATAGGTTGTTAGACCTAGTGCTATCGAATGATCATGTTACAGTAGCACATAGTGCGACCCCCTTAGTCAAAGAAGATTCACACCACAAAGCCTTGTCTATTACAGGTGAGTTTGTTCAACTGCATAGCCTATCGACTCGGCCCCACGTCAGGTTTCTCTATTCCGCCGGCAATTTTGATGCCATAAACAAAGAAATTGCCGAAGTTGACTGGCAAAGTGAGTTGAACCATGGGCCATTAGAGGATGCGATAACATACTTTTACAGTACCATTGACAGATTGCGTAACACATACATACCAACTAAAACAGTTGCTGCACATACCCATTATCCTCCTTGGTATAAAAGCCCGTTAATAAAAATCTTAAAAGAAAAATCTAAATTGCATGCCAAATTCAAAAAATATAACAATCTTACTGATCATCAGTCTTTTGTCACTTTAAGAGGGAGGGCTAAAGAGTTAGAAAGACAATTATTTCATGATTATATAACCAAGATCGAAGCGGACATTATTGTTAACCCAAAAGCATTCTGGAGTTATATTAAATCAAGAAGACAATCTAACTCTTATCCCTCAGTGCTAAAGTTTGGACACCAGTCATCTAGTAATGGAGGGGAAATTGCCAACATGTTCAGCGATTACTTCTCTTCTAACTTCTTAGTGGAAACGAATGCGAACACCGGCTCTTCAGCGCGTTGTGTGTGGGCTCAAGCATCATCTGAACAGGTGGAGCTTCCCACTGCAGACATACACTCCATACAAATATGCGAGGATGAAGTCTTCAGGCTACTTAAGCAAGTAGATCTGAACAAGTCGGCGGGTCCAGATCATGTTCCCCCAGTCTTTATCACCAATTGCGCTGGAAGCCTCACTGTACCCATCTCAATCTTGTTCAGACGTTCCCTTGAGTCCGGTCAAGTGCCATTTGTTTGGAAGTCGGCATATATAACACCAATCCACAAAAAGGGGGCTAAGGATTCCGTAGAAAATTATAGACCGATCTCGAAGCTATGTGTGTTTGCGAAAGTCTTTGAAAAAATCATCCATAGGCAACTTTACTCAGCTCTAAAACAAAACTTTATCCAAGAACAACATGGCTTTCTGAAAGGTCGGTCCACTTCGTCTAATTTAATTGTTTGTAGTGATTTCTTAACGGAATCAATGGCTCAACCATCCCAGGTAGATGTCATATATACCGATTACAGCAAATGTTTCGATCGGATACATCATGCAACCCTGCTACGGAAACTTCGTTCCATGGGTATTAGGGGAAATCTTTATAGATGGTTCACGTCATATGTTGAAAATAGGTGTCAAACTGTAGTTTTAAACGGATACTCCTCGAGTGCTATATACCTCCCATCAGGCGTTCCTCAGGGATCTTTGTTAGGCACGCTTCTGTTCAATATCTTCATCAATGATATTAATCGGTGCTTCATTCACTCCAAAATATTGCTATATGCAGACGATTTAAAGATTATGAAATATATTCCAACGGTGGCGGACGCTGAGCTCCTGCAGGACGATCTGGAGAGGTTTCAGGAGTATTGTGACCGTAACAAGCTCGACCTAAACATCTCTAAGTGTTACGTTTGTTCCTTCACTCGCAAGCCTAATCCCATAAGCTATGACTATCGGCTGCTGGATAAAAGCCTAACCAGAGTCAATGAAATGAAGGATCTTGGTGTTACGTTTGACTCACAGCTGCTTTTTGACACTCAGATTGACAATATTATCAGTAAGGCCTCAAAAGCGTTAGGATTCATAATAAGAACGTCAGTAGACTTTGAGAACATAAAAACTATAAAAATTTTGTACTGTTCACTAGTTCGCAGCCATCTCGAGTACGGCTCTCAGGTATGGAATCCTATCTACAATACATACATAGATAGAATTGAGAGCATACAAAGGAAGTTCTTAAGGTACGTACAATACAAATCACAATGCTATCTACCTAACTACCATAGTCGTTGCAGAAAATTTCACCTCCTTCCTCTTCACGAGCGTAGAAGAATTGCAGACTTGACGTTTTTGTTCAAAATCATGAACGGATCGGTTGACACGCCGGAGTTGGTGAGCAAATTTGGCCTAGGGGTTCCATCTGCTTACTTGCGCAGGTCTAACCTACTCCACACTCCCATGGCGAGGACTACATATCGCCAGATCTCCTATGTGGTCAGAGCTAGTCGCACGTACAATGAAGCATGCCGGTGTGTTGACATCGATATTTTTAATACCAGTATCTCTAAACTGAGAAAGAATTTATCTTGTCTGTTTTTCGAGATGTTGTGATGTAGTTACTTTATTTTTTTTTTTTTTTATTTGCCATATTATTATATTCTTGGTTTCCTTTTTTTTTTTCATATCTCTATTTGTTTCGTAGTAATTTGTTGTGTTACGTATTATCAATATATTTTGTGTTTCTTTATGTATATCGCGGTATTATGTACTTACTGTTGCTGTTTACTGATATGTAATATTTAATACTTATTGTCTTGCCTATATGTGAAAACTTTTAAGTGGCCTTCTCATACTATTTACCTCTGTATAAATGTACTTCAATTAGCTGTAAGTTTTCCGTAAAAATAAAATAAAATAAATAAAATAAAATAAAAAAACATAACAAACACGCTTAGTAGCTTCGTTCAATTCATAATATACATCTTTTCGCTCTCGCTCGGTGTCACGGAACAGACGTGTTTACAAACGGCTCATAATCATTAATTTGCAATAGTTGGAAAAGTTTAACTTCAGTGGAAAAAAATTACAACAGTGTGTGAACAATCCTAATACAGAAGTAACGGTGTAACTATGGTGTCGAAACATCAATAAACAACAAAGTTACAATCGAATAACTGTGCAAGAAATTGGTTGTGAAAGTAAATCAGTGGCTGAATTAAAAGTTCTATACCCTCAAATAAATTATTTATCCAAAATCTTCGACACTTGAATAGACTTTGCTACTAAGCTGCACTAACTACACTACACTAACATTAGGTCGATATTTACGAGACGGAACTTAATGTCACGATAGCTTCGGCCGTAAAGTGCGTGGTAGCGGGCGATTCGCAGCGAGGCTTGAGATCGATTCCGACTGGACGAGTGTGCTCTTTTTGTGTTTCTAAATATTCTCCGCCTATTAATAGGAAGCACCGGGTTCCAATACTTCATATAAATAATAAGATATTTCACTAATATAAATTAATATTAGTCTCAAAATGAAATGCTATGGTTGTTTAAAGAATACAAAGGAGAACTGTATAAAATGTTCAACCGATACATGCGCAAAAAGTTTCTGTTCTCAATGTATTAAACTGACTACGTTGTCAACTGAGAAAATAAAAGTATGGAAATGCCCGGACTGCTGTGCTATGCAGAAAAAAGGAGGCGACAATAGTTTAACACCTGTACGCCCCACAGATACGAATGTCACTACGAGGAAAAAGACCGATACTTGCACCGAGGTTAGCACAAATTCTGAGGTCAAGGAACTGATCGAAGAGGTAAGGCACCTAACGCGGGAAATATCTTCGCTGAAAAAACAACTTGAAGACGCCACAGAGTCGTTAGTACACTGTCATACTAAACTGGCAGAGTTGGGGTCTACCGTGGATGCTAATGAAAAGCGAGTAAAGCACCTGGAAAAGCGTGAGGAAGACATGAGGCTGCTTGAATCGAAGGTTACGGAACTAAAGCAAGAACTGAATGGACAAGCGCAACAACACCTGCGCAATGAACTGGAATTAGCCGGAGTTCCTGAACATGCAAATGAAAATCTTCACCATATTGCACTTTTAGCGGCGCGGAAGATAGGTGTAGAGTTAAGCGACTGTGACATTGATTGGGTCGCCAGAATGGGTCCCCGTATTAAGTCTGCGTTATCTGCTGAACAAAACGTCAAGTTTTCAAGACCAGTAGTGGTGCGCCTTCTACGTCGGAGCAAACGAGACCAGATATTAAAGGCTTCGAAGTCTAGAAGAAATATGACAGCTGCCGATTTAGAAATTCCTGGTTCTTCACAAAAAAATCTTCTACAATGAGCGCCTAACCAAGGAAAATCGATTACTTTTTCGTGAGGCAAGAACAAAATCAAAGGAAAATGACTACTCCTTCTGCTGGTGTACACAGGGGAATATTTATGTTAGGCAGCGCGAAGGCGGGCCTGCCCTGCCGGTACGCACACGCGACGATCTACTGCGTATTTTCATGTCATCCGCCTGAACTCCTCTATAGGACCTTGTTACATGCACACTTTTATAAGCCCCCTATATACCATATACAGTTAAATCATACAGTATACATCTTCTTATGTCTAATATTATGTAATGTTGATGTCAACACTTATACCACACTTTACACAACTATCCAAGAATATCTGATCATGTTATTATTTCATTATATTATTATATATTACTATACTTTAATAATTAAATACACAATAAGTTACAATAGCTATATGATACACAAAATATGCAGTGTTATAAGAAATAAAAAAATACTGTTATATTACATGTTGGGCAATGGTAACCATCATAATCACATTGTTCTGTATTTAACGTTTCTGAGGCCTTACTTATTACATCCATGATTGATAAACACACTGAAGAGTTAGATTCTTTGAGTATAACTTGTCTTACAGTACCCATGCCTGAAAAATGCGCATCAGTGATAACAAAGAGCTACAACTTTAAAATATTGACATTCAACATTAGGAGCATCACAAAAAATTATGACCAATTTATTGTATTTCTTAAAAGAATTAACATATCCTTTGAAATATTAATTTTAACAGAATGTTGGCTTAATGACTGTACTATAATACCGCAAATGCCATCATACACCAGTTTTAATACGACTCAAATTATTAACCAAAACACAGGCGTAGTTGTTTACGTTCACGATTCACTAAGCGCAAGTGTTACAGAGCCAGATGTTAGCGATGCTAGCGCGCTGCAGGTAGAAATTAACGATATGATTACTCTCCTCGCCATTTATCGGCCACCCTCAGGTCACTGCAAAAGGTTCCTGCGTTCTTTGCATTGCCTCTTGGACAAAATCTCAGGCAAATCTAGGGTACAAATCCTTACTGGTGACATGAACATAAATTTACTTTCACCGAAATGTGAAGAAGATCTAGTGGAATATATGTCCCTAACTGCAGAGCACGGCCTTTTCCCTGCAATTTCAGAACCAACAAGGGCGGACGCATGTCATGACCACATATTTGTAAACACTGTTAGGAATGCGGTTGGTGTAGTTAGTACATCGAGTATAACTGACCATGACATGGTGTTGCTTGGCCTAAATGTAAACAGAACTGTTAAACGTTGCCTGGACCGAACTATCACCAAACGTGATACAGACGCCATAAAGAACGAACTTGAAGAGTATGACTGGCGCCAATCGTTAAGCAGTACAGGGGTGAACCAGAGAGTAACTAGTTTCTGTGGCCAGCTAAACGATATTGTTAGCAAACACACACATACAACACGAATATGCCACTCAAAATATAATATCAAACCATGGATCACACCTGGGCTTATTCGATGCATGCAACATAGGGATAGATTACATCTCAAGACCAGAAAAGAACCGAACGACTGCCTCTTGCGCATAATCTACCATAGATATAGGAACTTTTGCAATGGCTTGTTACGTAAGCTTAAATCAGAGTATAATAATAGTGAACTTTCGAACAGCACTAAAACTCCTAAAAAGATGTGGAAGACTATAAAAAACGTATGCAACCTATCGGCAAATAAAAAAGAGCCTAAGGAACTATTAACTATATCTAATGGCACAGACACTGTACAATCGCTGAACAAATGTTGTACTTATTTTTCAACAGTGGGACAAAAGCTAGCCAATGAAATATTGACCCAGCTTCAGCTGAGCCAGAAAGCATTAGCAGCTAAGATCAATAGCAATCTTATAACAAACTCATTCTTTCTGCAGCCCACTGACGAAATTGAGGTAGAATCTCTACTACTATCATTACAAAATGATAAAGCACCGGGTACCGATGGATTAACTAACAGCTTGTTAAAAAAATTAAAAAATGTAATTGTACCACCTCTAACTGATATATACAACTTAAGCTTACAATCTGGTATATTTCCTGATGCCTGGAAGACAGCGTCGATTACGCCAATTTACAAGCACGGCCCTAAGGATTCTCCGGAAAGTTACCGACCGATCTCGTTACTGACTGCGTTTTCCAAACTACTTGAGAAACTGGTTAATAATAGACTAGTTAAATATATAGAATCTCACAACCTTGTCTCCGATAGGCAGTTTGGGTTTAGAAGAGGCAAATCGACTGATGACGCCGTCACTCTGTTAACATCAACAGTTTCTTCTCATCTTGACAAAAAACGGTTTGCCGTAGGCGCATTTTTGGACCTGGCTAAGGCATTTGATACCGTTTCAATTCCGATCCTTTTAGCGAAATTAGAAAAAAAAATTTGGTATACGTGGTATAGCATTGAAATGGTTTGAGAGCTATCTATCGGGAAGGAAACAGTGTGTTAAAGTGGGTAACTCTGAAAGTGATCTACATACAATCAATTTTGGCGTCCCACAGGGTAGCGTGCTTGGCCCAACGCTCTTTATAATGTATATGGACGATATTCACGATGCAATCAACGCCAATATAATATGCTATGCCGATGACACTGTTGTTATATTTGACGGTGCAAGTTGGGCTGAGGTATTTTCGAAAGCTGAGTCGGGCCTGGGGCAAGTGTCAGCATGGCTGCGTTATAATTTACTGACTCTGAACGCCAATAAAACTAAATATGTGTGCTTTCACAAAACAGCTGCATCGGCCCCTAGCACATCTGCTGGAATCAAATTACATAACTGCAAGGAAATGAATAGTTGCAACTGTGAATTCATTCAAAGGACAGCTAGCACTAAGTACCTTGGCGTAATCATTGACGAAAACTTGGACTTTAAGGAACACATCATCGTTTTGTCAAACCGAGTGCGGAAAACCGCAAATATAATGAAAATACTGCGTTCTTCAGCACCAACTGACGTCCTAAAATCCGTTTATTTTGCCTTGAGTCAGTCGCTTGTGACGTATTGTATAGGGAGCTGGGGTTCTGTTCAAAAGACCTTCCTTATGCCATTGGAGAGAGCCCAACGCGCAGTACTGAAAGCCATGTACCATAAGCCTGTTAGGTATCCTACAACACAGCTCTACAAGGACAGCAGAGTACTTACCGTACGTCAATTGTTTGTGTTGAGAACGTTCCTTAAAGCCCATCAAGCAATTATAAACAGTGAACACTATGAACAATTACTTAAACGTCGCATATATAGAGTGACGGTACCGAAAGTTAATACGACATTTGCAGAACGGTTTGGCCCACATATAGAGTATTATATATACAATAAGGTAGCTAAGTCCTGTAATATTAAAAACTGCTCACTAAAGGAGGCAAAAATGGTGGTTACAAAGTGGCTTACTTCACTGACATACGCAGCTACAGAAATTCTTGTATTGCACTAAGTCCAATACCTACTAGTTAGTAATATCCGAAGTTTGTAGTGTATTTATTTGCCCCGTATTTATTTATTTATTTACATATATACATATAATATGCATGTCTATAAATTATATATATATAATATCATATACTACTATTATGATACATTATTACATATCCTAGTTCCTTTTTCTTTTAGCTTTTGCAAGTGTGATTAGTTACGTTATACCTACTAGATGACCGAGCACTAAAACTGAATAAGGCAAACGTCACGGTACCCACAGGACAGGCTTGCCTAGTGTGGGGCCAACGGGAATAAGTTTTTAAAGTGTAAAATTGTTTTTTGGAAATAAATTATTTTTATTTTATTTTTTTTACATAAAATAAAGTCTAAAAAATACCCTAATCAAATGCTTTTTAAAGTATACATACTAATATCTAAATATATACACTAATCAGTTCTATTCTCTGAACTCGCACTAGAATTTAACATGATATAAACAGCAACGCTAAAAACAATTGTACAGGAAATAGGTCCGAAGATATGTACAGCCATAGCTATAATTAAAATAGCCATGCCTATAAATATAATGTACAACCTCGGACTGACTACAGACACTGATATCCGCTCCGGAGTACTGCCCACGTACGATATAGTCTGAAAATAAAATATAAGCATCCATTGAAGAAATCATATTTATGGCGTTTAACTTTTATTTTTCTATAAGTATAATTTTATTTATGTATTTTAAATTATTCTGGTTTAATATTTTCAGTCTTCATTTTAACAGTATCTATCGTAAATGTTGTGTGTAATATTGCTGTGAACTATGATGGTAAAGTTATTTACAATGTAGTGACAAATTAATAAATATATATGATAGAATGTACGTATTTATGATCCTTACGCGTGACTCCACACACATTTATTAGTAATTTAATCTGATTTATAAAATTCATAACAATAAAAATGGCAAATTTTGATTGAATGCTTTGCAGAATACTGTCGATGCAAGGCATTCAATCAAAATCTGCCATTTTATTTTCTAGCGACACATGTTACGATATGCTTGCGCAAATTTAGGCTTGTGAAAATTTAAGTAGGTATTATAATGTGTGTTAGAAGATGCTTGTTCAAATTTCAATAATGTGTATTTGCACACAAATCTAGGCTCGCGCTGTTAAATTTTCATGTGTATGGCTACCATTAGCATACAAGCAAGGTTATTGACGATCAAGTTCATAAAACAGTTGACGTTTTTACACAGATAATGTTGATGTGTGTTCGTCATTTCTGTTTAGACCAACTATAATTTAAAGTTTATCAGAACTACCATTAATATTCTTAACTGTTTTTTGGCGCGTACCAGTGGCCACTTAAAAACAGGAAAAAATGTAATACTCACACTGTATGAAATATTATCTGGATTATTAACATATAAAATTCTCTCCCCTAGTAGCTCTTCTGTAAAACAAAACATAATAAATAAATATAAAAAAAATAATTAAGATGATTTTGTATAAATTCGTGGAAAGCGGTTCTTGGATATTTTTAAGATTTGTTTTGCATTTTTAATAACTGAAAACATTGCGTGGAAGATATAAAACAAATAAAATAGTTATTTGACATTCACGAAATGTCTTCTTCGTTAACCTTGCGTTAACCCTGGTCACGTCAGAGTCTGTGGTCCGCTTTTTTCTTGTTTAACTGCATGTTTGCTTGAACGTCGACACGTAATGTCTAATTACTATATTTTTTTATATATATTAGGTCGTTACATATGAAATTGCCGTTTATTTGAAGAAAATGGAGGAAACACAATTTTCAGTATACTAACATTTTTGCATTTTTTAGGAAGGTTGAGATTTGTAAGTTTTTGTTTTTTTTGTGTATGAATTATACAACATTAAGCAAACAGCAATTTTTATTACATTTTTGAAAAGTGACAGCTGAAAAAGTTCCTACTGTCTTTCAAGCGGCCAATAAAAACACAATGTAATACAGAGTTGTAAAATCTTGAAATCAACTTTCAAACAAAATATACATAAATAATGGAAATAGCTATTAAATTATAGGAATAAGGAACTCATGAATCTGTAAGACAATTTCGGCAATTTTTTATGTAAAGACCTATTATATAACGTCTTTCGATAAAAACATCACTCACCACTACATCCAACTCCAATCTTGTTTAGTTCGTCCAACTCCCCTTTTCTTATAGTGATAGTGCTGTAATCCTCACTATATCGATACATTTGTGCTGCTAACACTGCAGTAAAGCTCTCTTTCAAATGTTCCTCCTTAGATACGAACCTCCTCTGTATTTCGTTCAGGAACAGGAATGTTCTGGATCGTTGGCATAACTAAAATATTTAGGTATGATTTTTTAATTTAATTAGTTAACACATATTTATCAATTATCCGTGAGGTGACGGAGGAAGAATAGAAAGAATATAACGACCCAATCCCATCCATATAGTATCGTAAGAGGTGACTAGCGGCAAAATAAGACGATATTACTGCCAGAGAAGGAAATTTCGAAACGAAATCCCGTCCCCTCCGGTCCGGCCAGCGTGAAAACTGTAGGCCAAGCATACCAACATTGTGTTCAGCTGTGAACTGCGATAGGCTAATTGATTGATTAATATTTAACTATTAATATACTAGCAATCCCATAGAGGTACTTCTTTTATTATGAACTAGCTAACTCACGCAACTTCGTCTGCGTCAACCCGTTTTTGCAACTTTTTTCACTTCTGCTCCGCACCAGTTGGTTGTAGCATGATGTAATATACATAAAAACCTTCCTCTTCAATCACTCTATCTACTAAAAAACCGCATCAACATGCGTAGTTTTAAAGATTAAAGCATATATAGGGACAAAGAAAGCGATTTTGTTTCATACTATGTAGTGATACTGTTAGGTAATGATTCGTCCGTTCTTCTTATGACGTAAAGTTAATATAGTATAATCATGACTCATAGTGTAACCCTATTTAAACTAACGTTAAGTAAGTCCAGAGTTCCACGAACGAGCACAAGAAAAATAACATACAAGCTCACACCTATTTCCCTCCGGGGTTAATTAACACCCACATTTTACCAACCATTGAATTCGGTCCACATAATAGGCAATAGGCTCACTGCTGTAGCCGAGTCTCGGCTGTAGGTATATATCTGACAGAAAAATATCTAGTGATTGAACACTTAATTTTTTATTATTATTAATATTCAAGTTTCGAGTTAGTTACGAGCTAGCGACAATTTTAAACTCGTATTGGTGGAATGGTTAGTAGATACATTTCATACTTTAAAATTATAATACATCATACTTGTAGTTATTCTATATAGAAATACAATACACATGTACACTTTTACAGGTGTCTATTTATATCAGGCCGTGAGACATAATTTCACTATTGGTGAGGTTTCTTCGCGAATTTCGTAGAAAGTTTCCTTCGATCTTTATCAGCCTACTGTAGCGGACAGGTGACAGTTGACGAGATAATTACTGACGCTTGGCATACATTTGGCACATGTGGAGCAGTCCTAACGTTGACAGTAATTAATTCTATGCTAGTTCGACGTTTTTTAGGCATGCCTATCAAATGACAGGTTCGTAATAAATTTAAAATGTGGCAGGGTCTTGTCTTTTAGTCGCCATCTTTGTCTTGTCTCATCGACAAAATAGCGAATTCGCTTTCTTAAAATTTGATGATTTTACGCAGAATGAAGGAGACTGAAGGTTAATAATAATCAATCTATAACCCGGTCAGCACACTTTCGCGACACGTGATTATGATTTATTTTTTTACGGTACCTATAAACTGTTATCACTCACTTATGTTATCAAGCAACACCGTAGCTTCTTCGGGAAACTATCCGGAGACTCGTGCGTTGATTCGTTCGTCTCACCAGGGGTATTCATTCAATTTGGGTAAGCTCCTTTTACTCACCAGCATACAGTGCAGAATGGAGGAACCAAGCGTTTCGGTGAGTCTTTCCTCTGCTTTATTACGTCTCGCGGTTCCTTACCAGCTCACGTGTTTCCTTCTTCCGACAGTTCCGGGTCCTTTAAGCGGGGCGTCAAAAAGCATCTGATGAGGCCATGAAGCTGAACACCACCATTGTAACACTGTACGTGTTTGGAATGGTGATCCTCTTTCCTGATACTTTGCCTTCAGCTTACCATCAAGCAAGATGAAGTCAAATTGAAAAAAAAAGAATACGAGTTTATGTGATGTTACATACTTTTATGAACTTTATCGTGCACTACCTATAATTCTTTCAAGAACGGCATTATTAATAGATATATCGCGCCTAGGAGAACGCATCGTAAATTTCTTTAGTCACATAAATTTTCGTCTACACTTCGAAACCAACCTTTGCCACCACATCACATTTGAGCCGTAATTTAAACGTGATGATATTTTAATAACTTTCTGAGACATTTGACGACAAACAAACACAAAATAACCAATTCTATTAAAAGCTATCATGTTTATTTTTAAATTACATTCTTGACCGTGAAGCATGAGAAAATTTTCTGGAAAATACGTGCATTTCATTCCCAAAAAAAATAAAGTGTTCACACTTTGACTGCTCAATCATGATTAATACTTCAACTACTTAATCTATATTTTGACTCCGACTTGAACTGTTTTTTTATCCTAATTAAATCACTGTAATTTTATGAAACACTAACTGGTTCCCGCGTGGAATTTTGAACCTGTTGCTGCAATTCCTGGGAACTTTTGCCCGGTTAGGATTTGACCTATATATTATTCCAAGCTCTATCCCTGCATCAAATTCTAACCAGATTCGTTCAGTAGTTAGAATGTGATTGAGTAACAAACATACAGATATTCAAAGCTGACATTAAAAAACTTTTACAATAATAATATTAAATATTGTGAAGAAGAAAAAAATATTAGATTTCTTCACAGACCTTGCATAAATCATTTTTCGATCTATCTGGACCTTTTGAGCTTCACAGTGAAGACATTTTGTAGACCTTACCCAGAGCTTTTTTTCTTTGCTTTTCTTAGGATCATAGTATGAAAAGCATGGGGAACTCCAAGTTTAATTTTTACCAGATAAAATTCAAGGACCTCTCCTCTTTGGCCCCGGTTCACGACAGTGGAAGAACTTCTGTCTAGGTCTAAGCCAATAGTAGGTAATAGCATTTTATTGGTGTTATAAATATCTTTCTCTATCGGATCCAATGCGAGAATTTCATTTAGTGTCATGTATTTAATGGGTGGCATCGACCTGTCATGTGCATTGTTTTGAAAACTGAAAGCTTTCATTACTAGTATATCTTATTTATTACCCTATTTTTGTTGCTACCGTAGTCATTAGTTTGAATTCAGACCCTCTTTACCAAATGTAATGTATAGGATTCATTAAAAGATATTATAATGAACCCAAACTCGACAGGCGATTGGATTCTAGATAGAAAACAAGTCATTTAACTTAGCTTAGAGGGTTCGGTTACTAAATAATATCAATAAAACTACCAGCTAAGAAAGAGTCCTACTCAGGTTTTACTCTATGGTTTAACAAGAAATTGAAATTGGAGAAACAGCAATATGTGGGACAGTACCTACTTGAATTTGCGACATGGCCATTTGTCTTAGCCCAGTTTATCAGGCAGTTAGTTATCTAGTTTCAAATCGAAACAACTATTTGCAATTTATTGTAAACTCCTATATTATTATTCAAATACACCAAATTGACCCTAATATTTTACTATACTTTTCTCTATCCTATGTTTGCCGGTAAGAGATTGCCTCAGTGCAATAACACCGCCAATTATATGTGCCACATTGACTGATTAATTATGATACTTGTCATATAGTGTGCAATAAAGAGATTTTATTGATATTACACAATCATTATACACATTGATTAGTTAGCTAATGAATGATTGTTGTTCATTAATGATAACTTAAAAGAAAGTTAGTAAAAAGTTAAACTTACTTTATCCGTGATACAGAAATAGACGTATTTATCCTCAGTTATGTAGTGCAGTAAATAAAGTCCGTGTGAATATGTCATTTTATTGTTGTACAGGGGTAATTTTGCCAACACTTGTTCCGCTATCTCCATGAAATTACCATCACAGGATGCAAAATGCGATACTATATTTCTTTCACAAGCCACAACACTGAACAGAATAGGCATGTTTATTTTCGAAAAGATATTATTTAAAATTATTTTTCTAATTACGTTTCCACTATCACAATATCACTTATACACTTCAATGTTATATGAGATCTTTACGTTTATCAATTATAATATTAATTAAAAGAATTCTCGATAATATATTCTTTTTAAATATTGTCGCTACAAATACAACCCGGTACTGATTTTATAGAAACATACCATCACACTGGCATGTCTCCGCAGAATAACGCGGAATCTAAAATTATTGGCTCGTCATTCGGTCGAAACGTGTGTTCTTCGCTAAAAATGTCACCGCTTGTAGATAAATGCGAGAAATGCCGTGACAAGTGTACGGAAGTCGAGGAAACTATGGGGATCTGTGAGATACACGTTCGTTTATGTATCGCGTTTTATCTTGCCTATATTCAGTTGGTTTATAAGGACCTACTTCATCATCATCTTCCTGCCCTTGTCCCCAATTATTTGGGATCGGCGCAACATGTCATTCTCCTTCATACATTCCAATCGGATGTCATTTCCTCAGTCACTCCCTTCCTTGCCATATCTTTTTTTGGACCGATCTCTGGTTGTAAAGCCCTCTACATTACATCTAAGGACCTACTTGTCGAATCAAACGTGATGTGAGAATAGAAAGGTCTTGGGTTCAGAAGTTGGGTCGTATACTTGGCTGTGTATTTATATTACGATATGTATTGTTACAGGAACTCTTCGAATTAGTACTTATGGAAGTATTTCCCGAGCTCAAACGCTACCAGTGAATCTCTGGTTAAGGTAAGCCATGACAATAGTTATATATCAGAGTTTAGTAACTAATATTACAGGGATAATATCCAAAGGGCACTTCTTCAAATTTAATGAGTGTATAAAATTCATAATCTCTAAGAGACATTCCTGTTTGAATTTTTTTGTTTACTGTAGGTATTGGATACTTCCAAATGACTGCACATATCTTTTCTAATTTTATACCACTTTTTATATCTGCATACCCAGTTACACATATCGTCAGTGATACGTGAAAACGGCAGCGGTTGTATGTGTGAAGTACCATTAATAGCATCCCTTACAGCTATTTTGTAACTGAAATATCAGAGTAGGATGCTACTATAGGCTAATACACTTCTATTTGTATTGACTGGAGTGTTATTTTTCACATCCAAGAGGCTAATTTCTATAGACTTGTTTTTAGAGTTTCTCTCATATAGAGTTAAATTAAATACCCTATTATATTTCTGTCATGTATGGAACCACGCGGTGCCACAATCTCGAAAACAAAAACCTTATTTTTCGTATTCTACATAATGATTTCCCCATCAGAATCGCCACGATTTCACCAAGGTCATGAAATATTATATCAGAGCCACGTTAGCCACGCCTGAAAATTTATTTCCGTATGTTCCACTCCCATTAGATCAGTTGGATGATCAGGACGTGTGATTGGATTTAAGATCACCATATTCTTACAATTTAATGGGTATAGCGCTTTGCCCAAATGCGAAACCACAGATGTTTTCACAAATATTGCCAAGACGACATACATATAAACAGTAAATTACGGTAGTCTTTTTAAACTTTTACAAGAATTCAACAAGAAGCAAATTCGACAAGCATTGATAAGTACTTTACTAATGTTGACATCCAATTTCGCTAATGTATGCAGATACATTTAGAACATTGTTATCCTTAAATAAACTAACGTCGTATGGAAAAAATATGTACTAATTGTTATAATGTCATCAATGGTCATTCAGAGGTAAACCAATATTTAATATGACGCCTATAACATTATAATGTAATGTTTATTATTAATTTAGTTTAAGTACTTTCATTGATCTCACTTGTATAATAATACCAGATACCTACTATATCTTATTTTAATATTATCGAATTGAATAATGCGAATACTGGGCTGTAATTTTACGATTTCTTTGTGTATACGTTTATTCTATTTTTAAATATCCTTTGAATGTCACAAAAATAATGGGCATTTAAAACAGCCGTTTCTTTGACAGTGCATACCGCTTTCACGTTATAATTATTTTGTGACATTCAAAAGGATATTTAAAAAGAAATAGTAACTCTCGATCACTTATACTGAACAGGCCACAGCGGTTTTTAAAAAGTAAGATTACTTGCATAGTGATGTGATTGTGCTTATACAGTAGCCATTGTTTATATGTAAAAGTAACCGCTTGCTGTCAGGTCCCCACCTTCTACTAATTATTAACTATTGTCAAACCACAGGTTACAAATATTGCCAAGACGACATACACATAAACAGTAAATTATAGTAGTATAAGGTTTTATAGATTTAAAACTCAAAATTAAATAGTTTCATTCACTCCGCACGTAAAGTCTAAAATCAATTGTCATTTTTTGTAATCTCTGTGGTTTGACTATGGTTGGCAATTAGTGGAATCGGGGCCCTAGTGTGCTTGTTTGTCTTTATTGTAGAGTAGTTAATACCGTACCTAAGATCGGGTAGGTAAGTACAATGTTAAAGTTTATAAAATCCGTGTGGATTCGCATTCTATCATGAATTGTTCTAATATTGTATGTCACTTGAATGATTGTAAATCTAAAATGTGACGATTTATGTTTAACATACCCTGTTAATATATTTACGTACTTACACAAAATAAATGTACAGTAGCTACTTACCTAGATTCTGATTTAACACGTGGAGACGAAGAGTGGGACAAAATTGGCTTGATTCGACTTTGTAAAGCGTTCTCTCTTATGTACTGAATAGAATAGCTTCAACTTCAACTTTTTCTTAAAATTACTTCTGCAGCAGAATCGCCGCAATTTGGCTAATGTCAAGTAAATATGATAAATGTAATATATAATTATTAATGACGTGATGCCAATGTCAATTTTCAAAAATGTATACCAGTACGTTAGCGACGCCTGTGAATTTGTTTACGTGTTTCTGTCCCCCTACTGGACACGCCCCCATCCACTTCCCCGATCAGAACGTGTAGTTGAATTTTAGGCGAAGAAAAGAATAGAATGTTTAGTGTATGGGATTGACATTCGTTCACGCCTGTCATAAATGTCAAAATACGTGTCAATCCCATATATTGACTTTGTATTCTATTCTATTCCATTCTATTGTCCAGGATAGTTGTATCGTTTATGTCTAAGGCGTGATATGTTCAGAGACTAGTTAAAACCAAAGCTATATTTTTATATTTTATAAACACAATCGATTTTAACAACTCTGTTAAGGTATTCAAAATGTGGACATTGGACGTGTACCTACTTATAAAAAAAATAATTACATCAGTTTTGAGTTTTACCTACGGGACATGGGTGTGTCCAGTATTCAGTTGGTGAAGCACCCTAGAGAACGTTTTACAAAACGAAACATGGTCAATTGATCTTCTATCCCGACTTTTTCCGACGCGACGTGGTATATCAAATAGCGGATTGTTACTGTAATTAATATATAGATAGGTACTTATGTTTAATGAAAAATATTATAAGACCAATGAATATAGTAAAGTCTTTTACAGAAATTTTAAGCTTATTGCTGACATAAGATGTTTCTATTTTTGTGAATGTTATTTTTTTATTTGTAGTGTTTGTGCCAAAGGGTGCACGCTAAAGCGTTATTAGTTGAGGCATCGAATTGTATATATTGTATACTTATCTATGTAATGTTTCACTCAAGTATTGTATGTACCTGAATCTTTTAAAAACAGAATCTCAAACATGTCTAGTATAGTTAAAGTAATTAAGCTATTCATGAATGCGTGTAACACTGAACCGCTGCCAAGCTTGTCTTACAGATAGGTTTCGGTACATGAAGTGAAACCGTCATGTATTAACTGATTTGCATGAACAAATTTAAACATAATTAAAAACCACAGTACAGATCTGAACAGTTATCTTGACACTTTCGGTTGTATAATAATTCGGATAGTTAGTCAATATTTATGTGTATGTTCATATGAATGCACTATGTTATTTTTTGGTTACATTTTAATTTATTAAGTGCCATTAACCTGTCCGTCTATCGACTATGAATACGTGATTGGTGTTAGTAGTTTCTATCATGAAATAACTAAGGTAATTTGTTTAACGTGTGTTTTTATAAAAAGTTGCCACAAGATTGTTTACCTTTATTTAAGTACCTAAACAAATGTTGTCACTAACTTTTTAACATTCAATTTAATTAAATGAGATATGAAATCCAAAATTGATCTGAATCTATTTACATTCAACGTTTGAACTTATAAATTTTTAAATCGTGTAATAGATTTTATTTATGTTTTTATTTACCTATTGTTAAAAAATATATGAATTGATTAATTAACTTTAGTTGTCCCACCAATGTTTCGATAGAGGCGAAATTAAATTTCGCTTACATAGTGTATTTCTATAAAAAATATGATGCATAAATACTTCATCATCATCCGTGCATTAATCCCAGTCGCATCCAAAGCTAACACCTCGCAGTCTAGGGTCCGCTTTAATCCAGTCTAACTGCGTTGCGGCTAAACCTTGATATTTTCCGTGAGGCGATTGTCATATTATCTCCATAGCCTATAGGTATACGCGATATCGAAGAATTTAAGCTAGACTAGTTGTTGAACTTTTTAGAGCTCCAACTACCCGTAACGACTGCTATAGATGTTTGTATTATGACCGGGCCCGGCCACCGCCGCCACGCCACAGAGGCTGTGGGCTGATCCATAAAAAATAAATAGTTAATATATGGCAGTACTTTTTAGGAAATACACGTTCTAAAAATACTGAATATTCTTAAAAAATATAAAAAGAGGGACCCCTTATTATCTAGTCAAATTCTCTCTACAAGTGACATGTTTTTGCACAATGTTATTAAAGAAATGCTTGAAGTTAGGTATACTTAGTTAGTTATGTATTCAAAATAACCTAAGTGACGAATTTAAACCTTATTTAAATACTACGTAAACAAAATTTATTTAACAGAGCTGTACGTAAACTTTAAAAGTGACTTATTTAAACATTTGACTTATTGTAATATTTTTATTAGTTGGATATTTTTTGACCAATGTAAATTGTGACATTACCAGTTAAATTATTTACATTCCTTATTTAACATTAATTAATATATATCTTCAGAAAAAAATGTGTTCCGTCATTATATTACGGGACATTAAATTATCAAAATAGTATTAGTAGGCAAATATGATCTATGTATCTTTAGACGCCTCCTTGCCATATTACTGAGTTAAGAAATAAATGCGGCAGGAGCCTCGCGTTAATAAATTAAACGAATTATGTGTATAGAGATTGTAATGCTGAGTACACACTGACGGAACGTTACATCGATTGCTTTAATACTGCACGGTATCGAGTAATTTATTCACTTACATTCCCCGTGACGCCCATATTAGTTTATTCTCGTTTGTTTTCGTTCACTTGATGTGTACCTTCCGTTTATCTAAATAATCCAATCTAATTCGGTTGTTCTTTTATCACATTAATACCTACTACGACTAACAGGTGACAAGCAGGAATGCAATGTACTTTTTTATACCTTATTCTTAATGAGGATGAAATACGGTAGAAAGACTTGTATTAATAGGCTAGAAAAAATATATGTTGTATGTTACAGTAAAAAAATGAATAATCATGAAATATTGATCAATAATATTCGACGGGTTACAACATAATAATCTATAAACTTGTTAAAAAAGTTCAATACAATTATACTAATACGGTTAGGTTAGGTTTACGGCTACTTTAGGCTATGATAAGAAAGCAGTTATCTTGTCAAAATGATTTTGAAGTCTTGTAATTCATTTAAGATATAGTCTAGCAAACGCCCGTTTATTGGAATCACAAACAAAATCGAGTAATCAAATGTTATTCCATAAATACTGTACGCACATTAGTTTAAGACTATCGATGACATGGCAATCTTTATGTGGAACGGTATAGAATAGATTGATAAATGTATGTGGGATATAGATTGATCTGGCTACTCTAGTTGATAGATCTTTCTTGTTTAGCGTCTTCTAAAAGGCTTGGCCGTCTGTAATAATTTTAAAAGACTTACTAAACAGGTGCCTGAAATTCGTAAAACTGGGCATTTTGACACTGCGGACATTTTGATACATGGGACCTAATGGACAGAATGGCTTCACTCCTTTAATGATTGCTGATGCCTCCAGCTCATAACTACTGTATCTACTCTCTGCATCACTAGTCTTCCTATTGTAGTAGTGTATAGGGTGTAAGTCACCCGCATGGTTTCGCTGCAGTAGTATCGCACTATATCCCACTGCAGAGGCATCTGTATGCAGCTGATGATCATAGATTCTTAAAACCGCACCGCAAGCTATGCTGTTTTCAACATGTTAAATGCACTTCTCTGAACATCATTAAACACAAAGGATACATTCTTTTTCAATAGATCAGTTAACGGCTTGGCTAATAATGCAAAATCGTTAATGTACTTTCTAAAGTAAGACGTTAATCCTACAAAACTGTGCAGTTGTTTTAAATTCTTTGGTTCAGAGTACTTGGTTACAGCATCTCTTTTGTTAATCCCATACATTGAACATTACATTCTATTTCATTCTACAAAACGACAACCAACAAATTGCCACTTGCCTAGAGGTCCTAGCGCAGACAACCATTTTGGCGAGTTTCATAAATTTCAGGGAAACTGAGGGTTAGAATAATCTTTAGTATTCTTGTTCAGGCTTATGCTCTGTGATGAACTTTTTAGATATGGCAAATCCTATAAAGATGTCCTATCAGATTTGTCTTTGGTTCTTATTTTGTCGGCAGATATTTTTCAATCAGTAAAGTCATATGAATGATTTACGTACTTCCCTAGGGCACCTACCCTATCTAAGGGAAATACTACCCTAAGGCGAAGTACGTTGAAGACTTAATGTGATGTGCTTGTTTCCTATTTTAATATAAATAAATAGATTTCCTAGGAAACAATTATTCAGCGCCATCTATACCGAAAATTAACACGTAATATGGGTTCTCGAAAGTTTTCTGTTAACCTTTTTGAAATATACGTATTATATATAGATATTCATCATAGATATTTAGAACAATGCAAAAATATTAAGGTTTCGAATATTTTCACAAGGCGGGAATCGAACTCGCCACTTTGTACGTATTTTCTACCAGTACCTACTCTACACGTAGATAGGTAATATAAAAATATTAGATTTCAAGGAATCACATGAATTCATATTCAACTTATTTAAACTATAACCTAACAATAATAATGCTGTCATAGTAAATGCCTAATTGCCTATTATGTATCTTTTTAACAAAAAAATGACTAGTTTTTTAAAGAAGTCAACTTAAAGTATTACTTGAAACACTGTCTATTTTTAATAACTTTTTACGAAGAAATATTTTTTTCTAACGTCACAAAATTAATAAACAAGTACCGTTAAACGGGGGTGAATAGAGATCCAGGGGTGAATAGAGGCGGAGCGGGTCCGGAGAAGACTCCGGGCCCGCACTGCCCGCGATGAGCGGAGGCGACTCGGACGTCGGAGGTCGCAAAATGACCTCCGTCCCCCATGAGCGCGGGCCTGGGGGTGACGGGTGGAGCCGCCGGTCACCCTAGCAGAAGCAGGCCACGGCGATGGCGCAAAATGCCACCCCATACCCAGGGGCTAGATGGGGACACCATGGTCCCCGCATTGGGGGAGGAGGGTCATCTCAACAGAGATGTCCCCGGGTCTGCCGGGGTGCGAGAGATATGTCTTGTATAATCTCACCTCCGGCAATCAAGGACCCATGATCGGCGTGCGTTTTGGTCGGTTCGAGTCCGACATAATCACCTTCATCGGTTTTGGTGGAGGTGGTATCCGTGGGGATTTTGCGCACGATAAAAAAAAAAAAGAAAAAAAAAAGGGGTGAATAGAAATAAAATGGTCAATGGAATATTTTAAATAATTTCTTTCACAAATTGTTAATTAAGCTTATTATCAGATTTTATGATTCTGGTATTACAATGAACTAGTCCAAATTTTCAATTGAAAGAAAATAACTACAGGATTTATCTGACCATTTCATTTCTATTCACCCTTCGATCTATATTCACCCCGTTTTAGCCGGTATCTTGTCTTCTGTTTTACGTTTGTGACTTGACCTTTTGCCATTGTGCAGTGACATTAGAAAAACAGTTTTCTGATTAACTTATAAAACTGTCTATAAAATATTATAATATATGTATTAAGTGTTATGTTTCATGTTGTTGAATAAGTGTAAACGATGAGTATTGTATATAAATTTACGGTTAAATGGAAATAAAATAGTACATGTATTTTATAAAATTGTTTTATTAACTGAAGTTAGCCTAGTCGATAGTACTGTTTAACTTTTAAAACCCACGGTACCACCACGGTACCACCATACCACGGTATGGCCAGGGGTACCGTGGGTCTGAAACGATGTTGACCTATGAAGTTAGATATATACCTACTCTTATTATGTATTTTGCCAAGAAAAATAATCTAGGTATCTACAACTCGAGGCCGCCTAGGAATTGTACGTATTAGAGTGACTATACAGGTTGTATTTTTCAGATGGGACAATATGGACAGGTACTTCAACTTTGTAGTAAAATTCTTGGGAGACTATTTGTATATTTAAGATAAGTATTCAGAACTGTATTTACAGATTTTAGAAAACAAGCACAACAAGAAAAATGCTATAGCCATTCATCTCACTGTAAACATGATAAACAGCATCGTCTAGACTGAAATGACACTTCTCAAACGCAATTTTTTTTAATTTTTTTATAGCATGTAAAATTTAGGCATAAGTATAATTTTATTGTTTTGTTCGCACCGTATGAGGGTGACACCTTAGTCCTGTACACCGAGAATCTACAAATTCTTAACCATTGTCTAACCACTGAAATTAGAAAACTGACATTGAATTTTCATAAACATATGCTTAATGAAGAAAATTAAATAAAAAAGAGTTCATTATATCGTTTGCTCGACTCTTCACGATGCCATCTACTTTTGGAATGAAGTTTTGCGAATATGCTTGTGAGCGAGTATAATGTACTGTTCCGGAGGGATCTTAACAGTATACACCAGTAAAATCAGGGTCCATGGCACGTATGTGTGAGATAAGGGAGAGGACGGGATTAAATTGATAGAGTTCATCGGAACACTTGCCTTACCATCCAATGCCATCTTTACCACTAGGCACTCGGGACACGTGCCCAGGGCCCACAAGAGGCCCCACAAAATAGAGAAGATTTCTCACACATCATCTCAAGAAAAATCTAATACTATTAACATTCCAAGAGGGCCTCTAAGGTCTTGTGTGCCCAGGGCCCCTGCCATAGGTAAAGACTGCTCTGTTACCATCCATTACTGAAAAGGATGACAAAAATATCATACAAACACAAGGATAGTTTCTATTCTTTAATTTCAGTACAATAAATTATATAACAGTTTTTAGCACCCTCAAGAGGCCTAGAAGGTGTAAAAGCTGTTTCATTTACACATTACTTATTTATTATTAATACAATACAATTAAAAAAATTTGACACTGAATGTCTTCTGTGGATTATTAGTTTAAAAAGTTTTTAGTATTTTGGATAGAAATATCTTCACTGAACTGTATCTACATGCATTAAAAATATTGTACTCATATTATAACTTTATCAAAATTAAGGAAAATAATTAAAAAAAATATATAAGTATACAGCGTGTTATGGGAACGCTCCTGAAAACGAAAAAACAGGGGACACATACCTACTGACAAATTTAACAAAAATGGGCTACTTTTTCTGATTGTCATAGTATTTTTTAGTACGTACCATGATTCTTAGACCCTTTATAGGTCTAGTATTACTGCGTAAATTATGTTAATAAAAGATAAAAAAAATCGGGTACATATTAAAAACATATAACGATAAAAAAAAATTGCCCAATTTTCGAAGCACCCGAAAAGCGTTCTCCTAACACTCTGTATGTTAAATCCACCATTACTGACCACCCACACTACTGACAAATCATTCGGTATCACAGCATTCACTAAATTAAGTTCTCATTCCTTAAAAGCTATATAACAAAACAATTCACATAAAATATTATCTTAAAACTAATTTCAAAGATTGTTATGAGCGTTAAAAAGTAATTCTTGTATTCGTCATTAGCTTTATGGTTATTTATCGTCTCCATTAAGACATAATTGCAAAGTTGGGATATAAAAACAATATGGCCACCCTACGTGAATGAAATGGAATAAATCGTTTCGAATTGCCTTCTTTATGGCATGCGTAGACTAGACGTCGCTTACGAGAACATTATACCATTTTGTTGAGTCGTTCTTAAACCAAGGCCAACCAGATGTTTCACATCAATATCTAATATCTAGTGAATGAAAGAGGACTGTAAGCTTCCCAATATGAATTTTAATGTAATATATATTATTATATTAAAATTTAATTGTTATCTAGTAACTGAATATGGGGCGGATAGTTTCTATGACATAATGTAACATCTCCAACTGTTAAAGTTTATAATGTAGGTATATTGTTGCCATGTTTCAAATAATAAAGTAATTGTCTAATATTATTAAGTATACAATATATATCTATGTACCTATATATAAAATTAAAAACATTTAGATTACTTAAACTTCTGAAGTCTATAAGTAATGCACGTTATTATTTATTTAGTCAATAATAAGGAGATAACGTTTAAGAAAAGGAACTTTCGTTATACAAAACTGTTAGTTACCATATACCACGTTATTACTGTGGTTCTATTCGCTATCAAAAAATATACAGTACTTTAATTGCCTTAATTATTCGTATTTCAGACATTAATGTAATTTGTGATTCGAAATAATAATTTAAAGAAAAATTTAAATTTTTTTTCTCTGTCCATCGACGCCCGTCCTAATTCTACCTTAGATTAAAACACCCTGTGAAATATGAATAATTTTGCCCGTTTTGAATAACTGAATTAAATATTTAGATCATTCAACAAAGCAATTACAGGTATTTTTTGAAAACGCTGTCTTTAGGTAAGGGAACCAGCTGTAACATTTACATTTTTCCTTTTCACTAAGAGTATGATCTGAGAGAGCATTGTGTTAACGAGTGTATACCCATTCAGCAGTAGGCATTCGTGTAAATAATATCCATTGAAATAATGATTAAATATCCATTAAAATCACAAATGTAAATAAACAATATATTTACAATATCAATTATGGTTGTCAAAATAATTGGTAATTAAAACTAACTATTTACAGTGATATTTTATTGTCACCATTATAAATTTGGTGAATTAAATCTAGATTAAGCTGCGTTCCGTATTGTTTTAAAGTTTTTATGAAATCTGATTTTTAATCGTGAAAATATTTATCTCTATATATTGGGTGTATTACCTTCCTGACATGAAAACTTCAGGAACCAAATGAAACTTACAAAAATATCTACGAGCAACTCTTTTTCTATGTGAACTTATGCGCAAAATCAGTGTGACCATATATAATATGTAAATAAATTTGAATAGTTTCATCCCCTTTGTCACACCGAATGAAATTTTTCTACTTGTCCTATTTCTTCGCATAAAATTTAATGTCATAATTTATAGTGGCATACCCTTTCTTTGCCTGAAGTTGCCATAATCATTTTGAGGCATATTATGCTGTGGTATATTATATACATATAATTATACTAAAGCATAATAAGCAGAACGCCCAATAAAATCAAATCGTAAAATCATTGGGGCATATCTGGGCATAAAAATCTCTTCTATACCCAACTCGGAGTGGTAATATTTTGGTGGTATTACTAAACCATATATACTTTAAGGGCTGTTATACGAATAAATATTATGTCTTATAAGATAAACCTCTAGAGATTCAAAATAAGACTGAAAAGTATAACATAAATGATAATCATAATGTTTACTTAAATGGTATGTATGTTATAAAAACAATATATTATATTATTAAAATGCATTTAACAGTTATGCCATAGTAGATATATACTGACATAAAAACTTATGCGAATCAAGGGGAAACGTTTTGCACAAGGCTAATTTTATTAAATGCATACTTATAGCTAATGTCGGCAATTTATCATAAAGTTGACATCATAACGTTGTTTAATGTTAATTATATATTATAATACCCAACTTAAAAAAGTTTTGACAGTTTTTAAAAATATGAAAGTCCTACATTATAAAGAACATTTTGTACATACCTGGTGGTGTATTTTCAACAATTTAATTGTTATTTGAGAAATAGAGTTACAGTTAAAATGTAACTACCCATACCGTTATTTTTTATTAACGATATAAAAATATAATAAAATTAGCCCTGTGATATTGAGTCTACTGCTAAATTCCAATAAATTCGTGTCACGTCGAGATACCACTTCAGAACGTTTTTTCATATTACTTACATTATAGACTGCGTGATCCGATTACTTCGTCCGATCGAACATATCTCAATATTTCAATATTGGATATCAAAATTGCAATGGATGGCATACTTCACGAGATTTTTATTTCGCAAGTTTTATTAAACTCTTGTCGAATCAACTTCGTTCAGTCCAGTTGCCGCCAGCAATCGGATCATACAAAAATAAGAGCTAAACATCTTTTAAAATATATATACGTTCTCACTGAATATGTAATATCCCGACGTATTAAAGTCACTTCCGTTCTTCCCGTGAGCCAACGGAAAACGAACGATAGTCGACTTGTATAATAATAAATAATAATGAATGTTAATATCGATATCATGCTGTGAAACAAAGTCCACTGTTTCAATATTCTTAGGATCGCTTTCATGGTTCCTTTTAAGTTCGCAGCATAATATTGAACCAGTTTCGTACTTATATCTATTCGACTTAGGTCGCCAGAGATATTGACGGTAGAAATCTAAAATTGAGTAACTTACATCGACGGTTCATAGGAAAAGCTACATTATTACAGATAGTAATAATGTAGCAAATGGTTTCACCATTAGAAGTTATAAAATTCTGTAGATTTTACTTTCAACCGTTGATATCGCTAACATTTTGACTTCAAACCGTCTATATGTTCTTACTAAGTACAGTTAGTGTGATACGATACAAATAGAAACACCTATTTACACGTTACTCTCTGTGCTTCTAAACAATGGACCTAAACCTATCAACTATAACAATAATTATAATTTAATATCATATATTGTTAAATGAAATGATTCTATATAATGAAGTATTAAACTCTCTGACGGATTTAATTCTGGGAACAGTACTGAACTAAAACATGATAAGATTCCAACCTAGTTGGTAAGTATCTATGATCTAATCTAGATATAGATACGTAATTAAATCATTATTTCACCATTGTGATTTCAAAATATTACTTCGCTTAAATATTGATCTTATAATTATATACCACAAATATATATTTTTTATCTGGAATTGACGAATACATCGATATCAGAATAGACATTAGAAACTTAAAACAAGACTTATTATAGGACACATTATTTTATGTCCTTTGGTTTAAATGTCCGCTATAGATTCATTGTTGTTTTCACAAAATATAAGTTAAATGAAAAGGGCCTCCCGTAAACGTTGTTAGTATGGAGAATTGAGTCACCAAACTAACACAAATTATGACCAGTTTCGTCACTTAAAACCGTGACGTAGTTGGGCATGATATTCATTAAAAATTATACCGAATAGTGAACATTAGTTAACACTCGCTTTGCGAAACATGTTGAATATGTCATAGCATTTTGGCACATATGAGATAGCAGCTATGTTCTGGTGCATAGTCAGTCTTAGGAACAATGTAAAAGTTTTCAATGTCAAACAATTACTGCTGTCAGCCACAGGAGACAGGTACCTATTTACCACGTGGAAATTATGGAATGAGATTTGTTAAAACTGATGGTAAAAACACACGCGCATCAATTCACATTATAATATTTTATATTAATTATGTATTTTAGCTAGGAACGGAGGCATCTCGATATGAATATAAATCGTTCATGAAATACATTTTGAGAATGATTCTGTATAAATGTTACAATTTTAGGGTATAGATTGAGCATGAACTCGGAAATGCAGCTCAATTACACTAGCTAATTTGTATTGCCAAATCATGCCACCATTGTTACCTTTGTAATGACATCTCCGTAATTAGATAAAGTGAAAACGTATATAGAAAAACGTTCACAAGTTGTCTTATTGTGTTGTCTTAATTAACAACACCATTTGCAACATTTGTTCGCATTTTCAGATGTTCGTAAAATAAATACCTACTAGGTACTTTCTACGTTATACATATATACACAAATACATATACTTGTATGTACGTTATATATGCATATATACATATATACATGTTCATAGAACATCAACACAACAATCAAAGAAAATAAGTAGGTATACCTATCTACTTAAACCTATATATACGAACGTATATATGTTTGGCACAAGTATAATTTTATTAGAAGCACAGACGATCGAATACGATAAGCAAAAAGATTTAATTATTATGTTTAGGTATGGGACGTAATGATACAGTCAAAAATAGCAATTTCTTTCTATATCGGTTACTTTAAACTTGGTAACATTTATCATATTGCGACTTTCTACAAACAACATTAATAGGTTATTGTAACCTTTGGCATATACATAGGGAATATTATATTCTTCGAATAGACTGGATGTCTGAGAACGATATTCGTGTATAAGTAACCTAACATGTTGTTAGTACATATATCAAAAATAAATCATTAGTATACATGATTTTATATTTTATTTTATTTATCTACAATACAAGGGATAGCGGCACGCTATGGCAACAGTCATATTGAAGTCATTTTGTAAATCCATCTGCCCCCGTTCTAAAATTCAACAATTGAAAGATGCATAACCTACCTTTTAGATTAGAATAATCGTCTTGTCGTCACTACAGGCTACAAGCGACCGCCGTAATGTGTAGATGTTATTGCGTGAGTAGATTTATTTATCGCCATGGTATATGGTGTTTCGATAGAGATTGATAGCTTACAAGGTTATTAACATACAGAAGGTCGCTTTCATACAAGCTGAAAGCACACACAAACATACATACGCACTCGTTTAGTACTTATATAGTTACTGACTTTCGTTTTGCATTCGTCGCCCGTTGAGAATTCCCGTTCCACTTTGACGATATAGGTACATGAGTAGTGTTTCCTCGTTGTATGAAGTCGATCTTTTATATGGCTTTGTGCTTAAGTGTTCGTATTCGTCTTAATTTTTACTGCCAAATTATTGGCTCTCACTAAATTTTAACACAAAACGTTCCTGTTACACAAGCTGCCAACGCATTTACGAAAAAAAATAAGCATTTTATGCGTAAGTATAGTCCGTATGCGTTAGGCTGTAACAAAAATCTTTTGTGTATTACACTATACATTTAACTTTGACATTCATTTCTAAATTGCTTTATTGTTTGTTTATTAGGCATACGAGTGTAATGTTACAGGTTCGAAGTCGTCGTGGGTCGAAGGTGGTTGTCTATGGGGCGGCGGAGGCGGAGGTGGCAGTAGACTGGTTCCTTCCGGTATGTAAACATTTGTTACACGTTCCTAGTTAAAAAAGTAATACAGGTGTTAAAAAACTTAGTTTTAGCTAAAGAGAAGAGGGCAATGAAATAAAAAAGGGTCTGTGTTCAACTATTAAAGAATGATTTCGTACCCGACCGCAAACAGCAGCGGCTGAAATAGCGTACTATGATATTGATATGAATGTGATAATATTGTTAATTATTTTAATACATTGCGGCATCTCAACAGTGTCGTCTATCGTATCAAAATTTAACAAGTAATGCATGACACGTCATCCATATCATATATCAACATATATCCATATATCCAAATGTTGTCCATAGATATTAGAAATAAAAAAATGTCAGTCCCGCAACCGGTCCATTTGTCTTTATCTACATATTTTCTTTTATTCCCTTACATTGCTCGTTAAACGTCGATTTGAGTAAACAGTCTCATTGAAAAGCAGTAAGGAATGAAAACAATAATTAATATCATATTTAAGCCTATTTCACGCATGGCTGCTGCATGCGTCTGTAGTTGGTTGGGTACAGAATCATATTTTTAGGGTCAGGTCAAACGAATATAATTTTGTGAGTCGCGCAGTTTTGGTCGCGTAATTTTGAATTTAAAAAGTACAGTTTGGGCTACATGCTGATGCAAAATGAGTTGTCAGTTTTCAATGAAATCGAACACAAAAACCGAAATTGCGCGAGTCTTTACTTAAAAAATTATACTTGTTTGGCTTCAGCAGATAATCTTTATTTGGCCTCTGAAATGCTAAAAATGGTAGGTATTCTATATGTATCCGTAATCATACCCCTTGTATCCATCGAAATGTCGAGAAAAATGACAGGTATAGCCCGTCCAAACCCAAACGCCTTTTACTCAAACAAGCAAACTATATTGACGAACAAGTTCATAAAACAATGTTAACTCGTCGCCTTAACGTTGTTACCTCTGATACTACCCTACCTTGTAGATACTAAATACCATCATTATGGTACATTTCAATCGATTTTTTTCCCATAAGTGTTATATAAATAAATGTGTAGGTATAAGGATACTCATTTTACAATTATAATTTACCTGATTTTTGTCATATTTGAAAATTCCCTGAAAACGATTAGTACGCCGTTCCATAGCATCGGCATTTGGTCCGCCGGCGCCCGTAGCACAGCTGTAGTTCGGGTTATGGAAAGAAATATGGCCTCCAGAGTCGCGATAGTTCTCCTTCAGATCACCGTCTTGCTCTCTGCGTAGTTTCACTATAGTAAAGAATAAACGTATCCTTCAATACAGGGTTCCCTAAAACTTATAATTTAGTGTACCAACTACTGGTACCACAATGCCTGAAGTTAGACAGCGATTCTATAATAAACTGTTATGCAAAGTTGTTAAACTTCTAAGAAAATACATAAATACAGATGAAATTGGATAAAAGAATTAGCTACGTTTTTTATGTTCGATAGGCTCGCGTCTGACCACTACCTCACCTGGTGGTAAGGGATGATGTGGTCGCCGGTGAAGCACGTTTGCCTAGAAGTAACCTATTCACTATAGTCTTGAAGACTTCCAAGTTATCCGGAAACACAGATTCGGAAAGGATGTTCCACTCTTTGGCTGTACGCATGATGAAGGTATCACTGAATCGTTTGCTAAGAATGAGTTTCTATAAACGGGAATTTATAATATGGCACTTACCACACACAATTAAGATGATAGATGCGCCGATTACTACAAACACCACTATGGAGACAGTAATGACGATAGCGCCAGTATTCGTGTCTGGTGCTTCGGGATGTATCGGAGGCTGCAAGTTGTTCGTGGGCTGCTCCGAGTAGTCGAAAAACGATGGATAGTGGGGTGGCATCTTAAGGTCAACAGGATTCTTCGGTACTGAAAAGTAGTAGAAAGAAAAACCGTTATATTAGTATTAATAACATTAAGTGACCCATCCAATTTTCGTCCCATCTCTATATTACCAGCGCTAAGTAAAATTTTTGAAAAAATAATATTTAATCAACTGCTTTCACATTTTGCAGCCAATGATTTACTTCATAAAAAACAGTTTGGTTTTACTAAAGGCAAGAATACAACAGATGCAGGAGTCGCACTAGTTAAACATATATTTGATGCATGGGAGGAGAAGCAGGATGCCATTGGTATTTTTTGTGACTTATCAAAGGCTTTCGATTGTGTTGATCATGAGACCTTGTTATTAAAGTTAGATTATTATGGTGTCTCTAATAGCTCACTTAGCTTACTTAGGTCTTACCTCACTGGCAGAGTACAAAAAGTAAACGTTAATGGCACCGATTCTTCTGGCGCCCCGCTAGTCATGGGAGTACCCCAAGGCTCGATATTAGGACCCCTTTTGTTCCTGATATATGTAAACGACCTTCCATACTTCATTGAAAATCTTTGTGAAATAGTATTATTTGCTGATGACACTTCATTAATTTTTAAAACTGACAGACAAAAAGTAATACTTGACGATGTGAATAATACCCTTTCTGTAATATTGCATTGGTTCACGAGTAATAACCTGCTACTTAATGCCAAAAAAACAAAATGTGTAAAATTTACGATGCCAAATGTAAGACATATAGACTCAAACATTATAATGAATAATGAAACTGTGGAAATAGTCAATACCACAGTTTTTCTTGGCATCACACTAGATAATAAACTACAATGGGGTTCTCATATCACAGCCTTAGCAGGAAGACTTAGCTCAGCTGCCTATGCGGTTAGAAAGATAAGGTCACTAACTGACGAGAAAACGGCACGATTAGTTTATTTCAGTTACTTTCATAGCGTTATGTCATATGGTCTGCTGCTGTGGGGCTCAGCTGCCGATATTGCAACTATATTTATATTACAGAAACGAGCTATACGAGCAATCTATTGCCTCGGACCCCGTGACTCGCTGAAAGAACTGTTTAAAGAAATTAATATTTTAACAGTTGCCTCACAATATATTTACGACAACGCCTTATATGTAAGGAAGAACCTAGACCTCTTCCAAAAAAAATCAGACTTTCACAACTTGAATACGCGAAATAAAAATAAACTGGCGATACCGAAACTAAGGCTTCATAAAGTCAGTAATTCGTTTGTGGGCAAATGTATAAAAATATATAATAAAATTCCTCAGGATTTGGCTGACCTGCCACTTGATAAGTTTAAAATAGAATTGAAAAGATTTTTAATTAAAAAAAGCTATTATAAAGTAGACGAATATCTTGATGATAAAAATGCGTGGTCATAATAATCTCTTGCTCTTGCACCCAGTTATTATAAATAAACAACTAAATATTAAAAAGAATAACGATAATCTACCTGAGTTTCTTGCTGGTCTCTTCTCAGGAGATTTAACTACCGAACCAGCGAAAGAATCATTTTCTAATGATTTATTTACTAAGTATCCTAATTTATTATGAATTATAATATTTTTGACAAATGTAGGTACATAATTATTGTAAAACTTTGACATTCATAAGTGCTCTTTATGTGCCTAAATTGAATAAAAAAAAAAAAAAAAAAAAAAAAAAAAAAAAAAAAAAAAAATTAATAGTCATAATATCGCGATTATTGTTCCAACCTTTCCGTTTGCTAAGCGCATTTAATATCTTGGATTTAATGTATATGTGTGTATAGCAAATAAATATTAAGACAAAATTGGTTACAGGGACGAAATTTTATTCATAAGTCAATTTATTATTAAATCTTGCAAATTGTTGGATTCCACAGTCCAATCCAACAATCTGCAAGGTATCAAAATTGATCACATTATCAATCAATCAATCAATTGCAGTCCACTGCTGAACATGTCTTATTCCAATGTGCTTTATTGCTTCGGATCCTCCGCCTTACGCATTACAATATAACAACACAATTTCAGAAATATCATTATTATCATTGACATACAAATAGTCATTATTCGAGAAATGCTTACCTGTTGAACAAGGACGATGGTCATACCCGTCAGGACAGCCGCATATGTAATCATGTTCTCTATAGAAGCACAAATGTGAACAGCCGCCATTATTTTCCATGCAAGGATTCCATCCATTTTGTTTATCACCCGACACTGCTTTTATTTCCATCGTCATTTCCATATCTGTTCTTATCTCAGTTATATTCATTCCGGTTTTCTTATTTGCCCTCATAACAGCTTTCTTGTACCAGTCGGTCCAGTAGATGTAATCGTTGAACTAAAAAGAAAACCATTTTTGAGTGAAATGGAAGTAGAAAATCAAAATAGTCCACATTCTGATTTTCCATTTCCTTTCACAACTTGATTAATGAAATCCAAGGTGTGTATGTGAAATTCATATTACCTTACCTGCGTTAATCCAAATGAATGAAGGTTTGTCATGTTGATCTGAGAATGAAAGGTAAATGACGAATACTTTATTCAAGCAGCTCACAGTGAGGTTGAACTGCACTACTGAATGATGATGATTACATGACCCCTCGTCCTATCGTACCTTGTCCATTTTGTAAGAGCACTACACGTTAGAGAGGTACGACAGAGTTGTTAGTGTCCAAACAAATCTCGTGCAAAATTAGAGGTTTGTTATACCACTTATGGAGTAGACAAACTCACGACCATTTTCCGTGGCCTAAGACGTGTGGAATCACATTGGTGCTGCCGACCCTGTAGGAACCTTCTGATGCAACTTTTGAAGAACCCCATATTGCAATCACTTGGGAAAACCACAGCAGAATGGGTGAGGTCCGGTTTGACGGTCAGCAGATTGTTTGAACCATCACTTTACTATGTGGACTAAATACCTTACTAGGTAAACATTCGAATAAAGTTACCTGTGTCATTCCGAATGGATTCTTAGCTTCTGGTATAAGTTGAACTCTGTGCTGACCATTCAAATCAGATGTATCGATACGATGTCTTAAAGCATCCGTCCAATACAATCTTCTTTCTTTTTGGTCGATGGTAATTCCATTTGGAAAGCCAACGTCTTGGCTCACAATTGTTTTCCTCTGGCTACCATCTAAGAAAGCTCTTTCGATACAAGGCGTTTGGCCCCAATCGCTCCAATAAAGATACCTGGACATAACAAACGTATTATCAATCAACAATCTATTATAATCTCAGAAACATACACACACGCACACGCACACACAGACACACATGTATACACACACCCACACACACAGGTTTTTCGGATGATCGTGACGAACTTATTGAAACTGACAGTATTGCAAGGGGAAGTCGTTATGAAATTTTTAAAAGAACTTTGATCTTACTTACCCTTTTGCTGGAAACAATGCTAATGCCCTTGGTTCACTCAAATTGCTCAACAAGGTTTTTCTTGAGGAGCCATCTAACCTGGCCACTTCAATTACCTGTATTTCAAAAACAGTTCATTTGTGAGCGTTCTATGATTTATTAACAGATATTTAAAATTTGTGTCTTAACTTTCAAATTACTGACCTTAAATTCATTGTCTGTCCAATACATGTTGTTTGCAATCCAGTCAATACCTAAACCATTCGGAATACCCATAATGCCCTTTACGACGTCTCTCGTGTCACTCATGTTTAACATGTTAATAGACCTATAATCAGAATTATAAATTTTAATATTTTTCTCAGATAAGTATAAAAAATGTATGATTATTCCAATTTCATACCTTATAACATCCATGTCAACATCCGTATAAAATAATAGCTTTTGCTCCCAGTGGAAATCAACAGCAACAGCATTTTGTACTTTTACTGGTAGAGGCACATCCCATTGTTCGGGTGTATCAAAGGAAATCAGTGCAATGCTAGTTTTAGTTGCAAAGAACAAAAAGTTCTCTGGATACTTCCGACAGATCTTAGGATTTGTTTCACTTGAGTTGAAGAGCAGCCCGGTTGGACAAGCACATGAGAAACCGTGAGGGGATCGAAGACAAAGATGGGAACACCCGCCGTTATCGTTACCGCAAACGTTCTCTAGTTCGCGTTCAGTCTGTGCACGAAAAATAGAATTTTTATTTAGTGTTAGCAATCAACATTAAGTCTAAACATATAAACTTATTTTTAGACGCAAAACTATTCTCCGTTATTAATTTGATCTTCTGTTCAAAGAGAATATTAAAATATTCTGCAAATGTTCCTCTATGCTCTTACCTGAACTGCACGTATATCCATAAGTCCCTCCAAATTCTGCCGTATGACAATAGAATTTTTTCCTGTTATTTTATCAGCTCTATGAAGAGCTTGAGTCCTCCAATCAGTCCAGTACACATGGGGTCCCACAATAACTATTCCGTACGGATATGGAACATTGCTCAAAATAGTTCGACGATCATTTCCATGAAAATCTGAACTTTCGATTGAGAGGACTTTGGCATCATTCCAGTAAAGGCGACTCTCGATTTTGTCAATAGCGAGCCCGTTGGGCCATTTGATTTTACTCTCGACAATCACCCTTCTGAAAAATAATAAAGAAAGAAAAGCATTATACAAAGTGAATAGGGTCTTGTTTTTCTTTTGTGTATTTCTGTATTTATAATATTCAATTTCGCCTGTAACTACTTACCTGTTGTTGCCATCCATATCAGCCCGCTCAATTTTCGCAGATTTGCCCCAATCTGACCAAAACATCAGACCATATTCGTAGTGCAAAGCTATGGCCCGTGGTGAATCTAAAAGAGAATATTAACGTTTTAAATTGTTTCAAAAATAATTCCAACATCGTTAACGAAAAATGTGATGAAACGGCGAATATTTTTTTGGATTACTAGTGTGAAAGGTTGATTATATGAGTAAAGATTTACAAAGAATCAGTACTCGAATTGAAGGTAAAGTTGCGATACTTATTTGTTATTGCTTTGTTGTACTTTAAGCTAAGTTTCATTTTACGTTTTCATTGAAACAGTAGCTTTTTTAATATTTAGGCTGATTCATACATAATCACTCACCAAGTCCAGTCCAAAAAAGAACCTTTCTGTTACTACCATCGAGCTCGGCCACCTCAACACTGTTTCGACCGCCATCGGTCCAGTATATCTATAAACAAATATATCAATAAGTAAACTTTAAAGAGAGTGAAACTGTCATAAAAATATAAATAGGAGTTCATGCCTATGATTTGTATTTTTTTTAAACTGTGGTACAATTTTCGTTAATAATATCCGTAATAATATTGTTTCAAATTTATCAAACTTAGGTAATACAAACCTTGCGACCAATGGAATCAATAACAAGTCCGTCTACAGTATGCAGGCCCTTTCCAATAATGGTTTCGATAGTATCGCCGGCCCTATTGGCTCGTTGGATTTTCCTTTCACCAGTATCAGTCCAGTAAATCAGAGCTGAAAACATACTAGATTTTATTCAAGTTCGATTTAAATCTATTTTTGCCTCCATCGTCTGTTTGGTGATTTAATAGTTCTCATGCAAAGTTACTATTTAGGGTACCTTGGTGTATTATGCAAGCAGTTACGGTAGATTTATAATACTGACCCGAAGTTCACGTAAAATCATTAAAACGTAAGTGACAATTGTTTTTAAAAAACTTTTAATTGATCTTACTAATAAGTCTTCCTTAAGTACTTACATGTTTTGTGGTCAACATCAACACCGAAAGCACTTTTTAATGGAGGTAAAGGTAACGGCACATCAATAAGGTACGGAACATCGAGAGAAACAACACGAATGTCTACGCGATGAGCAAATATCAAGTAGTTCACCGGTCCTTCAGGACATGTCTTGCCATCCTTCTGCAAGTTAGAAAAAAAATTGTTTCACAATCATATTTTCCTTCCTTTTGAATAGAAATTTAATATTAAATACACAATCAAATTCAACCACATGAAGCATGGAATTTTAGAAAGTAACTATTTACAGCAACTTACATTTATTTTGATGCCTATAGGACAAGCACAGGATTTCCCGCCAGGTTTCAGAAGACAAAGATGTGTACATCCACCATTGTTTCGTCCGCATCTAATATAACAAAGGAGTTATTAGTCTCCATTTATATTCGCGTAAAAGCTTATTTAAATCATTATTACATTGTTTTCGGTTGCATCCGAGACTTTCATAGTTTTGGAAAACGTCTTAAAATATATTAGTGTAATGGTAGCAGTTACCTATTCATTCCTTTAACCCTTTCTTTGTGGAATACTCTAACGTCCATCAGTCCTGCTACACCGGCTCCTAACGTTCGTCGATTCTTTCCTGTGTATTTATTGGCTGCTTGAATGGATTGAGTCTCCCAGTCGGTCCAGAAAACTTCATCTCCGTAAAGGTCTAAGCCAAATGGGTGTGGTAGATGTTGACCTAAGAGGAAATGATGTGCTGTATAGATTATTAAAATTTAACTTACAAAATATATAAGAAATTGATTTGAGTTTTCAAGTTTCAAGGCTTTTTTGGAAAAGTTCCTGGAATTGTAGGTCCATTAACCACGAGCACCAATAGCCAAGTTACTCAAATAAAGAAATATTATGCAAATGTCACCAAAGTATCATTGAAACGAAACTTACCAATCAAAATGGTTCTCCCAGTGCCATCTAGATTAGCATACTCGATAGTCTGATTTCCACCATCAGTCCAGTAAATTCTGTTGTTGGTAAGATCGAGGGCTAATCCATTGGGCCACGTCATGTTTCCAAAGAGCAGGCGTTTGCGATTACCACCATCCATGTCTGCTCGCTCAATGCAAGGTGAAGTGCCCCAGTCAGACCAGTACATTACTCCAGCTATTTAAAAAGAATAATATCCAAATCTTATATTTTAAAAATTTCAACGTAGGATTCAGTTTGGATTCCAGTATGCAAGGAAGTTCGTTTGATGTTTCTTATTGCTAGTGGGCAAATAATAATTGAGTCATTATTCTTAAGTCTCGTTAACTAAATGACATAAATAATAGGAGAGGAATGTAGCAATCTATACTTTCAACAATGGTATATATACACTACGCGAAAGTTAATAGTGGATATATTATTTGATCACCGTTACGGTTTCGTAGTCGAAAATGTGGTACTGTACAAACCTTTAGGATCGACAACAATGTCCCTAGGCTTGTCGATATTATCCCACGCTAACAAAGTCCTCATGCTGCCATCAGCGTTGGCTACTTCGATCCTGTTGGTACCCGCATCAGTCCAATATAGCTTGTTGGTTATCCAGTCGTATGCTAATCCCGCTGGCCAAACTACAAAACGTACAGTACAATAAAGGTTACGGCTTATTTTATTTATCACCACTTGTACCTAATTAGTAATAGCAAAGACTATACTTTGTAAAATGTAGCTTGGGTCCTATGACAGCTGTCAGTGAAATCCCGCACATGAAGTCTTGAATTTTCTATTATTGAATGTAGTAGCTGTCAATGTCATACTTTATGGGCATACAGAGCTAATTAGTGATGGGCGATGAATCATCGTGACCACATACTATGAACTATCCATATTTTGAATAAAGCTTAATTTAAAATTTGAAATTAATATAAGAAAAAAATAATTAGAATTTAATCTTATTGCTTAGGTATTTTAATATCATAATAATGTTTATATTTCAATATACTTGATCCTAAATAATATTGAGTAAATAAAATCCTACATTCAATCCATCAACGCCCTGAACCTGTTTTTGGATTTTGTAAGAAGACACGCCGCGTTTGGCTCTTGGGCCATGATATAGGCATAAGATACACGCGCCAACATTTTGTTTAATATGAACTTCCACTGATCCACTCCACTCATTCTCATCAGTACGAGTGCCAACGCATTGTATGCTACGTATATTCCCTTCTCATTACAATTAAATACACACATACAATTAAATTAAACCTAATTATATGTAACATGCATCAATAATAGCTGGTAGTATCGATATTTTCATCGAATTTTGGACATCCCTATGAACCAAATTTTGACATCTGTCATAGGACCCATGCTATATTTTACAAAGTATAACAGGTGGTTCTGTCTAGTTACTCCCGTAGCCGCGTGTACGATTCTTGAGTCTGAGAATGTTCTTGGAGTTTTATTTTGGGAAATCTCAGTAAATGGAAATATAGGATGCCGCTTATAGTTCTTAAAAATATATTTTTCGAATGTGGGTTGCATAAAACCCCAGACCCTCTTCAGACTTAAGGCTTTAATAGTATGTGTTATAGTGATATCACCGTTTTTCGAAACTCCCAAAAGCTATTTCACCAAAACTACTTATGTGGGCATGTCGGGATCGACCTGTCTAAAACCACAGTGTTCCACGTGAGTCTTTTATCAGTACCCTCAAGTATACCCTAGGTAAGAACTGTACGGAACGGTATTATATCACGTTGACATTGTCACAACACTAAACAGTTATTAGTGAAGAATGTTCATGACATAAGTACGTACTTAGATTGGAGCCAACGATGACGCTTTGATGAGATCCATTCAAGTATGCATGGTTGATCGTGTCCTTGTCAACATCGGTCCAGAAGATTGAGTTGCTGTTATGATCCCAGTCCAAAGCCACTGCTGATTTGATCGTCTCCACAGGAATCACCTGATCGAATTCCTTCTGACATTACACATTGTTGATATGTTGATTACAGATACAAAGATAAAAAAGATCACAACGACTCAATTAATAAAAATCGTTTACGGCTAGATTTAATGAAAGATAAATATTATTTATTCATTTTCTTGTAATTAAATGGCTAACTTACCATGTCCAAAGAATCGGTTTGCTTTCTTGGATTCAGTTGTTTCAACCTGATGTCCTTTTTACGTGCATACAGAAGCAACTTTTCAGGAGTTTCTTCACAAGTTCGGCTATAGAAAGAAAACAAGATAAATATAATTTCTTCAATATCCCTTAAATAAATTTTATATTTGAAAGTAATCGTAAACAGTAAGTACAATGTGAAACATGAATTTGAATTCAAATTATAGGTTGAGAAACATTGCAAGATTTGAGAAATAAAGTATTGCATATCTTTGATACATTACCCATCATCATTCAAATTGAAACCTACAGGGCAGCGGCAGGAGTGGTCATCGCTATTTGGCAAACAAAAGTGAGAGCAACCGCCATTGTTGTATCCGCACCGGTTCTTGTATGTCCTTATTTGTCGTAGAGGGTGGTAGCTGGTTCAACATAACAATGAATATGTTAATCAATATTATAAACGAACTAGGAGAAAACAATGTTGAGTTCACCGTTTTATTGCCCGATTTTATTATAACCGTAAAGTTTATTAAAAAAAAATCGATTACACCGCAGTTCTGGAATTCAATAAATGTGGACTAGGACTCTAAATATAATGCTGATATTAAAGATTGGAACACTCTGAACTTCAATATTGTTCAAAAAACCATAAGTACACCATTTATTAATGCTCTTGGATTATATTTATGAATGAGAATCTTATTTGAGATTCATAATTTTTATAGCGTTAATCTTATTTCGAACCAAAGTTTGTACTGTGTACCACCTCCACCAAAACCGATGGAGGTGATTATGTCGGACTCGAACCGACCAAAACGCACGCCTTCCATGGGTCCTTGATTGCCGGAGGTGAGATTATACAAGACATATCTCTCGCACCCCGGCAGACCCGGGGACATCTCTGTTGAGTTGTCCCTCTTCCTCCAATGTGGGGACCATGGTGTCCCCATCTAGCCCCTGGGTATGGGGTGGCATTTTGCGCCATCACCGTGGCCTGCTTCTGCTAGGGTGACCGGTGGCTCCACCCGTCACCCCCTGTACTGTGGGACTCGGAGTTGCTTGTCCTACTATTTTTATTTCTTGGCTCTTGCAGAAGCGATAACCATCTGCAGAAGTCTTGTTCAAGGTGGCGTTCCCTTCATATTTACCTGTGAATATCCATGGGGACATTCAGCCCTGCATGGACAGTCTGTATACCCATCCCGGTGTTCTTATTCACGGTGGATATACTCTTCGTATGCCAATCAGTCCAATAGATCGCGTCTTCGAATAATGTGATTGCGAAGGGATGGGGCAGACCTTTATTGGTAATCTAGAAGCAGAATCAGTGCGTAAGGATACAAAGAATAGAAAAGAAGGAGCGGCATGAATATGATTATAGAACCAGTATAGTCATCTTGATTGATTTTTATACATTTTTCTCTTGTGATTTTGAAATCGTATCTTTTAAAAATACTAAACAGTTAATTCTGGAAATAAACGTTAAACATCATGCTGACCCTGTAGGTATCTAAATTATATAACGTGGCAGGTTAATGTTGTGTAAATTTAGACACCAAGTTGTATGTCGTCAACTATGACATTTTTACCTGCAGCTCTAAGTGCTATGCGTATTCTTGATTCACTTACCCTTTTCCGATAACGTCCATCAAACGAAGCTTTCTCAATAACATGATGTTTCGCATCAGCCCAATATATCTTGGAATCGGTATAGTCAATAGTCAGTCCATTAGGCCAAAAGATTTTATCTACGATGACACTTTTACGTCTGCTGCCATCCATGTCCGCTCGTTCTATTTTTGGGTTGGGCCCTAAAATAAATTTTGTATATTAGGAACACTTTCCTTTTGGACTATTATAAACAGTCAATAGTAATGACCATCTTGCAACAAGATAATTTTCATATCTATGATCAAAATCCTTAGACTGGTGTGTACAATTGTACCAGTCTAAGGATTTTGATTGGGGACTATTCTATGGAGAGTTCATTATTTTGTAGTCTTGTCAATATTTCTCAATTAAAATGGTTTTTATCATTTCCATGTTTTTAACGCAAGAAATTAATATTGAATTATGCATTGGTATACTCACCCCAATCCGTCCAAAAGACCAAAGCGTCTCCAGGATGTACTGCTATAGCTCTCGGCTTATCCAAATCATTAGCAGCAATGACAGCACGTTGAGATCCATCCAGTGTGGTCACTTCTACACGTCTGGTGCCAGAATCCGTCCAGAATAGAAGATCGTGAATCCAGTCCACAGCTACACCGCTTGGAGTTTCTAAGCCCCACCTTATAACATCTGACAAGAAATTGTTTGTTTTAACATATTGTATTCGAAAGGTTTATGTGTCAATACAACCAGACGCAAGATCATCGTAAAAAACTGACAAATACCTAAATGTGTGCCTCACTGGGTTTACTTATGCTTTGACTAACCTCTATTTTGTAATATTGTAAAGGAAAATCCATTTATCTTACCTGTCAGATTATTGTTATTAATTTGAGCTACTCTGATGACCCTCAAGTTATTCTCCGTCCAGAACACAAGCTGCTTCTCGTAGTGATAATCTAGTGCAACTGCATTATGTAGGCCTTTTACCACTGGCATGTAGTTGTCACCGGTTAACCACACCTAAGTGAATATCAATGAAATATAAATTATGGTGTAATCTAGTTCATGAAGTTGAGCTACTTTCAGATTCAGAATTCTTCAAAAAGAGTATAATAGATTTTGCAGCCACTTGATACTGCAAGTATCAATAGGCCATGGTGACGGTATTTAGACGGCAGTAGACTGTATTGACTGAGGTATTCTAAAAGATCGTGATCAAAATTTTAAGTTTGTGCGGTGGACCGTTGAAAAATGCCTTTATCTGGAGAGGATTCTGCACTAATACTGGAGAAATTGACTCTACAGTTAAAGAAGATATTGTTATTATTCAGCTAGCAAGATTTGATTTCACAAATATATATGCAATACAAGAAAAACTTGTAGCAAAGTTACAACTTACTTGTCGTATTCCAACTCTGTTCGAAAACAGTAGTGTAGGTGATTCTCCAGTGGGTTTACAGGATCTACCATCAGGTCTCAGTACGTAGCCTGTCATGCAGCCGCATTTGAAGCTTCCAACAGTGTTAGAACACGTTTGTGAACACACGGGGTCTTGTTCATACATGCATTCGTCAATGTCGCGGCAACTAGACAATGGATTAAAATAAACCGATCAATCATTTAAATAAAAAAGTAAATAATGTTATTTTGATTTATCATAAAATATTCGTTTATAATTATAATTTAGCCTCACCTACTGGGTTAAGAGCGTTTTATGGTTGTGACAGGAGTAGGTATACTAACTGGGTAAATATTCATCTCCATCATTACCAAAAGGACACATGTGGTACAAACGCCGCCGGGCATATGGCCACAAGACCCTTCAAACTAACACAATTTTCGTTTCAGGAAAGAGGGAACTTTAACTTTCTGTCTATGTTAAAAACTGTTTCAAATTGGACGTCAATCAGAAACTATTTCTGATTTCTAAATATTTCTGAAAGAGTGTAGTTTTTAGATACTCTAATAGGCACCTTAGGACACTATATATTCTCTTAATATCCTTTAGATTATGTAGCAGTAGTCCATTGGATTAAAACACGATACTTTTTCTCATGTTTTTCTTATTCGCCGAAGTAATTGCTAATATGCTCATGAAGTCAACAAGAAGAGTTTTATCTTTTTAATATATTTACGTTCATTATCGTAACGTTATGTATGTATTTGTATTTCTTTCATCAATGAGAGCAAACATATCATTGTTCGTTTAAGTAGGTAGGTTAAATCTTACGCGCGGTACAACTTTATCCTGAAAAAAAAAAGATAAAATGTATATAAAGAGACTCACGTATAGTTGTTGTTCGCCAAAAGAAATCCCAGGTCGCAGGTGCAAGTGTGATGTCCCTCGTACGTGGTTATACACATGCCGGGCTCACAGTGGTCTTCTTGAGTACATTCCCTTTTTACTGGGCACTTTTCTTCGTCGTCACCTTTGATGATAATAAAAAATATTCTACATTTTATACTCCTACATATATTTTGTTCTGCAATCCATAACAATTTCAGCAAGTATATTAGATGATGACATATTATATTTCAATTGATTTGTGTGATCCCTTTATATTCAGAAAGTCTAATCTAGAGGGTCTAATATTTCAAAATGTCCATATCCAAAATCTCCAAATTTCAGAATGTCTAAATTCTAAAATGTCCAAAGTCCTTAATGTCCAAGTCCCAAAGTGCCCACATGTCCTAAAATATCTTAATGGCCAAAATAATGTCAAAATGATCAAATCACAAAAGTACCGCTGAAACTGCTCTTACTAGTAATCTGACTTTTTTTTCTCCTTTATAAAATACAACAGTTATTCACAACCAACGTACCTTCAGGACAATCCTTCATTCCGTCGCAGACGTGTTTCCTATTCACACAGTTCCGGAACGCACTACTTATAAGATGCTCCTGAGTCCTGCAAGTGTATTGATCTTCTTCGCAGTGCACCTCACAGTTCATCTCATCTTCTCCGTTGGTACAGTCGCGCACTCCATCGCAGAGCCAAGTTTTCTATAAAGATGAGGTAGGTTAGGATGCTTCTAAGATAGAAAGAAGGAAAAGACAGTCATATCATTCTCTGAGCCTATTTCCAACGCAGTTGGTGTCGGCTTTCTAGTCTAACATGAAGCGACTGCCATCGGACCTCCAGAACGGCAATATCGAAGTTCTGTACTTAGGCTAGTCGGACTTTAGAGAGCTCCAACTACCCGTTACGACTGCCATAGATGTTCGTATGGTTCTATGACATTGGGAGAAGTCTGAAGCAAAGAACTGTAATAGGCTAATTGAGGGATTGATTAAAATTCAGTATCTATTATGACTGGCTCTGTATCATTGTGAAGGCAAGAGAGATTCCACAAAATACGGAAATTCTAAACAATCTTCTCGTTAGACGTGATGTGGCCAACCCAACGAAGGTTAAGTAGCAGAAAGTTATTATTAAATTGTCACACATCGAGGCTATGATGATAGTCGTGGTAGTCAAATTTTGAATTCAGAACTTACCAATATGCAGCGTCGATCAGCGCAAGTATATTCATCGATAGTACAGTTCCGCATTGAGTTAGGTTCACAGTTTAGTTCATCCTCACTGTCCGTGCAGTCCCTCTCCGAGTCACATCGCCAGCGGTCCGGAATGCATTTACCATCACTGCATCTGTTTCCCAAAAAAAATTAATGAATATTACATATTGACTAGTATTATTCAGTGCGTAATGAATCTGCCGATAAGTGTGCAGTCGAGTGAAATAATTAAACTATCATCATTCGAGTGCTGCTCTGTTACACCTAAAATTTACTTGTTGGAGTCAGAGATCCGCTTTCCTACTTATCTTCTCAGAAATCTAAAATGAAGGGTTAATTCCCTCTGAAAAAACTGATGTGTTACTAGATATGGTGGTGAAAGAGTTCGCGCAGCGGCCCGGTGACGCCTCTCCTGGGGCTTCAAATGACTATGAACGTTTTCTCCCGTAGAAAGGATTCAAAATGGTTTGAAATATTTTGCTTCAAAAAGTCACTGTCGGTGAATCGTACAATTTATTACCTGAATTCTCCTGCATTGCAACTTCCAGGTAGCATCGGACACGAATCTTCATCCGTCCAGTCTCCGCAATCATTGTCCCCGTCGCAGTTGAAGTCCTTGCTGATGCATTTCTTGTTGTCACATTGGAATTCGTTTTCCCCACACCGTATCAGATCCACAGCTGTTAGATATTAAATGTTAGATGACTGCTATCTGACTTACACAACCAAATGGCGATATCGAAATTCCGTATTTAGACTAATTTTTTAGGGCTCCAACTACTAGTTACGACATAGAAATTCGTATGGCAACCAAGACTGCCGGTTAACGTGCTTTCCGAGGTACGACCAGACAAATGCGAAAGCAATATTTAATATATTCATAGTTATAGTAGTTCGTAGTTATCGGTTCAAGCCCCGTTTTGGCCCTTAATTTTTCAATCTAAATAGATAGTGAATTATGTTTCAAGTGAACTGAAAAATTGTACCTAATGGAATAAAATTTATTCCAGGAAATGTCAAGATATGTATTTTGTAACCAATTTTATACAATATTCTGACAAATAATCTATCTATCTATCTATCATAAGCACTCACCACAGTCTGCTTCATCAGTGCTGTCTGGACAGTCAGGCTCTTTGTCGCATCGCCAATGTTTGGATATACATTCGCCGCTAGCGCACATGAATTGATCGTCTCGACATCTACAAGAAATAAACAAGGTTTTATAGCTTTTATGTAATGTACTTGACTAATTTTTTGATATCACTTAGGTGGCAGACAAGCACATGGCCTACCTGATGGAAAGTGATTACCGTAGCATATGGACGTTTGCAACACCGTGGGAGTTACACACTCGGGTTGCCTATCTTTAAGTGTTTTAGCTGGATTAAGTTTTTCTTTCGTATGTGAATATATGAAAAATGTTATCCTAACTATATTATAAATGTAAAAATGAGTTCTTTATTTGCCTATTTAGTACGCAATTACTCAAAAATAGCTGGATAATTTCAGCAGAAATTCTACACGCAACAGTGTAACTAGGAATAAATATTATAGAAAAACTGTTATATCTTGAACTAAGACTTGAAACTACAATGCTATGAATTGAGCAACTCCTACGCTATCATTGTATGTAATGTCTACAATACACTATACTGCAGTTGGTTGCGCTACTTTACTCTTCGTTGCGCTACGCTACTCTACGTTGCGCTACGCTAGCCTACGTTGCGCTACGCTGCACTACGTTGCTCTTTGACTCTACGCTGTGCTTTCACTGCGTTATGCTATCCTATGTTCAGGATCAACAATGCACAGTCCAATCATGAGGCGGTTGAACTTCGATATTTTCGTGAAGCGGCTGCCATATGACCTCCACAGCCATTGCCAACATTGAAGTTCTGTAGTTATCTGTAGTTATGCCTATTGTCGGACTTTTTGCCATAAATGCTCTTATAGCAACCGGGACAGACGGCTTAATGTGCTTTCTGACGCATGGAGGGGTTTCAATAACATTAAGAATGGTCACCCATCCTAAGACAGTCCTGGATAGTGTTACTTAACCTCGCTATATGTAACTTACTCGGTTACTACCGGAGTCCCTCGCTCATAATATATAAATCAATATCGTTACTCCACAAAACAGATAATAGTACTTGCGTAGTTAAGCAAAACAATTACGTGATTTGTTATAATTTCCAACGGAGAACAGATCAAGTAAATATTCCCATTATTAGTAGCTAATCCCGTTGCGAATTATGTTAAATATCTTTATAGTTTAAGCAGCAATGTCTCCTAGTTACAAGCAATCATAACTATACAACTAAATGTTAACAGACATTACTTCAATAATTTACAATTATTTTTTTCCATCAAAAATGAACATTCATTCACCGATGTCCACAATTTCTACTTATTCAGGGGTAAACGCAGAACCGTATTTCAAACGGAGGTGTACGCTATAATAGAATGTGCTCAGGAGATCATGGAGCCGGCCATGAATAAGCAACTTAAGGAATGGAAGACCAAGCACCAACATATTCGAAGATATTCATAAGCAATGAATAAGGAAGGCTGAGTAAGAAAATAATATAAATAATCTCAGCAGGGACTAAATTCGAAAAATAATGAGAGCGTTTACTGGCCACTACTACACAAAATTCATTTTGAGCAAGATTATTTGAGGTATCATGAACGATGCAAATTGCAGACACTGCAAGGAGAACGATGCAACGATGGCACATAAACCTACTGTGCGAGTGTCACGCCTTAGAAAGACATCGAATCTATCTTCTCGGGAAGAATTACCCCAAACCAGAGGATTACACGCAAAGAGAAAAAAATCATCTGATAAGGCCGTCAAGCTGAGCGCCACCATTGTACCTGTACTGTACGTGTTTGTTATGGTGCCCATGCCTACTTTGCCTACAGCTTACGATCAGGCGAGGTGTAGACAAATAGACGTGCCATAAAAAAAGAAAAACACCTACAATTAAAAGGAATAGCCACTTTCATTAAGAGGGCCATCTTTCCTCCAACGTTGAGGCCAGGTTGAGGTCGACAAAAGATCCAATAGGGTCGAAGTGTCCGCGATAGCTCTAGTGCACGCACCCCAATAAAATAAAATAAGATAGAACATTCATTCAAGTGAAACTGTCCGTACACAAGATTGTCACCCTAGCGAGTATTCCAGTAATGTTAATCACGTCGATGATTTTGTTCTATAATGAGCCCGCCCACGGAAGTGGGATATATCGGGCAAGTCTCCTTGAAGGGACGCAGGGAGAGCGTAGGCGCGTCGTCATGGCAGCCTCCCCCGGCCGCCGCTGCGCGCCCGTTCTTCATCCCCCAACGCCCCAACGTATTGATCTACCGACCGCTACAGCTTCCACCGCGCAATGTAAAATAAAATTCGGAAAGTCCCGCCTAAACTTTTTAAATGAGGCTCTGGCACTGTCGAAGTTGGATTTGGTTTTAATTTCACTATTTTAATGACGATATATTTGAGGGACAACACATTTGCATGTATTTTGAACATTTTTTTAGCAGTTCCAAACCAGCTTTGTATATTATTATACAAAATAAGTTTGTCACTTAGGTAATAAAATACTGAAACATGTCTGATATTATACCAACAAAGAACCTACACGCTCATATACCTACCCTGAAGGGATAGATAGAGATGTAAAGAAACTCAATTCACCATGTTTTTGTCCTGTCACAAGAGATGTACCCGTTGCTGTTAACTAGACTTATTGGGTATTAGGTTAAACATCAGATAGAAGAAAGCCATGTACGACGTCAAGTAAAGAAATGGAATAACCCTTGTATTCTATCATCACCACAATGGTTGTTGTTGTTCTTGTTCAAATGGAGCTATTGTATGGGCATAAAAAGATGACATAAAATTAAACGTAGTACCTCGAACATAGTACTCGTAATAATTCAATTATATTATTAATAAATTAATAAATGTCAGTACCTAATTAGATTCAAGCACATAATGATCATTAACAGTATATTTATTAAGTTTGATATTCTAACTCTACAAAATCATATATTTTATACACGATTAGGTAGATAACTTAAGGGAAAGATAAAAATAGATGTTCCGGAGGCTCCGTCGGCCCCTCACATACCTACATAGGAGGTTGTATATGTATAGTACAGAGTGCGCACGTAAAGACAAGGAATCCAATAATATCCGTTTTATTAAATGTTTATCCAATTATACTTGCTTTAATATCTTTATGGAAACGAGAAACAACTAATACTAAAATGGGAGAAGAATGCTACGACGTATTTTAGGGTATTTGGAATAAGATAGAAAGATCGACGTCATAAGAATATCGATTTGACGAGAGTCTAAAAATTTTAATAAATTATTTATATCTATACAATCAGGTAATGAAAATATTAATCAGTGTGTGTCACTGTCAGTGTGTGCGAAATATAAATATAATAATAAATAGATATTTATCTATAAACATTATTGATGATAAGATATAAATATTGAGCATAATAATTATAAATCGGTGTGTACCTAATAATAAAGGTAGTAAGAAAGATAAATGTTGGTGGTCTAAATTTATGAATCTCATGCCTCGATATAAAAAAGAAAATATCAATGCTTTACGATGCAATCTTTACGTTTTTCCTGCATATTGATAAAAAATTTCAAAGCATTTGTGATGAATTTGAAGCTCGTTTTAATAGTTTTCTTGCTAAGTAAATTCCAGGCTGTCTCTATCTAAACAACGAAGTAGAGTGCGTAACGTCAGAAATATTCAGTGCAGTTAAGACATTAAAACGGTACTTGTGTGAATATGGAAGTAATTCATACATCCCAATGAATATCAGTCATATTTTCCAGTTAGTTCAAGCATGATTCACTTTTGGCGTTGACTATTCGTTTAAATTAATAAACTAAATTATTATATAGCATATTTATCACTGGCTCACTGCCAAGAAAGATAAAGACCATGCGAAGTGGAGGAAGACTCCTGGACAGAAGCCTTGGTTGGAACCAGGACATAACGCTGTGATGATGATGATGAATCAATATTTTCAATTTAACCTTCAAATATTCAAGTATATTATCTACTTATATCAGAATATCTCTATCCTATAATGCAACAGTAAAATATTATAATAAACGTATCTAGCTAGTTCTCTTTTGCGCATAAATGGCTGTAGTAACATTCTAGTTCTGATTAAATGTAATTTGCATAAAATGTCGCATAAGGAAATAGCTGTAAAAAACGAATATCAAACATCATGACACCAGGAGTTTGCCAATCTAGACGGACTTTATTTAATTTTACGGATATAATAGGTACAGTTAACAAAAGAGATACAGTACCACATTTACATATACATTAAATGAAGAAGTGGTACCATACAGTACAACTTTATCGTCACTCTTTTGTGGACTGTACGTCCACTAGGCACCTGAACATTTGACCCCATTGTAGCACTACCATAAATTAGTTATATATGACATTGAAAACGTGCAAACTAGTTTAAGTAGCATCCTCGCCAACAGCTATTGCATGGAGTATTGGAAATCGCAATACAAAACAAATATCTTAGTGATTTACACACTTGTTGAGTTTGCTTTTAATTTGTGCCGATAAATGTGAAAATAGCTGCGTTCTAAAATAGTCTCTCAATATAGATTTACTATCTAATACCACTGTCGCTACACTATCCCGTACATTATTGAGCCTTCGAGTAAATTCTAAAAATAGTCGCGATGACGTCTCTTCCATAAATACATTTCATTACACACCTACGTTCCCCATATACGTTTATATAATACATTTAAGTATAAATTTCTGAGTAAATTTGCGGACATTCTAGTACTTTATTTTACCGAGCGCAAAATCTTTACCGATGGCACCTCCACCAAAATCGGTGGAGGTGATTATGTTGAACTCGAACCAAATAAAAACCGCCTTATTTGTAATATTCCAGTACCTGAGATATCGTTACTTTCATTTGTGATATTTTGGCAAACAATTTTTTGTGTGCTATTGATTTCCGACTAGTTACTGATAAGTACTGAGGTAATGTTAGTCAAGCATCTACCGATCCTTGTTTCAATTATTTGGGGTCAGTGTGCAACATGTCATTCTCCACGTCTCCACACATTCTTGTCAAGTGTCATTTCATCATTGACTCCATTCTTTGTCATATCCTCTTTCACGTAATCTATTCATTTTTTCTTGGGCTTACCTCTGCTCTTAGAACCCTCTACATTCACATTTTGTATGCTTTTAAGGCTAACACAACTTTCAACTATTCCTGATGTCTTTATGTCCGTATGCCAGTCACTTCTAATATAATATGCCTTATTCTGTCCATTCTCGTCCACACACATCTTATCACACACCACAATATTAGTAATGCGCTTGATATTTATTCTATTATATTGATATTATGATCAAGAGGCTGTATAGGTTCGAATCTCTCCACGTAGACTCATTATTATTAAATACTTGGGTCTACGGTAAGGTCGTGGCCGTACATGTTTTCAATTATACTATTATCATATATACAGTTATATAGTTAACACATTCAGATAAGCTTATTCCACGTTGCTTTTATAAACTTGTTAGTCTGGCCCTTCATTGTTAAAACCGACCTATAACATTGAACTAGTTAACTCTTTGATGACAAAGCAATCAAAGAGAATTTGCCATTGCTTACACAAGGCTTTAGTATTATGAATCGCGACGTAAGGGAAATTTTGTCACAACCTTCATAATAACCTTATTTACATAATAAGCTTACGATCGACATTATCAATTAAATCGAATGAATGAATTTGTATTTTGAATGATATTAGTAGTAGGTCGTTGAGCTATCGGTTATTCATATTTTTATTTGTTATGTGTGTTCAGCGATTCTTTGCCGTATTGTCATTCGATGTCAATTCTGGGATCAGGACCGTTCGTCCATCGATATTTACTTTATTTTACTTTATCTTGTAAGACAAGACAAATTCTAACAAATAAATATAAGAAAACTTTAAGTTTGCAGGATGTTTCGCGAGATCTGTCTAATTGCAATGTAACAAGTAATTATATTTGTCATCGATATATATTGATGTGTAATGTCATGTGACCATTACTCTTACATTTTTCTTTTATACACATACATTCATATCTGTAAACCCCGAAAGACTAGGTGAGGTGTATAAGAAGACAATTGAGGATGTTCTTAATGCCCTGAAACAGGATAATAATTCAAAAAGATGTACAAGTAGGTACTCACCTTCCTTTAGTGCAGTTGGTTTCATCGGAGTTGTCACGGCAATCGTTGTCACCATCACACACCCAGTCCTTGTGAATGCACAGTCCGTTGGCACATTGAAACTGCTGCGATGTACAGTTTGTCAACCCACCTGTGTAAACGGTTTCGCTTAAAATCATCTCAATTAATCCTATAATAAATTGACCATATCCTACTTTCAGTTTGACTGCATGCAATACTATTCTGTGTCAAAGGAACTATTTAACTTTTGTCACAGATAACCTCATGTCAATTGAAATCATTATATCATTAGCATCCACATTGTTTATTTTAGCTGCAGAAGTGTCTAATAGACGACCTTCTACATTTGGTAATTGTATAAAAATATTGAGGCATAAAATACGTTCTAGTTAAATTTCATTTTCACCAATTCAATGAGATTGCAACACTAAAACCAGAGAATTTCACTGTTTGCAGCATAGCTTACCGCAACGAGTTTCGTCCGAAAAATCCCCACAATCGTTGTCTCCATCACAAAGCCACTCTACTTTGATACAAACATTAGTGTTATGGCAGAGCGTTCGGTTGCGGTTCTCATCACAAGCTGGTGTACACCCTTTTTCGTCTTCGGCTTCAGCACATTCGACTTTACCATCACAACGTCTTTCTATTGGTATACAGATGCAAGCAATCTATAACAAAATTTATATTTCATAGAGCTCGACTGTAGTTAACACTATAATGTGCATTTTCTATCAGGATTAATGGTTGATTGATTTGAAATTGAAGCTAAGACCAAAATAGTGATAAATATAAATAAAATACTGGTATTAGAAATCAGGAATGAGTCCCTTGTGTTTCGGTTTTACACGGGATTAATGAAAAAACACTAGGTACTTCAAGTCAAAATAAAAGCTTCATTTTAAGGAGATGTTAAGCAGATTCTCTTTGTGTTTCATTTGAGAGGTATCTTCAACAGCAGTTGCCTTTTTTTTCAATCAAAATATTCTATGGCTAGTTATGAGTTATGGTTGTTAGCAATGAGTTATTATCTTAACGGGCTATCCAACAACTATCGCTGCTGCATTGCATGAAATTATGTGGCCCTACTGTTTTTTACCAAATTACTACTGTCATGGATAGAATTATTTCGACTCGATCCAACTCTAATAGGAATATTTACCTGACACGAGAAGTGATTTTGGGGACATGGCTTATGACAGCCACCGTCGTCATTATGGTCTTCAATATCGACGCCACCGTGAGATACTGTATGCATGTTTTTAAACGATGGGCCTGTGGACAACAATTCATTTAATACCTGAGTAAATAAGCTATTGTGGAACAATTGCATTACAAAATTTTAGTCTCCACATGCAAAAGTAGTTAGGTTGGTAATAGGAAGCCGAAAACATTTGCTAGACGTGCTATTGCAGAATTATGCCATAATTGCAGAATACCTGCAATCTCTTATAATATGTATGATTTATGATACTTACGAGGCCACATTTCGACGCGAGATAAACCACCACGAGGGAAGTGGCCTTGGTGGGCGCCACCAATGCCACCCGATGGTTGGTAAGGTGGCACTCTCCCCATTGAGCGAAGGTCTGGTGGCTCGACCGTAACGTTGGCCAGCCGTATCATTTGGATTTCGTCGGCTGTTATGATGGCTAAAAAAGATTAATTCAATCATAATCGAATCTTTAAACTGTGGCACATTTTTAGTAGTTAGTAGAACCAGGGCTAAGCGGCAGAAAAATGCAACCACTTTTGAAAGGCCCATTTTTTACATTTGATGTGTAGAGAAATAGGCTTCAAAATTCAAAATTCAAAATCCATTTATTCTGTATAGACCATTAAACGGAACTTGCAAAATATATAATAGTGTAGTTAGCAAATGGACCACCGACGACGGTTCGAAACGCGGCTCTGCCCTGAGAATACTCTGGTATGAAACTCAGTTTTTCTCTCAGTTTCCGTCAGTCTGTTTAGTTAACTTAGCGATAATTAGTGCAACCTCCCAAGTTGCACTAGTTATTGTTATAATCATGGTGATAGGCGCTCGCAAAACTTAACTCTAAAAATATAACTTACCACAACATATTGCCATTAAAATTAAAGGAATTAGGTATAGCTTGAGCGGCGCTGGCATGTTGGCGGTAAACCCAGCGTCGTGGGCGCGCGCATTTGTTGACTAAGTAACCAGCGCTGCGCCCGCGCTGCTCAACCGCGGCAGATCGACCATGACGAGCTGAATGTTATGCGCCTGCACAGAAACGATACCAACATGTAAAAATAATATTTATGTAGGTATATAATATAATATCTAGAAACGACTACACAGCCGTATTTAGACCCAAACAATAAATACGGAAAATATTTGGAGGTGCCTATATGTTCTTCGATATATTCGTTAAGATTCGACTGTAGGCAGTAGTGGTTCTTTTGTAGGTGGGCTTAGAATTTTATTTTTGTAATAACTTAAGTAATAATTGACATTATACCCTGCTTTAATTAGATACCCAAAAGTATCGTACTATATATAACAAAGTGGAAATAGAAAAAATATAATATAAAATATATCGCATTTACGACTTTTATTATTTATCTTTTTAGAATAATAACTAAACGTAATTGCTAGTGTTATCCAACAAGAACACCCCATTTAGCACACTAAAATTTTACTCTATGCTCTTCTTGCACAAAGCCACATAGCCTCCGAATCACAGTTTGGAAGAGATGATGGTTCTTTCCAATACCAATTCCTGAGAAAGTCTGCTAATATTTTTTTGTTAAAAATCATCAGTAACATCTTGAGATTTCTCTTAAGGATGGAAAGCTGTAAGCTATTTTGTAATGTGTCTCCTCAATCAGATAATTTTAGTGAATGCATATTGTATATATCTAGTGCATACTATATTTTACATATACTACATTAGAGCTGTCATTTTCTTTCTTCTCATTTGACTAGTCAATCATGTTCTACGTTTCTCCTCTACGGAGTTAACTAGCCCAGCTGAAGTAAGGTATAGTTTATTTTTTTCTCTCAGAAAATTTACAGCTAAAATACATAGTAGTAGTGAAATTGTAACATGAAATGGCCAATTACAAGTTTATTGAAACTACTTGTGTGTGTTTTTAAATATAGCTTAGAAGTGGTTTTTAGTAGTAGTGGTAGCCTATGCTTGTGCAAATACACAATTTGCACAAGTATCTTCCAACGTACATTACAATATTTTTGTGCGAGCCTAAATTTGCGCAAGCATATTGAAACATGTGTGTCTATTATAAGATATTGCTAAATATTAGGATTTTGGGGAAATAAAAGAATTATAAAATCTAATTATTTATGAACTATATATTGAACTAGAAATATTACGTAAATATTACGTAATATGTATTCCCGTCTTAACACCTTGTTTTGCTATTTATCATACTCGTTATCGTAATATTCTGTCACAGTATTCTTCTCAAAAGGTACGCACAACCCATTAATTTTAACCTTATTTTTTGGGCATACACGTACGGTCATCTCTTCAAACTGGGATCGCAGTGGTTGCAATGTATTGAATTGTTTCAAGTATAAACTATCCGGCTCGACGTCTTCTGCCACAACCAGTGTTGCGAACACTACAGCGATGATTATAAAAAATAAACTTTGGTACTGCATTGTTTTGCTCCAAACGCTGTTAGGAAAAAAATACACCATTTTCATTATAATCATCATTGTTCAATGAATAAATAATATTTATGGTAACCCCTAATCTGAACTAGTAAATTAATAATGTAACAGTAGTTAATAATAAAGGTTCTTAAAATCGAGTTTTTTATAGTAAATGTCACACGAGTGTTTAAGACCAAATTATGTACATGTGTTACCTACTACATTATAATCTCTTGAAATAGCTAATATCATTTAAAATTACAGCGTTATGTTTGTATTTATTTGAAAACGTTTAGTGCATATGTGTTGCATCGCATCCACAGATTATATAACAAACTGTATTGAAACCAACTTGGTCCAGCTGAAGTTGTATCGCATTGTAAAAAAGTTAAATTATAATATAGTTTGTCATAGAAGAGCTGTATGATAATTTAATTTATCAAATGTATTTTGATAGTTTGTGCGTAAAGATTTCGTTCAAATTTTGTTTAAATTTTTTTAATTTTTAGTTTTCAGTATGAGAATAGATAAAATTACTTTTAACCCGATCATTGTACAGCTTACATAGGTGGAAGTTAGGATACAAAACATCGGTGGGATGCCACGGATGCTACCATACCATATTTTAGCATACCCGGGGCATCCCACCATCCATCCATCCATCATGATATTTTTAAATCACATATGAATCACACGGTATTTCGTCACGGAACTACAGGTACTTAAAACTTAAGAAGAAAATCTGTTATGGATCGGACTTTAAGCAACCGAAATAGTTATGAGTAGCGCACTATTAGTATATATCTTTATCTTGCTTGGGAAACCTCCAAATATATTAGAAAATGCTCATGATTAGATGATAATGGCCCTATTTTCTAGATTAAAATATAAAATAAAAATTACCTTATAGACACCTAAAGTTATTGAATTTTGGCACTCAAAACGTTGTAGTGTTGCTTGTTTCTTGCTCTACTACTCACTGCCAGATAGATCGCAGTCAATATTAATATATGACAACACGAACAACCCAAACCGACCTGACGTGTACCCAAACTTATATTAATGGTTCCGTATCAATTTGGTTACATATTTTAAGCTACCAAGGCGACAAACATCATATCAAAATATTTTATAATTTTCTTTCACGATATATTAATATAAAATATGAACATCGATTTTGAGAAAAAACATTTTACCACAGCACTTAAAGTAGATAACGTAACTTCTGTAGCACACACACTTAAATTATGCCAGATCGACGGATGAATCGAATTTATTCACTTGTTTTTTAACATGTCTTCCCCCAACCAAACCAAACCAACCCAGACCCAAAAAACCAAATCGATATCCAATCGTCATTCTCTGAGCCTTTCCCCAATTGATTGGGGTCGACTTTCTAGTGTAAGATGCGGCCGAACTTCTATTTTACGTGAAGTGACTGCATAAAAATACTCAGGCCATATTGGCTATTTACATTGGCCTGATTATTACGCATATAAATATTTGCACTAAGCGGGAAAACACCATCTACGTAGCAGTTACGTTCACTACCACGCCATAGATGCTTTTGAGATATCCAATTTGGGACGTTTATTACTCAAGAAAGTTTAGGCGACTTGCGTAGTAGGTATCTAGTTTGTTTTGTACTTATATAAAATACAATTTTGCTTATATTGCGTCTTATGGAAGTCATTCGCGTTCAGGTAAAATTGCGCAAGTCTAGGCTTGCACATATACACGTTACTGAAATTTGCACAAGTATTTTCCAACACACGTTGCAGTATATTTGTGCAAACCTAAATTTCCGCAAGCGTATTGTGTCATGTGTGGTTACCATTATGTGCTTACACCCATAATCCCCGAAGGGGTAGGCAGAGGTGTATTAAATACCCACATTTCACCAACTATGATTTTCGGTCCCATTATGTGCAATAAAACATAAAAGAGAAACTTGGTGTTTAATAGTTTTATTTACATTTTCAGCTATCTATTGTTTTCTGTATCTAAGTTTTTGGTATTTAAAACTGAACCCCAATAAAATAGCTATTGTGTTATGTTTATTAAGATGATGTAAGCTAAGAACAATACTATTATTGAAGCAAACTCGCTATGTCAGTAATCTTAATTCATCTATTCAGGTTTATACTTGTGAAATTTAAGCAAACATATTTATTGTGAAATAAATATTTAAGGAGTGTGAATTACGTATATATTTGGTGTCGTGTAAATCAAAATAGTATTTTTCGATTTATATCTAATGAAACCAAACCGAACTATTGTGTAAAATTGAACTCTGCTGGGCGTTGTCAAAGTTCTTATGTCATACAAGGTAAAAAGGGATGGTAAAAAGCGAATGGCGAAGTTGAGGTTCTTACCTCAACTTTTTACCATTCGCCAGGGACCAGGATCAAGTAGAGTTCGATGAAAACTGGCTTTTCTGGTTAAACCGAAACCAAAGCTGAATCTAGTAATCTAGACCTTATTTTCAGCGTTGGCTGAAATCGAAGCTCAAAAAGCTATGTAGTCATGTAAAATGAAATCTGATGTATTTTTTTACTTTTTCAGAGATATGTACATAGTTTAGATGAAGTCTAAGCCTAACTGACTCATCTTAACACCTTTCTCATGCACACAAGCAAATTATATTGACGAAGAAATTCATGAAACAATTGACGTTTTCACCCAGTTAATGTAAATGTGTGTGAGGCGTGATTTCAGTTTACACAAGCTATATTTAGCTTACAAGCATTTATTTTTTTAATATCATGAATAAATAGGTGTTATGTGGTTATGCTGGTATGTATATCATATTACAGTCCGGTCTTAATAACATTTCACATTGCAAAAATTTACACAGAGCTGAATTGTGCTACGAGTAGATTATCTAGCAGAGACTTTTGGTACACCGTTGACAATCTCTAGTAGAACGTTCGATGGGGCTTGCGGGTTCGATACCCATATGTTTGCATTGATCAGGATATCTACACGTATAGTACGTTTGTTTATCTTCTAGAAACCATACCATAAAATATACCTACACTGAATACAGCGAGTAGGCATAGTAGACATAAAATAAATATATATCCTGTAGGTTTGTATACCTACAAACTTGTATGCTTCACTATCAAATACATTCGAATATGAATATCTACTTAATTTATTTGCCTGTATTATATTATTATATATATTCTTTGCCTTCCACTGGGTATAACTGCAAACTTCTAATGATAACGATTACATGAATTTACATTGATAATAAACATTGCTCTGTAACAAAGGAACTTCACCATGTCAGTTATTTAAAAAAAGTTATTTCTAAATATAAAGAGGAACAAAAGATTTTAGCTTGCGAAAATATATTAACAGACGGGATTATGTAGGCGGTGGTACTGGCGCCACTATACGAGTGTACCAGCTGCATAATTCCTTTATATAGTCGCTCTACGACCAGTTGCCGACGAGAAAAATAGGGTGATACTATTTTTAACAAATCATTGACGATGAGTACCAATTTTGCAGATCTAAAAAATATATAACGACTTTCAAAAATATGTTAATTAAGGTAATAAAAAGAATTATCGGAGATGATATGTGTACCAATAGTCTCACGGCCTGAGCTACTCAAGACACGCAAAGTGGAGAAGGACGTACTGTTATGATGATGCGTTGATGGTAATAAATAGTAATAATGATCACAACACACTACACACATATAATCTATCATATGTGTATATCACAGGAACTCTTCATGTTGCCGAATAATCAGTTTTATTGAAACAAATTGTACATAAATATTGTAGTACTTACTATCTTCATACCTAATTATTTTTCCATTCTAACAGTTGGAATACACCTTGACCTTATCAAGGTAACTTGATTTCCCCGAATTAAGGGTCATCTCAACGTTTTGCCCAAAGTCATCTCAGGCTTTTGCTTAAGGCGGTGTTATAATTTTTGTATTTAAGTTCAAACTGGTTTTGTTTCCATCTTCTTTTTATAAGGTGTATGGAAGTATGACAGCGAATTCAAATAAGATTAAAGTTATAGACTACGACGGAAATGACGGAATGACTCTATATAATGTTATATGATCGTTAATTAAAGAGTATTATAGGATACGTACAAGTATTAGGGTCTACATTATCTGTATTAGGAGTCGGTGAGAGTGGGTATATCGGACTCCAACGGAATAAAACGCACACCATCTTCAGAGATAGTAGGTGACATAATGTAGGAGGAATTTTGCGCACAAAAAAATGACGAGAAACATTATGAATATGATGTAATTATGGATTGTTAATTTACTTCTTATACATAAGTATAGGTATAGGTAGTGACGTGTCATTCGCGTTCTCCTACCCTACTTTCCTTACCAAAGAGCTTTGGTGACGTTACATTCACTATGCAAATTATCCATTTTTTAAGTACAAGTTACCAGAAGATAAGTGGTCACCGTATTCTCTAGAATAGTCTAGATTATTACTAGCGCAAATAGTCGTCACGACACGACAGATATATTTAAATGTTCTTACTGAAGATATCGATAATGTATGTAGTCTAAGCTAATATAAATATACCATGATATAATAGTATCGCACCTAGGCCTTAAAAATTGATATAATTGGTCAATCAAACTATACTTAAAGAATGGTTCATTTTATTCCTAGCGTCCGCTAAAAATATCTTCACGAGAATTAAGATATTGTCTATGATGCGGCCATATTGAAAACGTTACGGTTTATACCGCATGCGCGACCGAAACGAAAGCCAATGTTACTAGCTACTTGTTGATCTGATTTTCATTCACCACGCAACGAACCGCGCATGCTACGCAGTTAGGTCGTTCAGAGCTTTTGTTGTAGAGGCTTACGAAATATTTCTCACTAGAATAAAATAAATTCTATTTTCAAATACTATATTTGTAATAGGTATTTTTTCTTTGTTTGTATGCTTATTTGAACCACAGATAGCCCCCTATATGCAGTCTCTTAAAAATTACCTACATATGTTATGCCTACGTGCATATTTGAACATTATGTAGGTAGTTTCAACATTGGTATTACATATATTATTTAAACTTGGATATGTGGCAATAACTAGATATCTAAAGTTCACATTTATGATAGAATCTTGACATTGCTAATGAAGTAATTAATTAATACTATTAATAGCTTTCGTCGGGGTTGGGTCCTTTAAATTCGTTATTGCTACGACGGCGCAGATGGCAGGGCTGTGGTAGTCATTGAATAAGTCAAAACATAACTATGCGTGGTGTAACTTGAATATTGTCGTCTCCATATTGTACTAAAAATAGATAAGGTGGACCAACATGACAAACATATACCGTCGCATAAGCCCATTTACAATGCAGAATAATTTGCGTGATTAAATGGCGTGCGATTTTGATACTGTACCTATTTGGATATTTGCTGTCAATATGTCAGCTCCATTACTGTTACACATCGACTAATTGATGTACTTATATTATTATATATAACTAGACCCATTTATTATCATATATGTTATGTTATGAAAAGTGAATAAAGACGTATGTCTTATATTGATGCATATTTATTATTAAATATGTATCAATATAGAAACGTATCAAGTTAGACATGTATTTGGGATCTAATAGCATTTGATAGAAGTTAATGTTAATGCTTATTGTGACAATATTTAATAGGAAATACGTTTGAAAATTGAGCGATCAATACGGGGGGGTGAGATGCGCGGAGACTGTGCCCACGCCCGCCCCCGCACACTGCACCCCTACCCTCTGTCGCCCTCTGTAAGCTCGAAACTGAACACCTATAGCCGCCCACGGATCAGACTAAGAAACTAAGATATGCGACGTCAAATCCAAAATTTAGAAAAATAATAGACCATAGAACTACTGCTGGTACCTATTATTTTCTAATCATTGCTTAAATAGCAAATGCTTTCATCTGCCCAAAGATTTCAATTTTTTTTTAATTCAATCTAAGCACTTCTACAGGGTAGGCTGCCTATAAGCTTCTCCTGTGTTGAAATATATGTATATTATAGCTAATAGATATGAAAAAGCGAAAAATAACACCCACCTTATACAGCGTAGAGATGTGACATCTTCAGATATAATTAACAGACACAAAATATAATGAATTTTTAAACTTAAGAACTCAATATTGTCTTGCACAACACTGAAAAAAGCACTGAATGTTTTTTTCTGGTACTATTTTATTTGAGAAGCACAGAGCACGTTTCCAGATGTGCCTTCGTCGCGCGACTGGTATAGGTAATCTGGAACCTCTGCCTCCCTTTACCCCTCGGCCTTGCGTCCCGCGCAGTCTGCGCCTCGTCGATGAATGGAACACGCCGCCCCTGCTACCTTGCGCCTATATAAAATCTCTTTCAACGCTCCCCTACATTTGTATTGTATCGCCTACTGTGAATCAAGTGCTATGAAAATAAAGTGCTTATAAATATGGCTAGTTATTTCATCATAGACAAAGTTTTATCTGTAACAGTTTTAGTATTACATGCGTTCTCATTTCTTTTCAGAGAAAGTCGACATATTTTAATAGTAACTATTAGCTATGAGCTTTACGTAATGGCCAATTTAATGAGAAGAACGATTCTATTTTACAATAGATTCAACAACATCATTACGATCGGAATTGCACACACAGTACAGTATACAAGCAACTACATCCCGCACACGCTCATGCTGTGGAATTAACTACCTGCTACGATTTTTCCAAGCAACTACAATAAGAGGTTCTTCACATAATCTCCGTCTGACATGATCGATATGGTATAGGAATGATATGACGTATAACCGAATGACACTGGTAGTCCAGTAGTCAGCTATTGACAAAGTTAGGACCAGGTTTGAGCATATAGGAAGAATCTGGAGAGGACTCTTAAAAGTGGTCAAAGCCAATTAATACTCCTCTCGTTACTCTATTTTAAGAGAAGATTATTGTTTTAAAAATACATCTCTATATAACACAAAATATGGCTGCCAAAATATGGATGATTTAAAAAGTTTCGTATTCATATTCTAAAGATATTTTTGTAAGTTCATTTCTACAACGCCAATTTTGAAGTACTACCAATTTCATCGAATAACCACTTGTAAGTTCATGATAGTACACGGTGCGCCTCGATAGATCAGGTTCGAAAGGTAGCAGAACATTCTTTGGCACATTTTCTTTCGTGTGGAAATCCCTAAAGAGGCAACCCGTCGGTCATTGGTGGTGTTTATATTGGACTCTGGCCGACTAAAACCGCATGCCGTTTCGGGTTCAATTATCAGGGTGTAAGATTACACAATAGATATTTCCCTCAGATTTAGAAATGAACTTCGTAAAAACGGCTTTAAGAAAATCAATTACGAATCTCGTTGGTAAACCTTTAGTAGTGCCCTTTGGGTGGGTATTTAAGCACGACTGTAAAAATGAAGGTATGAGCACGTCAAAAATATATTAACTATTCATTAAATTAATGTGTTCAAAATTTCTTATACAAAATAATGACTCATTGCATTATCAGTGGGAGGCATTCACGTCAATACATCAACTAACGTGGGCGTTCAATCATGTTTTGCTCTGCTAACATTATTTATGCGACAGTGTGTTGCTATTTCTTTTAGTAATTTAATATTTTAAACCTCTCGGGTAAACCTTTTAACAATTTCAAAGTTACGTTTAAATATATTTATACGTAAAGCGAAAATTTTAGATTCCTTTCATATTATAGAGATGTACTTAGAAGCCTGATATTCGCCATAGTCATACGTATCTCTACAAACATAATTATTACAATAACTTGTCCCGACTGGCTGACCGATTCGTCATCGTTTATATGCGCATTCAAAGTCCATTTTGGTTTTTAGGATGATAACTTTGCGATATAAAAAATCATTAAAGGTATTCTATTTACCTGCATTATCTTCTATCCAGCATTCCATCCATCATGGTTTTTGCCAAGTTCTCCATTACGTTCCAAGCATTTTCTGGGTTATTTCATTGAAATTCACTTTCACACAATACTTAGTTACATTTTTCTTCAAACCTTCATACTAGACCATTAAAGCATCACTTACAAAACAAAAAAATAACAAAAGCATAACATGTTGAGATTCCCGCCTAAAATTCAATTGTGACGAAAAAATAAAAAGAGCGAAAAACCAAAACCATAGCCAAAATAGACGCAATTTTTTAAATTTTCAAATATTTAATCAAAAAGACTTTCTTGTGTTCTAATTTCGAAAAATATATCTACGAAAAGTTTTAAATAAATATGCACAATTTATGTTCCTTTTATAAATGAGTATGTACGTCTCACGGAAAACGAAATACAAGTGGAAGTATGAAGTAGGCGGGGGTACGTGTGTCATTGTTATGAGATATTACGCAAAAGTGAGAAATTTGTCAATATGAACCATATTGTAAGAAGTCAAGTCTTACCTAAAGTTAAAAAAACGCCGTGTGTGTCGCGGCAGAGTACAATTTGGGCCAACCCATCCCTTCCCATGCGGTGTAGTACAAGGCGACTAAGGAATAGGGCGGTTTATGTATATGCAGCTCAGATCATGGCTCAAGTCAACAAGACTGCCTGGAATATGGCAATGCACCTTATTACGTGGAACCGACTACAATAGTTGGTCAAATATGGGTGTTAATTCACCTCTGTCTACTCCGGAGAGAAATAGGTGTGAGCATATGTATGTATTTAAAATTCATTGAGATACGTCTAAACCTCTTCGTTCTTTCTCAAGCTTATTTGATTCAAGGCATGAAACGGCGTAATTTTTTTTTATCTATGGCAAAGTAATCGTAATTTTTATTGTCAATTCATCCTTCCGTGCAATTTACCTAAAAAGAGGTACAAAGTCAATTATTAATAGATATATAGACTATATTATCGATTGTATGTGCAAGTTTGACGATATCGGTTCCCCTACAGAACCTCGCATCATATTTCTACTAGTTTTCACTGTTCTGTGGTAGAATGTCCTATTTTTTATAAAATGTGCGGTATCTGTTTGTATTTTTCGAAAAATTAAATTAACGCAAAAATCGTTGTCAAAAATAAAAAGTAAACTACAGAATCATAAATAAAGTAATCCGGCTTACAAACTAAAAAGTAACTGAAAAGAGTAGAGTTGTTCAATTATTTTACAGATTCAATTCAAAAGACAAAAATGTATATGGGCCCTGCCACACCTAGAGAGTTTAAAAAGTTTCTAGAATCAACTCTATGGGTTGTAAACTCAAGCGTCAGGCCCTTTTTTTTTTTTTTTTTTTTTTATCGTGCGCAAAATCCCCACGGATACCACCTCCACCAAAACCGTTGGAGGTGATTATGTCGGACTCGAACCGACCAAAACGCACGCCGTCCATGGGTCCTCAATTGCCGGAGGTGAGATTATACAAGACATATCTCTCGCACCCCGGCAGACCCGGGGACATCTCTGTTGAGATGACCCTCTTACCCAAATGTGAGGACCATGGTGTCCCCATCTAGCCCCTGGGTATGGTGTGGCATTGTGTGCCATCGCCGTGGCCTGCTTCTGCTAGGGTGACAGGCGGCTCCACCCGTCACCCCCAGGCCCGCGCTCATGGGGGACGGAGGTCATTCTGCGACCTCCGACGTCCGAGTCGCCTCCGCTCATCACGGGCAGTGCGGGCCCGGAGTCTTCTCCGGACCCGCTCCGCCTCCTCCTTTTCGAGCATAACTTGCTCGCAGAAGGAGGCGGCGGCTGCCCAAGCACTCGCGCATCGTACCATCGCCGTGAGCAAGGTGGCGAGCGAGACAACTCCCACCCCTAGGGCTGTCACTAGGACCCGCCTTGGCGTCTCCCACGCCGGGCACTGGGTCAACGAAGCGTCAGGCCCTGTAGTAAGAGACTCTACGGACGCTACGGGAGTCTACGGACCCTACGGGAGTCTACGAACTCTACGGGAATCGTGCGGTCTATGGCTCTATGTGAATGCCTAATCGGGGCCTGATACCTTGAAGGCCAGCAGCGTGCAACCGTTGTTGCGACAACCGCAGCGGATAATGACCAACAGGGTCATTAGGTACCCCGCACGATCTCCTTCGAGGCGACGAGTTTTCTTGCCGGAACCCCACCGTGGGACCTGGACATCGATTCTACTAATTATCCATCATTACCAAGGTACTGGGTCTACAAAAAGTGCCTTTTAATTTTGAACTCTACTCACACACACAGTTAATGTCCAAAATTAAATGGCATAGTGTACAGTGAACGAAATGATATTTAAAAAATCTGTTTCATTTAATTTTGAACTTTAAGCCTATGCATGTAAAGTCAAAAATTCAATGGCAGTTTTATAATCTCAAAGGTTTGACAACTTCCGGCGCTATATCGACACCGAAAAGTGGCGCGAAACATGAACCCGAACCTGGAATAATCCGGGTCGTGAAGAAAAAGAAAAAATGTAATGGAGTGAAAACCAACAAACCAATCTCAAGTAGTAAGTAGGTTCTCGTAACCTTGAACTTATTATGATGAATTTCATAATTTATCTACTTGTACTTTTGTTTTACGATATGAAATGAAATTTCCGTGCAGAATAACCACGTTTACCGTGAAATCACCTCCGAGTTTGCACCCAAATTCCAAGTATCCGTTATATTGTACATATTTTCAGCTGAAACTGATAAATGTTTGTAAACATTGCAATTATCATTTTCGCATTGTAGACTTCTCTTTTGTGCCATTTGTAAACAAGCAGACAGATTCTAAAAATACAACAGATCCACATTTCATCATATCTATAGCGATTTTCCAGTTACGCTAATAGTTTGCTAGCCCGTGGTCGGCTTGACTTTATTGTGAGAGACTGCCATTTGCCGTGATTATTTCTAAAGAAAAAAAAAAATTTTATGGTTTCTATCGCTATATCTATGATTGCGGGGTAGCCATCTGACTCGTGTTTGACAACCCCGACAGTAGGAACTATATTCGACGACATGTCGAAATAGAAGCCTTAGACTAATTTTATAATAAACCGCTACGTGGTTCCCGGCCGTGTAAAATTTCGGTCACCCCATTTCTTCCCGTGCGCTGTGGTACAAAGAGACTAAGAAAGCCCAGACTCAACCTCAGATGCATGGCTCGAGTCAACAATAGTGCTCGGAATGCCTCAACAGGCTCACCCCCTTTAGTGAAAAGTAATATGTGCCACACGAGAGCAAAATTATTTGCATCTCGTGCATTTGAATACCTCACTACGCTCGTGATTCAATATCAGCACTCGCAGCAAAAAACAGTTTTGCTCTCTTGTTGCACAATAGCTATTTGTGCAACGAGTGAGCAAAACTTAATGCATTACTTATTTTGATATTCAATAACATTACATAATTGTTAAATGATAATAATAATAATTTAATTTTTAAACTATCGCGGCGTTTACTCATAGTGTTTATAAGTTTCGGGACTTCACGCAACATATTTTCGACGTCGACGTCGACAAAAGTAAGTGTTCGAAAATATATCGCGTGAAGTCCCGAAACACCGAAACATAATAATAATAATTATTAATTATAATAATGTAAATAAAAGACATGGTTATTGTTTTTACAAATTTCTTTCAAATTTAGAATTTCGAAATAGGACCTTTGACGTGCCATAAATTAAAAAAAAACCTTCAAAATACTTGTGTTTGTCACTCGCACTTTTTTGAGGACGGCCAAGAGACAGAGGCCCTCTAAAATCCAACCACACGTCCTGATCGTCTACCTGATCTCGTGGGGGGCGGACACACGGACGAATTTACTGGCGTGGCTAACGTGGCTCTGGAAGACTTTTTAAAACTCGAAACTTGACATTGGCGTCTCGCCATTAATTTTATAAGACGTTTACATTTACTAGAGACTGGCAAAATTGCGGCTATTCTGCTGCAGAAGCCATTTTAAGAAAAGAAGAAGAAGAAGACACAGAGTGCAGTTTACGTAGTTCGAATGTTCTTCGCGGAACAATTCTTTCTAAATCTATGGTTGGCACCCTTTCTTGAAAATTAAAAAAAAAATAAAGAGCTACTTTGTCTCACGGAGTGGGCAAAATCGCATTTTGCACGCTGTTTTTACGCAGCAAAAGTCATTTGTTTGAGCTGCTGTAGTGAAAAATAATTTGTAAAGATGGTGTTTAATACATTAGGCGATTGGCACAATACCCCGCATCTCGCAGCGGGATGTGTGAAAACGAAGCCACGTGCGTGATTATGGGAGTGCAGATTACCTACGTGTAGATTCGATGCACTATACTTTGTAAAATATAGCATGGGTCCTATGACAGATGTCAAAATTAGGTTCATAGTGATGTCCGAAATTCGATGAAAATATCGATACTACCAGCTATTATTGATGCGTGCTACTTTTAATTAGGTTTAATTTAATTGTATGTATGTATTTAATTGTAATGACAACGAAATATACGTAGAATACAAGGCGTCGGCACTCGTACTGAAGAGAATGAGTGGAGTGGATCAGTGGAAGTTCATATCAAACAAGATGTTGGCGCGTGTATCTTATGCCTATATCATGGCCCAAGAGCCAAACGCGGCGTGTCTTCTTACAAAATCCAAAAACAGGTTCAGGGCGTTGATGGATTGAATGTAGGATTTTATTTAGGTACTCAATATTATTTAGGATCAAGTATATTGAAATATAAATATTATTATGATATTAAAATAAATACCTAAGCAATGAGATTAAATTCTAATTATTTTTTTCTTATATTAATTTCATTTTCGAATTAAGCTTTATTCAAAATATCGATATGTGGTCACGATGATTCATTGCCCATCACTAATTAGCTCGGTATGCCCATAAAGTATGACATTGAAAGCTACTACATTCAATAATAGAAAATTCAAGACTTCATGTGCGGGATTTCACTGACAGCTGTCATAGGACCCAAGCTATATTTTACAAAGTATAACACGCGAAACTGTGGTTTGGTATTAATCAAAAACTTGAAAAAAAAAATTACAACCCCAATACCATGCACGACGATATATTCAGGATGTGTTTTCTTAGTAGGTAATTCCTGTCATTACTAACAACTGCGGGGTTTGCTATGGTGAGCTTGTGTGCTTTTTACGTGTATGGACAGTTGCGGGTGTATAAGTACTTAGATATACTTAGCATGTTTCATTCAGATTCTAAGTGAGACTCCGTCCGTATTTTTATACGTCCTTGCCCTATACCTATACAATTATTAATTTTTGTAAAATGTTCTATGTGCTATATTGTTTTTTTAAGGTTAAGTACTTAGTTACAATTGTCAATATGTTTCGCTACGCTGCTACGCGTTATTGGCGAATATATTTGACACCACATGTATTCAGCGCCACCTTGCGACATCACGCTGAACTACTAATCCTGCTTGTTACCGTACCGCACTGGTTACCGTCGTTTCATCAATCATTGGTCGTGGCTGGCTAGGTGTGAGCAGTGATCAGTGTGAGCCTGAACAGAGGATCCATTCTCTGAATTATAGTTATGAATAATTCTGTATTTTATATGTAGGTAATACAAATTCATGCAATAAGGAAACGGTACCAAGCGAAAACTGAAACAGGTTATAATTAGGGAGAAGTAAGTTAAGGAACACAATATTTATGTATTATGTTGCACCATCTATTGAATGATAGTAGAACTATCAAGTTTCTTGCTCTGGTAACAAAGTGGATACCTTGGAATAAGTCGGTACCTTGACGAACTTACTGCAGGTATTTAATAAATAAATAAATATTCTAGGACAATCTACACAACGCCACCTAGACCCATGGTAAGCATAGCTTAACTAGCTTGTGTTACGGGTTCTAGAATGCGGATAAATATACTTAAATACATTATTTTTGTAAATACATACATTTTATACATAGAGACACCCAGACCATTGCAGATATTCATATTCATGCACACAAATATTTGCACTGAGCGGGAATCGAACCCGCGTCTGCATAGCAGTCGTGTGCACTACCGCCACGCTACGGAGGTCGTCCTTTAACAGAAACTTACCAATATGATTTTGATTAGCGCTGAAAGTGAAGAGAAAAGATACTATTTTTGAAGCAACGACGCTTTTTTAAATTGAAAAAAACTTGATTACGGTCGGGTTTTTATGTAGCAGAGGGAACGGGATTGGAAGTCCACGCTAGCGGAGCCGCGGCCAACAGCTAGTTATAAATAAAAACAACAATATTTATAAATTTTATTTTACAACATTATCTTAAACAAGCTATAACTTTCTATTTTCCTCTAATATAAACATCAATTTACAACTACATCGTATTTCACCTTTATTCTATAAAAAATATTTACAATGATATTGAAAATCACAATTATACATTATGATATTAATATTTTGTTTTTTAATAATTTTAGATAGGATTTAGATACATTTTTGATTCCTCGAAACGATAGAGCATATACTTGCATAGCAACATCAATTCGTTTTTTTTCTTTAATATCGTATTCTAGGGTACGCACCTAGTGCACGAGTGGATAACAAAAAATTCCTATCAAGAAAAAAAACTCAAACTATTAAATTTTTAGTCCATTATACTCCTATTCCGCCAATATTTTAACTATTTTTAAATTAAAGACAGTTAAAATATTGGCAGAACACACGTATAGTGGACTAAAAATTCAATAGTTTGAGATTTTTTAATCAAGTGTACAATTTATATGTATTAATACTAGATGATGCAGTAAGTAAAATTGTGTATATGTTCAATCCTTCTTAGATTCCTTTTTATGCATGTGTATATAACGATGTCACAATGTCATTTAAAAATCTGTATCTGGCACAATAAGTTTTTTACGCATTTGCTATCTAATATGTCAATAGCAAAGTTAAAACGTAATAATTTGTTCGAATAATCATAACTTTTACTTATAGACGTAAAATTGGCAGTTTTTTTTATATTAAATGCAATATATCTATGGACTACTTACATAAAACTACTAGACCACAAGATGATAACACAAATTGGATTTTGTATCACTTGCTTTCAGAAGTAAAAATCCGTTGGTACTATGGATTTTTTGGAACCCTCAGAAAAGTATAGCGTAGTGATTTTAGTGAAAAAATTCATAGGTACTGTGGATTTTTTGAAACCCTCAGAAAAGTATAGCATGGTGATTTTAGTGAAAAAATTCATAGGTACTATGGATATTTTGGAACCCTCAGAAAAGTAAAGCATGGTGATTTTAGTGAATCATGGCTACTCGACGATGATTAGTCGTGCAAAATTTAAAATGAACCTGATACGAATGGTTACATAGTGTTTTTTTTAATTTAATGTGTTTTTCTCGGTATGGCAAGATGTAGACCTACTTTGTTTTTTATGGACTATCGGAAAATACGAGAATGATTGTTAAACAAATCGTTGAATTGCACTTATGACACCTTCCATTAACGCCACGGGGTTGTACCGCCTCCTGTGCTAGTGTCATGACCGTCAATTTCGTTTTCGCCATTAGCAAGCAACAAGACCTCTGAAGAGTCGTCATACTGTAATAAATGACCTGGAAATTTGTGTTATCATCTTGTGGTCTATACGTATTTCTCATTACTTCGTCATTCGCTGACTTGTGTGCATTTAGGTTTATCAATGTAATTACTAAACAAAAAAGTTCAAAAACATTTTGCTAATCTATGGAAATAATATGCTATATTAATTGATTTTAAAATTATGCATTGAAATATTCAATTTAAAAATCAACAAGATATATTCTTGGTTGTATTTTTTTTAAATCAAGTATTTCTCTCGAATTCCAACTTAAGAAACCTTCTAATTTATTTACTTTAAAAATAATTTCGAATATTTTTGCATACTACGTACTACTTCGTTTATAAATACAGATCGATAAAATCAAAATTGTCCTACAATAAATACTTATACATATGTTGAGTCCACAAAGTTACCACATAATTAAATTCGTTATAATAATTACAGTTATGGCGAAAAGGTTTTAAAACATTAAGTAGTTTTATTTTCAATCAAATATGTAAAAGACCCAGTAGACGGCGTTGAAGAGCATGAAGCAGACGGGAAATATTATTCGCGAGTAAGTGTCTATTACGTTTACGTCTCGTATTTTAGGCATCGACGCCTTAATCACTGTAGCCCCTCGACGAAGGGCGTGCATCATTTTCGGTTTTCCTGTCGATCCATCTATAAAAATACATTTTACAGTTAATATAATATAATGCAGTAAGTTCCAGGTCCATAAATAAATAAATATTCAAGGACAATCTACACAACGCCACCTAGACCCATGGTAAGCATAATTTAACTAGCTTGTGATATGTGAATACATACATATTATAGATAAGAACACCCAGACCAATGCAAATATTCATATTCATGCACACAAATATTTGCACTGAGCGGGAATTGAACCCACGCCTCATGCGTAGCAGTCGCATCCACGCCACGGAGGTTGTCAACACTAGTAGTTGGTATAGTATCTAGTATAAAAGGTGGTGTTCATAGGCCCCCAGGATTACGTGACTTTCATATTGTTGAAATCAATCCACTGCTTGACATAGGCAAGGGCCTATGTCAAACAGTGGATTGATTAAGGGAAGGCCCAAGGTTGGTATGGACCTACTGTTTCCACGCTGGCCAGACGAATTGGTACAGGGTTTTCGTTTCAAGTTTTCCTTTTCACGCAGTGATATCTGCATTTTCTTAATTAAATAATAGTTCGCGATGTTCAACATTAGGGAATAATAAAGCTGAGATTATAATAATGATCTAACTGAAGTTGCTTGTCAATATGAAATTATAAAAATCTTCTCTAGAAATGTTAGAAATCCAATGACAATACTAACTTCTGGAGTTCCTAGAATGCGGTCTCGTTCTATAACGGAGATGGGTATGGTCGCGTTGGAGACGGAGTGATGGTGGCGCTCCAGAGGCGGCTTGCAAGGGCTTAGACCGTAGACCTAGGAGTGGAGACACTCGCCCAGTACTCGTTGCACATTCCCGCAAGGCTATTATCTCTTCAGGGGAGCGAGAACCTTGAAAAATAATGAAAATGATCAAGATGATTAACTAAATATCATTAGGTTGTACATGCCTGTATGTTGTATAGTTTTATCTGATCATCATTTAACGATTAAGATGTGTTTATCGTTATACTGGGTCTCGGGTATGCCACACAATGTATTTTAAATAATATAGATAGAAAATAATATTGAAAAAGCATTTCATTATATTTTAATAACAAATTTCTAATCCCATTTTTGATTTTTTTTGAATAATAGTGGGCTGCTTATATAGATTGATAAGTAGTGCTAATACAAACCGCGGTTGCCTAGTGGTACTGCTGAACCGAGGTCTCGGGTTCGATCACAGATTTTACCATGGCACACACCAATGACTTTTCGATGCTTTTCGAAGTTATATGTGTATTTACCGCAGGTTTATAAGTGCCCGGTTAATGGCAATAGACTCGCCACCTATTACATTGGGACCTATACATAAACTGGCGAAATGTGGGTGTTAGGACCTCGGTCTACCCCTTCAGGGATATAGGCGTGAGTTTATGGTATGTTATGTTATGTTACAAATATTACCTCCAGAACATTTCAATTCTTTTTCAACACTTGCACTGCTCGACATCTGATCCCTGTTCTTTAACTTGGCGCGTTTCCTCGCCCTCGCGCCCCAATACGTGTAGTTCACTGCTGCATACTCCAGTAGTGCCGCGAATACAAACACAAAGCACATCACTAGGTAGATGTCGATTGCTTTCACGTACGAGATCCGTGGGAGGCTACTACGGACGCCTGTACTTATCGTAGTCATTGTGAGCACCGTTGTAATACCTGTTACAAAAGAAAAGTTTCGAATAATAATATCTATTATTGCAGAACATACTACACTGCTCTATCTAGACTCATAGTAAGTACGTATAGTTTAACTAGCTGGTTATATGACGTCTAGAGAAAAACAAACCAGCACGCATAACGGCCCAAAAATGGAGACTAGGCGCGGACAAAAGAGTCCCAAATATATCTAAAAACATACCCAAATACGTTTTTTAGTATACGTGGAAACGCTCAGACTAATTCAAATAGACATAAGTATTTACTTATAGTATGTATACAAACATTTGTACTGAATATGTAATTCTAACTTGGAAGCTGCTTCTTACGACGTAGCAGTCGATCGCTTTACCTTTTACCTACTTACCTTTAGAGTTATATTTACAGGATGGGTGTGCATTACATAGAGTCAAAGAAACGTTGCGTACCCTACCCATATCATACTTACTCCAATCATAAAATCTATACACGGCACTGATTTACAGTCAACCACAAAAGTTGATAAACTAATAAATGTACAAAGTATCTTAACATTTACAACGAGGTTAACGTTGTTACTCTACGTAAAGTGTTATGCCGGGTCTAAATTCACGTAACATTTTACCGTGACCGTGTCAAAAGAGCGTGTCAGTCGCGTATTCAGCTGCGTGATAGCTGAACTTAAATGAAACTATCGATCGACTGACAGCCGCGTCAGCACAACTCTAGTTTGTGTGCCCATGTGCTATGTGTTACGTCCACACTCAACGTCAAGTCTTGATGCCAAGCTGTCAGGTCCGCTGTTTATGTCACAAATCTGGACGCACCATAATATGAGTGGTATATAATTACAACATTATACCATTAAAAAAAAACAAATTTATCAAGTCTCTAATGTTGAGAATAATATAACCTTACCAACCTAAAGCAACTCTAGCCGACGTGGCTTCATGATTAATCCAGAAGGAGACCCAGGACAGCATCACAATCAGTATGCTGGGCAGGTAAGTCTGGAATACGAAGTAGCCGATGTTTCTCCGTAGTTTGAAACTCAGTGACAACCGCTGGTAGATGCCCGTTGCCAATTTCTCCTGGAATGTACTCGTGTTTAATTTAAACTTAAGCTCTATCTGTAATGCAAGTTTGCCATTGTTTGATAATGTGTCTAGTACGGAAACTTTTTGAGTAAGTATATTACAAGTTTGAGCAAGTATATTTACGACCATCTTTGGCTACACTGTAGACTAAAACATTCAAAATGTACGTTACTTTAGTTTAACTCTTATATGAAAAAGAGCCTATGTCCGCAGCTCCAACGCGTTAAATACTAACATTATATTCAAGATAATGTTTATTTCCTAACCCTAGTCGTATTTTTTTTTACCCCACGAATACCCCCTCGCCGAATTCAGCTAAATTGGTTAAGTCAGACTCGAACCGACCAAGTCCCACTCTAAAGCCATCAGTTGGCGATGTTGAGATAGCCTCTGTCATATCCCTCAAGTCCCGACTGACCTAGGACCATCAAAGGCCCACTCGGGGGTCGTACTTTACCTGTCCCCGAAACAATTCTAGATTAGTTGGCCAGCTATGAAATACAGGTAAAACAAATAACGAATTCTTTATTCCCCTAACTAATTCCAAATGTAAAATCAACGAAAAATGAGTGTCTGCACCATCGTAGCTCCCGAACGAATAAACCAATTTTGATGTAGTTTTTAACTGATAAATGAGTAACCTCGCCAAACTATTTACCTTTCTGTCGTTAGTTTCATGGCCCAGTATAGTGAACTGTGGCAACTCAGCGTCTTCTACACCTCTCACTGGAGTCTCCTTCCAATACATTACTACGTCCGACACTGTGTACCCATCTGCATAGAAAACACTTCGTTAGCATGCTGACATCATAATGTATGTCTCTGTACTACGCCATTCTAAAACAAACATTACTGTATATGACTTTCGCCACTCGGTATATAAGTGAAATTCATATTTAAAAAGGAGTGTTATTCCTTTCTGATTACTTCTTTAAATAAATTGTTGATAAGCTTTCTATACTTTAATATTATTGAAGGTAAAATGTATTTCTTTACTGGTTTATCATAAGTATTAACTTTTATGCAAGCATTCTTGAATTTGTGTGAGGCAATGGATACTGGTTAAGTTGTGAAAATCAATTTTATATTTTATGGGAGAGTACTTTGTCAACTGCACTACTGAAGCAAACGATCAACACGGTTTTGTTCGTTCAGCTCGTTTACTTAGGTACGTTTTTAGATTTTGAATATCCAATAATGGTCCAGGTAGCTAAGTACTACCTCTAGCTAGATACTAGATTCAAATGATAAATTAAGCATGGTAATTGCTTCAATAATTCATTCAAAGATTAAAAATAACCGCATCATGTCAGTCTCAATGTTGGTTTTAGAATAGTAATGCATTTTTCTAACGTTGCAAGCATTATCAGTCTTATCCAATATGTAAAGATCACATTAGTACTCGGACTAGCTGCTGTAAAATTACAGAATTGTTCAAAGTTCTGGGAACGTATAAGCATGATATACATTGTAATGCTAAGGACCATGAATGTTAATGACAGGCAATCTGGCAGCTCAGTGTGTTCAAAATGTTTCATGGAGAGTCTGCTGAGACGCAAGAATGTTCAGCAAAAGCGAAGCCGTATGTCTGCGGAAGAATGTATGGAACGGTCAATTGGAGAGTCAAAGCATCAAGCTTAGCCCGGTGATCTATTATAAGTGTATGAGTCACACAGCTTTCAATCTCGACGGTGCAGTTCTGGCTGTCAAGCGGGTAGTAGTGGAGGTCCATCATGCAGGCGAGGGTGGCGGTGAAGCGCATGCCGTATGTGATGCTGCCGTCGCCACCCAGTCGAACCAGCTTGTTGCGTTCTGTTACGTCGTGGAGAAAACTGCGAACAATAGTTACTCAAATGCAATTGTTTATAATCGTATTAAGTTTTGTATTTTCATCAATCAATCAATTAAGCCCTCGCAGTCCACTACAGGACATAGGCATCACCCGATGATGAGAGGTTGTGGGCTACTTTTTGTATTTCTTTTTCATTTATTGCACGTCAATTTGACTTCACCCCGCCTGATATAAGCTGAAGGTAAAGTCTCAGGAAAAAGGGTCACTATTACGAACACGTAGTGTGTTACATTACAATGGTGGCGCTCAGATTGATGGCCTCATCAGATAAAGGAACTGGGACTGTAGGTAATTATTTCGAGGTTTCTTTCTCTCCCAAGATATCTCGTATTATCTGTGTATCTCCTCTTACGCCACCCTTCGGTTGAAATATGGTAATGATATTCTTTTTGCGCTACACGTTTGTTGTCTTAATTTTAATTTGAAGGAATTATTCAATTCTTTCTGCCTTTCATGGCTTGACTGAAGGAATTTGTGCAATCACTGAACATTTTGTGGCTACGAGTCAGCCAAATAGTCACAGAGAGAGTACCCCGTTTAAAACGGCAGGTAGATCAAACCAAAGTATTGGCAACAGAGTAACACTCATGAAGGTCTATTTTACAGCAGATTAGCAAGATAATGACCTAATTATCTAGCTAATCTGGCTGTAATAAGCCTGGGAGGAAAGAATCTCACTAAACGGTTTTCTCGTCTTCTATTTTTATTCATCAAATGTCAAAAACTAGTAAGTATAAAAGTAGGTTACCTATCTTAATCCCGAATTTTAATATTCCATATATCATAATCCAGAAAACGTTTGGCCATTTATTCATAATCCCGGTTTTCCAAATTCCGAAGTTTTATTTGCCACATAATCGCAACTCCGAATTTCATTTTCCTATTTATTCATTTGTACGACGTTTTATAATCCAGACGAACGAATTCCAGACACACGAAATCTAAATGCACAAAATCCAGATGACCGTAATCCATATGCACGAAAGCCGAATTTTTAAAACACAAATTTTTGAAATGCAGTTTATTGATATCCAGACAAACAATATCCAGATTTTTAAATATGAATCCTATGGAAAAATTAGAAGGTAGTTAGCGGGGGTCGCAGTTCTAACCTAACCTAACCTGCTGAGTCGAATTTGACACTTAAACCTATCTGTAATAGGCAACTAATATTTCTAAATTACTTGCTGTAGGTACCTACCTAATAAATGAATCGTATAAATTTACAGACTTTTACTATACCTGTATATAGTTTGGATGGAAAACGATTGTATGGGAACCAAATAAAAAGATTTTGAAAATTTGGTAATAGTTTATTTGGAAAATGGTACGATGGGAAACAAAAAAAAATATTCTGAGAATCTGGTATAACTATATTTGGATTATGACACTATGGAAAACAAAAAAATACTATTTGAAAATTTGGTTTTAGTGCACCTGGAAATTGATTCATCTGGGAAATGAAAAACGGAATTATAGAAAGTTGTCATTCATTACATCTGTCTTTTAAAAGTTCTACCAACCGTTTTCGGGGTTTTAAGATTCGGGTAACAGAAATTCGATATTTCAATAGGTTACCATAAAAGTATCTATCATTTGTATGAGAAATGTCCTTACCTATTTTTGTCATTAGCGAAAAAAGTATCTGGAACCCAAATCTTATCGGCGAAATCTCCGGACAATGTCAAGACCTCGTCCGATAAACCGAAAGCCAGCCTTTCATCCTTCCAGTACTGGTTCAGATAAAGCGTTATTGTGTAATCCTGTAAGAGTAGAAAAGCCTTTGAGATTGCATTAGGTACAGTATCGACGAGAATTTATGTTCGTTTATTTCTGTTGACAGGTTATGATGAGGTAATGTAAATCTGTACTAAGTATACCTAATTTACGTTTAAACAATGATAGCGTACAAATTAAACCACTGTAATCTATCCTTCTTTCTTTTCTTTCTTTCTAGGTATTATACTATCTACACTCAATATTATATTACAGAAAATTTATAAACCTTCAACCACTCAGAATACCGATCTCAGAAGACTGGCAGCATTACAACGTTGTATGGCAATGTTAATTCTCTGCCCTAAGAAGAAACCAGCTCTGGTCTGGTCTGGTCACGAGAACCGTCGGTCATGCGCTTGGTAAACTCCCTTATGTGATTGCGGGCGCTCTGGGCCTATGAGACCAACGATTTGACTCCAAACGTCCCAAATTCATAATCAGTCTCCGATGACCTTCAACTTCTATCAGTTGAATTTATGTACTATTATGGATTATATGGGTGATTAAGTGTCCAATATGATATGTTAATATTTTTCTATTAACAATATACAGTACATAATGTAAAAAGTATATACAAAACAGCAGTAAGTGGGCGGTGACCTCTGCGTTAGCAGGCGGCGAGTGGCGGTAGAAAGTAAAGGCGAACATCGATTGGCTGAGGCAGCACTCCGCCCCTCAGACACCGACGACCCTCGATGTATGTCAAGTGACCACGGCCTTGCTCCCTTTTCACAGCTATTAAAAGCTTAATGAATTACGATGGACGACCTGCTCAAGAACAAAGTCCTTCATACGACCAAAAAAATCCTCAGCAAATCTGAAGAGTGTAGACAAGGTCATCTTAGAGATTGACATCAGTCACCGCAACGCATTGATATTTCAAAATGCTAGAGTGTGTCACGCTATCGACCTTCAATGAGTAAACATGAATATTTTCACAAACATTTTGAAATACATAGAATAGATGCGTCAATGGCCAATTTATTTGTCTATTTCAGCTCCAACGTCACCAAATATAACGTTAATGTACCTACTTAAACAAAACATAAGCAATTTTATCATAAATAAATATTTACGAGAGTAATCTAGCATAGAAATAAATTAACGCTTTCATGAAAAACAAACACAAGTTATACATATATTATATAAACTACATGTGGTATATACTTACCATATTAACTTCAGATATTGCATCAAAGCTAGCAATAGTTAGATCCATACCGACGTACAGCGGGTCTCCTGAAATGCAATAACATTTATGCAGCAAACCAGCGGAGCAGCAACCAAACCGCTGACAAATCAAGTCTTTGCTGAGAAAATTCAATATAAAATGAAATTTTATAGTTCAGTACTCGTAATATGTTGGTGAACACATACCTCGTATCTCGTCTATATATTTTTGAATACATTTTATTTGCCTCGGTAGGGTATTAAGTGGACGCTCCAATTGCACGAAATTTCGTATGTACGCAAATATGATCACGTTTTTCTAATTGCACGTTTCTCGAATTCTACGTGTAATTAACAACTCGTTCTATGTAGCAAATAACTCATTAAATTTTATTAACGGGTTCTAAATTTAAAATAATTTTACGAGAGAGAATGCTTGTGAAGAATCTAGCATGAAACTAAACGTCACTTCTCAATTTTTTACCGCCAGTTAAAGTGATTAGAACCATAGCAATTCAGAAGTGAACGGACTTGCTATGACGAGAATGTGTTGAATATTTTACATGAATTTGTCGTTTAATTTCAAACATAATTGTTCTAATTTAACTTAAGATCAATGTGTATATAGTAGGTATATTTAGTTCAAAGAGAAAAAGAGTTTTATGGTCCGAATTGTAAATTATATCATCAAATTATATTATGATCCTTTAGACGTAATATAGTGAAATATTCAACCCGGTGTTTTATAAAAACACATGTTAAACAAAACCAGATGAACTATATAACTGACTAATTAGTGGTTCGACACAGGTTTTTAGTCTTCAAATTTCGTTACTTAGTATAAAAGTATTTCTGTACTGAGTTGACAATATTAAAAAGACACGCTAAGATTGTTTACGTTTTTTTAATTACCTAAACAAATGGACGATAGTGTCGTCCTATATTTAAAAATGGAAACTAGCTCTAAATCAGAATCTAACATCGATCACTTACCACCGAAATTGGGTCGCAGTCTAATGTCGTATCCGTCAAGTATCCGTGATACGGTATGCGTCACGTTCTCCAGCCGGTCAGCCGCCGAGCGCTCGCTTCTGGCACAACCAACCAAATATTAGCCATACTTTACGTCAAATTATGTTGGTATTGGCACTATTAGCTCTACGACGTGTTATCTGTCTAACAAAGGCCTTGTCATTTATTGAGTTAGGTATTTCGGACCTTTGTTGATATTAGAGCGCATGGGTAGAAAGATTCTTTCTACTACTATTAACCTTTTGATCAATCAAAAGGTTATTAATAAATAATATTTGATAAATATTCTACATAACGCTACCCACACTCTTGGTAAGCATAGCATTAACTAGCTTGTGTTATGGGTTCTAGAATGTGGATAAACATACCTACTTAGATACATTTTATGTTGTAAATCCATACACATAAACACCCAGACTAATGCAAATATTCATAGGTATTTATGCATACAAATATCTGCACTGGGCGGGAATCGACCTGACACGCGTGCGGATTTCACTTCCGTCATGCCACAATAAAAATTAAATTATAGTAATTGGTTGTATAATCTCTTCTTAACAATTCTAATAGGGAAAGGAAAAAAAAATGAAAAAATCACCCCCTAAATTAGCTATTATTATATTAACTGATACACTATCGGTAGGTATCAAATGGAAACATTTGATATTTTAAAAAGTTATACATATTTCATAAACTACGAAAAGTTCTACTTACTGCCTACCGAAGCGTTCCTCTAACCCTGCCAATTTTTTCAAACCTGGCACTAAATGGCAAATTTAATAGTCTCACTATTAAAACTACACATAAATTCTCTAAAATTTTATTTTTTGTTTTAGTAACATATAAACTTGTTCACACGTCTCATTATTTATTTTTTAAATAGATACCTAAATATTGCCTGTGTAACGCACCATAATGTCCAAATAAAATTATATACTAGTGGGATTTACAAACTTTGAAGTTTAGACTTTATTTTAGAACTTTATCTTACCTTGTCGTAAGTGCAAGATGTAAAACAATGTCGTGTTCATAAGCTAGACATAAGTATCAGTAATACCTATCAAAATTTGTTTCATTACTAAGAAAAATAACGATTTTTGAAAGAATTTTTAAAATAATTGGACTCAGATAGATGAATATTTAAACTCAACCAATAAATAACAATGATTTTGTTGACAAGGTTTAGGACTAGACGTAGGTATCAAGTCATTACATAAATATTTTGGTTTTCAAAAGATATTTTATCGTTATGAATATAATCGTTGAAAATGTTGCTCGTTGCTATTGCATTATATTTTAACGATACACTAAAAAATCTGTCTCAAAATAATTTGCAAGTCAAATCCAAAATAACTTTAATAATATCATAATATGAATTTATTGGTATTTAAATTGTTTTCTTTCATAAATGACCGAAAGAACGAGAAAGAGAAATAAATTTAATAAAACCTCATTACGGTAATTGAAGGACATCACTTTTTTTAGTAACGTTCGAATTTTAAGTACCTAAGGCATAATATTATGTAACAGTAACTGAAAAAAGCCAGTGAATATTTAACAGTCGTTTAAATTAATAAATATAAAAGGGTTTTATACTTAACTATTAGTAAACTATCTTCTCATTAAAATGCCATATATAAAAATGGTATTCACTAATTTTGTCGTTAATTACAGATTCAATGTTAAAAAATGATTATTTTTCTCAAGTTTATCCAAACCGTAAAATACGTCATAATTTATTTTCACACCTTAATACGATTAACATAAATGTCATATGAATCTCAGACATAAATTTACATTGCTAAACATTTGGCTATCTGCATGAATTAAGGACACAAAGGCAATCTAGATGAGATTTGTGTGGAAGGGTTATGGTGAATTACCATTTAGTGTGGGATCTGCGCAAACCGCTATTAAATTATTTCATCGTTGTAGTTTCATATTAATCTATTAGTGTCTTAATATTTTGTTATGTTAAAATATTGTCACCAATTTTGTTATATGACGTTTAATCCAGTCATCTATACTATTATATAATTGTAAAGCGGTCGTGTCTGTACATTGGAGATATTTAAAAAAAAATACTTGGGATATGTTAAGTGAACGATACTGAACACGAAAATATTTTTTTTTCATTTCCTGTCTGTTTGTCTGTTTGTCTGTTTGTCTGTTTGTCCGCTATGGACGCAAAAACTACTGAACGGATTTTGATGCGGTTTTTTTTGTTAGAAGGGGCTTGGTCAGACTTAAAATCTTACGTTTGTTTCATCGCAATCGGTTCAATAGAACCGGAGTTGTGAGCATTAATGATGTTATACGAAATTTGAGTAAAGATATAGAGGGCGCAATTTTATTCTTATAGATGATATTTATGTCTTATTACGTCCAGTCAAGTATGTGAATAAAAAATCTTCACTTTTACGTACATATTCGTAAAAAAAGATACGTAATTAATTATGAAATTAAAATTTGTTATTCAATTATTTAGTACATGGCGCAACAATAGATGGCGTAGATCGATTTAAATTCAAGGTATGGTTTCGTTACATACGGGACTATATAAGACCTGTCATTTTTTTAAACCACTTTCAATTTGTGAAATGTGAAAAAGATGTCGGTACTGTCTTTGACATCATTGTTCAACTGAACTGCCTACATTGTTTACAGAATTTACAAGAAAAGCGTTCAGGCGTAAAAAAGGCCAGTACTTTAAGTACTCTAAACACCTACTTGATTTCGTATAACTTTTTATACCACTTAGGTGGAATAAAGCACATAGCCCACCTGATAGAAAGTGGTTAGTGCGGGCTATTCTATGGATGTTTTTACTTATTTATGGCACGTCAATTTGACTTGAACTCGCCTGATGGTAAGTTGAAGGCGAGGTCTCCGGAAATAGGGTCACCATTACAAACACGTAGAGTATTACAATAGTGGCGCTCACCTTGACGGCCTCATCAGATGCTTTTTAAGCCCCACTTAAAGGACCCGGGACTGTAGATAGAAGGAAACACGTGCGCTGGTAAGGAATTTCCACTTCACACACTTAATGGTGCGGCAGAGGGAAGAATCACCGAACCGCTTGGTTCTTGGTTCACCGCACCGTATGCGAGTGACATCTAAGCCCTGCACGTGTTGTTCTGTTCTGTGTAGGAAAGATGAAGGTAGGATCAACTGGGCGATCTCATCAGAACATTCACCGTGGTAGAGACGGTAAAACGTTTGAAACACCAGAGGTATCACACACGTGCTGCCGACCATGTGGAAAGGAAAGGAGGATGAAGGTTAAGAGAGTTTCTGTGCTGTCAGTGTTGTATTGTATTTCTTATAATGGCAACTCAAAAATGCCGTCGATTCGACAGAAGAAGATTGTAATACCATTATACCACAAGATAATGTTCAGGTGTAATACGAGGGTGATGCGAGCGAGGACTTAGGGCTCCACATAGTTCTATCGCTCGCTGCATTACTCACGGCTATGGTACTATGCGCCGTCTCCTTCTACGAGCAAATAATGCTTGAGAAGGAGACAGCGGCTCGGCTTCGGAGAAGACTCCGGACACGCACAGTCTGCGAATGACCTCCGTCCCCTATGAGCCCGGAGGGACGGGTAGAGCCACCTGTCACTCTAGCAGAAGCAAGCTGCGGTGGTGGCGTAAAGTGCGCCATCCCATACCCGGAGGCTAGACGAGGACACCGCAAAATCTACACCAGAAGATCGTCATCTCAAGCGACGACAAAACGCCTTTGCGTTAATTACAATACTAAAACTGCCATATCAAAAGGGACAACACTCGCCAAAAAGTACATCCCGAGTAGGTACTGTATGCAACAGAGCAACCGAGTACGCATTATCGCGTTACACATTAGGTACTCACAGTACTTACCCAAGTCTACTTGCAACCTGCACACTTCTGTGAAGTCGACGGCAAATCGCACGCTGTCATAACACAGACAACATGTTTATTTTTGGTCGCGGTCACCTACATCCACGCTGGTGGAGCCGCGGGCAACACCTATATTATAATAGTGTATACTGTTGATGAAAGGACCTCCGTGGTGTGGTGGTAGTGGACGTAACTGCTACGCACGGGGCACGAGTTTGTTCCCCGCTCAGTGCAAAAAGTTGTATGCATGAATATGACGTCGGTCCCGGTTGCAATACAAACGTTTTTTCACGCCGGAGCAGCGGGGTCTTCTTTAACATTCGCTCCTGCGTGGAATACTGCTTCCATCTCTGGGATGGCTTCGCAAAGTACTTATTAGATGCTCTCGACAGGTTGCAGCGAAGCGCGATCCGCATTATTGGGAGTCCTGTCCGAACCTTTGTGTGATGTGTTGGTCCCTGGCATTATTTTACCGTCTCTACCATGGTTAATAATCTGATGAGCTCTTCCAATTATTCCCGCCCTCCCCTTTCGTACACAGGACAACACGTGCAGGGCTTAGATGTCACTCACATATGGTGCAGAATACTCCATCAAGAACCAAGTGGTTCAATGAGTCTCTCCTCTGCCGCACCATTAAGTCTTGGAATTCCTTACCGGCGCACGTGTTTCCTTTCCTTTTAAGCGGGGCGTAAAAAAGCATCTGATGAGGCCGTCAAGCTGAGTGCCACCATTGTAGCACTGTATGTACGTGTTTGCAATGGTGACCCTCTTTCATGAGACTTTGCCTTCAGCTTAACATCAGTCGAGGGGAAGTCAAATAGACGTGCCATAAATAAAAAATAATAAACATCTATGGCAGTCGTTACTGGTAGTTGGAGTTCTCAAAAGTCCAACCACATTAACATTTTAACTTGGAACTTCGATATCGCCATCGGCATGGTCATTGGACCATTGGTTGTGGAGGTCATATGGCAGTCGCTTCACGGAAAATATCGAAGTTCAGCCGCATCACAGTTAGACTGGAAAACCGACCACAACAGAGTTGGAAAAAGGTTCAGAGAATGATGACTGATGATGAAAGGGTAGACTAGACCTTGGGAAAGGACATAAATATGGCATGTTTGGTCGCGATAACCAACATCCACGCGGGCGAAGCCGCGGGCAACAGCTAGTTATTAATATATTAATGAGATATTTCACTTTGTTTAGGAATATTATAAGCGACGAATTAAAGAATAGTCTCACAATTTTTTAACGTAAATATTTATTTATATATTTCATTTTTAACCCTTAAACTGGTTTATAATTCTTGCAAAATGAAGTATTTTTATCAAAAATTAGTATCTACCTGATGACTATTCTTTTATGAAAGTAATTATCTAGTTTGAGTTTAATAAAGTAAAGTTAAATAAGCAATTTGATATTATTGCATGCATTTCTGAAAAGAAATTCTTTGATATTAATTAGGATTCAAATAATTGAATTGTTCTTATAATAAATGAATAATTTGAATACGTACTAATATATTATATTATACTCATTATGCCTACCTATATTATAGAAAAAAAAATAGTTTTGTCTTATCATGATACCTATATATAATAAAAAGGAATTCGAACATGACTGTAATTGAAATACTCTTACTTATTAGCAGCATTTATGAAAAAGTTAAAAATGAAGCTTAAAAATTCTCCTAACAAATTGTAACTGCATGACTTTTAAAATCAAAACTAAAGTTAAAGTGTACTTTATTTACGACTTATTTACTTACTGTGCATATGTGAAGGTGTGTAGCAGTTGTATCACAAGCGCTAAGGCAGCGCGTGCAAAGCTGTGCGCGTGTTGGCAGCGCTGCGTGCGACGCGCGCTCATCGCGCGACGGGGCGGCGGGCGCGGGCGGCCACGCGCATTGCGCGCTCACACCCAGTGTACGCACCAACCCAACCACATAACTAAAACTTTAACAACATTGCAAGTTTTATTACGTCGAGTGTCGCGAGCGTGAAATGCGAGCGTCGAGCGAGTGGCGTGAGCTACCGCGACGACGGCGTCGAGCGGAGTGCCGTCGCGCGTGCGCTACCCGCCGGCTGTATAGCCACATAACGCCATTGGCGCGAATGTCTTCGGAACTTACAAGCTCCGACACAAACTCGTACGAAACATACAACTATTGGGGAATTTATTATTTCGTAAAAGGAATTCTGTTGAGGCTAACAATCACAGGCTTGATGTTAGAAGTTCCTACAGTTGATAGGTTGCTTACTAAATACTTAAATACTAATACCACACGACAGTGGATTTATTTATGCTTGGCAATTCAACTAGCAATTGAACTTCGTTGACAAATAATATAACTAATAAAATTAGGTAGGTATATATAACAAACCGACGAACGAAAAATTTACGACATCCGTGGCGTGGCGGTAGTGAACGCGGCTGCTACGTAGGAGGTGCGGGTTCGATTCCCGCTAAATGCAAATATTTGTGTGCATGAATACGAATATTTGCATTGGTCTGGGTGTTTCTATGTATAACTTGTATGTATTTACAAAAAAAAAATATATATCTAAGTATATTTATCCGCATTCTAGAGCTCATAACACAAGCTAGTTACGCTATGCTTACCATGGATCTAGGTGTCGGTCGTTGTGTAGATTGTTCTAGAATATTTATTCATTTATAAAAAAGATTCTAGGACACAACAATGACGCCTCTATTTAAGCTCGATCTAAGCATAGCTAACTAACTTATATTATGGATTCTATAATTTTTTTTTAATGTAAACCTGTGCAAATAGTTACAATATTCATGCACACAAATATTTCGAACTCGCAACCAACAACGTAGGAGTGGAACAATCTACTGCTACGCCGCAATACTCGAACCGCAGTCTGTAAGTTGATATTCAATCGATACGCTAAAATAATAACTTTTTAATATAATCATTCTCAAAGTATGTCTACATACACATTGACTGTTCGACTCAATTTTCGTTATACATTACGTGCCAAACAATCATAACACAGAGTCTTCATTATAAAATCCAATACGCACACATCAATGTACATCAAACTATATTAAACCCTGTACCAACTATTAGGTAATATGTGGCATATATGCAATAGAAAATGGCGCACGTCGTCGGCAGCACAGGTGTTGGTGTAGTGCGGAAGTTATTTGGCGAGGTCGGCTCTGCGTCCGCCCGCAGATTACAGGCGTTGTGCGAGCAAGCCTGCATACAGCGCGTGTGATAAACGCTTCACTCTCTACACTGTGGCATGTATGCACTTCTGCGCTAAGGAAATCAAACGTTGAGCGAACGTCTAATGAAGAAGAACATACTACAATATTTTTCATTTCTTTTTTTATCTATGGCACGTCAATTTGACTTAACCTCGCCTGATGTTAAGCTGAAGGCAAAGTCTCATGAAAGAAGGTCACCATTGCAAACACGTTTTCGTTAATTCGTTTCGTTTAAAATGTATGTTGTATTCAAAACGAACGTAGTGGTCCTTCAACTTTGATGTTATCAAAAACAATACTATACTTCATTTGTTTTGGTACGTGCCTGAATGTAAACAATCTTGTGGCAACTTTTTATAAAAACACATGTTAAACAAATAAACTAGGCTACCTGATTAACTAGTGGTTCGATATCGGCTGAAAAACATTTTTATACTGAGTTTTTGAACAAAACATAATAAAGAGACACACTAAGATTGTTAACGTTTATTTAAATACCTAAACAAATGAGTAACTATAGTAAACTGTAACAGAATACTTATCGTACTTGTTGTTCTTTGGTGGACACTTTAAATTTTGGACTGAAAATGAAGGTGAATGATGTCTTTTGAAAGTTTGGATGAATATTGGTTACTCATACACAGATAAAGATTATAGCTCTGGAATATTATACATATATACAGTCACCTTTCATTACCAATACTACTACTTACTGTTATATTTATTTTCATAAATGTTAGCCTGGTTTTGTGTACCATTAGCATGACCTTTCTTTAAAATGCCCCCTTATTTAACAACTAGTAGGATAGAATGGTATAAGCCGATCTGATTGACATATTAACATATTAAGTACTTCTTATCCTGGAAGGAGATTTTCGTAGATTGGTTTAGTTGACAACAAGTGAAGCCGCGGATAACTGGAGCATACACATTCATAGTGCAAAAAAAAATAATATGTCCGATTCGAAAATATACCGGAACATATACACAATCGCTACCATCACCATAATAATTCATTTACATATGCTGATTTATTTTATTCTAATTTTAAATTCATCCTTCACAACCTGATTATTCCCACGCGCATAGAGGGTTGCAATTTAAGTCCCAACAGCCGCCATTACGTACGCACCTTGTGTCAACGAAGACGCATTGCCAAGTTTGGGCTCTTTAAATATACTTAAATATTACATTACATACATGATACAAATGAGATTGATCAGATTATGACCGAGGCAATTCCCGTATACTTGCTGTTTAATTCTTTGTTCATTTAGGTGCCTGGTGCAACACCCAAATGAAGAGATGCGATTTATTGTTTTTAGAACTGATATTTGGAATTATTTATTATATTAATTGTTATATTAAAAAATGATTGTGACGAGTGCAAATGATAAAAAATGTTCATATTACATCCATATTTAAAATATTCATTCCAAATTCTTTTGATCTGATTTTTTTTCAGTTTGATAAGTATTCGAATAAGAGATATCACGGATTACGATTTGACGAATGTATTCACGGATACTTAATATCAAGTTAAGAACTTTTACACAAGAATAAATACATAAACCAATATTATGAACGGATTAAAAATTATCATCATCATAATCTCAGCATTGATCCGGTCGCGTCCAAAGCTTGCTCTTTCAAGTTTGGGAGCCATTTTTCTGCTACCTTATTATTCTTATTACGATCATCAATTATCTGAACACCGCAAACTTGAAAGGAAAGCATGTGCCAATTAGCTGGTGTACTGGCTTGTATGTGAAGTTAACTTAAACTACAAAGATTTTGGCGGGTCCCTATACACTCATTTATTACTCATAAATGTCGTAAAGTAAATAAACAATCTTAAATCTAGAACACATTGTGATAAGAATTTAAAAATGAAAGGAAAGCTTTAATTTTCACCGCGTAGTTATATACTTACCCCTAGTGTTTCAAAAGTGGACGTTAGCGATTGACGTCACAAACAAGCGCTTTTAACCTTTGTCCACAATGTCGGCACGTTGATGACAATAGTGATGAGTGTTGTTGCCGATGAGAACCGACCTTTGCAGGCCGCACCGCAATTAATATGAGTGCTACGAAAATGCTACAACGTGCTACGAAGTGCTACGATTTATATCGATAACTTTATGTGGTATGTTGAATGTGATTGTTGACTTTTGACGAAGGGATAATTTTACAATATTCACACCCAAATTTGCCTGAAAGTGTAAGCTAAGGTATATTTGGTTATTAACATCAATATTTTACCCAGTTTAGTGGAGATAACGCTTCATAGGAGTATAATGCTGTACGGTTGCAAAATTTACCAGAGGACCTACCTTATTCTTTTCTTCCCTTTATCCCCGTTCACTTTTTGTTCAATTTCATTATCTACAGGGCTCGTATGGCGATGAGAAATGTTCACATCATGACGTTATGGGCCCTCGACATTTTTTTTCAACAATCACATTCAAACTCCATAAAAATGATGATGCTATTTTAATTCCAATTTACGGGTTGGTCCCAGCCACAAACAATCACTGATAAAATGAATATAACCTTAACGCGCAAGTGAAATTTTTTAAGTTGAAATCTTTGATAAGGAATCACTTATCATCAGCGTATTCCCTACCTTAGTAAGAGAATACACACGCACAAGTATGTGGTATAAGACACAGTAAGAATAAGTCTAAAACTTCATCACGTACGTGACCCTTCGAGGATATAAAGGTATCATCTTCCATTTGAAGGGATTGAAAAATGTTTGTATAACGGTGGCTTGTTGAGCCGCGATATTGGGTGAGGTAATGACGGCGATTTCACAGAGACGTGCCCCACACAACTATCCCACTACTAAGGGTTTAATACAGACCGCAGGTGATTAGTTTTCGAGTATACAAACTTGTATTTTATTCAAACTATGTAACAATATCACTCCGCTACTAACACTGCTGAAAGATAGCCGAAATTTCAGGACAATGTAAATAAAACAAATTAAATCGCAATAGAATCCGTTGTAAAACTATTTTTGCATATTTTTAACAGTATCAATACGTATTAAGATAAACTAAAGTATTTTAGAACACTTTAAAATGATATCTTAGAAAAAAGTAATTTCAAATTTCAAAATAGTTTTAATAATAATGAATTTAACCAGAGACTGGTTTCGGCGAAAGCTCACAGAGCAAGAAAAGATGAGAAAATTCTACAGACCCAGAAGAACCTCGAAGTAAAATTTGCTGTTACTGGCAAGTCTGAGTGCTCTATCTTGTTCTACATACAATACCAACATTCTAGAAAAAACATAATATTCGAGAACTTGTAGTAAAACCCAAAAGTCTCTGGACTCACATTACACTTGGAAATGCGTAGGATTTATTTCAAATGTTGCCGCCAGTAGAGGTGAAATGCGTAAAGTGAGCAATGTGTTAAGCAAAAGCTCACGTGGGCCACGTTTTTGTTTCTATAGGAATTAAGCAAGATTTATGTTGATAGACATATTCATGAGTACAAATATCTTGTACAGAATCGGTTTCCAAACAACGATGTCTGATGACAAAGATAAACCCAACGCAGTATAGAATCTCTCTATACTGCGTTAGGTTTATGGTAGTACTATATAAATAAAAATGAATTACGAAATATGTTACTAAACGCATAACTCGAAGACGATTCTACTAATTCAATTGTTTTTTTTTTCATCAAATATTCATTAAAATATAAGGAATTTTTTAATGTATATAGCCGCAAGCAATAGCTAGTCTTCTATAAAATTACTATGGTACAGTTAGTAATTTGTACAATATTGGACTATAAAATATAAGAACATTTGTAGTTACGTTAGTATTTGTACAATTTGGAAAAAAAATTGTATGTACGAGTATATGCCAAGGTTTACCACGTTCACGTGGTACTTGGTGCTGCTTTACTGGGTAGGACGACCTCGGTTGAGAATACTATTGTACTAAATAATTCATTTATAATATAGAATACCTATTACTAAAGAATATAATTTTATTTCAATAATATATTTTTATGTGCGTTATGTGGGTCGTGCACAACGTGTACTTCCTTTCAGTTTGGTGTGGTTCGGTTTTATTTAAGGTCACGTAATAGTAGTCACACCAAGTATTCAAACGCTCCCGAGTGTAAGTGAGGTCTTATACGAAAATATCGCCAGAAAAAATTGGAGGGTTCACAAAAATGAAAATTTATGAGTGAGGTTTCGAAATGTGTAGTGTGGCATTGTTGGGATAACAATGTCTTATTCTGTCATTCTTTTTTTAGTAAAGTTTATGTAGAACCTTATTTTAAAACTATATATAATATATTATGTACTTTATTTTGCAAAATGTAAATACAGGTGTACGTAGAGATTATAACCAAAATAAGTACTGTGTGGCAGTGTGTAAGGTTTTTTTGAAGTAGGTGCTATTCAGACAATTGCTCTAAGTGGACTACACCTCCGAATGGAAATTGTATTGCAAGCCAAACTAAATAACACATGACAATATGAAAGCAGTAATATTTCAAGTACTATATAAATGGAATAAAACTTAAATTTTCACAAATTTTTGACTCCAAAAAACCGGCCAAAATAAATAACATTATTTAGTAAGAGAGATATTGTGGCCAAAACGTTAAACCCTTTTTTATCGCTGATTATGTATTTACTCACAATTTTATTGGTTGACTAACGTATGTAGTAGGTATTTACATAAAATCACACCTCAACAGTTCCATTTGCGTAGTGTTCAGTCACTCATGTGTAGTCTACCCCCACTCCCGGGTAGGAGGAGGGGAGATTTGTGTAGATAACACGTAACTGACATGTCTTAAGTCTCAATCTAATGTCGCAAGTATTTATTACCTATAGAGGTAATTTCCTATCTACAAGTGCACTCTGTTTATTTAAATGACTTCGATTAACTAATCTTGCTCTTCATGAACTCATAAAGAGCAATGCAAGCTTTAAATGCAAATGGGATTGGTCCTTGACAGAAGTTGTTATTTTAAAAGTCTCGTTTTCGTAATAATCTATATTGTAATTGTAAAAAGTTTATGTTAATCCGCGATGGACGCAAAAATTACTGTACGGATTTCGATACCGTTTTTTTTTTCATTTGAAGGGGTTTGATCCAGCTTAAAATCTTACGTTTGTCTGATTGCAATCGGTTGAGTAAAACCAGAGTTATGATTAGTAATATAGAATTTAAGTTGCACCGATATGGCGCTTAAGTCACGATAACCGACAGCCACGCGGGCGAAGCCGTGTTCATAGGCTAGTAAGTATATAATATTTGTACTATGTAAAGAAATTTGCTCGAAACAAATTGAATATATATTTTTGGTTAAACAAAATGAATAATGTTTTGGTATTATGTAACTGGCTGGTTTGAAATTCGAAATTCGCGTCATTGAAAAACATTTATGCTAAACACTTATCTTATTGGAAATTGTTAAAGTTGGCAAACGATACATTTTATTCAGTGGGCTGTTACTCACCATCGTGTACCTACTTGGCTTATGAAATCTCTGTCTATATACTGTCACATTTTTTTGTGTACAGATTTCCAGGACAAAAAAATCTTGATTGATCGCGCAAAAAGGCAAGTAGTCAGATTATAATAAAAATATTATGGTATAGGTAGGTATGTTATTACAAAAATGATTCTAAGATCTTCGACTTTACAATGCCAAATATACGCTTAAACGATCGTCTCTAATCATCATTTAAGTACATCAAAGTTTGAAAGACAACAGTTTCCATTTTGTTCTGTAAAAACGGATTTTGGTCTCGAAAATTTTCAACTTAGCAAATAGTAATTAGTAAATACTTTGCACGTAGCTACTAAATGGTCTGATGAATAATTAACAAATAAATTTGTCGCTTAAAAGCATCCCTCAGCAGAATGAGAAATCGTATTAGTACTAAGTGAAGTAAGAGTCAACTGTGCTGCGGCGTCGGCCACCGCCGAAGTAATCAAAATCGGCCCTAGGGACCCCATTTCGACGTCATTGTTCTGCCGACAAGACCGTTTTGCATTCGAGATAGAGCCCGCCTATATTAAGGAATGGAATATGAGAAACTACATATCTACTAATGATCTATGTGTGGATCATATCACTGGCGAAGAGTGATAAGTATTTAGAGAATGGAAGCTGTTAAAAAAACATTGGGTTTCTTTGTCCCGCACCTTGCAACCTGGCAAAAGCAGGAATTAGGTTTATAGAATTCCTATACCCTTTGTCTCTACTTTGTATTATATATTTTGCAAAAACGTCTCAAAAAATCTTTTCAAACAGATTTCCTCCAGCTAAAAGCATTTCTTTTATGGTTAACTAATATTATTATTCGCGAAGTAAGTTTTTCTATTTGTTTGTTTGTTACGCTTTCGCCCTTTAACTACTCAACCGATTATCATGAAATTTGCACACAGCTTGTCAAGCGTTACAGAAAGTGATATAAATTTATTGAGAAAAAAATATTCTTGCAGCAGTACATAAATAACTTTTAGACTGTCATATAATTAACTAATATTTAGAACGAATGTATATAATATAAATGGGTATGAAGGATGTAAAGGAGTTACTAATATAATACTTATTAAGCCCACCAAGATCTCTGTGTCCAAGTCAAGGTCACCTCGCCTAGTGGTAAACAAAAGGCAAAGGTTTAAAGGCTAATATTCGCTATGAAATTCAATCTTTCGTATGCGACAACCTTTACTTTTATAAAAGTCGGTTAACAGATAACATTAAAATTAAATCATAAGTCCGAAAGATTTGGAACCTATTATAAAAACATATATCGTACGTAGTAACTGGCCGTATGTTTCTGGTGTCAAAAACGCATGCGCGCGCTCTCTCGGAGGCTGATTCCCACTAGTCGGGAGCGCGCGAACCCTAACTGCCACCAAAGCGAACCGTGCAAGCCGAGTGCGGCGCCACGAACATCGGTGACACTTTCCGCGTAAACATAATAAAGATTACCAAAAACCGGAACGAAAGATCGATACTCAAAAACTGAGTAAAAATTAAAACTATATATTTTATTATCTCAGCAATGTGGTTCCCGAGCCTCATCGCCGTGGCTCTCAGGTAAGTTACGTTCCTTTTTAATATACCTAAACTTTTTACGTGTTCACTTTTATTTTTTTATATGTTAACTAGATTTGATCTGTCGTATATTAACTGGTTGTAATATGTTATTATTACTAATGAATAATATGAAACTACTATCAATAATTGTCAATATCAGTTTACTTTTCTATTTTAATGAGATTTTGAGGCATTACCTAATATGTTAACTTAAAAAAGTATTCCATTTTACTAATTCAAGAGGTCAAAATTATTTTAGAATATGTTACGGATTTAATAAGTGTGTGTTTAGTAAGATAATGATTTCTGGCATAGAATGCTAATTAAGAGTTATAATGAAAATTAAATATGTATTTAAACTAAGTATTATATTGATGACATAACACTATTAACATAAATAGCAAATTATTTCTTAAACACTGGTCAGATCAACTATCAGTAATTCCGAAAGATTAGGTGGTTTTTTTCATTGCGACTGTCATTTAAACATGTAATCAATTAGGAAAAAAATTGAAATGCCAATATGCTGGTAGATTTGTATTGTCCAGCAATACTATTTTATAAATAGTGTCAAATTTATTTTTGTTGAGATTTTCCATATTAACACCAAACGGGTTATCAAAATATCTATACCTACATACTATTATTACTTAGGTGTACGAGAATTATATATTTATTCATTCGCCCTGATGCGGGCGGCGGCTCAGTGGTAGCAAGTGAGACTCACGGTATGGGGTTTACTTCCTAGGTTAGCAATGAGTTGTCCAATTTTATTAGAACAACTGGACACTTTAATAGGTAGGAAGTTTACTGACGAATTAAGATCAGCTCTAATTGCAGTCACCTTGTGCGTGTGTCACACCCCATGTTGTGTTTTTATCCAACTCTAACCACCGTAGGTACTGCCATAAACTCGACCATTAAAGATTTAAAGATGAATGTAGAATATATTTTTTCAATAGCGAATACCGCACCGCACCGAAACAGATAATATTCAAACTTATTATTTTATAAGAAAATATAGGGGGTGATGAAACCTGATTGGTGATTGATTTGGTTTGGTTGATGTTTGGTTGATGATTAGTGAAATTTTGCAATAGCACCATAGAAATGAAGCTCGATAGCGCTTATGTTATTAGTGTGAATTAGTAGTGTATTTAGTCACTTATTTTACGACGACACTACTGGGTCGGTAGTGTACAAAAGAAAAATAACCACTAGTAGTGCAACCTGTAAGTGTGGTGGGGCAAAAGTAGAAAATTAATTTTTATTTGACTACAGATTTAAGTTAACAAAATTTAATGATGACAGAGAGGTTGTTTAATTGTTACCAAAGAAGCAATTAAAACTTTAACCGCCATTTCTGCGGCGCATAGTCGAGTAAATCTGTTTAAACACCTGAATAACTTTGGGCATAGTTAGCACGGTTACCTTAAATACATTCATAAAATACTGTTGCGTATTTAAGTTAGGCTACTCGTTCACGTTTCATGTGGTCTCCTATGAATTTCGATTTAAGTGGTTTTAGTTTATGCTGTTCATTTACATGACCACCCAAAAATGAAGGGAAGTGTTTTCATGGTTCTTGTATATAACTATATACATAAACTCATTTCTTTTTCCCTCCGGCTAGGCACAGGCAACAAATAGTTTGTCATCGCCTGCCCTTATGCACTTATTCTTTTAGTCTGAGACCTATACTTTTTTACTCTGAAAGGGATCAAATTTATTTATTTTATTTACTAGATGTTCTTTTCCTCATTATTCACTAGATTTTTACTAAATATTCTGCGAGGTCAATCCCGGTCTACCTGTCAACTTGCATTTGCATTAGGTACATACTTGGTATGCCATTCGCTCAGTACTTTCTCGTTGTACATAATGTACATGCCACGTCATCCAAAATCAAATCTAGTAGTCCTGTATGGTATCCCAAGGAGTTTAGTTGGTCCCAATTGCTTATTGTGATATCTCGGTGTTAGCTTCCAATATGGCGTGAATGTAATGACAGGCTACAAGCTTATCCGCTTATTTTTAATCTTGGAAGTTCGTTTCCTTGTCTAATCAAACTAATATGATAAAGCAGAAAGTTTCCGAAAAATGATTTATCAGATTGGTACAGATATAAATCAAAGATTGATCTGTAATGATTATGTTGTGATGATATTATCTTGGACCATATCATATGAACATGATTTGATATAACATAAACCTAACACAAACTCACGCCTATAACCTCGAAGGGGTAGGCAGAGGTGCTAGCACCCACATTTCGCCAGTTTATGTTTAGGTTCCAATGTAATAGGTGGCGAGCCTATTGCCATTAACCGAGCACCTGCGATAAATACACATAACTTCGAAAAGCATCGAAAGGTCATTGGTGTGTGCCATAGGAAAACCTGAGATACACCGAGACCATAATTGAAGACCATTAACATAATATGTACAGTAGGCTGCAAAAGTGCATGGACATTACAAAAACTAAATCGTTTGCGCCGGTCTTCAACCCCATCTGTTGACGAAGTAAAATGTTTCACAAATATATCTGTATATATCACAAATATATACACTAGATGGCGCCGCGCTACTTTTTAAATGTAAGAAAAACTAACTTCTTTTTCTATATTACCAATTTATACAAACACAAATTAACCATGCATTGAAATAGGATATTACTAGATTTTTTTAGTTCAACGTAATGTTTTAATCTTAGAGGATGAACTTGATTTATAATTAAATGAACTACGTGGGTAGTTCAGTTTATTTAATAGCTGCTTAAACTCGGTGACTTGCTAGTTTGTTCGTTCGCTAACATCATTCCCATTTGTATTATCCTTGTTCTAAGTTAACCAAATAATTTTTGCTACTACTTGCCTACTACTAATACGCATAAGCTTATTAGTAGTAAGTAGTAGCTAGTAAAACCACTGGCGCCATCTAGTTTATTCATTTATAAACTGGGGTTTGAAAGTTCATAGGATTATCGATCTTAAGCTATCCATGCACTTTTGCAGCTTACTGTACTTCTAATTATAAAGCTAGAAAATTTGTTTGGTTGAACACGCAATTTTCAAGCACTACTGGCTCGAATTGAATAATTGCTTTTGTGTTGAACAGTCAATTTTACGGCTATTACTGAATGCTGAAGATTACCTTCCGCTGAACAATAATTACACGTCGTTTTCCCCAAAATATTTTCTGTAAATACTTTCGCAAAACTTCGAGAGTCAGTCCAAGTAGATATAAAAGCCTGCAAATAGAATAAACATCAAACAACAGAACTCTGACTGTTTACAAATAAACAAATATCGCGAATGAAAAATCAAAATCAGCATTTTACTGCCTTTGATCTTCAGCAGATAAAAATTTGCAAATACTTAAACACTCATTTCATTTAAATATGGGTAGAACAAGCTAGGGGCATTATCAAAGAATCTCTTTTTGAAGGAAAAGCTACAAGAAAATTGTAGAATGATGTCTCTGTATACCCTGAAGGGAATAAGGGGTATGTAGAAGCATATATGTGTACTAGTAAAGTAGGTCGGATTTTTCGTTTTTCAGTAGGTACCTATTTTTATTTTTATTTGGTTTATAATATAATGCATTTTTCATTTTTTTTTTTATACTACGTAGGTGGCAGACAAGCACACGGCCCACCTGATGGAAAGCGGCCACCGTGGCCTATGAACGTGTATAAGGGTGTCACACACGCGCTGCCCACCCTGAAGGGAAAGGGGGAGAGCTGGGAAGGGGTGGGGAGGCTAGGAAGGGGAGGGGAAGGAGGGGTATAGTGAGCTCTGGCTACCCTACTTACCGGCGGGAACACAACACGATGGTTATTATGACCGCGGTCTTCCTTTAAAGTTGATTACCTTATGTTGTATTCTAGTATCTCGTAATATTTTCTCTCTTCATAATTAAGAGTCCTGATGGAAGTTTTAATTTTGTTAGTCATATTAGCTACAGAATTAAAAAAAATAAACAATTTTCTCTCTCAAAGTGCGTAAGAACCAGACTCTCAGTCCTGGCGGAGGCGACTCGGACGTCGGAGGACGCAGAATGACCTCCGTCCTCCATGAGCGCGGGCCTGGGTGTGACTGGTGGAGCTGCCTGTCACCCTAGCAAAAGAAGGCCGCGACCGCAGAACAAAGTGCGTCTCCCCATACCGGAGGCCTAGATAGGGACACCCTAATTCCCACATTAGGGGAAGGGGGTCATCTCAAAAGAGATGTCCCCAGGTCTGCCGTGGTGCGAGAAATATGTCTTGTTTAATCTCACATCCGGCAATAAATTTGTAGTCAATTGTATCCCCGAAGAGGTAGGCAGAGGGGCTAGCACCAACATTTCGCCAGTGTATGATTTAGGTCCCAATGTAATAAATAGGTGGTGAGTCTATTGTTATTAATCGGGCACTTATAATATAAACCTGCGATATACACACATAACTTGGAAAAGCATCGAAATGTTATTGGTGTGTGCCATGGTAAAACCTGGGATCGAACCCGAGACCTCGTCTCAACAGTTCATTATCCATACCACCCGGCTACCGCGGTCATTTTACTACTATACTATAATACTAATCTCCATAATAATGTCTGTGCCACAAAACTCGTTTCGTCATTTGTTGGCTCTCTTTAGCGTTGAAATCTAATACCGTTTCAACAAAATTGTGTTCTTTTTGCGACTTTAAAGACGAGACGGTTCCATTACCCAAAGGGAAATTCACTTCTGTGTGCACAATATACACTTTATCTTTTTGAAATCGTTTAAAATTGTTTTATTATATTATTATAGTACACAAATATAAATAATCTTTTAATAAATATTTTTTTAAATAATTTAGGACAATCTACACAACGCCACCTAGACCCATGGTAAGCATAGTTTAACTAGCTTGTGTTATGGGTTCTAGATGCGGATTGACATACTTAGATACTTTTTTTTTGTAAATACATACTCGTTATACATAGAAACACCCAGAACAATCCAAATATTCATATTCATACACACAAATATTTGCACTGAGATCGAACCCACGCCTCCTACGTAGCAGTCGTGTTCACTACCGCCACGCCACGGAGATTGTCTTTTGTTAATAAACCTCATGTTATGATAACAAAATATTCTAGATATAACGATTTGAACCTTAACGTGATGAAGACTGAGTTCTAAGTCAGAGTTCTCTTTTTTTGCACTAAACTCAAGCTCTTTAGTTTCCATATTTGACCACACAGGGATCATCATTCTCATGACGCCGTTACTAAGATGATAATGACTACTGTCTGACCTTCCAACGCCAAGAGGAGAGTCAAAGTCTATCCGGTAATCATTTGGTGTATCAACTAACGGGTGAAGATGATTTAGGCCACGTAAATCAAATTCCATACACTGGAAAATATGCTAGAAATGAGGATATAATCCAGAAGAATAGTAAACAGAGATTTTCTTTCAAAGAATATATCGGTTTGTCAACAAAAGGCTTCGTGCTGACCTCATAAAGTGAGATAGCGTATTATGATATAGAGCTTATAGTCAACAGAGCTACTATATAGCGTAAGCTTTAATGTATTCGATGAAAGGTTATTACTCTAATAGAGTATTTCATTAATCTGTGGTAGACGAGCACGTGGCCCACTTGATGGAAAGTGGTTACTGTGGTCTATGGACGTTTGCAACACTAGCGGCGTCGCATTCGTGCTGCCGACCATATAGAGAAGAAGAGGAAGGGGAAAGGTGAAGGGGGAGTGGAGAAGCTTGAAGAGTATCTGTGCTGTCAGTGCAGAAGAAACCTTTCTGGGTCTACGCACTGGCAACCCAAAACCGCTAATAGACTCCAATTAATATGAGAAATTTACCTATAACATAACATAAACTCGCGCCTATATCCCCGAAGGGGTAGGCAGAGGTGCTAGCAGCCACATTTCGCCAGTTTATGTTTTAGGTCCCAATGTAATAGGTGCCGAGCCTATTGCCATAAACCGGGCACTTATAAACCTGCGATAAATACACACATAACTTCGAAAGGCATCGAAAAGCCATGGTGAAACCTGGGATCGAACCTTGAAAAAACTTGTCTCAGCAGTCCATTACCCCTACCACGGCGGCTGAGAAATTTACAATTATCGCAATTATAGCTTCATGTAATATTTAGCCTATTTATAACTATATTTATGTGCAAAGGATTTTATTTAGTTGGTCCTTGTAGAGTAAAATTTAGCCATTGTTATTTTATTTCGTTCATGTTGAGTAATTGATCTGATATTTGGGACACAACTTTACCACAGCATATATACATAATATACTGTGCCTTTGATTTGGATGACAATACAATCAATAAAGCCGTTTAAGTTATAAAAAGTAGATATCACTTGTTCTTAGTTAAGTTTTTATTTCACCAATGAAATCATAATACCTATAAAACAAAAATAAAAGCGATGCGAGTGCTAACTTTTGATGAAGTTTACGAAGAGTCAGCGACGATGGATACCTCGACATTTCTGCTGAAAATTTTATGTGAATTTGTTTTATCAAACCAACCATTTTATTGTTCTTGAATTCTATTGAAGATATAATAAAGTTTTATGAAAGAATGTATGTACTAAATCATGTTATATTAATAGATTATATTGATGGAGGCACGTGTTATGGACCTAAAATGTGCTCAAAATGAAAAAAACACCTATCTTTTGAGGATAGCTAAATTCAAAAATTCTAAATTCAAAAGTCATTTATACAAAACCTCAATACCAACAATATTTTATAAATTAGTGAGCAAATGGACAACCGGTTCGAAACGCGGCCCCGGCCTTAGAAGACTCCGGCAAGAAACTCAGCGGGCTTTTCTTTTTTTTTTTATATGAGCACGGGAACAAACTCATATCTACCAATCATTTTGCACACCAGGGCCTCATTTCTCTTATGGTTTTGAGCCAAGATCCGTGCATACAGGTATACCTGTGTTTGTTGTCTTCACATAACGTCATAAAATATATGGTGTAATACCCGTAGTTCAATGTTGCCCCGACGGGGTTTTTCCCTTATCAATCAATTAGCTTATCGCACTCTATTACAGGGCATGAGCCTACCCCAATGTGCGCCCATTTTCCCCTATTGTATTCCAAATTGACTGTGACGCCCCCATTACTATGTGAGGCTCAACAGCTTACCTGTCAAATAGAGTGCTAACATAGTTCTACCTACACCTTGCAGGTTATACGATCATGAGATTATGTATGTATATTTAATTAATACTAAACACGTTGAACTTTCTTGTTTGAGTTGAAGATAAATAATAACACAACTAATAGCTAATACGGGCCTAGCACTAGGTCACAGATGTTAGCTTGTACCGAGTCGGTAAGCCACAATGTGCAATATTACTACACGAGGCCACATAAATACTCTTTGATATTATCTATTATATCTGTTATCTATGGTGTATTTTGCCGCCTAAAAAACACAAACGCACACTTTTTGATTTTCTCCGTGTTGAGTTAATAATATATAATATGATTATTATATAATTGAAATCAATACATAACAGGATCAAATATACCTAATACTGTAATCATAATAACATAGAAGGATTGAATATAATATATAAAAAATTAATTATCATGAGTATGTAAGTAACGATCTGTAATATAATAGTGATGTACTAGATGGATTAGGAAAAGGAACGGAATAAATGCATTCGTTTGTGATATGATGAAAACATTCTTATTAATAAACCATTGGGGTGTGGTGATTACGGAGTTATAATCATAGATTAATATATACATACTAGAGAGTTATAATCATATATATTCTATCCTTCGCGGGTCATCTGTCAAATCTGTCTAAACAACTGTCTTCTGATAAATCAAGATTTAGCTGACTGGCATTCTAAAATACGGTACAAAACAAAGTGGCGTTTAATGACATTAACGTTTTAACAGTTGACAGATTGAATGAATGTCAGTAACTAAACTGCCTCGGCAATATTCAAATACCTTCAGTTTCGCGATATAATGTAATTATTCAAAAGGAAAGTGACGATAATAGATTAAAATCTTCAACGTTTCATGGGACAACTTAAATACATCAGAACTTTGTAACTTTCCGTCAACCCTGTGCTAATAATTATATTAGGTTTCAGTCAAACCTAATTATTGGCACATATTCACTAAAATTAAACTAAGAACCCTTCCCAGGTGGAATCGACGGAACAAGGTCGTTTAAATTTTCAAGCGGTAAACTGAAACGTTGGAATCGAATTTCAGTTAGTGGTAGCGCCGGTGTACCATCAATGGGTAATGGCGGAAATAATCCATCAACATGCATATAACGACAGCTTTATTTAATAACTAGCTGACCCACGCATCTTCGTCTGCGTCACCCCGTTTTTGTAACATTTTTCATTCCTGCTCAGCACCTGTTGGTCATAGCATGATGTTATATACATATAAACCTTTGTCTTTAACCATTCTATCTATTAAAATAAACCCCATCAAAATCCGTTGCGTACTTTAAAAGATTAAAGTGTACAAAGGGACATAGGGACAGAGAACGCGACTTTATTTTATACTATGTAGTGATAGTGATAAAAGTTATTTTGAGCTTTTATAAACGGTTCTGGTATTATTATAAAAGTGAGATTTTATAGAACAATGGTATTAAAAAGTTAAAAACGCATATGACCCACTTTATCGCTTCTTTCTACAATCTCGTAATTTTAAGTGTGGCTTGAAAAGAATCTGATGCAGTTTCAAATAAATGACACCATCAAACTACAGGCCACCATTACCACATAGTGACCCTCATTTCTGAGACTTCCCGTTAGATGAGTGCTTAAGATAACCAGCATCGCTCTTAGATGGCGACGCTCTGTTATGTGATGTTATTATATTTTTGAACTATTGTTTTTCTTTCTTTTTGATTATTAAACTATAATGATTTTTTATGACGAGAGAAGAAGAAAGACCCGATAAACATTCAAGGAGAATACACAGATTTGGAAAATTAAAGTTGTTAACTCTAAAAACCATTAAGGCACAGGCAACCAGTAGGTATCAGAGATGTTTCTTAAAAAATGTGCAAATTTGCGCCAAATATTTCTTGATTGCCACAAAAAATCTAAATCTTATTATCAAACATCATTTTCGCATCCAGAAAATTTACTTTTCTTTAACGATGTTTTAACTGTCGGATGCGGTCTGTTCGTTGGTTAGTAATAATTTTATATTGAGTACAAAATCTCTTTCAAATACACACTATTTACTTAATTCAAAGTAATCGTTTTAATTTCCAATAGAGAAACTTAATAAATAAAAAACTTAATTAAACCGTAAATGTAGGTACCTATCGAGAGCTTTGTAGAAAATTTTTTTATTTATTCAAGTTTAATCTTTGTCTAGATAAGGAAATATTTTTTTAAATTAATCAATAACGCAAAGCTATTGATGACTTATTTTTCTTTATTTAACTAACTCATTAAATAACGTGTATTACAATGATCTTTTCTGATTCTTACCTATCAGGAATTGGCATCCTGTACGCATTTGAGATTATTTAGAAACATTTTTTTTTAAATCAGTTGAAAATATAAATAAATATGCGAACTTCAAATCGATTTAGATTATTGGTATTACATTGATCTGGGTGTTTCTATGTATAATATGTATGTATATACAAAAAAATATGTATATAAGTATGTTTATCCGCATCCTAGAACCCACACAAGCTAAGCTTACCGCTACACGCTACAAGCTAGTTAAGCTAAGCTTACCGTGGGTCTAGGCGACGTTGTGTAGATTGTCCTAAAACATTTTAAAAATATATCTTTAATTATCTACTTTCATAGATGTTGGTAATAGATGTTGAAACATGTCAGCACTTCCTTCGTACAATAGTTCATTTAAGAGGAAAATAATATGATATCCTACATTATTGTAAACTGAAATAGTATTCAGAAACACGCGTTGAACGGAAATTGTAATCAAAAGTACGTCATTGGACGTCGGTTTCGAGGGACAAACTTTTATTAGGTTATTTTGCATAGACATAAGTCAGTAATAATAATATTTTGTTATGAGTAGGTATCTCGTTCATAACGGTGAGCCATACACAGATACTGAGGTATCACTTGTATGTAGTAACAACTACTAGATCTATTCACCCTGAGGCCATCACTGGGATAGTTTACAAAAATTCAAAGAGCCCCCGTTACTAAAATATACCTGAAACTTAAAAAATAAATTGTTCATGCGTTATTGTTTCGGGGGACCTCTAACTTTTGAAGAGGTCCCACATGTTTTCGAAACAATCCAAGGTCCCCAGACACAACAACGCATGAATTATTTAATTTTTACTTTTTGGAGGTATTTTTTGTGTCGAGGGATTTTTAATTTTTTAATTATTTTTTTTATTTTAGGTATACTCCTCTCTCCCTTAAAGCTCTTTCATTTGATACCTATTAGCTATTCGGTGGTGGCGTCCATCGTGTATCAATTATCAAACCTAGCTTAGAACATTCCCGACTAATTCAGCTTTCAAACAAAAAAAACTACATCGAAATTGAATCATCCGTTCGGGAGCTACGATGCCACAGAGACACATACACGCACACAGACACATGAAATTTATAACACCCCGTCGTTTTTATGTCGGGGGTTAATAACAACTCATGAGCATTGTACCACAAGTTCTATGAAATAGGAAAGCAGAAAGCACTTGAAGCAAGACACGGTTAAATTAGAAACTGATTCGGTAACGGATTGGGATTTAGAGGCTTCGTGGAACTTACGTAGGTATTTCAGACAACGTGCGCCGTGTTGTGAGCGTCGCCTCGGGACAAGGTACCGTCGGAATCCGCCCTCCGGTAGACCGGGACTAATGGAAACACCGGCTTAAAAAATAATAGGCAGCAAGCCGGTGGATTTATTTTTAATTATATTATGTACTCTACTGATGTTGAGTTATTAAAATATTGTTTAAATTGTTTGTTTTTAGTATTAAAGTTTGAGAATTAATTTTATTATTATCATCATCATCATTATCCTTGCGTTAATCGCGGTCGCATCCGAAGTTGTCAACTCGGAGTCCAGGGTTAGATATTATCCGTGAAGCGACTGCCATGTGGCCTCCACAACCTATAGGTATAGGCGATATTGAAGTACTGCAGTTTGACCAGTTGTTGGAATTTTCTTGGCCACAACTACCCATAGATGTTCGTATGACAACTGGGACCGACGACGGCTTAACTTACCCTCCGAGGCATGGTAGGATTAAAATTGTGTAAGTTCTTATATAGGTAGAGTAGGTAGACCTTTACTTATCTTATGTATATAGGTAGAGTAGGTAGACCTTTACTTATTAGGTGCTTTCGCCAATCATTTGCAGGTTTTAGGAGGCTAACTAATTGTCTATTGAAGACGTTTTCATTGGCAAGTGAATGCTAAAGATGGGAGTTAAACCCGCGATTAGTCCCTAACTAGTGGAATGTTTAGATCATTGACTTGCCTGAGACATGTCTTGAGCATTAGAAATTCTCCTATCCTTCTTTGGGGGCGATGGTGAAGCAATCTACCGTTACATACTCTATGAAATGCTTAGATGATTAAGCTACCTGAGGCACGTCTTAAATCTTCGAAATTCTACTATCATTCTCACATCTATAGATACATCTTATGGACGACTAACGTACCAAGGTGTTCTAATTTTACTGTTGACTATTAAAAGAAAACACCAATATGTAGTTGTAACCATTAACCAATTTAATAATAATTCAAACAGTTTCGCTTCGGTTTCATAAAAATCTAAAAGAATAAGCGACCGTAGGGGGTAGGCGACGTTAGGTGCGAGGTGAAAGATCAAATGCAGCATGTAAAGTTTTAAGATAGTTAAATGAGATTAAGATAATATATGATTAAGATAATATATTATTAAGATAAAATATGATTAAGGTATCTTACCTTAATGATAAAGATAAGATATTGTGTTCCAAGAGCTAATAAAAATCATAAAAAGTAATGTCGCTTCGCTTCATAGAAGCATCGCTTAGCATTGCTCCAAGGGTGAAATGAATCTTGACAAAGCGCCAACTATCGACCACTGTGATGATATTGTCAATGTCAACAGGCACTCGTCGCGATTCATTATCACTTATCGTTTAAGGGTTGATTCATAAATATTCTAGACTTATATTATTTGCAAATGATGGTATAAGGTCTCACATTTTTCCATAGCATTCGACTCTTTGACTTCCACATTCATTATTACCTTTTTAGATCATCAAACCATCTGACTGGGTCGTCAGTCCCGCTAAGCCAATTCGCGGTCTCCACTCAAGTCAGGTCTATGCTTTGTCACTTCTGCATCAACTCTAAGCACACTCAGTTTTCTTTGTGGTCTATAAAATTAGTAATAGGCTGCCACCTATTACATTGGGACCTAAACATAAACTGGCGAAATATGGGTGCTAACACCTCTGCCTACCCCTTCGGGGATAAAGGCGTGAGTTGATGTTAAAATTTTTATTATTTCATTTACATTTCATCAACATTACTTTCATCAACCACCATTTTTCCATTCTTTATTCCAACATTTTTCAGAATCGAAAAATGCCTACTCGATAGTCTAAGAGCAGTTGAAAAAGCATTTCACCAGAAAATCAATATGAAAAAATCAGGAGAAATAATGACCTTGGTTTCAGAGGAATATAGGTCGTATAACATGGAGAATTTTATTTCTCCTTGTAAATTCGATGACGGTACACCGAGCATTCGTTAACTGCTCTTATCACACTGCTAGATTTACACTTCGCTTACCAACAAGAATGCACTGCACCGGGGTTTATGAAGAGGAAATAAGGCTTATACCATCATACATATCGCAATAACCGTTCACTCTTTGTTTAAAAGAAATATAGTGTAATAATTATTGAATAAAGTGAGCTCGAAAGTCAAAAGTTTATGTGCGTAGGCTTGTCACGTTATTGGTGGTGATGGTTGGTAAGAATATTTCTTCTCTCCACGGTAAAGAGTGTGATACTAATGATATAGGTACGTACAGCATGTGTGAAAATATGGTGGTACCTAAGTGAACTTTTGACTTAAAATTTACATTATTCCTGGTTATAGTGTAGTTAAAAGTAAAAAGAAATCTACATACTTACCGCAGACGTTGCGCGAACTACCGCATCGTCTGTTCATTAGGAAGTTGAAGAAATGGCTTATCCAAGGGTATCTCTATAGCATTGAAGAGTTTTTCAACAATAAGGACCGCTTTCAATTATAATTAGATAAATAATTACATTATACTCGTATTATAAATCATTTTGTTGTATTATAACCGACTGCGGCTAATCATGTGCTGTTACATAATATTAAAATCTATATTTCACCATATTTAGAAGCAAATAAATTCTTTTTTCTTTCTTTCCTTCTTAAAATAAAAAATCATGAACAATACCTATTAAAGAATAGCCTGGCCTGCGGCTCCGCCCTCGTACCTGTCGGTTATCGCGACCTAAGCGCCATCTGTGCAACTTAAATTCTATATTACTAATCATAACTCTGGTTGTACTTAACCGATTGCAATCAAACAAACGTAAGATTTTATGTTGGACCAAACCCCTTCAAACAAAAAAAACCGCATCGAAATCCATTCAGTAGTTTTTGCGTCCAAACAACAAACATAAACTTTTTACAATTATATAATAGTATAGATAGATAAATCTGCATTAAGTACCTGTAAGTACTTAATAAGTGTAGGTACATGATAAAAACCATCAGATTTGGAGCGTTATATTTTAATAGCTAACAATTCTATGCGGGAGATACTGTGTACAAGGTTGGATTTATCATAGTTTGAAGTAAAAGTCATAAGTCTGGAGAAATAAAATGTGAAAGAGCGATAATTCAAACTTTGTCACGTCCATGGGGAGCTCGACAGGCGACTTGTAAATTGTCACAGTAAAACGGTAGAGCTTCATGCTCCAAATAAAAATATAACGACATCACTCCAACAATCTTACATTATAACTAGTTCTTTATTTTTAACTTGAAGATATTAAAATTTATTATTTCAGACATGTTTGATACACTTACAAACAATATTTTCAATAGGTATATTAATGTTTTACAAACAATGGACAAACCTATGTCCTTCTCCTATGCCAAGCCTTAGCTCATCTCCGAACCAAAGATCAAAAAAATCCAAACTCATCAAAACCCATTCAGTAGTTCTTGCGTCCGCGTCGGTCGCGGTCAAACAGACAAACAAGAATTTAAAAAATAAAATATTTTTTGTTTTCAGTATCGTTTATATATAACATAACCAAGTATTTTTTAAACATCTTCAAAATGTTCAGACATGACCACTTGTAGCACATATATTATATCCATTGTCCATCATTGAAGTAACTTTAGGGATGTATGGTACTGCTCAAGAACGTGGGTACTAGGTTGCAACCGCGATTGGCGTTGAGAAATAAGAATATAAAATGGCCGTTCGGTATTCGTATCCCTATATATAATTTTATGTTATTTAAAATAAACTCTATAGACTAGCAACTTCCTTGTTCCAAACTGAATGACATCATATCACTAAATAGTGCACCGAGGAGGTAAATGGAGTGGTCAAAGTGTTGAGGAAATGAATTATAAAAAGGCGTATTTTTTATTCTACTAAATGCAGGAATTCATCAAAATGATCTCCGCTCGCGCATATGCGGCGTATGTCGGTTAACACGACTTTTGCTCCGGTTCTACTGAACCGATTGCGATCAAACAAACGTAAGATTTTAAGTCTAACAAACACATATTCCAAAACCCGCATAGAAGTCCATTGAGTAGTTTTTACGTGCCTACATCGCCGATAAACACAATAATTATTAAATATTTTTACTCAAGTAAATATTTAATTATTAACAATTTTAGTAATAGATATAATAAATATGAAAGTTTTGATGTTTATTGTTACCGAATCACTAAACTAACACTATGCAGCATGGGTGGCTCACGTATTAGGTACTGTTCGTTGCAGCACTTATTTTTAATAGATTTTTTACTATATTTATACCTAAGGGGCTAAATAATATTAAATATTATTACATATTACTTGTATGCCAATGAATATTATGTGTACAAGTACAAGTAACAGTAATATCATTATGTGTTCATAATACTTTTGCATCTACATATTTACTTGTATTTACATATTTAACACGTTATATTAATATTAACTTAATGAATATTTACTCACATCAATATTAACTTATAGGTATCCTCTTAGTCATGTGATCAATAGGTACCTACGCTATGTATGACTACTATGTGTAAATACAAAACAAGGACAATTATTGTATCATCAGATATTTTAATCCAGTACACAATTCGATGAGCTGAACAATGGACGTTAAATTCTCAAAATTCATTGTGTTTGTGTCACTACTCGTATTTCAAAATGAATCTGCTGCAACCACGGAAGTTAAGTGTACAACAAAACTCAAAAGCTGCACACTAACCCCCGGCCATGACCTGTTTGGAGCTCCAGGTGCGAAAGGAACCAAAGGTGATAAAGGGGAACCAGGAAACCAAGGACTACCAGGCGAACCAGGCCTCATAGGTCTACCAGGCCAATCAAAATTGGGACCCGTTGGACCTCCAGGTTTAATCGGTCCAGCTGGACCAAGAGGCCCCACTGGTCCAGACGGTCCTCGAGGACAACCCGGTCCACCAGGTAGTTGTCCATGTACGATTGAGAGAAATGACAAAGGTTATGATCCGGAAGATTTGAAAGCACTCGAAGATATTGGAACAAAAGAAGATCCTTATGATGTCCCGTGCAAGCTTATACCTGAGATGGCGGCAATGAATAGGACATATTTTATGGGCCCGTCATCATTACAAGCTTTCAAAGCGTATTGTAACTCGAAACGTGAAACATGTCTACTGAATAGTGAGGTATCCAATACAATTAAATATACAGGGAAAATGCCCAAAGAAGGTGAAGTTTTGAGTACAAACTATAAATATGCGAGTAAACCATTCTGGCTCAGTGAGGTTGATATAGACGTAATGGCTATATACGGTTTAACAGATCATCAGGTGAGGTGGCTACATCATTACTCGATGTATGCTAGACAAATATTAAGGTACCATTGCTTGGATTCTAATCCTTACTCCAAGAACAATACTGAATCTTCTATCCAACTTTCAATGTATAATGAACTGGTTGTCGACCGTAACCCATCTGCTGCAACTCCGTTTTACTACAACATAGATCCTCATAACTGCATAGAAGGATCTAAATCTTATAGCAGTTCAGATATTTTTGTACAAAGTACCAATGTATTTAGGTTTCCAATTAGGGACATACTGATCAGAGACATTCGTGAAGAATATCAAGAATTTCGAATGGAGAGTATTGAAATATGTTTTGGGTAGCACGCTAATTCAAATAAAGTATCTACCGTAACAGTGCAGTGTGTACTTTAATTATGATATATTTGAGATTATGTACGAGTATATGGATTTTATCGATTTAATAAATATTTTTTTCAATTATTTGAGTTTAGTTTCCGGTTTAATTATTACAGTGTAACTTGTGCAGATTCAACCGTCTTTATTTCCTCATCATTTAATTCATATTATTACTACTATTAATATGTCTTGCCATCTCGTTAGAATTTGGCAGAAAGGTAAACCGAAGAAACGAAGTGCTGGTTTGTTTCAGTTACTTTTAATAACCTAACCTAACCCTTATCTAATATACCAAATATTACTAGCTATGTTAGAGTCAGACTCCTTCATTACTCGAATTTATAGTGTCAATGCCAGTGACTCGTGACTTCTTCTTCTTCTTTCCTTAAAATGACTTCTGCAGCAGAATAGCCGCAATTTTGCCAGTCTCTAGTAAATGTAAACGTCTTATAAAATATTAAAAAAGTCTTCCAGAGTCACGTTAGCCACGACAGTAAATTCGTTTCCGTGTGTCCGCCCCCCACGAGATGACTCGTGACTTTTAGTACAGGGAAATTGACGTCACTGTATATATTTTCTGTCAAAGTTATCATCTTGGATTACAAAAAAGCGTTTGAAGATTCATACACCTACTCTGTCACTTTCTCACATCTACGTTTTGTGTAAAGATATGGATGCCACTCGCGCCCTTTCTACCTCTACGAATAACTTTATGAGTCAACCTAGCGACGTAGTAATTATCATGTGTACTAATCAAAAATAGTCTCACTATCATACGTCTGAGACGAAGGCAAAATGATGGTGATGTCTGCGCCTTTTCTATATAATCACATCATCATTCTCTGAACCTTTTCCCAACTCAGTTGGGGTCGGCTTTCCAGTCCAACTGGGATGCGGCTGAACTTCGATATTTTCCGTGAAGAGACTGCCATCTGACCTCCACAACCAATGGTCCAATGACCAATGGCGATACGAAGTTCCAAGTTAGACTGGTTGAACTTTTGAGGGCTCCAACTACCCGTAACGACTGCCATAGTTGTTTGTATGGCAACCGAGACCGACGGCTTAACGTGCTCTCCGAGGCACGACCAGACCAGTGTAAACAGCCATATTCATGCATACAACTTTTTGCACTGAGCGAGGATCGAACCCGCGCCACGTGCGTAGCAGTCGCGTGCACTACCGCCACGCCACGGAGGCTGTTCTCTAGTCTATATAATCACGTAATTAATTTTTTATCTGATTCATTTGATTTAAGCTTATCTACATACCTACATACATAGCTCAAGCCTGTAATCGCCGAAGGGCTAGGCAGAGCTGTATTAAACATCCTTATTTCGCCAACTATGTTGGTCGGTCTCACGTAATTGGGGGCGTGCCTATTGCCGCCAATTGGGTAAGGAAATGGATATCCCGAAAATGAATAAATTATTTTAAGCTTATCTATAGGTACTACTAATTATAAAGAGTATTTATGTACGTATGTCTATTTTTGTACGTAACGAATGAACTCAAAATATACAGGACAGATTTCAAAAATTATTTTGATACTGGGAAGCTACATTATTGAGTAATCACATTATATAGTGCCGCATATCATCGCGCTATCCCAAGAAACGGAGCAGTAAACATAAATGTCAATAAATCTTGTACATTTCCATACATTATTTGTGATCTATTAGATAAATTGCGGGCATATTCTATGAGTGAAAGGGGTGCAACGGTGATTCAAAATATGTCACGAGCGAAGCGAGGAAGGTAGAGTCAACTTAACAGAAGGTGCAGCGTGTACAGGATCAGAATTCCAGGCGGGTAGTAGTTGTAAAATATTGTGATTCACATCTAAATGCTCTCCTGTTCCTCGAACATTCCGATATCCTACCTTTCACTGAAACAAATATTTGTTTCAGTGAAAGGTGTCCGTACCTACCACCTGAACACAGCTGTATAATATTCTAATAACATTCGCCATCTATGACTACCGAACCACAATTTCTTATTTCTTAAGAAACACAAAGAAACCGAACTGAAAATTAAATTTACAACGCACCAAACTTTAGCCTCTTTTCTATTATGTCTAACACAAAATTTTATATACTCTGTGTTTAGGTGTGAAGCATAGACAAAGGATAAATGTAAAGATTCATTTTGACAATTTCAATATAACCTATTCATCACCCTTAGATACACCTATACTATAAACATAAAAACGTTTTTTCTTCAGCCACAACCATACAATAAAACGATGTGAAATAATAATAATGAATTTGAAACCATAACATCGTAATCAAAGTCACTATGGCAGAATCTACATCACTCGAACGGATGACGAACTGAATGGAAAACTCTAATAGCTTGCACAAGAATGATACAAGCAGTCAAGCAGTATTTATCAGTACATAATTAGTTTCTTATACTGCCAAAATCCGCTGAACATTAGATTCGAAGAGAAAAGCAGTAGGTATCTAAAACACATTTAAAAAGATATATATTTTTGTCAAGAGATGAAAAGAACGTTCTATGAAAACGTCGTTCATACATCATGCTCCACATCATATAACATGGACATACTTGCAACGATATCTGGTTCAATGATGGTCTCACTCCAAAGCCAATAATTATTACATCCAGAGGCGTTTAAATTGAGACGTTTTTTCACGTTGTGGGATATAATACGTTCATTACTTATTGAGCGAAGAGGACGCTATAGAACGGTTAACATTATGTTGTCAATTAGCAAACTATTCAAATGTTAAACATAAAGTCAGTATTGGTAGTATATTTGCCGTATATTGGGCACTTTCTAATGGCTATGGGGTATATTTTGGAGCAGTTCGAGGGTGTAGCTCCTCCCGTACCAAGTGGCGTTGTTTTGATGGGCCATCTTTGTGTGCTGTCGGATCCCCGAGCTTTGTCTCCGCACCGTCCCAATATTCAAATGATAAACGTTATATTTTTATTCAGTAACATATTTGTATTTATTTACGATATCGTTACGACTTTAGACATTGAACTACCAACACCAGATATAGCAGATGAATTTCCGAATCAAATTGTGCCAAATAATACTATAGGATAGGTTATTTATAAAACATTAGATAATAAAAGCTATTAATGTAATCCGTGTCTTATTTTAGAGTTATTTGTTAATTTGGGCGATAATACGTAAAGTAATGAATAAATGTTTTGCTGTGGATATAATTAATGAAGAAGGGGTTAGGTGTTATAACAAAATTTTAATTGGCTACGTGATAATGTTGACGCAAGAAAATTAAAAGTCTTTCTCCTCGGCACTGACTGTGTAAACTTCTGGAAACAATGGAGTTTGTCACTTATACTATAATAAATAAGGAATTTGAAACCAACACACAAAAGCGGATAATTTATACTTATATTTTAGGTAGAGATGACCACCCCGAATCTACTAACTGTTAACCATTGTCAAACCACTGAGTTTGCAAAAACTATCCAAAAATAATTGAAAAATAGTTCATTGCATCGTTTCATTCACTCTACATGATGTCATTAAATTTTAAAGTTTAACATTGTAACAGTAAAGTCTAAATTTCAATGGTGTTTTTTACAATCTCAGTGGTTTGACACTGGTTGACAATTAGTGGAATTGGGGCCCTGAAGGTCAATTATAATAGCGTACGTAAAAAATTAAATTAAAAATTTTAAAAAGCCCCGAGTTGAAATATTTATATTTTATTTTGTACTTTTTAATTGATCTCCTTGTGAAACCATTTCATTTGATACACATATTGATGGACTAGTAAACTAGTAAACTGGCGGCGGCCATCTTGGATTTCATATTTGACATAGTGCATTGTAGTCTATTAGTCCCTTTCTTTTGTCATTCATATTGAGAGATTTGTGCAAAAATATGAAGTCCGCCATTTTGTGGCGGTGGCCATCTTGGATCGATTTTCATCAAACATAGCTAACAACACCGACTAATTGAGTGAAACTTATAACACCCCGCCGTTTTTACGTCAGGGTTTCAGTCAAATACGTTATTCTTTACGAACGACATTGGTATTGTGATCGTTATGACATTTGAGCGATTGAGATTAAATAGAGATTGGATTTTGAACAAATTTTTATTACGAAAATTGACTCTTTGAATTCATTTCAACATCATAGCGCAGGTGTTGATTGAGGTTGAGGTTTCGGTCTCATACTCTACTTTGGCTGGCCTTTTATTTTTTAGCGGGAGTGACTTTCCGCTGACTTCTGAACCTCGACAGAAAAGTTTATGAGAAACCCATTTCAATGAACAGTGTACTGACTTACAAATCAGCTAAACTTACGACTCCGAAATACTTGGCTTGGCTCCGATTTACTTGAATTCCGTATCACACATAAGTAGATATTATTTGTATTTTTATTAAATACATAAAATCTACAATCTTCTAGATAAATCGTAATCTAAAATAATGATTATTATAATGTATTCTTAGTGTGAAGCGACCACTGCAGTATGTTTCCCAAGTGTGATCGACGCGACGTCAGAATTTGTCAATTTGGCACAATTTTCACCAAGCCAAGAGTTCTTGTTGCTCTGAGAGCCCTTGTCGCACCCAATAACACCTTAGAACCGTTTTTTTATCCTGGCAACAAAGAGATTATTCACTGTCCCTGGACAAAAAACGACATCGTTATTTTACACGATGGTGTAATATTTCGATTTATTTATTTTAAAAGAGTACTTACGCAGTTGTAAACAGAAACACTTCCAATAAGGTTCGGTGATCAGCGTTTGTATATCGGTGTGATCATCATCGCGGATAGTTCCAATCGCATCAACAGGTTAGACTTTTGAAAAGGGGTCCAGTTTCCTATCGTCTCTTAGTTTGGATGATTCGGCAGGTATACCGGCTAAAATCCTAAGGCTATTCCGTAGAAGCAAAACTTCTGCTTAATATTGTGAATCTTTAGCTTTCACATTAATTCAGTTCATATTTCATTTCTTTTACCAAAATGAACCACGAATTTTGATCGAATAGTTTGTCTGATTCAGTATGTTTATAACTATTTCACACAAAAATGACTAGACAATTTTAATTAAATTTGGCGTAGGGATAATGTTTTATCGAATGGTGTTGTGATACTTTTATCCCGGAAATTGGTTTCTTTAGGTCTTGGGAATGCTATCAGTAGATACTTTATGCGTGCGAAGCTAACAGCTGGTACCTGCTTAATTCTATAAACATATTCATCTATATTGCGAGTGAATAAAACATGAAAAAGCCGCTACGTATCGAAAAAAATACAAGAAAACTCCAAAAAACATTTGCAGACACTCTGTTAAGAACTATATTAGTATTTATTCAGCTAAAGTTTCTCGTATCATCATCATACTTTGCCAGTCGTGCAAACTTCAGCTGCAGAAAAAGTACGGTCTCAGTGGAAAAGTTGTTGTTTAGCCCTAACGATAGTTTCACCGTATTTTTGTATTAAGGCAAGGACAATGGACGTGTCCATTGGCATCGTCTTAACTCACCATCACACTCTTATAAATGAATTTGGGTTTTACTTTTTATCAACTGAGTCATTACTAGGAGTATACACTCGCGTTCACATATTTATTCCAGAAGGCGTAGACATTTAACCAAGCGGTTTTGGGTATCATACAATAAAATACATATCGCCTATTACCTTATTAATTATTTTGTCTGACACCGTATAGAATTTTTATTTTGGTGTGCAGTTAAATATTTCATTTATTAAGTAAATAAATGAATATATACCTACCTAAAGTAATACTACTCAACGCTGAAATCAACCAAGGGATTACACACATGGTCACAATAACTACATATACCCTTCTGCGTCTACCTACATATTTTTTGATACTTTTAATTTGTGTAGGTATACTTTTAATTTTAACATTATTATAAAAGGGAAATTTTGTTGGTATATTTGGTATTCAATCACACCAGTATTCTCAGGAATTTTTATTTTGTGCCCAAAATCCCCGGATACCGGATCGGAACTGGTGAGAATCGTTATGTCGTACTAAGTACCTACTCTCATATTGACTATTGTAATAGGTAACTTATGTAATTGCCGAAATTTTCTCACAGATTCAAGAGTTCGTTATTCCTGTAATTTAATAGCTATTTCCATTATTTATATTTTGTTTGAAAGTTGATATCAAGATTTTACAACTCTGTATTAAATTTTGTTTTTATTAGCCGCTTGATAAATTAAATTCGACCTTCAAAAACAGTACTTCTTAAATGCTATCCATTTTGATGATAAAATTCGTATTAATTTTTTACAGCTGTCTGTTACTTTTTTACACTTTTCAAAAATATAATAAAAGTAAGTTACATACAAAAAAACATAAAATTCGGATTTGTCCTTCCTAAAAAAATGCAAAATTGTTAGAGGTACTGGAAATTGGATTTTCTCCAATTTCTTCAAACAAAACGACAATTTCATATGTAACCACTAATATTTTATAAGCATTATAGATTTATAAAATGAATATCGTAATTCGCAATACAACTGGCTTATATTGATATTTAAACGGCTGTATGAAAAATTATTTATAAGGATAATATTCACATAGGTATAATTTATTCCTGGTTCTGTTAAATATAGAAACAGGAAAATTAAATACATCTGTAGCAACTGTTTGTTGTTGCCCTCGGCTCCGACTGCATGAAATTCTGATATCTTTTCCGCCACCTATGACCAGGACCCCGATTCTTCTCGAACAAGTGAGATTACAACAACTGCTATTATATTTTCGACTTTATATAGGATTCAAGTTCCAAATTTAATGAAAACGAGTTCATTGCATCCATTCATTTACTCTAAAAGGTGACATTCAAATGTAGGCTTTAAAGGCACAACAGTAAAGTCTAAAATTCAATAAGATTTTTTTTGATTTGTGATCACTCATGAGCGTGATGAAGGAACATACATTCAAATATATCCATTAACTGTCTCATTCGTAATATTAGTAGGATTACCTTTAATATTCGCTTTCCTTCTACAGTTGCGGGTCCTTTATATTTTGTTAGATTATACTTGATTTTATTGAATTTTATTTATTTTGTAGTTTTTATTTTTTAGTAAAAAACAATAAGTATTTTTAATGTATTTGTAATATTTTTTATATTGAAATTTAACACGTAATTTTGAATACGAACACTAGTGTGTAAGTTACATTACCCCCGATAGCTACAGATCATGTTCTCTAACATAAAATGACGTCACTGAGTGGGGGGTCACGATTGTAACACAAGTAGTTTACACGAGGTGAATACATATTGACGTGTCCAATATAAAAAAAACATATCGTTTTCCGATTTTGCTTAGGTAGATACAATTTCAAGTTAACTCGATTCCAAGGAGTGTAATAGCTCACCATGTCGTTAACGACGTTGATAATGGCAACAGATTATAATGTAATAATATAATAATAGGTATATGTCACATTCACTTAGCAGCGGCCTACATAAACCGCTAGCAGTACTTAGAGACTGAATAACCTCTGTCGATATTTGGTTCAATCAATCGCTCTGAGTATCGAACCCTCTATATAGATAACACGCTTCCTTTGAGGCACCCTCCTTTGAACTACTAATGTATTCAGAGAATAAGAGAATTTTAAACGTACAACAAAGTACACCTGGGTGAAGATTGTTACAGATAGGTTTTAAGCTGTGCCTATTATGGCAGTCATGGAAGAAATTTACTTAATTGTGAAAATGTTTTTTGGGCCCTTCAAATTGACTTCTCCCTGCCTGATGGTAAGCTGAAGGCTCTGGGAAGAAGGTCACCATAACAAACACGTAAAGTGTTACAATGGTGGCGTTCAGCTTGATGGCCTTATCAGATACTTTTTCACGCCCCGCTTAAAAGACCTGGGACTGTAGGAAGAAAGTGACACGTGAGCTGGTAAATTATGATGTTAGAACTTAGGAAATCACGTCCTCTGTCAACGTTTGCCACGTGTGTGCCTTGGTAAAACTTGGGATCTAACCCGAGATCTCGTCTCAGTAGTCCATTACCCATACCACTAGGCTACCGCTATGAACAATATATATAAAATACAACTATATACAAAATTTTAAACACAGGGTTAGTACGTATATTCGTAGGTAATTATGTTGTGTCGAATAACCCACCCCGTATCGTTCTAGGCGCAAAGGTGCCCATAATGCAGACCGCGTTACCTCGTTGAATCGCATTGTACGTCCTCAAGAAAGAGCCGGAGTCACCTTGGCGGCCAATTTCCGCAATCTTTGTACTATAGGTATACAAATAAAACTAAAAAACTAAAACTTAAATGCGTTATAGAATTTCACCGCAACGCAAACTTGTGGAAGCGTTCTCAGAAGACTGCCAACATTGCCATGATGTATTGCAATTCTAAATTCTTTGCCCTAAAAAGAAACCAGTCTTCTGGTCACGAGACGCATCGACCACTGTCGTTGTACTTAAGGTATATAGGTGTTTATAAAAAGAAGCAAATAACGGATTTTCCTTTAATTGCTTCTTTTTAAAAATAAGGTAATGTTTCCTTTGAGATGCGGTCGAAAGTGTTCATGGGTAACATTTGTGATATGATGCCTTTTTTATTTTCAACCGGCAGGTCCCTAACACCTATTCCTATGTTCTTACTTTTTCCACCTAGCAACGTACATTAGTGTTAAGTGGTGGCCCTTATTCTTCTATTGTATGTCACGACCATTTTTATTATCAGATACAATCTCCCAAACCAATTTCTACCTCCTCAACTTCGATCATCCATCAAACAGATAATAGAGAGTGTCTGATTTGAAGGAAATTAAAAATATATCGTTTGAATCAACGGTCTTAATATCCTGAATACCATTCGAGACGTTATCTTAACTCTTCACCATTTTAATTCGTCATTATCCTGATGTTGTTGCACCCAATTCGATATCTTGACCTCCCAAACACGAGAGATAGATTCTCGTTCGTTGATCAGTAAGGGAATAGGTGACGTTGGTTTAGGGCTAGAAGATTTTAATGGGACCCGCACAAACCCATGTATCTTACCTGAGATGTTTAATTAACTTTCATAATTCGTAGATTACGGGTAAGTCGTACTAAGGTAAGATCTACCCGTCCAAGAGGCTGGGACACCGGACTCATGATCGAATTCTGAACTTTACCTTCCTACAAATTTTAATCCGATATTAACTAGAACTTACCTACATCCAAAACAGATACAGAGGCTTAGATAAGCACAGACACCGTCGTTTACTCTATCTTGTACCCATCTATTTTTTTTAAATAAATTGTTTCAATTATAAATATAATGACAAATTATTGTTAATCAAACATAGTGTAATGTAATTTTACTATAAGATAGTTATATAAATTGAAAAAAGTTACGGTTTTAAAACGTGTGAATTCAAAGCTTAGGTATAAAAATTTGTGTAGGAAAAGTTTTCAAATCTAATTGAAAAATATAAAACTATGTGTGACTATGAAGATTTAATAACCTCATAAAACGTACCTAGGTTTTGTTTTAACAGATCACATGAAAGACAAAAAGAGTAAAACTATGTGTGACTTCCATAGTCACACATAGTTTAATAACCTCATAAAAACGTAGGATTTGTTCTACCAGATCATATTATGAAAAACCCTTTGATTATTCAAGTCAAAAGAAAGACCGAAGTTCTTCGATACAGATTTTTAGTCTTCAAAATGCGTTACTAAGCAGAAAAGTATTCTCATATTGAATTTTTAAACAAAACATATTAAAATGACACCAATATTGTTTACGTTTATTTAAGTACCTAAACAGATAGACTTTAAGAGAATATGTAGAATTGGGAACTTAATTTTTGTCCGTGGCTTAATTAAAATCACTTAAAATACGTCACTGGGTATTTATGCAATATACTAAACTAGTTGAGCACCAAATAGGGCGAATCGACCTACAGGATAAAGGAGGCAGCAAAGTGGCAATCAAATCAGTGCAGGAGAAGGCGCAATCATCACATGTCGGCGCGCAATTAGACCCACATACATCGAAGTTGACTAGGTCACGCCAATAAACCGATATTGATTGCTTCGGAGCTAGCTAGAAATGAATACGAATATGTAGCGATTAATCGTATTCAACTATTTTACGATTTAAAGTGTGAGTTTGTAATTGATTGCAGACATAAACAGCAGGTGACCACGTGTCACCACGACACTACTACTACTAGTTTTTAATGTTAGGTACTATGTATTTCTATGGATTAGGTATCAATTCGGTCATTTAAACTACAGTCTACTCAATTACCGTTGATGCAACAATTGGTTGATATACCTAATGATTGTTATTCATAATTACTAATGTAGAAAATATCTATAATATAATAGATGATTAACTTATTTATGTTGAACTTAGGTACCTACGGTTTACATTGTAGGTATTTAAAATATCATAGTCATTATATAATATTTTATTACAGTATCGGGATATTTGTATGTTTAAGTACTGTTGTAACTCCAAGATCACGGGGGATCTGAAGTACTTGTGGTACTTGATACATGCATGCGAGAGCGACACATGGTACATGGTAAATATCCCGATAACTCTAATAATAAGGTTTACATATTTAACTAGGAAGTCGAATCGTCCAATATGCACTTTAAACGTAGGTGAATCAACCGTAGTTAAGTCAACTATAGTTGTTATTACCATTAGATGAATTGTAACCACGTAACCATTCCTATGAAACCGAGACCTCGTCTCAGCACTCCATTGCCCATAACACTAGACTACCGTGGTAGACATAGAGTATAAAAAAATCGACGAATTTAAACGTCCAGACAATTTTGCAATCGAAACTGTGCCCAAAATCATTTTTTATCACGTAAATAAACCAATCCATCATATAGGTACAGGTCTGTACACACATAGCTATTAGGCTATATTGGAACTAAAAATGTATCCTTAGTTTGTCTTCTACTGACTACATAACACAGGTACCTACTTTTAAGCAATGTAAGTAAAAATAATATTATTGCGCTTCGCTGTGCGGGCTCGGTGCCAAGGTAGGTATCATTTTTTTATACCAGTTCAGTTGTAAACGATGCTTGGACCAGAAATCCTCAACTCAACCCTTGTTATTTAATATTCATGCAATTAAAGCGACGTCGTTGTTCAATATCTTAAAAAAGTCGTAGGTATCGTTAAAGGCTGTGTATTTCAATCTCCGTAATAAATCGAAACAGAAGAAGACTGTTATATAATAGCAGAATTTCTCTCGAAAAAGTGTATGTTAAACATGTTAGAAAAGGTCAGAAAACATTACTTTTTTTTTTCAATAAAAGGAGGTTGTAACTAGGTATGGTTGTAACCATATTATAATTCATAAGTATAAGTACACTCGTAGATATTTTCATGGTTATAAATAACATAACACATGATTATTAAATCCGTAGAAATGTATTTTAGATTATTTTAAGACATTTTGCAATAAGGTGTTTGCATCCTACCTTGACATAAGTGCCTCTTCTGTAAAATGTTTAACATTTATATTTTTAACAAGGACCCTTTCTGTCTCTATTGTACAGCATTTCCCAAGTTGACACAAAAGGAGCTATCTACTTGTCAACTAAAAATGGAACGTTTCCAATAACGCTGACATCCCTAAAGTCCCGTGACGATGCTACATCACAAAACACTCACAATATCTTGTCTGCAACCGCTAAAAATCTGTCTCAAGATGCCTCTCAGAGGGTACAAGACTATTGGGAAGAGTCTGAAATGCTACTCTCCAATTATATCAATGTCACTTACGATGAAGTTGATGCGTACACCTTCAAACAAAACGTTAAGAGGAGCATTAATGATGCTGTTTCCAAGAACATAACATTAGTCTTGGAAAATTTGTTGAAAAATTATGAAAATTCGCAGTTGCCTACGCATGGAAAAGGTATGTAACGCCTATTTATAAGTAGTTCTGGGTCATTTTATTTTTACGTATACCAGGACAAACAGATAATCTGACTGAAAACACAGACAGTACACTTCAGCCCCTGAAAAAAGATACACGATCCTGTAAGCAACATGCATGCATGCATGAATTGTTATCGCTGGGCATACGTAACCTAATATATGCCTTTATTGGAAAAATACTTATGTAAACTCATCTAATTACCTACGTGATAATAATTTTTTATAATTTTACAGCCAATATATTTATATTAAACTTGTATATTTTTATTGGGAGTAATAATAATCTGAATCTGCAAATAAACTTCCACAATTATTTTTAAAACCTTGTCATCTTTGGCAGTTACGTGATAATCTCAATAGTCAGAGATATACAGGACAAAATAAGAAATATCGCAGAAACAATATAATCTTAACTAATTTTAATTTTACCATCGTATTGACAGAAACTTGACGTGCACTACATAACGGACGCAACACGAAATCAAGGAGCATACCACAGTCAAAATTGCGCGCCATGTTCTAAATCTGACGACATACCCGCTCGCTCAATCTGAAAGAACTTTTACGAAGGAATATAAGCTTTAATTCTTATTCGTAACGTTTAGTTTAAAAGTGTGAATTTTATTTGTTTAACTCTGTAAAAGCTTTTAAACATTACAGATAAAAAAGAGATACCTACAAAAGAATAGTAAGATATTTTTAATATCTTTCATATTGGGATATCCTTTATTTTATTTTAAAAAAATTGGAGAAATCTTAGATTATATAGAAGATTAAGACAGACCGTTAATAATGTATAATTTATAATTTTTTAATAAAGTAATTATAGTAGTTTAAAACAATGATTGCTTAATTAATTAAGGAATGACTGGTTGATGGTTGTTGCAGGTTACCCTACAGTTGTACAGACAAATATCTTAATACGCAGCATGGGACCAGTTTCCGAACTAGATATGGTAAGTTACACTCGAAATTGTTAAGTGCAATCAGCAATCATGCAACGTTTAATTTATGTTAATTTCTTCAGAAACGAAAACCAGGGAAGGATTTCGTGCTCCTGTCTAATTTCATACAATATCCGTGTTTATTTTATTAAAAATACCGAAGTGTAAGTACTGAATCTGTATATATAAAAATGAATCGCGAAATATGTTGGTAAGCGCATAACTCGAAGACGTCTGGACCAATTCGAGTAATTCTTTTTTTTATTTATTCCTTGAACTCTACGGAAGGTTTTTATGGGGCAGCGGGAATTGAATCGGCTTTCCAGTCTGACTGTGATGCGGCTGAACGTCGATATTTTCCGTGAAGCGACTGCCATATTACCTCTACAACCAATGGTCCGATGGCCAACGGCGATTAGACTGGTTGGACTTTGAGGGCTAACTACCCGTAACGACCACGCCACGGAGGCTGTTGTCCTTTTCATCTACAGATGTTTCATTTAATCTCTATACAATTTACTACATACATTCAGTAATCAAATGTATTCCTTTTCCTTTATAGGATTACTCAATGGACTGCTACTTCAGACAGTATTGGCGCGACACGCGGCTGTCGTTTCTCGGGCCCATCCGCTCTTTGTCACTCTCTATCAAGATGCTGGAAAGGATTTGGCGGCCAGATACATATTTTTACAATGGGAAACACTCTTATGTACACACGATTACGGTCCCAAATAAGTTATTGAGGATAAGTCAACACGGAGATATCTTATATTCTATGAGGTACCATTTTATATTGAGATAAACCTTTACTTACTAGTAAGTAGTAGTAACAAAGATGTTATATGAACATGTGAGTACCTACATAACGGTCTATTATGGCCGATATTTACACCATCGTAAAAATAGAAGTGATATGAAAAAGAAATCTACCTATATATACGTTACGTGTTATCTTCTATCTGCCATAAATAATAAATTTGACGCACACGTGACATAATTGACCCTTTTCAAAACAATTTGAAAGAAGAGAAGGTTTCCTATTAATTTGCAGGTTGTTAGGGGAATGATCCCGAAAACTAAAACACGGGATACTACTGTCTAAGTATTTGAACAAAGTTGAGGTACTTACCTACTGGTTTTTTACGCAATTTTTTTTTTTTTAGGTGCATTGATATTGAAACCCTTTTATTAGCATAATTCACGCAATAATGCTATTTAAAAGGTTTAAAAATGAAGGTACTTACCAAAAAAATATGGCAATCAAAACAAGTAGGTATTCCAATCGTGTTAAGCAGTTCGGTAGTAGGTAACGTAAACAAAAACAGGAGTGTTTTCGTTTTCGTTCGCTTTTCCCTAGCACCTTGTATATGATGAAGAAATTAGATCTACGTACTTCAAGTTTTCATTTAACTGATGTATCACTACAACGTTAACACAATTCGAGAGAAAATTTAGCTCTATTTTATCCATTTACATATTAATAGGATTTTTTCCTACGATTTTATAATTCACAAAATCCGAATAAAGGTTTGAGAATAATTTATTTTACATCCTTTACCAAAACGCCCAACAATTTTAATTGGCATTTTGAAAAAATACCCTGATCCGATTACTGTGTAGAGCTTTCAATGAACGCGAATTTCCCGTTTAATACTTATTTTCTCCCTGGCAACTGAAATATGGTTTTTATCCATCAAGCAAGATTCTTTGTTATATTTTCTAAATGTCAACTGGTACTAATAATAAAATGAAACAGAACACCTCCTCATTCATTCATTCCTCATACAGATCGTAAAAAGACAAGTTCACGACATTTTGGGGGGCAATTTTATTTATTTATTTTTTGTATTAATGAAATAGTTCAAAGATACTTACAAATAAATAATCTTATTCTAAACCTGTATGTTATATACCTAAAGTATCTGCCGTTTCGACCATCTTGATGTAAATTCCTTACTGACATTTGTACAAAGTTTATTAGTGTCAACATACCTACCACAAAATACAACAAAATGAGGTACCTACCTCGGTTTCATTCCCTCATCCTATGAAAGCAACATTGTGAGCTGATTAACAGTGCATCGTGAGTAGCAAGTCGTGAATAATTCATTGCAAGTGCATCTTATTTCACAAGTGAATATGCAACTGGACCCTCGCTAATCGGTTTAGTGCCAACGAAATTCGGCTACGAAATCCTCCACCGAATGCGACAAACAGATAGATTCCTAGGATCGACCCGCTTAAGCTTTTGCACAATTTCAGCTATTTACTGTTCAAATTCGCAAAAAAATATTCAAAATCAACGCCAAAATAAATATTAATGCAGTCATTTTAGGAATTCATCTAGCAATTTAAGATACCCAGCTATAAATTTGTACAAACTTTTATTTTGACGTCATATAATGTGTCAAATTCTACATACCTACAGGGCAGGGTGAGCGCAACCCTTTCAAAAATATTAGCTTATTCTGTTTTTCTCATAATCAGTATTGATTTTAAATGAATGCAATGATTGCGTAATTTATTTGTGAAGTAGATATTTTGCAAAATACTGAATAAGTAGAAATGAGCCCAGCAAATTTGGTAAAGCTAAATAAATATAAGAATAGAGTTAGTGTTATCTATCTGCAAGGACATGATGGAACGATATACCTATGAAGAAGGCGAAATTTCTTTTAGGTATTAGGTAGAATATATAGCGATTGTTTAATTACAGATTAACTATCAAAGCAAAGTGTCCCATGGAACTACGCAATTTCCCAATGGACCGTCAATCCTGCCCTTTGATTCTTGGAAGCTGTAAGTATGTTTAAATAAACCCAATTTATTGGTTTCTGGATTAAGTAGATACTAACTATTCTATTCACATGTCTCCATTAAATACTAGAGGGTGGGAATGTTACATGTGGGTACATACGTAGGTAGGTATGTAGGTTAGGTATTATTGGTTCTGCTGACATATCAAACAAATGGACATTTTCAAATAGTGGTATACAAAAAATGGTGGCGATTTACGAGTGATGGACTAAAAAATAGGATAGATGTCGTATGTGTTACAAGTGTTAAGTACAACAAACGGATGATGTGGACATATACGACAATTGTGTAAAAGCGATTGCATAGTTAATCCATTAATACGAAGGTAGGTATTATATATTTTCCTATGCCAAATTTTAGTTTTTTTTATACCACTTAGGTGGTAGACAAGCAAACGGCCCACCTGATGAAAAGTGGTTACGTTATGGACGTTTGCAACACGAGGGGCGTGACATCGCATCATACTGACAACCATGTAGATAGGAGGGGGAGAGTGAAGAGAGCTTCTGTCAGTGTAGAAGACAGCATAGTTTATCAGTCTTCCCACTGACATAACAAAACCCTTTCAGTGAGCTCTGGCTACGCTCTTCACCGCCGGGAACACAACACAAGGTTATTGTTAGCTGCGGTGTTCTATAGGGTGGAAGTATATTTAATTAGGACGAGGGATATCTCCGCCAACTTCCTGACTCATTTCAAAGAATTCTATTTTCTTTTAGATGCGTATTCGAATCAACAACTCGTGTATCAATGGCAGAATTCTGAGAGTGTCAACTTTGTGCCGGGCATGACCCTCTCACAGTTTGATCTCATCAGCTACCCCTACAGAAACTTCACGTTCACTCGACGAGAAGGTAAGAGTTTAATTGTAAATAAACTGTAATAGGTACTTTTATATGAAATTCACTGTCCATTTCCATCAATGTACTTAATTTTAGACGAGCACAAGCTTAACTTAATTATTGAACGTCCCGACGTTCCGGTACTAAAACTGAAGGCCTGGGGCGGCCGACCCTCGCTGGCTTTGGTCGAGGGGGGGGGGGGGGGGGGGGAATAGTAGTGGGGCTTATCCGGCAATAATGATTACTGATCAACTGCAACTATAGTTTTGCTAAAACTAGTTTCATTAGTAACCACTTTGTCTCGGGTATAATTATATCTAAATGTCTACCTAAGAGTGGATTTAAGTCATTTCATTGGTGATGTAGGTATACATAAAATATGACAAAGTAGAACCCACAAGTGATTTGTGAAACTGTACCTAAGTTCTCACTATTATCCGAACAATATAAGAACATTATTAAGTTATTTGCTCGTGACTGTATGGATTAAACACAAAGAAGTTTCACTCATTTAGCAAGAAAGTTTGTCTTGCGCAAACAAGAGCAACCTCTCTTATTACGCAACCTATACAAATAAAAATATACTTGTTCTCGCTAAGCGTCCTGCCATCTTCGTATGATTATTACATCGCCATTATATTATGTAGAATAAATCGAAGAGCTTTTGAGATTATCTATTTTTTATTAAAATTTAATAAGTCATCTTAAAATGTGTTAACGCTATCGATATTGGAGGCAGCGCCGGTGAGGGTGCCTCTCGATCCGACGTCGCCTCTTGTAACGGAGCTTTCATCTCCACTAATCACGACACGAGCCGACCGTTCACTTTATCCGCTTACCGCTTAATATGATTCCGTACACACGAGTGTGGAAAACACTCTACAAACTGTATATTCAACCCGAACTGGGAAATTCATTAAACTTGGGTCGTGCAGTTCCCATTGAATCGCATATTGTATTTGTTCAGAGTATTATTATTTGGAAATATCAACTTGTATTTAGGTACCTACTACGATAAATAAGTTACGATGGTATTCCTGTGTGCTACATTTACAAACAAAGTCACTGAACCGTAAATGACTTACCCGTTTCTTATTTGCCGAAAATTTCTATGTTCCGAACACGTCGCGTTTTAGCATTTTTATCTCAAATTGCCTTCCAAAATAGACTTCGAGTGCTTCTTTTATAAATATGATTTGCTTTTTTCGTCCCAGAAGCAAATACCTACAAAATAATGTCAAACAAATTGTACTGCTTCGCTAGAACGACACGATTCGGCTTTTACGCTATGAGAAATTTATTGTTCTCTAATATAGAGCACAAGTTATCTACCAAATTATAGGACATAGAGGTATCTACCTAAAATATGAACGATTACTTATTAGCTTTTAACTAATATCTTTAAGATTTACTGTTTAATAGAAATCAACTTTAGTAGAGGCCAAATCGTGGTCTTGTATTTTACCTATAAATACAACTTTCAAAATGTTTGCAGGCGAATTCTCAGTGCTACAAGTGTCATTCAATCTTCAACGACATACGGGCTATTTCCTCATACAAGTGTACGTGCCCTGTATACTTATTGTAGTACTTTCTTGGGTATCCTTTTGGATACATCGAGAGGTAATGTATAAATAAATCTATTTTATTTATATTATTTGCACCTTTAAGATTCACTTATTCCTAACATATCCATTTTCAGGCAACTTCGGATCGCGTTGGACTCGGAATAACGACGGTGTTAACACTTTCTACTATAAGTTTGGACTCACGTACGGATTTGCCCAAAGTGCGATACGCTACTGCGCTCGACTGGTTCTTATTGATGAGCTTTTTCTATTGCATTGCTACGCTTTTAGAATTCGCTGGCGTGCATTACTTTACAAAGGTAAGGTATATTTATAATTATTTTATTAGACTTTATGCACGTGGACATAATTAGAGACGAAGTTACCAAAACAGGGCTCGAAGTAGTCTCAGATAAAGCAACCTAGATATTAGAGGTTGTTTAAACTTTTTAATATTACCTAATATTAAATATCACTCTCGATAATTAATCATCCTCGGTGACCACCTTCCATCAGGTGAACTGCGTGCTTGTCTTACATAAGTGGTATAAAAGAACGAAAATCCAGTGTAGTCCGGTACCGAGGGTGTAGGCCTTTTTTAAACACATTGAAACTATATTCCCAGATTCTGTCCCGATTTGTTATTATATTATTTTTAGTGATCCCGACGTTTTCTTTGCTTTTCAACAGCCGTAGTGACAGGGAGAACTAAATCTAACTTCACCGTGACCTACCATTACCAGGGTATGATTTATCTAAGTAACAGTGATTTACAACTTTCCTACGTATTTAATTTTCAGGTTGGCTCTGGTGAAATAGTAATTGATGATTCAGAATGGGAGGCACTTATCGAAGAAGTTGGAGGTGATGCGTTTGCTGCCAGACAGCTTGCAGTGCGCCGGCGCAGCTCGGCTCGATCTGCCACTAATTATGTTAGTAAAGTCATCTTAATGACATCATACCTACTATTTTCTGTATCAATCCTCTGACTACCATTTAACCGAGACAGGGTACGACGAACTAATAAAGCGTTAATAGTTTAATGGTAAAGGAGACGGCATTACGATCTCCAACGACATACATCACAACTGGCGATCACACCTCTGTGCTAGCACCCACATTTCGCCTGTTTATATTTAGGTCCCAATGTAATAGGTGGCGAGCCTATTGCCATTATCCGGGCACTTATAAACCTACGATAAATAGGTACACACATAACTTCGAAAAGCATCGCAGTCATTGGTGTGTGCCATGGTAAAACTGGGATCGAACCCGAGACCTCTCCTCAGCAGTCCATTACCCATACCACTAGGCTACCGCGGTTTTTCGCGCGATCGAGAGATCTCGGTTCGAATCCTGGCCATTACACCACAGACGTGAATCTACTCCTAACACAAGCAATTTAGTAACATTGCATGCAATTTCAGAGCTTCACACTCCCAGCTCAAGACAATCTGGATGATAGCGATCGAACACCAGAACCGAGTGCAGTCCGACTGACCATGGAGCGTACCACACAGACGGAGCGAAGAGTACCTCGCTGGCGACAACTGTTGTACTGTTTAGCCGGAGATGACCGGTACAGGCGACAGCGGCAGGTTGAAGCAGGTGGGTACTTATTCTGCCCACTGTACCCTCTGTTAAGAAGGCTTCAGAGCGGCACGTAGAGTCTCTGAATACTGCAGAGCCCTGTCAGGGTTGCTCCCGCCTCGGTGTTAGGTATCTATTATTTATGCTGATTAAGCTCACTGTGTTGTTAGATCTTGCTATATTTTGCCTTTACCGTCTACATTTACGTAAGATTTTACCGGGACTGTGTCCGACCCGTATTCAGCTGCGTGATAGCTGAGTTTAAATGAACCAGTGTGTGCTTATGTGCCACAAGTTACGTCCACACTCAACGTCATGTCTTGATGCCACGCTGTCCGTCCTCTGTTCACGTCGCAAATCTGGAAGCACCTAATACCAAATATATCGCGATAGAATCCGTAAAAAGTATATTAATTTCTATGTTTTCTTTACAGGTAGCCGGAGTCATATAAACAGCGTGTCCCACATCGACAGAGCTGCCAGAATTTTGTTCCCTGCGTCGTTTGCTCTGCTAAATCTGTTTTACTGGATGGTGTACGCATTTTCTAATGATGACTTCGCTTGGAGTGACAACCCTATGAATACATTATCCCATTAATGATTTGTATGTAGGTGTATCGTTAGTTTTAAGAATTTTATCCTTGTTAGTGTAGGTAAGTAGGTACTTATACCTGTATAGAAAACTTTGTTGCTAGCGATACTTTTGTGTGGTAGGTACAGTGGTAACTCTGCTTAAAATAATTTAAGAAGTGCATTTTGATTTGACAGATAGCCTTAGATGGTACCTTGATACGATTTGAACGAAACATGAAACTCAATTTATGTTAAATAATTTGTAAAGACGTAATAATTTATAACAGTAATTCAGTTCAAAGTAGGTATCGAAAGTAATTGAAACTATGACGTGATTATTTATTCGTGCGAAACCTTGTAAAACAGTTAGGTACCTACATTGTACCTATCTTTAAATTTTAATGTTTTTCCATAATATATTATCTCTGGTTGTTATATTTTAATCGTAAGGAGGAGTATACGTCTGAAAGGCAGTTGTAAACTTCATAGCAGTTTCTTGTGATATGTCTAATAACGATTAATCGTAAGTTACCTGAATCGATTGTTCTCAAAATCGATTTAGGACCTCCAACAATAACTTGGATCACAACTGTCAAAATGCACTTTAACTATTTTAATTCCATATACAGTAGGTAATATAAGTATTCCTCATAAGTAGATTTGGAATTGGCGTGTTGTAGTGTCATAATTCAGAACTAAGCATAATATACTGATATTGTGTTATCTGTACTGAATATAAAATCGAGAGGAATTGCCCCGCAGATACCTTTTGCGCCTCACAATGCTGTAAAGATTCGTCAACATAATAAGCAGAGCACACTTTCTTTCGATTTTATATTCTGTAGTTATCTATATACCTACCTACTTATTATTTCTTAGTCATATAACCAATTTTGTCCTATTTTAACTCAGGGTAATTATAGAAATAAAAAACACTGAACATATTTCATTCGTTTTATTAGATATATTCAAAACTAAAGCCAGTAAAGGGTATAGTGAATATTGTTTGAAGTTGAAACTCATGAACACTTTGATCTTACGTTTAATAAAACTACAATGCTTTTATATTTCATTACAAAATATACAAGTTAAATGTATAAAACATTCCTAAGTCTTGCGCGTTCAAACATATAAATACACACAAATTATCTTCTCGTAACAAACTGGCAATATTCCCTCATAGTTAAAAATATCGTACTGAAGATTGAATTAAAAAAATTTGGCTAAACATCTATTAACCAGTTCCATACGGGAATAGACATTCCTTCCTTATAATAGGGAATAGACTCTGGGTTGCTGCACATTCTAGTCGCAGCGTAGGTACATATCTAATTCATCTAATTCTAAATTCATGTTCGTTATTTCGTCAATAAGTTTCATATTACAACATTTCTAATTTGGTCACCGTGCAAAGAAATGATAATGGCCCTTTTAAAATATGGGGTTAAAATATGTCCCCATGAGTAGATTTACGGACACATTTAAATGTGCTTAAAGTAAGACAATGTACCGAGCGAGCACTATAAACGCCAATATAAAACCACTGGAGTTAATTTAGCTTTTTAAATTATTAGGTTAATAGTTCAGTACTATGCGTTTCAACTGAGAAGATAATCGATCGCGGTAATTTCACTACTCATCAAAATTGTACAGCTAACAAAATGTCCGTGTTGGATAGGTTCATACATGTATGGTAACCACGAGCCACGAGAACCTGGGACAGCTAGATCGTAATGCTGACTCCTTAACCACTAAACTACAGACGCTGACGAACACGTTATTGCGGTATAAAGTGCTCGCAAGGTTTACATTGGTCTTAGTCGGCACAGACCATCACCAAATGGCTAAGAAGACAATAAAAAATAATAAATAATCGTTCAACATTAAAACCAACAGTTTGGTTTTACAGAAAATAGAAATGTTTCATTACTTCTAAGTTAAGTGAGCACTTTGATGGTACATATCAGATAAAGACAAGACCTTTAATAATTTAGAGGTCATTTTCGGGCACTTTCTTCGAGACTAGAAGGTTTTAGATAAGTTCATTGGTAATAATCATTGATATACAAAAACCCAAGATGCACAGTCAGGGTGTGAAAACTGTCCGCATAAAATGAGAGTTCAATTAAAATTTCGAATTTCGAAATTGAGCTCTCTTTTCAAATAGTCTCACATCGCTCGTGTTTATACACGCACTTTGTACACAGCATTGTAAAAAGAGCTTTAAGTCATGTTCGTAAGATTGAATTTGTAAAAAAAATAATATTTATAACATAACTATAATTACTTGTGTGATTGCGGACAGATTCGAATGCTACTTTTGTTCGAGACTGTGTATCTAGGGATTTTTTTGTATATCAATGTTGGTAATTGAAGATGTTTAGAAAAATACTTTTAATTTCCTTTAGATAGATTTCACAATTAATTTCTTTTAACCCAATGAACTAACCTACACACTATCAGACTACCTTACATTTATTTTCTAAGGTCATGAATCAACCTTCAAAGCATGTTCACTTAATTTAATAGCAGCCTATATATACAATGTTTTGTTATCTATCGTTATTATAACACTTGTCTATCGAATATCACAACATATAAGGGGTCCTAGCCAAAATGCATTCGTTCCGAATCTACATTCGTCATCGCTCTGAAAATGTATGGGAGTGACATTTGTTGTCGAATGTCATGTGATCCTATTCCGACAACAAATGTCAGGACCCAAGTTATTTCATCGTAATCAAAATTGTATTAATGAAGAGATAAATATCGAAGAGAGCAAGCCTTACAAGTTTTGGTCCAACATTCTGTAAATATACAAATACGTTTCGTTGCAAAACTGCCAACGTTCATATACGACATCCGTTAGTAGAAAATAGTAATTTTGAAGGCATATAGTAAATACATAGTGGAATGTATAGTTTTTAAGGCTTTCATCATAAGGTATGAAGTCTACCAACTACATCAATATCTAATGGCAAAATATTGAATCGTAAAAAGTCTTTTATACATATTTTAGAATATATCTGGTGGAAAATTCAATTACTAGGAAATATTTTCTCTAATTACATAATACTATTACGATGCAAACATTAACAGCCTTGCATATAAAAGATATTTTAATTATTAAAATGTTATTTCGATTTAAATTAGCTGTCATAGAAGGAGAAAATACAGTGTTATTATGGATTATAAGCAAAGGGGAAGCTGTTATTATATATTCTTAAAAAATATGTGCTACGGTGTCGTCATCCACTTTTTATACACAGAAAATCTCAGTTGAGCAGGGTAGCTAGAGTCCCTTGGTGAAGTTTAAATTATTAATTGAATGAAAGTTATCGCGCTTTGCATGATATAATATTTAAATATATAAAAATAATATTAACTGAGCGAGTACTATCGCGTTCGCGGTTTTGTGAAGTATAAATATATAAAAATAATATCAAAAAGTCACTACTATGGGTGCGAAGGATGCGAAAGACTGAGCAAATGTATATAGGTCCCGTAAGTATATCAAGATCTACCTAGGTATCATTATACTCCTTGTTTTCACCGAAAAACAAGTTGTAAATATTTCGATACAAAGCTGATTCAAGATTTGTCAAAAACTTGCAATGATTTGTCAAATCTTAATTACTTGATTATATACATGTATTGAGACTGGCTCAAACAAGTTGTAAACAAGTCTAAAACACATGTTCCTTCACACTGAAGTTTGCGACATATTATAACTTGTTAAGCCTTGGTGAAAAAGAAGGGTTATAATGGTCGGTAAGTATCGTAGGAGTTGTGTATTATAAACTATATATTCTATTATTATAAGGTACCGGCGAAGATAGGTAACCTGGTCGAATATGTGACAAGTTCAAAAGCAGGTAGTAATAATCGGACCTATACTTCATCTAGGCTCTGCACCTAGTACTTCACCTAGGCTCTGCACCTACGTGAAGTACAGATACTAATAGGGCCCCGTGCTCCAACTGATGACTTTAAAAAGCATCACGATTCAAATTATCTAAACAACTATTTATTAGGAGTGAATTTGTATGTAGGTAAGTATAATAATTAATAAATTAGAAAATTTCTATTTTTTTTGTTTTAAAAGATTCTTTAAAATAAATTATATTTTACCTAATTATTTAACTGTATCTATCCTCAGTTGGAGCACGGGACCCTATCAGTACCAGTGCTTCAACCAGGTGTAGAGCCTAGGACGAGTCCGACCCCAAACGAATGTATATAGTCTTGATGCCAATCGAATATAATACACGTACGAGTTTCTTATAGAGGGTTAAGGTCTCTTGAAAGTTTATAGACGTATTGGTAACTGCTTAGTAATACTAGTAGGCTGGGTACTGGTTTACTGACAAAGTAACACTTATAAAAAAACACGATTCCGCCCAATGTTAAAAACGTCCCGACCAGAATATAACATAATCTACATGATAACCTAAAGCGTTTCTTGATACAAGAATGTTAAAAATGTTATACGAGCCAAACAAACAGCTTCGTAAAGTCAGCAACAAAAGTAACTTGACATGAAAAAAAGTCTGGCATATTTTCTTTAACTTAGCATTTCACTTATTGAGCCACGGCAGTTTGAGCATGACCAAATAGATATGTCTTTTCGAGCAATGATATCGCTGAAAATGTAAATATAAATATCTGCACCTCCATTAATCTTAGTGAAACGAATGCGGAAGCTGCTGAGCTTTAAAATGACAGTGAGTGGAATAAACTCAGCTGCCACAAGTGTCAGTCATAAAGACCGCATGTCATTTATTTTGATCTATGGAATTAAATAATAATATTTTTTTGTGTAAATTATTGTTTTGTATTGCTAAGCATTAAAATATATATTTTCGTACTGCTATTTCACCCACATTGAATGAACGTCACCTACTGTACATAACGTTAATAACTTATTTCTGTGTACAAAAAGTAAGGTGCTTCTACAGTAAATGTTTTTGTGCTATTTAGAAACATTTCCTTTAGATGATTTGAATGACTTTTGTTGCTGACTGTACCTATGTAATTATTGTGTAAATATATTCTGGTTAACAAAGATACAATCAAATTTAAACCTATGACAGTAACACATATTACCAAATCTACATCTACCTGCCATCTGCTTTTTATCACGAAAATATTATTTCAATATAATGTAAACATTTATCGCATACTAAATATCGACAATTGTAAATAATGCAACGTTATCGTTTGTTATTAAAAATTATCGTCGTTTCATTATAATATAGCGGTGGATAATATAGCTGCTCAGGTTTATGTCTATATTAGCTGCCTCTAGAGCACTTAGGGTTGCCAGGTTCCTAATTCTGAAAGTTGTACAGACCAGACAGTTTAACCGTATAAAAACTGGTTAAAAACCATAGCTTTTTTCCTGCAGAGGTCCCTACGGATACCACAATCGCCTGGGGTGGAAAGTACGCCTTTTTTCCACCGAACCCCGGATAGGGCGCTATTTACTTAAACATCAGCTTTCCCTGTTTCTTAGAAAAGATGTTGATAAATGGCCATGACAGCATGAAAAGACCAAAAATGGCATCCATTAATGTTATTGCCAAATGGGAAAAGCTTAACCAAACCAAAGTTGGACAGGCCGGACAGAATTTGTTTTGGCCGGACACGCGACCAACAAGCCAGAACATGTCCGGATTTATTCGGATGCCTGGCAACCCTAGGTACTTAATCTTGAGAGGGGGTAAATGTGTTAACAATAATAAATTAATAACCAAAGACAATAAATTAGGGTGTTATACTCGCGCATGGATAGAGGGCAAGAAGTATCGACTCGTTGTGTAAAGAGACTCCATTTTACTGGTAAACTAATTTAATACCATAAAGCGTAAGGTAATTGACTATGTGTAGTTATTTTATGTAACTAATCTAACTATTAACTATTTATTCTTGCAGATAAATTAATTTGGTATAGTTTTCGGCATATTATCATGAGCCCAAGTTGTGAAAGAAACGAGACATTGGCACGCGCGTATTTTTTTTATAAATAATATTATCAACCGAAATAACTGATATTCCCTCTAACCCATCCTGCGAAACTCAATAGCTTGTGTTAATAATAATAGAATATAATAATTATAATAATAAACAAATTTCTTTATGGAAATATAAATGTTAATAGTTCGTGACTTCTGACAAACTGTAAAACAGTTTGTTGGCAGGTGAAGTCCCCTTTGTCATATCATTTTCCACTTGCATTACATTAAAAAGACAAAAGAATACAAGAATCCTATCGGTCCCACCCATTTGGGTTTATACCCAAACAGGAGTGGGTTTACGTCGGTAGTGTAATGGATTTCAACCGAAAGGCCGACTTCTTAACCACCAAGCTACCACCGCTTTTGTATTATGTATTGGTTGGATTTAATCTAAGACAGCTAGATTCTGCCGTCATAGCAAACCGTGCCATACTCAAAAGACACCCATAAAATATAACGTGACGTTACTGGTAACCATAAAGGAATTATTTTGATAATTGACTTATTGTGGATTTTACTCGATTTATCTAACTATACGGAATTAAAGATTTTCGATTCATATATTTGTTATAATCTGTTTTCCTATACTTATTACTATTACAAAATCTAGACGCGGCCGTTGGTTCGTTATTTCTGACAATATATTTAGCCTAGTTTATCTGACTCGATGTCTGTAATATTTTTAAACATGAAGTCGATTCTTCTCGCATTCTACCTTCTAACCTTACGTGCATCATACGTATAAATAAGATCTAAAAATTAAATATCATAATGTTCAAGAATATAATTTAAATTGCTTGGTAAGAGACCGACTGCGGCTGCCTAAATTGCGCTATTTAAGTTAAGGAGAGAAAAGACTGTTATTTTTATTTTTGATTAAAATGCTATAGTTTATAAAGGTATTAACTATATCTACCAGTATTCATTGTGGCAATAAATAACCTACATATGGTGCTATGACGTGAGAAGGATAGAGCTATAAAACGTATAGCACTATCTCACATTTTCGACCAGAATATGAACGCTCAATAGCACATAATCGTAAAGCCATTTGGTTCTTTTAGATTCGTCTGAAATACAATTGGATTTTTTAAATTTATACTTTTTAATTTTTTATCATATCATATAGCACAATAGACAACATTAATAGCACATGTATTTAAGCAGTGTGCCTATTATTTTTGTCAATACCATAGCCTTTGTTTACGTAAGTCGATATAAACTTTTAATACATGTATGGCAAACGTAAACATGTATTAATAATTTAGTTGACAGAAATATACAGTCTATTCAGTAATATTATATTAAATGTATTGCAACAGACCCTAAACGCCTACGGAACCGGATCTACAAAATTGACAGAAAGTTGTATAAGCAATGCATTACCACACAATATAAACATACATATCTACTTGCTACCAAGTATTAGTACCATTCACTTAAAGACTAAACATCGATCCAATTACAATTATATAAATATAAAACATTATTTGCTAGCCCAAGTGGGTAAATATTCATTTTTATGTACAAATATATTTTTTTTCCGTAATATAAGAAGGTAAATTTTCAATATACAAGTCATATAACGGCAATGATCCAATTTTTACAATAACAGTTGCCTTTCATCACAATTTTCTCACTTCGGAATCGAGTGTATCAATGTACATAATAAAATCTATATAAATTATAAAAACTGGACCATTTTCATTTAATTTTGAAGACTAGAACACTGGTCACAGATATTTCGGTATAGGCAAGGAGATTTTAATAGCATCAATTACACGTTCAATAACACACACACATCCACATACACAAATACGCACTATTATCCACATAAGCTAGAATAAGAGCCAGTATACATCAAAACAGACGAAACAAGAGTTGTGACGGCTTTGGTGGACACTAGCCCTAATAATAAATTAATAGCCTGTGTAACGCCCCGAGTATTTTTTCAAGCCCTTACATCTCACTTACAATGGACTACACACAATAAATAAAAATTTCATATATTCACATCTCCAATATAAATAATTAAATCACAGATTCTATATTCCATTATGAATATTTTTATCTACGTATCTTTTCTACCTACTACAAGATAAACATTCATGTCATCTTTACCTTTTACATAGACGCTGCCTCGCGGTTCAAACTCGTAGCGAGCGGACAGCACCGGTATACAAGCCTCACCGACCTGAATCCTTTTTGGTACTCCCGTAGAGTCCATCCTCGATGCTATATTCACAGCATCGCCCCAAATATCATAATATAATTTCGTAGTACCTATAACGCCGGCGGTGACGTCACCAAAATTGTAGCCAATCCTAAGTATAAAATCGAATTCGAGCAAATCCTGGTTGAAATCCTCCACCACTCTTTGCATCTCCATTGCAAACTCCATAAGCTCGTACAGGTGGTCGTAAGCACCGCGGGAAGAACGTCTCAAGCCAGGGTTGAGTCCACTAGCAGCCATAAAACTACTACCGATAGTTTTAATCTTCTCAACATGTTGAAATTGTGGCTTTTCTAACAACTCATCGAAGTCTCCTATCAATTCGTTAAGTACCCTCAAGTATTCCTTTCCTTTCATATACGATTCGTCGTACATTTCATTGAAATTTACTATACTAGCAAATATTATGCCTACGTCCTTATGATTTTCGGAATATTTCGCTGTGTTCTTGAGCTGGTCGGCAACGTGTCTTGGTATGATATTGTGTAGTAACCAGTCCGCTTGGTTTCTCATATTTTGTACTCTCTGTTTATCTTTATTGGCAACGACATTGCTGTAAAAGCTCAAACGGTAACTGATTTCAAACTCGCGGTTCAGAAACCAGACTAACATTAATAATAATGCTACATCTAAATAAAGTTCTGTCAAATGTAACTTATGCTGTTGACTGTCGAAACCCATTGTCACGTTGTTGACGACTTGCCATTCTGTCGATTGGTTCCTCATATTGAGCTCTGTTGAATTATATGCAAACATCTGAGGAGTCAATTTCAAACTAATATCACTGCCAAGAAATTGAGTATTCGCTTCGTGACAACCCAAAACCGCAAAAAATAGGAACAAACCCGAATAAAGCGTCACTAGAGTATTTTTCACGAGCCAATTCATTTGGGTAAAGTTGCAAAAATGCACTATACTTGTGCAGAGTAAATAAACGTAGAACGACTGTTCGCCTCTCAGTATTGTCATAGTAGTATTTTGGCATGAAAAGTTTATAAGCACGGCCAATATCGGCAAACTGATGACCAGGCCTCCCGATAGATGCCACGGATACCAATTTGATAATTGTCTAAATATTCTAACTTTCCTCGATATTGATTCAGTCAGCGCTTCATGGTTAGTTTTCCACTTTAAGTAGTGTCTGTAGAAACATAGAATCATGGCCACGATTTCTATGAAAAAGAAAAGGAGGAACCAACCAATGGAGTACCACCAGTCGTTGTACAGAACAAATATTGAAGTTGTCACAGCCAAGAAAACAATTGCAGAGACTAATATATCCAGTGCTGTATTGAATCGAGAAGTTGTAAGTGTTGGTGGAAAGTCTTCGCAGTCATCACTCCTGTGCGCTTTATCTCTATAATGTTTCTCAATGTCACGAGTTTTGAAGAATAATGTTAACCGATTCAGCGGTGGTTGAACGAAATAGCTGATTCCAGAACGGGCGTTGTCTTGGACACATCGTATAAGTTGGAGATCGGATTGTTTGCGAAGTTTTTGTAAAGATTGTACTTGTTGCTCGTTGAGAGGAGGTGGTAACCGGACTTTTGGGTGAATATCATTCAACGAAGATTGACTTGACGTGTAGTAGCCGGATACTCGATGCTGCATCATGTCGGTGTTCGAAGTTGCTATATGATTCAACGCATAGATCTGCAAACGTGAAATATTATCGCCATAAGTAAGTAATATTAGTGAGGGCATTTATCTTAGTTATTTTTGCAATCTGTTTTTTTTGCCGATACTCGATATGTAGCAAGCTAACTGAGGCTATGAAAAAGGTAATATATCCCCTGTGGGTAGTATATTGTTTTATACTACCAAAATAATCACGTCCTACTCAAAAGTGATTTCGAACAGCTTTGAACCTTGGTTCTTTTTATAAACTGAGCATGTTTCGACAAGAGTAAACATTGTAAACTGACGCTCAACAAATCCATCAATACTAAAAGCTTTACGATGTGAAAAGCGCCAAATTACACAATTACCTATATGTTCATCAAAATCTATTACAGCTATACATTTAACGTATAATATAAATAACCAAATCAGGTCTCAAAAAAGGTTGTCAAATTGACTGCACCACGCCTGATGGTGAGCATGCAATCCAGAACATGTTAGCCGCCGTTGAAGGTGTTGTCCCTTCAACGGTGGTCCCCACTCTGACAGTTGTTTTTTCACGCCCCCCTTGAATGACCCGAGACTGTAGGATTATGTCTCCTTCAATCAAACTCTTGTAACAAAAAGTCATCAGTCAACCAATTAGCCTACCGCAGTCCACTGCTCGACATAGGCCTCACTCAATGTTGGGAGATTTTGGTCTATTGTTTCCACGATGGACAGGCAGGATTTTATTTCGAGATTTCCTTCTTTCGCAGTGATATCATCTGCGTATTTAATTTATTTTATTTCAGTAGTACTCAGTCTCGACGTAACACCGAATCCCCTGACAGAATTGTGACATTTATTTTGTTTGCGATGACGCAAGCACTCACTAAGAGAGTGCGTAAGTGATTTGTAACTCGACTCTCTACGAATTCGGCTTTGTGTCTGTGTATTTAGTTCACAATACCAACATTATGTGTGTTATTTGATAAAGAACATTAAATAAAAAAACTACTATTCGCACAAATAATTATTTTTATAAAAGTATTTTAAACTTTAACATAACCACACAAAGCAGAAAGTTTTAATGTATAGATGTTTAGCGGTATGACTAGAATAGTTTACGACTGCAACACGTAATTTTACGAGAACCTATTTATACTGTTGATTGATGGCACTTGGTGGAATTTGTTGTTACACATATTGAGAACTCACTTGTACTTTTCCACAGTATTTTTATTGTTTAATAGACCTGACCGGTTTCGCCTTACGGCATCCTCAGAGGTTTACGATGACATACAAGCCCATTCCCTTATAAACATTGCGGCAGTCAGTCACACTTATATGTGGGTAGTTTTAAAATCATGTATACCAGTATACATTTTTTCCCCAAAATTTGGGGAAATAATATATAAATGGTCCCAAAGATATTTTATGAACAATTACTATTATGTATTCAAATTACAATGTCAAAGGAATAATTATACTATAACTTGTAAAATGATGTCAGATGAAAAATTAATAATGTGAAACACAAAGAATAATGTCAGATGAAAATTATTAACGATGTCAAACATTACAATGTCAAATTACAAATTACGAGATAGAATAAATAATGTCAGATGAAAATTATTAACAATGTCAAATTACAAATTACGAGATAGAATAAAATATAGTGAAATAATTAGTTATGTAGATGTCATTATTATTGCAGTAGTGGTGATCGACTCAATTCCAACTGCTGATTTAATATTATGTTTCTGTTTGTATTTACTATTCTATTTATTTCAAGAGTTTCCAGGGCATTCATTTTTCTACCTTTGTCGCATACTCGTAATGCTTTAAAATTTACTTTAGGGTCGAAGGAGTGGTTTTCATCAAGGAGGTGTTCTGCAAAATTTGAATCAGTTTTTCTGAGTCTCCAGCTCCTAACATGTTCTGAGACCCTAGTTGCAAAAGATCTTCCCGTTTGGCCGATATATATTTTGTTACAGGTCGAACATGCTAATTCATATATACCACTTTTTTGATTTATGGGTGTTACATCTTTATTATTACTTATTAGACTTTGTAGGTTGTGTGTGGTATAAAAGGCGGTCCTACACTCGGACAAATGTCTCGCGCACTTGTGGGAGATAGGACCGATGTACGGTATACGAGCCCATCGCTTTTTGTCTATTTCCGGGGTCATGGGTATACCGCCTTTGTATGCAAGGTTTATAACTGCCCTGGATCTCTTGCATGCTATTATACCGTCTATCAGATGGGCCGGAAAACCGTTATTAGTAGCTATTGTCTTGATAACTGATAGTTCATCATCGAAGTCCGACTGCGACATTGGAATTGTCAATAAACGGTGCACCATTGAGTGGAAGGCCGCGTGTTTGTGACTCAATGGGTGTCTAGAGCTTATGTGTATTATATTGTCAGAAAATGTAGGTTTTCTATATATTTTAAATGTATGTCTGTGATTGATTAAATTAATAGTTATGTCCAGGAAATTAATTTTGTCATGTCCTATTTCTATTGTAAATTGTATTTTAGAATTAATTCCATTTATGAATGTCAAAAAATTATTTAAATTATCTATATTTCCGGTCCATAAACAAATAATGTCATCTACATATCTATACCAATAGGTGATAAATGGTTTATACATGTTGTTACTTAAGATTTGCTTTTCGATACAATTCATAAAAATGTCTGCACAGAGTGGTGAGAGGGGACTACCCATAGCGAGACCATTAATCTGTTTGTAAAACTTATCACAAAACTTAAAGTAATTTTGATCTAGGCACACTGATATGGTATGTTCTAAATCTATTGCAATTTGTGGGTCAACTACAGATAGTAATTTGTAATTTGACATTGTTAATAATTTTCATCTGACATTATTTATTCTATCTCGTAATTTGTAATTTGACATTGTAATGTTTGACATCGTTAATAATTTTCATCTGACATTATTCTTTGTGTTTCACATTATTAATTTTTCATCTGACATCATTTTACAAGTTATAGTATAATTATTCCTTTGACATTGTAATTTGAATACATAATAGTAATTGTTCATAAAATATCTTTGGGACCATTTATATATTATTTCCCCAAATTTTGGGGAAAAAATGTATACTGGTATACATGATTTTAAAACTACCCACATATAAGTGTGACTGACTGCCGCAATGTTTATAAGGGAATGGGCTTGTATGTCATCGTAAACCTCTGAGGATGCCGTAAGGCGAAACCGGTCAGGTCTATTAAACAATAAAAATACTGTGGAAAAGTACAAGTGAGTTCTCAATATGTGTTACGAGAACCTGTTTATAATTTATTAAAGGCGTGTTTATTCGTTTACTGTTTTATGAAAAAGAATTTGCGTTGTAGCACAAATTTATTTATGAAAAATAGCAAGTCAGTGTTTATTTATGCAGATCAAATTAATCATCAATCAACAAACAAAAAAAATCAAAAATAAAAAAGAAGACCGCGGTCATAATAACCATCGTGTTGTGTTCCCGCCGGTAAGTAGGGTAGCCAGAGCTCACTATACCCCTCCTTCCCCTCCCCTTCCTATTCTCCCCACCCCTTCCCAGCTCCCTTCAGGGTGGGCAGCGCGTGTGTGACACCCTTAGTGTTGCACACGTTCATAGGCCACGGTGGCCGCTTTCCATCAGGTGGGCCGTGTGCTTGTCTGCCACCTACGTAGTATAAAAAAAAAATTAATGCCTACTACCGAAAATATTTCAAAGTTAGTACCTGTTGTTGTATACTTGAACGGCGGCTCGTACTTCTGATACCAGAATCTTTGCGGCTGTTCACTGAGGGACATAAACTGACGACATCTTCTTGCGGCCTTGATTGCTGCGAGGACGGTAAGGGCAGATTCAGCCGACGGTCTTTAGGACGAATCAAGTCGTCCTGAGTCGTGAGAGTGGAACTGCGCGCCCGACAAACCGGCACCTAAAATGTTTAAGTTCTTACTTATTTACAAAAGAAGTTATGTGCGACATGCGAACTAGTTAACACAATCCATCGTACGAGATCATGTTATCTAAATAACATATTATATTTATACATATATACCTATTTATTTGAACTGATTACAACATTTTTTTAGCTTAGAGATTATTGCGATGAAATGGGAAAAGATTCGGGTAATTAATTGTATCAATTACATTAATCAAGTACGTACGTCATCTCCATCTAATAATGGCTATGTCTCTAGATTTATATTTAATTATGGCTGTGTTTATCCATGTATAAAATAAATAGTAAACACACAAGCCGGTAGCGAATCATTTATCTAAATGAGCAATTGTATGAGAATATTTCATCTAAAATAATTTGTTATGAAGGAAAACTACTAGGTACCTACCTAGTGCAAATTTAAAATAAAGATTTCTGCGACCTACGGTCACGACAAATAGTAATGAAAACGATAAACTCAGAAAGCGACTATACACTTGATGTAAATATGAATAATATATACCTAGCATTGAATAATATGCAGCACGTTCTCTAAACAGGAATTACTGCATATTTATATAACACTATTTATAGTACATCAATAGAACATCTTGTCGAGACAATTTATAATCATAGTTCAAGATCAAAGACAGTGGCTAAACCTACGTCATTTTAGTTACGCTAAAATTTGAAGACGAATAGTGTAATTTTATTATACCTAATCCACGATACGATTTTACGTGGTCTAGATTTTAGTATTTTGTATTAATTTACAAAAAAGAACGTTCCAGGTTCAAAAGTTACATGTTAGTCCGGTCATTTTAGACATAAAAATAGTGATCAAATAAAGAAAATTCCGACAGAGCCAAATCTTCGTAGAGACCTTAGGTTTACCACAAGGAATAAAGTGTCAAAAGTCCCCATCAATCCCATGTGAGCTTAGAGACTTATTCGAGGCCCAAGGTCAAAATTTTGGGTCTTTTGGATTTTTCTCGAAAACGGTAAGTTTTATCGAAAAAGTACCTTCGAGAAAGTTGTAGATCTTAAAATTCTCTATAAAAATGGTCCCTTTGATTTTTCTCTAAGACCCACTATTTCCCAGATATTGCGCTTGTAAGAATCACGTTCTACATAATATGCACACATTTCCACACCACCTGTGAGGTAGTGTACTCGGTGCGTTTTTTTTAACGTGGTATACCCGGTAGGCCTAATTCACGAACCTTTATGACGTTATTTTCAGGAACAATAATTATTTAATAGTATGAAGATTATTGATATGGGTTACTGAGTTTAACTGTCGTTCTAACTTTTTTTCATTACTTTAATCTGACTCATACTCTTCATATTCAACTTCAATTAGATAAACGGTTAGAAATTGTTCAAATGAAGATGAATCAGTTGTCTCTTCATCAAAATCACACAAATATTCCTCTCTTGTATTTAATTGAACATTTTAGCAAGAGATACCTTGGCAATTGGTACACGCTGGAGAACACTGCAACCCTACTTTTTTACAGCCACATTTGGCACTACAACCTTTCTTGCAATTGCAAAAAATTTTTATTTAAATTAAGAAGTTTTTCTGGAGCAGGGGGCAGTAAAGTTTGAATCGGTTCCAAAGTATTATTTATCAATTTCCAACCCCAGTCTTCAGGGTTCAGTTCATTGCCTTGCCATGTCTGAACTTGATAATCAATTTTTTTTTGATTGACTACGCAAAAGTATTTACAGAAATTAATTCTTCACGTCAAATACTAATTACTAAAGGAATTCGGTTTCTTCTTGCGGTTTATGGAGCTTCAAAAAAAATTGATTGCATAGATACGTACAGATATTTAACATTAGTAAAAAATACACGAAACAAAAAGCAAGTACAGCTATCTTGTCTTCCTCCAACATCGGCATCTGCTACTCAACATTTGTTTCGAGTATTCTATCAAGTTCAGACATGGCAAGACAATGAACTGAACCCTGAAGACTGGGGTTGGAAATTGATAAATAATACTTTGGAACCGATTCGAACTTTACTGCCCGCTGCTTCAGAAAAACTTCTTAACACTATTTTTTGCAATTGCAAGAAAGGTTGTAGTGCCAAATGTGGCTGTAAAAAAGTAGAGTTGCAGTGTTCTCCAGTGTGTACCAATTGCCAAGGTGTCTCTTGCTAAAATGTTCAATTAAATATAAGAGAGGAAGATTTATGTGATTTTGATGAAGAGACAACTGATTCATCTTTATTTGAACAATTTCTAACCGCTTATCAACAGGAAGGAGAAGAAGAATAGCAAGAAGAAATCGAAGAAAACATGATTGTTGAAGTTGAATATGAAGAGTATGAGTCAGATTAAAGTAATGAAAAAAAGTTAGAACGACATGACAGTTAAACTCAGTAACCCATATCAATAATCTTCATACTATTAAATAATTATTGTTCCTGAAAATAACGTCATAAAGGTTCGTGGAATAGGCCTACCGGGGATACCACGTTAAAATAAACGCACCGAGTACACTACCTCACAGGTGGTGTGGAAATGTGTGCATATTATGTAGAACGTGATTCTTACAAGCGCAATATCTGGGAAATAGTGGGTCTTAGAGAAAAATCAAAGGGACCATTTTTATAGAGAATTTTAAGATCTACAACTTTCTCGAAGGTACTTTACAAGGAGAGGAAGATTTATGTGATTTTGATGAAGAGACAACTGATTCATCTTTATTTGAACAATTTCTAACCGCTTATCAACAGGAAGGAGAAGAAGAATAGCAAGAAGAAATCGAAGAAAACATGATTGTTGAAGTTGAATATGAAGAGTATGAGTCAGATTAAAGTAATGAAAAAAAGTTAGAACGACATGACAGTTAAACTCAGTAACCCATATCAATAATCTTCATACTATTAAATAATTATTGTTCCTGAAAATAACGTCATAAAGGTTCGTGGAATAGGCCTACCGGGGATACCACGTTAAAATAAACGCACCGAGTACACTACCTCACAGGTGGTGTGGAAATGTGTGCATATTATGTAGAACGTGATTCTTACAAGCGCAATATCTGGGAAATAGTGGGTCTTAGAGAAAAATCAAAGGGACCATTTTTATAGAGAATTTTAAGATCTACAACTTTCTCGAAGGTACTTTTTCGATAAAACTTACCGTTTTCGAGAAAAATCCAAAAGACCCAAAATTTTGACCTTGGGCCTCGAATAAGTCTCTAAGCTCACATGGGATTGATGGGGACTTTTGACACTTTATTCCTTGTGGTAAACCTAAGGTCTCTACGAAAATTTGGCTCTGTCGGAATTTTCTTTATTTCAATTGTCTAAAATGACCGGACTATGTCTGAATTTGAGATTACATTATATACCTCTGAGGGAACCTATAGGTACTACAGTAGCAAGTTTGAATATTGTATAAAGTTACTTGGCCATGACCATTTTACAGCCACATCAATTCAATGACATCCCCTAGGACGTAAGGGAACTTGTAGCCGAGTTTTAGCGCGAGAACATTGTTCATGGGTACTTGTGACTTTTTATGAGAAATATGTATCTTTTTGAAATTGTCTTTTCTTAGGTGTTAGCGAAAAATAATCAAATAAACGTAAAGAAACAAATATTTTTCATAATTACACTATAACTACTATCCATTTAATTTCAGAATGCCTTCAACCATAATTCCATATTATACACGGCATAAATACTCAAAAATTCAATATTGTAGGATTATTATACCTGAAATGACCTGAATGTAAAACTCTATTGTATCCTCTGAAGAATGATATTGCTCTATTACCTATGTCAGGAGGGATGGGTGCGCACTTCGAGTTGATCTATCAGGTTTTACATTAGTGCTAGAAATAGGTAATATATACCAATAAGTCTTTACATATCCTTATTCTCATTTAGGAAAAATAGCTTTTGGCGAAAGTCAATCCTAGTCTGTTGATAATGAATGAAAGTTCGTTTTGATTTTCCGAAAAAATCCGGACACACTAGCAACCTGAACATGTTTATAATATTCGCTTGCTTTCAGTACTCAATTCTCAAAATTTTAGTTTTGCAACATTATTGTCTAGCGGCTGTGCTCCCCTATGAAGAAATAATAAAAAGAATATATTTATACAGATGTGTAATTGGTAAAATCACAAGATGTTATTCACGTCAATTATTATTTGTGTATTTGAATACTATTGTATAATGTCCTTTAGCATGCCGAATGAAATATGTTAACATATTGCAATACTGTCTCACAAACAAGTACTATTTAAAAATAATTGCCATTCATAAAAACTATAGGTACCTATTTTGTTAAACAAAAATAAATATTACAAAGATTTTTCTGCGACTCAAAGGTCACCTATATTGAATACACATTGCATAATTACGAATATTAGCTTTTTAAGGATTACGATTTAACCCGATTTAAAAAACCAGGGCATAAAAATATATATTAACAATATTGTAAAGGTTCATTTGCAATATTGTGGAAAATGCGTACATATATAAAAAAAAATTATGAGCTTTTTTCTCTGTCCCATTGCTTATTTCCTTTAACCAATCGATATCACCAATAGATCGATAATAAAGCCTTCACACATTGAGAATATAGACATGAAACTACCAGCCATATAATAGATCCATTATTATACTGAATCATTCGGTTTAAGTGGTTGAATATTATTCATAAATTACTGTATTTAGCTCTACTACAACAGACATTTTGCGATCTATGTGAAGTCCTAATTAGATATAATCACTTGTGGTATCTGTCAATTTGTCATCGAGGCCGTACCTTCTGACTTCGTGGAAGACTGGAGAGAACAATAAAGACATGATTAATTGTGATCAAGCAGTCAGAGCTACTAAAAGTCAGACGATTGTTGAGTATCTTAAATGAGTTGTACGAGTAGTGTAAGATAGATGAACTCTCACGATACATGAACAAAAGACATAATATTTCGGTACCATAAAAGTCAGGTCCCGTCTTTGGGGCCAATGCGTAACAAATATATTTCAAAGTATACCAATCGTCTGAAACTTCGGTTCACAACCTCCCGAAACCTGAGGGGATAGCCTCATAAAATGTACCGGTTAACAAGTGAACAGTGTAGGACCCAAAACTTTTAGGGGCCCCAGACACCCGAGCGTAATAAAAGATGAGTAGTGTTTACATATCATTGATATGAAAGATATGCATATTGCCGAACTAAAGTCACCCAAACAATCGAAGTTATTAAATAATCAAGTTGAATATGTAACAGTGTGTACAATTTATGAATCACAAACTGCATTAACCATTCCTGGCATATTTTTTTAAACATGACAATTTTTACCACAACAGTGACATTTAGCTAATAAAATAAAATAAAAGACAAACAAATATACAATTAATACGCCATTTATCTGGGCTCCATCGAGATGTTCGAATCACAAACCAACATCATTTGATTGCCGGTGAAGTTCTTGCGTAATGTGCCTCTCTCTCTCTCTCTCTCTGATTAGAGATTAGACGGTTGGACCCGTAAAAAATATGATAAACCAGAACATAGGGAGAGGAGTACGGCTATGAGAGTGGGAATTGGGCTCCGCAACTCCGAATTGCAAGCTTCAGATGCAATCTGTATTAGTTATCGAGTGACGTAATATATTGTCGTACTCAGACAAATCACACATCTTTCAGTTTAATTTTATTCTGTGCGTAATATTAGATGTCAATTCCAAGTATTGGGATTCGATGAACGAGAAATCATTTCTGTAATATAAATTTCTGTTTCGAATACACTCATTTGGTAGGTACAGATGTTTGAAATTAATGGAAATGGACTACCTACCATTCTGTTACAAAAACAAGTCATGATGCGTAACGATAGACAATTTGTTGACTGTACTTTTTATAGAATAGACAAGAAGTTGTTATTTTAATGACTATAAAACCATTATGTTATTATTCTGGGTTCTTAAAACATCGCTCAGTCGTAAATCTGAGGAAGTCTATTAATAATGTTTAATGGCGGATTTCACATTATTAATAGAAGAATAGCCAATGGTCTTATCTAGCCAAAAACACGTTTTGAGTATTCTGTACCTACTAAGTACCAGCACAATGTCTAACTCATTCAGATGACTTTGATAAGCTGACTGCAGTAAAGTTGCCATAATGACAAAAAAAAGTAAGAACAATGCTTGTAACATCATGTACGCAAAGAGTTTACAATTTTACATTTTTGTAAATGTACACTGCTATAAATTATCCGATAGCCTAATGGTATGGGTAATGGACTGCTGAGACGAGGTCTCGGGTTCGATCCCAGGTTTTACCATGGCACACACCAATGACTTTTCGATGCTTTCCCAAGTTATGTGTATATTTATCGCAGGTTTATAAGGGCCCGGTTAAAAGCTCGCCACCTATTACATTGGGACCTAAACATAAACTGGTGAAATGTGGGTGCTAGTACCTCTGCCTACCCCTTCGGGGATATAGGCGTGAGTTTATGTTATGTTATGTTATCCGATAGGCGTCTCGATATACCTATATCTGTATTATATTGGGCGCACACATATTGAGTCGCAAGTGAAGAGGACGGTGTGCTCTCACGTAGATCGCATCATTACTTAACAGCCAATAAAAATTAAGATACAAAAAATAATGACTATAATAATTCGAGCAGAGGATAACAGATAATATTCCGTATAACTTACGTAAACATTCTGTATCTGTTGCGATTCACATTGCCAAGAAGTCAAGGGCGAAGTTCATAAGTTTACATTTCGTAACCAAAACTTCGATAATCGCAATGATATACATATAAACTCGATAATACATAAAACATACATCATGATAGTTCAACGTTCCTGTGACGTGCATCTATGACAGTCGTTACGGGTTGTTGGAGCCCTCAAAAGTCCGACTAGCCTAACTACAGAATTTAGATATCGCCAATTCGGTTGTGGGGATCCAATGGCAGTCGCTTCACGGAAAATATCGAAGTTGGCTGAACTTAGACTAGAAAGCCGACCCCCACTGAGTTGGAAATAGGCTCAGAGAATGATACATCATGATAGTTCAACTACTTACATTTATATCAATATCTCTTATATATTATCTATTAGAGATAGTGCAAGCGCCAGTTGATGTAAGATCTGTTTTTTTTTATTTCAGTATAATATATACTCTGATTGCCCGAACGACCAGTGGTCGTCGGTCGTCTTTTAAAGAAAATAAGTATATGTAACCTAGACGCAATTACTCCCACTTTGTGTGTACCCGTAAACGTAAAACAATAATAAATTTATTTTCCACGTAGCACTCGCATGCAGATATCTTTAATCCGTTGTCTTAACGGGCAAATCTATGTTCTATACAGAGCAATTGGCCGCATCGTGCTATTGTATATTTTTCCGTTGTATCAAACTATTTCGCCACATGTTCAATATACAAAAATCTTGAGACGCGATCAAAGTTCAAAAGCCTAAAAATCCTGAACAATTAAGGTTCTAAAAAAATATACTTATAATATTGATAGGTGCTCATAACGATAGCAAAATAAGTAGGTATCGGTAGGCAGAGCTTAATACGACAAAGTAGTGTCGGCATAGAAACTACTGAAAAAAATATGATATGAAACAACATTCGGTAATTCCGTACCTCGACTCTAAATATAATAATCTGCACCGTAAAAAGTTTGATTATGTATACAGTATATATAATAGACATTGATTTGATCATCGTCGTAAAACAATATTTTTGGCATGCATGACCGAAGTTTGCAATTTTGCGTAGCTACGTCATTTATTAAGTACAATTTATTGAAGCATTTTCATACGATCGTGTCTTTACCGTATCGTGCAAGTGCTGCGAGTAATTTAATAAAAATAAGTTCGGTTGTATACCAACCCATGGCAATATTTTGAAACTGTTCCGTATAATTTTCGGCATCACGATTTCGGAAAAAATGTTAAGACACAGCCACACCTGTGTACATTTCCATCGTAATATAGTTTTGTAACAAGTTCATTATTCGATGAGTTGATATATAAAGACGAAAATGTACAAGATACACGTGTCCCAAAACATAATATGTATGTAATGCGATTTGCTTAATGGGAACGTACTATTATTAGAATTTCCGGTTCGGATATTCTTACCGGAACTCTAGTGGATTGATGTTCAATGACATTTGTTATTACTTTTGTTATAACGAATATCTCTATTAGGAATATCACGGTATCACGTTCCAAGACTTAAAAGACAAAGGCGATATAGAATTTTACATTAGATAATCGCTAAGAAATTAATCATATTTCAGTGGAAAAGGCAAGAACGCGGGCATGCTATACCTATACAGACCGCTGTAATAGCTATACATTTGATGAAACATCAACTGTAGCAGCGGAAATGGCAACAACCAACACTGAAGGGCGTAGCGGTAGCTTCTTTTACATAATACACCTACATGGGTACTAGTACCTACAATACAATTACAATGATTGAATCTGACTCCGATCTGATTTCATGCAAAATAAAAATTAAAAAAATTAATCTGCCAAATAATACGTATTCTATCGTATTCTAGTCATTGTTAATCAAGCGAGCAACTCAGGAACAGCCATGATCATGACCCAGATTCTACTAATTGTTAACCATGGTCACATGACTGAGATTGAAGAAATTGCCCTGAAATTTTGAACTTTATTCACATACGCCTTAAGTTAAAAATTAAAAGAAAAATAGTTTATTAAATCGTTGCATTCACTCTACACAATACCATTTCATTTTGGATTTTAAATGTGTAACAACAGGATCCAAAATTAAATCGCACTTTTTGTAATCTCAGTGCCTTGACAATGGTTGACAATTAGTAAAATCGAGGCGCTGAATCCTGATTCTACTAACTGTTAGCTATTGTCAAACCACTAAGAAAATAAAAAACTGCTATTGAATTTTCGACTTTATTTACATAGACTTAAAGTTCAAAATTAAATTAAAAAGATTTCATTACATCGTTCACTTCACTCTACACATGACATTTAATTTTATTAACTTTATACTTTAGTAGCCTCTAAAATGTGGACAGACTGACTTTATTCTAAGATCTATATTATATTCATCTACCCCGCGGTACGTGAGGTAGTATAGCAGTAAAGTCTAAAATTAAATGGCACTTTTTTTGCAATCTCAGTGGTTCGACAGTGGTTGAAAATTAGTACAAACGAAGCCCAGAACAACTTATAACTGTGCCCTTAGCACGAAAACATCGAATTCTTAATGTAAAGCGAAGCATAAAGATAGGCAACCTGCCTATTATCGCAATCCACCGCTTTCTCGATACATTAACATTACAAATTTGATGTTTTTCTTGCTGCGGCACTGTTATCAGCTGAATTTTTAAATATTGAACGCCCAAATTTTATTGTGAAGTGACTTACCTCAATATTGTTCTGTCTTCCATATTGGGATCTATAGCTACTACTTCTTGCGAATGGTGACATATTACTTCTTGATTGACTGAGGTATGACCGTATATCGATAATTTCTCTCTCAAAAGATGCCGTGTCCTGGTTTTGTAGCTGGTTCAGCTTACTGCTACTCTGCACTGGTTTATTCTTATTGTCCTGAGATTCTATAACTATAGGCACTTGCTGGTAACCGTTGCTTGACTGAAAACCAGCACCGACGTCACCACGCTCTAGGAACTGTATTGTCTTATCGGTCAATTCTTGTTTTTTTATCTCGTGTAGTGGTGTATCAGAATGTTTCCTCAAAAATCTTGGTACTTTCCAATTTTTCAGTTTAGTCGTGTATTTGCCATAGCTTCCTAAAATAAAAGTAATGTACACTGAGCATACACAAATATGTTTGCTATGAAACTAATATTATGTGTTGTGTATAAGATATATGTTTTTATATTTTTTTCGGTAGTTTCATTGGTATGAGGTATAAGATATAGTATCGGATCGAGCATACTTAGATATTCCTAGGTATATTAACTACCTAATGAACGGACAATCGCCTTAATAAAACCGACTACGGCAGGTGAAACAGCTAGTATGTAATAATACATTATGTTTTATAACTGTGGTGATATGCTGTAACCCCTCACTCACATTTACTTGCAATGCCTATAAATATCATGAAATGTGGCGAAGTGTAGGATTACGACAAGCGAAACAGGAGCATCGCATTTGGCTGAAACAGTGCGGTAGAGCTCTGCCCGGGGCTACACCCGCGAAAGCCGTTTATCGCAGTAAATTGAATATTGTCCGAAACAAAATGTGTATTACTTTTTCATCAGATTATATTATGGCTATTTCTATAAAAGAATAAAAACAAATCGATCTAGCGCTCTAGATGTGAAAAGGTCAACTACTGGCAGAATTACTTTCACACTTGTAGAAATTTATAATATTAGTATGGATGCAAAAGGTTTTGAATAACGGAGAAGATATGGTAACATTTTTGATGTTAAAACGCATTGATTTAATATAACTGAGAACGTATATGCTGAGTTTACACAGGCTGATTTGCACCCTGAAAAAAGAACTGCGGTGAGTAAATCACCAAGGGTCATTTTACTGTTATGATTTATTCAGCGTTACTCAATTAAATGGTGCAAACTATATTAGTCCTGTGACGTAGTTTATAATAGCAATAGATATAAAACAAGAAGAGCGTAAACACTAAACGGGAGTAATAAAATGGATGACTACGTTTTTATATTAACTACAGTCTATAATATAAGATCCTTCATTGAATGCTTCCGATGGTGGATATATTATCCATGACATTATCGTTCAATAATATATATTAAAGCATCCAGTAGCCGTCCCGTTTGTAATGCCCTGAAGCGAAAAGCCAGATACACAAAAACCGAGTCAATGACATTATCTTCGGTTTGTCTAACAATCTTACGAAAAACCAGTTCATTGCTACATTAAGAGTAAATATTCTGAAATCCATGACTACTAATATTTTTCTCTCTGTAGCGCACGATTACGTTTCCGGCCTAAATGTTCACATCAAAACACATTTAAATCAACGTCATACACCTAGATAAACCATCGACATTATTATTCATGAATGATAATAACACTCCAAATCAGATTTTAAATGAGTAAGATAATAATAGATATATACATATTATCCATACACACTTATCTACGATATTCCCAAAAAATAAAGATACAAGAATTTCTGCCCGATAAAGAAAAGACAAAGATATGACAGAGGTATAACAAATCTACTAGAGTAGATAAGTATCTACTTTTCCTGGAAGGGCTGATCACCAACCGTATACTTTATCATCATCATCATCATCACCTGAGGCTGTCACCTCGTAGCAAGCGGTCCGCGTTTCATTTATCTTCCTGGACCAACGAAAAGATTTATTTTAATCATGATTACAATCATCAATAATAATATCAAAACAATGACATAGTTTGCTCTATCAACAAAGGCTCTATAGGGTGAGTAAATAGCAAATGCCCACCCTAACTCTCTAAGCGAATTATGTCTGAATTAAATCGCCGCGTGGTTCTCGGCAGAGTAGAATTTGGGCCACCCCATCTTTTCCCATGCGGTGTCGTACGAGGCGAATAAGAGATAGGGCTGTTTAACATCAGCTCAGATGCATGGCTCGAGTCAACAATAGTGCCCGGAATACGGCTATAGCCTCACCCCTTATAACGTGTAATTCACCTCTACACTGAGAGACATAGGCGTAAGCATATGTATCCATGTTATGTATATAACTTACTAAGCGAATTAGGTACATATGCATTGAATTAAGATTAGACTAAAACAGAAACATTTCTCAGATTGAGTAATTAAACACTTCAACGTTCTCCAGTCCTCAGTGAGCTAAAGAACTTGAAAATATAGCTTTATACACGCAATACTTTATCTTCTCATTATAGAAAGTGTCTATCTCAATTTAATTAAATGTTCCGCTGTAATGCTGAGGTTTGTTATTTGTTCATTCTTCGCTCCCTCTGAAATCCATTTACTTTGTCTGAGTTTACCCTCCGTCCAGGATTTAGTTTAAAAAAAGATCCAATATCAATATAACTGCAATATTGGAACCAAATATCGGAACCAACATTGGTCCATTCAACTATGATATACCAGTAACTAACTAACAGTTAGGCACAAGTGAAGAATCAAATGGAGTTTGGGAATTACACCCAATTCGTATTCACGTTGTTACTTGAATGCACTACATAATAGACGGCGACGTTAAATTTTTAATTCATGTGTCGTACGTCGGTTTGGTTTTACCCAAGCTTCATCGCGTTTTAACAAGTGTGGTCATTTTATTTAAGTTGAATTTCAATTATACACTAAAGTATTGTATAACGGAGAATAAATATAAAAGAAAACAGATGAAATATGGAGATCGATGGGGACTAATAACGAATTCATCCCTAAAGTTAATGCTGAACTTAATTAAATCCGTAGGCCGTAACCCGCAAGAAGTCGTATTACTAGTGTATTGAACTTAACTTTCTTTTTCTACCACAGATATGATATGATTCAAAACAGGTAACAGACTACAGATATCTTATTTTAATCCTGCCAAACTATGTAAGTAATTAATTTAAGTTAGGTATGTAGTAGATATTTAACAAATCGGTGTATGTAATTAAGCGCAGCAATATAGGTAGTAGAATTATTTTAGTGCGATTGGAGCGATAAATAGCATGTCCCTATATATCTACCAACGTAGAATACCTACCTACTGTTAAATCACCATTGTTTTAATTTGCAACGGAAGCGAAATCTAATAGCGGCTTTAATTACTCTAGTATCCAAACTGAATGGATTTACGCTCGTACTATATTTTTTCGCTAGAATGACGAGGCGCTCTATGCTGAATATTTTACTCATTAGTTCAAAATTGCACAGGACGCGAATTAGTAGTAGATACCCGTATTTTTTATAACGTATTACTAAGTCATAATCATGTTTAATATAGTATAGCATTACTTAAAATTTAACTTGGCTATGTCTGAAATGTAAATTCTTCAAAATGCGGGCGGGATATCAACGCTATGCAAGCTAACCGAGCCAGTCATCTCGCTAATGTCGTGATCTGCGTGACAAAGAGCACCATCTTCACGTAACGAACTCACTTTATATCTTATCAGCCAATGCCTTATGTTCGTGATAAATGCTACTTTTCCACAGTTCAATTCATAGATATTATTAGTCTCAATGAACAAAATATACAAATTCAGTCGAAATAATATTCTGTCATATTTTAAAGTTGACTTCTTTGTTTTTCCGTTACTATTTTCATTGCCTCAATAAAATTCAAACATCATACCATCCAAGGTTTCTTGCTTTACTATTCGGTACCGACTTTACTATTCTGGAGTAAGCTAGGTAATTTTAACCTAAATTAAATAACAATCCTAACCAAATATTTACAGTGCGGGCAAACAGAAGGTTTAAATAAACCATATCTGTATTTCACAACAAAGTAGGCGGTCACATGCGAACACTGGTGAAGTAAAATTATTAACACGATAAACTATTCAAAGATTAAATACACAGCAGCAACCCTAACTAATTTATTTAATAATCTACCTACCACCAAACCATTCCCCACCGTATCAATTTCACCTATAAATAGCGCAAAAAAAAAGCAGTCGATAAAAAGTTTTTGATAAGAAAAACTTACCTACAGAGGTCGGACTTTTCGATGAACTGTCATTCCTTCCTAGAAACCCATTATCCCTTTTTTCATCTAATTCGGTATCGGAATCCAATATACTCGGTAACGAGCTCGCTTTTGCACGGAAATTGAATGCGCCTGGGGAGAGGAAGTTTTTGGTATCGGCTTTCAGACTTCTGTCTGTCTGTGCTACATGATCTTTTGGCGAAAGGGGTAGTGGGGAATGATTGAATAGGACGGACTGAGGAGATGCTGCAGGAGATATAATAAGGCGTAAATTGACTGGATTGGATGGAGCAAGGCTGTTTTCGTGTTCGTAAGGTGAGTACAGCTGGCGACCTTCAATGAAATAGGTTTTGTGACCTGAACAAATACACATGTTTTAAATTAAGACATAAGTACATGATCGTGCAATTCGGCATAGTCTTATGTTGACTCACCGAAAACGTCATCGCCTTCTTCTAAAACATAGGAGCCTCCAAGAAATTTGCTGGTTTCTTCCGATATATGGACGCGACCCGGTTTCCCAGTGGACTCCATTTTATTAGCAAAACTCACATCGTTGCTCCATACATCAAATTTAAATCTGCGTGTCCCAACAATACCACATAGAACTGTGCCAGTGTGGACACCTACTCTCATATTAATTCCCTCGCCGCGCGCTCTATCAAATTCTTTTATAGCATCAATCATACCTGAAATATTCAGATAATATAAAAAAATTGTAGCTTTTTTTCTTATACCTAAATATTTGAAAGCAAAGAGCGAGTGTAATTCTGAAGTTAAATTTCGAGAGTTCGCTATTTCTTTGCTAGTTTTTCCTATTTCTTGCCACTAACGACATGTTTATCTAATGTACTTACCCAGTCCCATTTCTACACAGCAAGTGGCATGATCCGGTCTCGGTTCGGGACAGCCAGATATACAGTAGTAGCAATCCCCTAAAGTAGAAATTTTCTCACATCCATGATTTTGACACAGCTCATCGAACTTTTCAAATAGATCGTTCAAAATATTTACTAATTCTTCGGCACCTTTGTTACTGGACATCCTCGTAAAGCCGACAATATCAGCAAACAATATACTGACGTTATCCATAGAACTCATGTTGAAAGGTCTAAACAGTGACTTGATATCTGACGCTCCAGGGTTTGAGTTTCTCAAGTTGAGTTGGTTGTGGGGCCTTAAAGTAGTATCCGATTCAAGAACTTGCTCCTCCAACAGCCAATTAGCAACTTTCGGCGGCATGACCGAAAGTATCATTTTCTCTTTCAGTTGTTTTTCCATCTCAAGCTGTTTTCGTACTAACAAACTCTGCCCTACTTTCATAAATGTGCCGCGCATTCTCACAAATGTCATGAGGTAAATATGTACACCTATTATGTGGACACAGAGTTGCAATAGGATCCTTACAAACATACCAGGGTACTGCCATTCTTGTTCTGACAAATGTAACACAACATTGAGTACTTCAAACACTATTGAATATAATATTCCAATGATAACACAGGCATACAGTGGTAATGGTGTCAGTGTATATATAATCAGCAATATTTCAATGCACATAGTGAAGTGTCCTGACTGACTTATATCAGCAGCTTGAGAAAATGCAGCTGTTTCAAATCGTGTGGTCAGTGTCACCAATGATAGGCTGAGGGTACACAGAGCGAGTGCCATGATCAGGGATAGCTTGAATGTATACACTCTATAAATATTTGTAAATGTGACAAATAGCATAACAGATGTTATCAAGAGGACCATGGCAAATATGGAACACAAGGATGGCCACTTTACTGGTATGCCATTCAAACCAAGGACCACAAAGTAGATAAACCATGATATAGAAAATATCAAAATGTATAAAAGTGCAAATCTGAAAGAAGAAAAAATAAAAAACATGAAATATGTTTATTCAATGATAATATTTGTGTCATCAAGCTATTCAAACTTTACATCCATGCAACACATAAAACAATGCTAATATTTTTTTCTTTTCAAATCACTTACCTAAATCTTAGCCTTATTTGTCTAAAGGAACTACTTCTGTATTGGCCTTCAAGTATTTCTGAATCGAACCTAGGATTCCACCAGGTTCCAGGTGCCGCTCTCTCAAATGCAATTGGAATGGTGAGACCGCAGCAGTTAGTGGTGGGGTTATTTCGTGCCAGGTAGGCTTGCACATGTGGTGCCAGTCGAATTTGAGCATCCTCGCCCTCTGAACAGTCTGCATCATGTTTGCTGTCAAACTGATGAGAGCCCTCACTGCAGCTGACACACCCAGTTTGTTCTGTCATTTTTTACCAATTGAATGTTACCCATCCTTAAATTGCCACACCCAGAGTATTGACCATAGTGTGTTTCTATGTGTGTAAAACATACTTTGGCTCACTTGTACAGTCTGCAACCAAAGAATTGAGTCATCCACATCCAAATTGACATAGATCTAGTGCACAAGAACCAGAGAATGAAAGAAAAAGAAAAAGGTGTTCAGTTAATGAATGGATGTGACAGGTCCTCTGCCTTAGCAATCCTAGATTTCACAGTACAACAGCTGCATGGAAAGCCTAATGTTTTAAGGCACAACAAACGACAGGTGTCATTATTTCAAAATGAGGACACTGGAAGACAGATGAATATTTTTGAAATAAAAACAGCTATGTTTAATTTTACTTATGCGGAAAATTTTGGAATGTATATAATGGATTTTTATTGTAACACATCGACTTGTTAGTTTAGTTTTGATTACATTTATTAGAATATTTTGTCACTGGGTTTTATTTTTGTCTTATTTTATGTACTTTTATTATTTTTGATTTTACTGTTATTACAATAGTGTTTTAATTAAGGCTTATTTTTTTGTGAATGTCATGGTTCTCAATATATTAAATTAATCCTTGAATTCTACCCAAAGATTATGTTTATTAACTTTACTAGTAAACTGTTAGAAACAATTGTGATGACAGCACTTATCGATTTTATTTATTTATTTTCATAGTAGGAAAACTTACAGCTAACAATTAGTGTTACAATAATATGCCGATATAGTTCAGTATTATTTACTTATAATTCAATGTTTCTGCTTCATTTTAACTGCAGCAATTTTAATGTGCAAGAATATGAATATTTGCATTGGTCTGGGTATTTCTACATATAATATGTACGTATTTAGAAAAAACTATGTGTGTTTATCTGCATTCTAGAATTCATAAGACAAGCTAGTTAAGCTATGCTTACCATGGATCTAGATGGCATTGTGTAGATTGTCCTAGTATATTTATTTAATATACTACTAATGACCTCTAAAAAATATGATCTTTATGCAATAGTAGATATCGCCTCTTTGCTTCTATAATGTGTTATCTCGAAAACTGTGATTTTACAGGAGAGTGATTTTAAACTTACAAAATAAAACTGTGACAAAACTAATAACTTTTTTACTGTCGATCCTTAATTTATTATTTGATATAGTAAATAAACTATCGGAGTAGTTCTTAAAACCCTAGCAATTTGAAATTTTAACGTGGAATTAGCATCAATTTAAAAAAAGGGGAACATATATCACGTTTTTCTTGCAAATAGTGAGTATTATGAGTGTTACAACCTGAGTTGTCACGTTGTTGATGATATTACGTTTCTTATGACATTGAGTTTTGCCACAAACAATCATTGTTGAAATAAAAACTTTTGGTTTCGAGAATATTTTTTTATTAGAAAGAGGGAAACTACAACCACACCTAATAATTAATTCTATAAAAATTAAAAACCAGAAACAAATTATTACTATAAATAATCACAATTGCCTAATGAAAATCGCATTTGACTTCTATATTACAGCATATTTAGGTTAATATAAAATAGTTATACCTAAAAACAATCAGTCTTCGGCGATTGGCCACATTATTATTTTTATTATATTTAGTACCTACCTATATAATACTGAAACAATAGACGGAACTATCTTGACTATTCAATAGTTTCTAAAAAATCTAACAATTATAACATTCATCATCATCATCATTGCGTTAGTCCCGGTCGCATCCGAAGCCTTCGCCTCGGCGTCCGGGGTCTGCTTTCCGGCTTTTTCTCATCCACTTCGCACGGTCTTGCGCATCCATGGTGGTGAGTCCATTGGCACGCATGTCATCCTCTACGACGCCAAGCCGAACAAGCTTTTTTTAGCTTGGGTCTATTCCTCCTACCGGGACCCGGTAGAGGTGTCATGGCCAGACATCTGTTACCCACGTAGCCGGGTGGTCGTCGCTGAACATGGCCGTACCAGCGATGGCGACTCTCCTGCATTTTGTCTGCTATGTCATGGAAATGGAGGCGGCCCCGAATGCGAGATGCGAATCCACCAGGGCGATGTCATCAGCATACATGAATACCCACGGGGGCTGCTCATATGAGTTTCTGATGCTATCCGACAGAGCGTGTAACACCACGCTGAGCAGATACGGGCTAAGAACAGATCCTTGGTGTACTCCGAGGTTGATGGGGAGGGGGTTTGGGTCGCCAACAGCGGTCTGGACCGGAATTGTAGTACATTTTTCGGATAGTGTCAATATAGAACTCTGGAGCCCGCAGTACCCACCAGATCACCGCGTGAGGAACACAGTCGAAATCCTTCTGCATGTCTACAAACAGACAGTGCAGTGGCGTATTCTTCGTTCTGTTTTTCTCCGCGACAATTATATCCTGTGCCGCTTTGACCCTGGAACGCGCCAACTTATAGATAAGCTTGCGCCCCTCAGGCGATTCCAACTTATCATAGAGGTTGTAAGTGGTCTCGTCTGGCTCTGGCTACAGCTTTCTTAGTGGTGCGCTTTGCTTCATTGTACGCGTCACGGTGTTAGGGAGACCTGGACACTTGCTACTTTTTAAAGAGGGCTTGACAATAGAATTATAAGTGTTAGCAATTTCAAACAAAATACAAAATTAAAAAAATACTTAACCAACCAATATTGTAATACAAATGTAACGGACTAGACTTAGTTAAAACATGAATACAAAATAGTCCTTTGAAAATAAGTAATCAAATTAGAATAAATCTACTTTTAAGTTAAGACAAAATTACAAAATTAAAAATCAATTATGATCTTACACAGTAATCAGAGATAGTCTTGGTATTATTTGGCGCAAATATTAATAATCAGTTTTCATAGCAGCCTATATTTTTTATAAAATCACCCCCGCTACGCTTAATGAAGAGTCGTTTTCTAAAAATAAGTTTTATTATTTTAAATATTTGCTAAGATAAGTAGTTCTTTATTAAACTAAGATACGGCAAATACACCACAAAGTATGATATTCACATAATATAGTTACCTGCACTTGTCACTTGTTTTACATCTAGATTCCATCTGAAAAATTTAAGTACCAACGGCTATTACTTTTAGTATTTACAACGGACTATATTAGAATATTCCTAAATAAATACATTTGTTTTTGTTCAAAAACGAAACATCTATAATTATCCATCGCTTGAATTTTAATTTGGAAAAAGTTTCATCACCTACAACATTACATCTTAAGTTAACTCCAAATAAAACATTCATACTTTCGACAGCAATGTGACATGTACGGTATATAACAATTAACATTCCACACTATTTTTCAGTATTAATGTGTCACATCCATATATCACATTATTAAATTTAAAATCATAATTGAATTAAGACTTATCTTTACAATCAAAACGTGATAAACACATTATGTCACGTTTTCGCAGAAAATCAAGAGCTCCTTCCACTGTAAGTGCGTAGTGGTTACTGTTATGTTACGTTCTCGCAAAAATCCTTGATGCAGTAAGAGACAGTGCCATATTGTGATCTGACACAATGACGCTATCTCTTTCGCCCACAGATTCGCTATTTACCGCGTAAAAAATACCACGTTTTTTGAGAAAATAAAATCGATCACGGCGGTTTTAATTATCAAATAATAAAAAAAACGAAATTTCGGATATGTCACATTATAGAAGCAAAGAGGCGATATGTACCTAGGGCAGCCAAGCTTTATTGATTACACTTTCACTCTTTGTACATTAAACATATGATAATAAGAGTTGAATATTTTTGAGATCAGCACAATCATACTGTTTGAAGTTATTAGGAATACCTCTATAAATTAATAGTAAAAGGTTTTTTTTTTAACTTTATTTTTTAAAGAGGGTTTTTTCACACACTGAATATGTTACCCTCACTGGGTCTAAAATTTACATCTTATGATCTACATTTCATACATAAACATACTAATCTGAATGCTTCCTCACTGGCCGGGAAAGCAAGAATACTATTACATGCCCCTAAAACTTGCACATTTATATCATATTGGTATTTGGTTCTAAATCTCTAGATTACAAAACTAAATGAATAGCTTACTAAAAAAATTGTAGAGTAAAGAACAGAAAACACAAAATAACAAAACATTTAAAACATGAAGTTAACTTCCTTTCAGAGCTAATGCTATTACTTATAAAGAAAATGTCTAGCAGTGGAATGCAATAGGCTAATTAATTGATTGATATAAAGTAAATTTCACAATACAAATTATATCAGAAAGTAATGAGAACTTTTAATTCTTAGACACAGGTCGCATTCTTCGAAGCAAGGAATATTATAATATTAATAGGTATGTTATTCTTGCCATATTCAGAACATGGACAGAACACAGTATTAAGTACATGTTAGATAAAAAAATAATATTTTTAAAGTTTTGGTAAAAAATATTTTAAACCACAAAATAGTCACAGACGTAGATTGTACATAGAAATAATGTACATGTAATGCTAATAATTATGCCAGGATAGTTCTACAAATATTTACTATGTTATTACTTACCAAATCATTCTGACTTGAATTTCTTGACGTTTATTGATCAAGGTTATCAATTTAATTGTATGTAGGCAAATACAATTAAACAGTAAAAACAATCACATACTCACTACTTCTCAAGGAAAACTATTAGATTACTAAAATCTACTGAAGCAACCACACGAAGAGCAAAAAATCACAAAAAGTGACAATTTACACACATTAACATTTTTATGTTCGGACTTCAGACATGTAGAGATGTCCTCACTCTACTGACTGACTACTCACTCATAAGCGATACAAATACAAATCGAATAGTGATTTAATACTCCATGAAAATAAATCGCCTAAGGCTTAGATCGCACTGACGGTCTTTTCTCTATTGTGCAAACTAATGTTTGGAATTTGGAACCAATCAGAACAGATAGCGGGGAAAACCCGTGTCAAAATTTGTAGTCCACTTTTGACGCGATTACCGCGAGAGCTTCTATCATCATTCAGTATACCGTCTTCTTCACGCTTCATCACCTCACCTACGATAACAAAACTTTACCTGACGAAGATGTTGGTCATGTTCGTATTCAGGTACCTAAAGTTTTTGTGAGAGTAAAAAAAAATCTCGTAAATGTATTTGGCTATTTAGAAACCTTTGTTTGATCCTGCTCCAAAGTCTAAAACGGTGCGGCAATAAGTAGTTAGCATCAGATATTAAAAAATTATTTGAATCAGCTATAGGTAGATAGCTAATAATATTAACCCTTAATTCGACAAAAAAATAAAGTGAAAATTTATGATTTTCTTTTCCGGAATATTAATGTCATTATATTAGAATGTCCACAAAAAAAAATAAAAAAAATCTAAGTACTCATGTTTTTTTTATATCGATAGTATACTATACTATACATTTCCGGGAGTTAGGTAATTAACAGCAGAATAGATATGTATAGCCGGCTATACAATATTGATAAAAATCCTATCGTGTTTCCTACTAATACAATAAATGCAAGGATGGTTATTACACTTTTAAGCAAAAACTACTGTATAGATTTTGAAACAATTTGCCAGTAATGTAGCCTGAACATTACAATAACACATAGGCTACAATTCAAATTTTGGTAAAGCTAGTAGGTGGAAGCTAGTGTATAAATAAAACCAAGTAGGAATATTATTTTCTTATATTTATTAATAAAAACACAGTTTCATGTTTTTCTCATCGTAATTATCATACTGTTATTACAGTTTTCATATTAATCTTGAAGTTTATTATGAAAACTGTAAAAACAGTTCCGTTTATTGGGAATGAAGCAAAGCCTCATTTGGCATTTCGTACAGAAAACATATGTTTCGCCTTCCTTGCAAAATTTACTGCAGCTGTAGGTTGTCTTCCTCATCAGATGACAGTAAATGCATATTGCATTGACATATTTATTCCAATGACGGCGCGTCTGAAGACCCATCTGACAGAGGTTCTCGTTCATATGCATCTTCATCTCTACCGTCCTCAGAAAATTCCTCACTTCCATCCTATTGCCCGCCATCCCGTGAGATGAGAGTGAGGATTTCGAACGTCCACTGCTGAACATAGGCCTTTGATAAATAAATAATAAATTTATATTCTACGACATTCTACACAACGCAGTCTAGACCCATACTAAGCATTTTATAGCTTGTGTTACAGATTCCAGAATGCTGATAAATATACTTAGATGCTTTTTTTTGTAAATACATATTATACATAGAAACACCCAGACCAATGCAGAGATAAATAATAAAGTATAAGCGTAAGTATATCTCCCTGTTATGGTTTTCCCAAGGGTCTACAATATGGGGTTCTTTATGAAGGGCACAATGGTCAAGCGAAACTTTGGACTAGTTCATCGTAATAACAAAATTATCAAATATCTGATAACAGGCTTATTTTGTATTTAGTAAAAGAAATTATTTAAAATATTCCATTGACCATTTTATTCCTATTCACCCCTGCATTCCTATTCACCACGTTTTACTGTAGGTATATAAGGAGAATTAAATTTTCAGTCAAAAATATCATCATAATACGCAATCTGACTATTCCGTAAGATAGAGTATATTCTACGTTTTTGTAAAACAACCATATTCACTATATATCACACAGGATTATTATAAAATGATTATTATTATTATATTTATTCTTTTTGTTTTTTTTTTCCCGATGTGTTTAGGACACTTCGGTACATTTAATGAAGTCACGGGCCTAAACCAAGTGAGTTTCATGTTCTGATATAGCGGGTTGGATATTCAAATCTTCCTGGAGAAATTTGCGAACTATTATTATTATTATTATTATTATTCCTTTTTTGTAATACAACCAGAAACGTATAGCCCGTTATACATTTAAAAAAATGGCGCCTTTTTCAATGTAACGGAAACGTATAGTCCGCTATACAATACTTTCAAAACAAAAACTTACTAGTAATAATACATATTTATGTGTTTATTTTTATTGTATACGAAACTTAAAACGTTTATTATCTTATTTCAATAAATTTTACGTTAGTTTTACATGCAAAAAATAAAAATAAATTGTTACTTACGGACACAAACCGCCGGTGCTCCATTTTTCTAGACACTTTATTGTCAAAGTGACATTGATTGTTTAAATAATGACATTATTATTTTTTTACGTTGAAAGGAAATGTGCTACCATTATTATAATTAAAAAAAACTACGAAATATTTAGTAGCGCGTCGGTTACAATTTTGTAAATGTAACGTATAATGTGCTATACAACGTCGAATTAAGGGTTAAAGAATGGGACCCCAATTTCTCTTTTTCTGCTTCTTAGTATACCTACCTACTTACAGCTCTCTTCAAACTGTGAAACTCGTGACGTGTCCAGTAATCGCAGTTTTTAACCGTAGTGTGGGTTCTTGAACGGTTTTGCGGTTTTATATTTCAACCATGAATCTGTATGATGCATGATTTCAACTGATTTAAAGATTAAAACGTACCATTTCGTCAGAATCGTCAAATCCTTTGTGTAGGGATGAAAATAGTTACCTACACATTTTTTTACCTGACAACGGGGAAAAAATTATGTGTAGGTACCTATTTTTGTTTCTCCGTTGTTGGGTAAAAGAATTGGTTTTTGTGTTTACCGCTATGTATTTATGTCACAGACACTTTATGGCTATGTACGTCTGTTCCGTCGTTTTTTTAGATTTAGACTACTAATCAGAATTCATGATGCCCCCTAAAATCTAACCACACGTCCTGATCTCATGGGGGGCGGGTACATGGAAATAAAATTTACTGGCGTGGCTAACGTGGCTCTGGAAGATTTTCTTGAAAACCTTGACATTGGCGTTTCGCCACTCCCTAATAAATATAAAGTTTAAAATCACATCACAATGAAACTGCTCGCCGCTGCTATTTCGATGTGATTTGAGCCGATCACCTGTATAATAATCTATGATCTTAATTGACCACTGTTTAAAGGCTATTTCTCATCTCACATCTCTCATTGAATACGGTGCCCTTTATAATGGCATAAGCATAATAGACCGCAAGATAACGACACAAATTTCCTGGTCATTTGTTACAGGATTTAAATTTAAATCTATATTTTACTTGCGGGTACCTACCTAATAATTTTTTAAAGAATATGACGACTAAACAGGACTACCTCCGGATGAAAAGGCAAATGATAGTCATAATGCTCATACCGGCAGAACAAGCGCGAGCGCGCAGTTCACACCGCATCGGCATAATTTGCTTTTGCTGGGCAATTGGTAGGTACTGTTACCCATATGGTACCTATTTGGTTTGTGAAAAGTACTTGATACGGTATATAAGAAAAGGTGATACCACCTACCCACCCAAGTGAAAGTCTCAAATACAACCGGGAACAACACTGAAATGATGATGATACACTACATGGGAATCTATCAATTAAAATCTAATATTATCTCAAAATTTTATTCATAAAATGTTTTACAAAAAATATTTTCTATATACTATTTTGTATGTAAAATCATGCTGTTAGCCATAGTAGCCATTTCTAACCATATCATAAAGTATATAAAAATAGTTATTTAAAAAAAATAAAAGAAAATGTTTCTTTTTAGATTAATATCAAAAGTAAATACATAAATATCACTCATAATATCACTTCTCTTTAGTTAGATATTAGTCTCGATTTAATCATCAATAACAGAGAAGATAAATAATGTGTATATTATGGAGTTAGATTACAATATCGAGATTTAAATTAATGAATTAATCAATTACAGTATTTTTTCAGAATTATGTTTTATTAGCATACTTTAGAAACATTTCCAAATTACTACTGAAATTTAGATGTTTCTTATTAAAAAGAACAACAGTGGATACAGCGCAAAATGGAAACATGGTGTAGGCAACTCCTTATGCTTGTTCGGAATGTAAGTATGGGTGTGACTAGCACACTGCACAAGCACAATGTAGTCTATATAAAAATGTGGCTGGCAAGTGACAACTTGATCCAAGTATAACTTATGGCCTATAAACATATGTACATTTATTGCATATATACAGTTATGTTCCGAGCAAGTATAAAGATTGACAACTACTACTATTATCTACAATATTTATTGTGGAATATTGAACCATTTTTTGCAACTGTAATCTTAATAAGTAAAACATTTGGTAACTACTACAATATAATATCAATACTATAATTTCCATATCAACAATAGTTTGTATTTCTATGATATATTTATTGAATTTCAAAATTATCACAATATATTTTAAAAATTAACTTACACTTATGGAAGACAATTTATGCTAACCAAAATTTTTATACCAAAATATTTGTTCTATAAAATACTTTTAATTTTTACAGTTAAGGCACAATCAGAGCACCAATATGAATATATAATATTATACATATTAAATGGTAGTATAATTGTACATAAAATTATTGTCATCTTCACATCAATCACAACATTTTTGATTCAGAAGAAAAGTTTAACAAGTATACAACTATACAATTCAACAATATATAGGTATATGTACATAACAGGAACAAGAATACAATAACCACTTAGTTCTTTAATTATTGCCATAAGCATCAAATATTATTTTAGGTAAATAATTTATTAATAATTTTTATTATTAGTTTGATTAATAAATAAAAGCACTGAATATTTTTGATGTAAAATATTGCTACACCTATCAAAATTGCTTTGTACCGTTTTTTGTAGTTCATACACTTGAATCTGTAAAATATAAATTGAATATGTACCCTATGAAACGCTGCAGTGACCTAATATTATAAAGATGTAGCTACCTACTGTATAGTACTGGGTTAAAAATAGTTACTTATATTTGCCTACAACACTAAGTGCAAAACAGTTTCTTTACTAGAAGTCCTTTTGCACTTATAATATCATTGACATTAGTACAGTGCAAATGAGAATAAAGTGTTCAACACACACTTTGGATATAACTATAATATTAAGGTAACATACCTACCTCAATTTAATATAAGATCATTGTATATAGGCGGCTAAATTACACCCAGCTGAATTAAAAATATAAAATGGCTTGCTCCAGTGTGTTTGAAATTATTTTCATCAATATAAATATTTTAGTGTATTAATCTCAATCATGATGCTTCAGTAGTTACCACGGCAGAGATAATCAACGTCAGTAACACAACTACAATAGCAACTTTGATAAGTACAGCCTGGATAATTTCATAATATTATATTCTGCGCATAAATCTTTGTAATCCTACTTATTTACCGCAAAATTTAATCATTGTACATCCCGTCAAGTAAAAAGTCCATGCGTTTATAATGCCTGTTCTTCCATGCCTCTTGACCTCGTCGCAAGGCCATATAACCGAGTACTGCAAACATAGGAACTAGTAAAATAGTTATAACTATAGGCATAACCATTCCAGGGTGATTGTTTGCACTACTTAAGTATGATTTCACTTCCTTGTTCGGTGACTGTATTTGATTGTGAACTAATGTTTCAGGCGATGATTTAACTTCAAGTGAAGGTTTCAC